>CM062641.1:13597735-14197735 GCA_025617555.3 Puccinia polysora
TTAGGGGTTTTTGTTCTCAGTTCTTTGTGTACCAAGGTTAGGGCTGAGAGGGAGGTAATAAGAACTTTCTCTCAATTCTTAGTTGTAGATAGGGAATTGAAAATGGGAAGCCAACTTCAACAATTCTTAGAAGGAAGGAAGGAAACCCTCAATCTCTTTTTCTCACTATTTTAAATCTATTTCCTCTCTCTGGTTGCTGGTGAAACAGTGCACTCAGCTCCCTAAAGATGCTGTGGTGGCCAATTTGGTACACCTCAAGAAAAGGGTCAAAATTTCAAAAAAAAAAAATTCTTAGTTTTATATCTTATCCAAAAATCAAAAAAAAAAAATTATTACATATAGCATTGTTTATTTGTTTTCCTTCCTCCAACTTCTCCCTTTACTGGCTGTCTAGGGAAGAACCATGGGTTTTCAATTTTCCAGGCTCTGTTTTCAATTTCCCCCTTTCTCACATTTGACAGCCCTCTGACCATTTATGGCCAAGGAGTGCTTGCAAGCTTTCTTGCTTGATCAATCCACTTTCCCCATTTATTCCCACCCTGATCATCCATCTTTCTCTCACCCCCAATCCGCTGCCATCATTCAGCCTCAATCCATCTATCACCACCCCCTCCCATCATTAGTTCATCCATCAAACAAGATAATCCTTGATCAAGTCACTCAGACTATCCTTAAAAATCACTGCTCACACCCCAAGATCAATCTACCAAGCCCATCAAGCAAGCCTCAGGAGGAAATCCTTCAAAGGATTGATCAGATCAAGCAATCATCTTGGATAAACCCAGTACATCAATCTGTGACACCATGATGAAACCGATTCAAGAGATCTTAGAATCCATCAGGACTAACACTTCATCCCTTTGATCTCTTACTCCAACCACCAATCTCCAACCTTTCCCTTTAAACCTGGGAACTAATTCAAATCCCATTGAGCTCTCATCAAAGCTTACTCTCATCATCAACTCAGCGCTCATCACCTTGCGCGCAACACTCATTCTCATCTTGCTCATCCCCCAATGTCCAACTGACAGCTACCAATCCCCCTCTGTTCCAACATTCTTGCTCACCATTAACAATTGGGCCCAAGTGCAATTTCCTCCACATCTCTCATCCCTTCAGCTACTCAACCCCTTTGGACGCTCCCATCAAAGGGCGCTTGATCCATCCCACCTCCGTTAATTGGTTGGTTGGTCTGGTTGCTACCTCTGATCACTCCATCAACCCCATTGCTATCATCTACTAGGTCCCGCGCAAATCTATCCACCCATCACTTGGAATTGATCCTCCGCTCTCATGAGTTTATCCTCCATAATGATCATCAAAAAAAAAAAAAATCCGCTCATATTTTTTTTGCACTTGTATGTGTCAATAGCCTTGCTGGTTGCAGAAGAATTATTTGGTTGAATTCTTGATTGTGCTAAACCACTCCTTTGATTCCTTTCTCTGAACATTTTGATCATGATCATTAATTTGATGGTCTCTCTGGAACAGTCACGTTTGATTGAGAGATTTATTGCGTTTAAAACTGGAGTGTTAAGCCTCCCTGTATTCCCATGATAGTTGCATTGCGCAACACTAATCTTGAGTTCCTGGAGAATTTTTGTGCTATTATTGTTCAACTGCGTCATTGTTCTACTTTGGAACTTCATAGAAATTTTGTGTTGTTAGTACAGCCTCCCACAAATATCTGGTACCCTCCTGGTACCTTCAGGCAATTTATTGTCTAACTTGGGAAGGTTCATTGGGAACTTGGAGGGGGATTGGGATTGAGTTGATCTTTCCTGAGCCTCTTGTTATGACCATAGCCATTAGCTTGTGGGTCCTGTTACTTTCAACTGCAATGTTCTATTGAACTCTGAAACAGACTATAACATATTTTGTTCAAATCTTTCCCTCACCCTCTTGTCTCAGATGGTGTTTTCTTCCTTGCTGTTGTTTAGTACCAAGTTATACCTTCTCCGTGATTATACATCTAAAAGGTTCTGGACCTTGATTCTGGTTAAATCTAAATATTTTTGTAACACTCAGGAGTGCAGCCTAAAAAAGCACTTTTCCCCTCCGCAGAACTCCAAACAACCAGCACTGTTTGGAGTCTTACAATGCAAGGGACCAATAACTTCCAAATATTGCGGGCAAATGAGGGAGAACACTCCTCTTGTTTCCACACTGTAAACAAATTGAATAGGTTGTGAAGCCTGCCACACAAACCTTTTAAAGTTTTGTATGGGTTGTGTGGAGTTGTGAATTTATCACACACCTCACTAAAATCACATTTTTTTAGCATGTTTTACCACAAAAATAAAAAAATGCCCTAATGCATAAAAATATTGAATTCCTGCCTTTTGGAATTTTTTCCCACTCCCAAAGGCATGGTAAAGATGTCCCCCCCTTTGAAAGGCCAGAAGGGGGGCCTTTCCTTCTGGAGCCCAATCAAAACTTCAAATCCATAGCAGTTTTGATTACAGATGTGGCAATTGAATTCCCCAAAGCCATTGTTTTGACACTATGGGCCATATGGAACATGAAGCACACTGTCACCTGACCACCCCACGTACTATAGGGAAATCTTAGATGATTGTGAGCTCAAAGGAAGAGACTTAGTGCAAGGAATAATGCAAGGTAGTGAGGCCAACTGAAAAGTGCAAACTTATGATGACTCAAAAAACAGCAAGAGGTAGGAATGTTCCAATGGAAAGTAACTAAAGCCAAGCCCAATGTGATGAATGAATTTAGCAAATGCAAAAACATATGAAATTAACTAACTGAGGAGAAAATCTTCACAAAAATAACACAGCCTTTTTAGGGTAATCCAAAGGCAACTAGATGCAACCTGATGGATTGCCAACTACAACTAGAGAGAAATGACTTAATGATTGGCAGGGATGGAATGGGAAAATGAAATGACAGGGCAGTAGTTTCCAAGGCTTTAGAGTAAGTGCAAGACAATAGAATATGAATGTACAGGGACATAAAGTATGAGACAGGAAGGAATGACCTGTGAAGAAAATGTGAATATGGAGATTTAGCTTATGCAGGGTAAGGAACTAGTCTTTTTGCAAAATATACAGTTGATGTGGCTATCTAAGAATGATTGCAAACTAGTGTGAGGGTTGGCCAATAATGGAAGTCCAAGGATTGATGATATCCAGGGTAGAATAGCAAAGCTTGAATGGATTGTTGACCAATATTAGAGTTAACTGAGAGATTTGAACGTATATACTGAGTTGCCAAGATTGGAAGATTGTTACGCAAGCCAAATGTAGTAAGAAAAAGGCACCATTGATTTTGGGCTTTATTTGTGTCATGCTTATTCACTGATGTAGATGGTAATGAGGAAAAGGATATGTCAAAGGGTTGAAGAAAATAACCCTTAACCTTGGAGGGTGACAGTTGCCCAGGGATAAAGCTACAAGCTCCTGCAAGCATTTAGATGATTTTCCCATTGATTCCAAAAGTTTTCACCTACTACTGTATACCCTTAAAATAATAATGTACTTCAATGATTGAATAAAATTTTGGATTAACTCTGTTTTCATCTTCTTCTTGTTGTTGCAAAAACTGCAATTGTCAAAATGAAAGATTTTTCCCTAGTACTGCTTCCTGGTGTCTCCAAGGCAAGTTTGAGAAATTCCGGCTTTAAAAATTTGTGTGTAAGTTTCCTTTAAATAGAAAGCCTTTGTTTGATACCCCAGGGGCATTCACCAGTGAAGTAAAAAGTCAAAGGTCTGCCCCATGCATGAATTATCACATCCCACCAGTGCCAGAGATTGAATTCCTGGGAATACAGAATCCAGGTGAGTAAGGCTAGAGACTGACTGAATGAAAAAGATAAAACAAAAATGATGTAATTGTTGCCCTGCTTAGTATTGACAAGGTTCTGTAGATACACAACTAATACACAACCACCACCACCACCACCACCAACACCACTGTATTTTGGGACATCAACCAAGTTCAAAATAAGCTAGATGAATACCAAGGTGCAAAGTGATGTGCAAGCTGAGGAGTAGGTTGCGGGGCAATAAAGAAGACAAGAGAAGAACAGAATGAAATGGCAGGGGGAAATGAGACATTGTGGTAGACCAAACCTGTCCTATAGCCATCAGACTGACTTTTGTACTATAAAAACAGCTCAAAACCTCAAATAAACCTCAGAAATAGATTCTACAACCAAAATAACCTACAGTCACTCAGAAAAAGTACCACCCTATCCCTCATGGATTAGAATATACAGCCCAATAACCCTTCAACTGTGGCAAACTCATACCCAACCAGGTGTCACAGCTATGTGGAAGGCATAAGGACATAAATTGCAAACCCTCAAGTACACACCAGTAACAGCTTACCCTCGGCATCAGGAACATACACCAACGCTTTCACCTCAACCAGAATACAGCAATACAGAAACAGGAGGTAGTTCAACTAGTTCAGCGCCTGTCTCCTTGCCCAGGATGCATTCAAATATACATACAGAAGGCTGGGAAGAGGTACATAGGAACAGTATAGGAAGGAGGAAGTGGAACCAGTCTTAACCAGAACCAAACCAACAAGAAATTACAAACACACAAGGATAGGCAGAATTATACAGGACATTATAGGCAGGAGGAAGTGGAACCAGTCTCAAACAGAACCAAACCAACAAGAAAATACAGATACACAAGGCTATGCAGAAGTATACAGGAAAGTATAGGCAAGAGGAAGTGGGACCAGTCTCAACCAGAACCAAACAAACAAGCAAATACACATACACAAGGCTATGCAGAATTATAAAGGACAGTATAGGCAGGAGGAAGTGAAACCAGTCACAAACAGAACCATGAAGTACCAAAAAACATCAGCACCACACATCAACTTCTGTAGTCAGAAGCATGTGATACAAAACAACCCAACAGTAAAAGCACCAAAGGGCTACCCAACAATACATGCAGGAAGACATTACCATGAAGCACCAAAAAAAACTACAGTAATGCACAGAAATAAATAAAGGTAGAAGAAAGTAGCACCAAAAAAACCACCAGTCAATGCACAGCAACACATGTAGGAAGTATCAAGTAGCACTAAACCAACCACCAGTACTGCACAGGAGTATATTTTATCTGAACTTCACAGCAGTTTGTTCAGGGCTGTGCATGCTTGAAACCCCTCTAAAAGCTTTTTCCAACCAGAATAAATGCCTCATGTAACTTTAAAAGCTTTTTCCAACCAGCAGAAATGTATCATGTAACTGTATCTCACTGTTACTCACCAGAACAGGGAGAACCCTCAGGGGCAGCCTTGAGCACCCCATGAGGCAGGATTTGTCTATTTAAGGAGGGCCTCTCTGCCATATCCAAGTTGTATCATTATGCCATCTGTCTCATGCCATCTGGCCCATCACCTACCTCTCCTCACAGATAAGGCCCTCTTGGCCAGATAAATAGCATCAGTCAACCAAATATAAAGGAAACAGGAAATCAGAAACCAAGTTATAAAACACCTTTAACAAATTAAAACACCCAAAAGTTGCTTGAATAAGGGTCCTTCTGTGACCAAAATATTCAGCACCAAATGAAAGAATAACCACCCTTCAATCAAGAAATAATCCTTAAAAAGAAAGAGAGCACAACCAAAAGCAACAAAAAACCTTTCCCCTACCCAGCCCCCTGTTGGGAAACCCATATTTGGGTCCTCTCCTCAACCACCCCTTTGATAAACCCTTGAACCCTTTAATATTGGGATATTTTTCAAGATCAAATATATCTGATCAACCACTAACAAATAATCCAATACATCTGGTCCATTCTTCAACAAATCTTACCAATAAAAAGTTAATAATTAGTCTAGGTCTGATCTAAGACCTATATTAAGTATCAAAGAAACCAGCCATTAATTTAAATAAATTATTGTGCAGATTTACTATACTACTAGAAGGGCAGGAAATTCAAAATCACTCTTACTATATACTAATACTCCAAAGGAGTAGAAGTAATCATAAATTCCCCTTCAAGGACTTCCAGCAAGCTATTTGCTACTTTATTTATATAAATCCCACAGGATTCTCTACAATGTGACAGGAAGGAGGAAATGAAGGAAATGGAAGGAATGGAGAGGGAGAAGGGAACAAGTTGGGAAAAGAGGAAGGAATTGGAGGGGGATGGAGTGGAAGAAAATGGAATGGAAGACAAAAGCAAGGGAAACCAAGTGTGAGTTGTGGCGCCAATCAAGACTGATGCAAGGCGGCTGAGTGGCAATTTTGGAGAAGGTTTTTTGCCAGGTTGAAGGAAGAGAGCCTATGAAGAGCTCTTGGAGGAGGATGCATGGACCACCCAACCAAAAATGGCTTGGACTGCGAGATGCAAGGAGATCTTCAAGAAGAAATTAGTCCTGCAGGTCCTTGTTTTGCAAAGGATGTTAGGGATGATAGATGATGAGGATTTGGATGAATTTAAATTGATGGTAATGGAGTTTACTGAAAATTGGGACGAGCAGAAAAAGAAAGAAAGACAAATTTGTAAATTTTATGTGTTTTATAATTATTATTTTTATAATTATCATTTATTGTGTATTATTATTATTATTATTATTATTATTAATATTATTATTAATATTATTATTAATATTATTATTAATATTATTAATATTAATATTATTATTATTATTATTATTATTATTATTATTATTATTATTATTATTATTATTATTATTATTATTATTATTATTATTATTATTATTATTATTATTATTATTATTATTATTATTATTATTATTATTATTATTATTATTATTATTATTATTATTATTATTATTATTATTATTATTATTATTATTATTATTATTATTATTATTATTATTATTATTATTATTATTATTATTATTATTATTATTATTATTATTATTATTATTATTATTATTATTATTATTATTATTATTATTATTATTATTATTATTATTATTATTATTATTATTATTATTATTATTATTATTATTATTATTATTATTATTATTATTATTATTATTATTATTATTATTATTATTATTATTATTATTATTATTATTATTATTATTATTATTATTATTATTATTATTATTATTATTATTATTATTATTATTATTATTATTATTATTATTATTATTATTATTATTATTATTATTATTATTATTATTATTATTATTATTATTATTATTATTATTATTATTATTATTATTATTATTATTATTATTATTATTATTATTATTATTATTATTATTATTATTATTATTATTATTATTATTATTATTATTATTATTATTATTATTATTATTATTATTATTATTATTATTATTATTATTATTATTATTATTATTATTATTATTATTATTATTATTATTATTATTATTATTATTATTATTATTATTATTATTATTATTATTATTATTATTATTATTATTATTATTATTATTATTATTATTATTATTATTATTATTATTATTATTATTATTATTATTATTATTATTATTATTATTATTATTATTATTATTATTATTATTATTATTATTATTATTATTATTATTATTATTATTATTATTATTATTATTATTATTATTATTATTATTATTATTATTATTATTATTATTATTATTATTATTATTATTATTATTATTATTATTATTATTATTATTATTATTATTATTATTATTATTATTATTATTATTATTATTATTATTATTATTATTATTATTATTATTATTATTATTATTATTATTATTATTATTATTATTATTATTATTATTATTTGAGAGATAAAGAATTTTGTTACTTGGAATAATGAAATAATTAATTGAAATTAAAGAAATGGAAATGAGAGAGGAAATTTGATGAGAACTGTGATGGAAATGGATGAGATGGAATATGATGGAAATTTTTAATTGGATTGGAAGGGATGGAATTCAGATTTGCAAGGATTCAAGGGTATTTTTCAAGGAAATCTCAAACCGAATTGGGAGAGTTGGGAAGGTGAGGGGCTGGTTCCCACAAAGTGCGCTCTTTTTTGGACTGGAAACCAGTCCATTCAACAAGGTATTGAAGTTTTCCCTTGAAGAACCTGGAATCAAGAATATGGCTTACTTCCCACTCTAAATGATCTTGGACATTGAAAGGTTCAGGAGGGGGATGAGTCTTGACCGGGTATAGGACTTGAGCTTGCTCTAGGAGAGACACATGAAAGACTGGGTGGATACCTTTCCATTTTGCAGGTAAGGTGAGTTTGAAAGCTTTGGTAGAGATGACTGATTTGACTTTAAATGGGCCAAGTTTTCTTTCAGAAATTTTTTGGGTTGCGCAAGTAGTGCAAATTTTGCAAGAATCAAGCCATACCTGATCTCCTACTGTAAAGGTTGGTGCTGTAGTTCAAAGTCAGTCTGCTTTCTCCTTGTAGTTCTGATTAGCTACTTTGGGGTTGGATTGGAGTTTCAATTGAAGAGATTGGATGTGTGTAAGATAATTGGTAGTGGGTTGAGAAGGTGCTACGTGAATGGAAGAAAAATTTGGGTTTCTACCATAAAGAGTCTGGAAGGGCAACTGTTTGGTGGAGGAATGAGTGGAGTTTTGGTAGGCAAAATCAGCTAATGGGAGCCATTTCCACCAGTCTTACTTGTGATAGGAAATATACATTCAAAGATACTGTTTGAGAATCTTATTAACTTGCTTGGTTTTCCCATCCATTTCTGGGTGGTAAGCTGTTGATAAGTTGCAAGTGATCTTCAAATGCTGGCATAGAAAGGTCCAGAAGCTCGAGACAACAAAATATCCACAATAACTAACTATATTATCAGGGAGGCCATTTTTCAAAAATAAATATTCTACAAATAAATTATCTAGGTCTTCCAAAGAGGTGGTTACAGTACTGCAAAGAAATAAGGCCATATTTGAGAAGAAATCTAATACTACTAAAATAGCACCATAAACGCTAAATAGAGGTAAATGCAAAATAAAATCCATTGAAAACAAGTTCCAAGGAATAGGCAGAATAGGAAGTGGCTAGAGCAGCCAATACTTCTGGTGTTTTGAGGAATTGTTACAATTTTAATCATAGCAAGCGCTAGCATAGTCTTTTACTTCCTTGGTCATACCAGGCCAACAGAAGTTTCATGCAATCAATTGGTAGTTTTTATCCTACCATTGATGACCAGAACCCAGAGATTCACGCCAAGAATCAAAGATATCTAACTTAATGCAATGATTATCAGGTACTACTATAAAATCTTTATAAACTAAATAGTCATTTTCATCAATACTATAGTAACTATCTCATAATTTTGCACTCTTGCAAAGTTTGTTACACTTTGGATTTCCAAGTTGATCCTGTCAAATTTTGGAAGCCATATCTCAAAGGTTAGTGATTATTGAACCAAGCTGGGAAGACTGATTAGAGAAGAGTGACCACGTTTTCAGGTTTTTTATCAGCAAAGTTGCTCCCCCCTCTGGTTAAATGTTGTCCCAACATGATAAAGCATCAGGGACTACCACTTGTTTTCTGGGAAGGTACATGATTGTAAATTTGAACTTGGATAGGTATTCAGCCCAACATGCCTTTGTGTGTGTAAGGACTTTTAGGCTCATGAAATATTTAAGAGAATTTTATCAGTTAAGAACTCAAAGGGTTCCATAAGAATCAAAAGGTATGAGCATCATTTCTTCAAGCAGTAAAAAATTTCAAGAAGTTCCTTGTCATGAATCTTGTAATTAAGCTCTGAATCAAGCAATTTGCAAGAATTGAAGGCTACGGGACAAAATAGAGAGGAAGAGGAAGAAAAATGCAAGATTAATACTGCAATTGCATAGTTGCTTGCGTCTGTTTCCACAATAGTGCAAGCTTGATTGTTAAAATTAGCAAGTATTGGAGCAGCGGTAAAAGCTTTCTTTAGAGCTTTGAACTCCAAAGAGGCTTGTTCTATAAAAATAAAATGAGTGTCTTTTTTAAGAAGGTAAGTAAGATCAACAGTTTTCTTGGCATAGTGCTCAGTAAACCTCCTGTAAAAATTACTGAAGCCAAGGAAAATTTGAAGGGATTTGAAAGAAGAAGGTGGGGGCCAGTCCAATATTTTTTGGCTTTTGTCTGGGTCCATCAATTTTCCTTGCTGCAAGACTATGAAACCTAAAAACTGAAAAGAATGGGTATGAAATTTGCACTTAGAGGATTTTTCAAACAGGTTATTCTTTTGAAGTTCCTGCAGCACCTCTTGCACATGTGCAATGTGATCCTGAAGAGTCTTTGAGTAAAAAATTATATCATCAGGATACACCACAAGTTATTTCTCCACAAGATCAGAAAAATTCCATTAACAAGATGTTGGAAGGTAGAACAAGTGTGGCAGAGGCCAAAAGGCATGACTGTATACTCATAACTGCCAAAACATGTTCTCATTGCATTCAAATACTCATAAACTTTTGCAATGCAAATTAGGTTATTGGCACCTCAAAGGTCTAAATTTGATAAATAAGCAGCTACATGGACGAGATTAAGGAGGCGCAACATAGGTATTACTGGATAGGCATTCTTCCAGGTTACCTGGTTCAGTTTACTGTAGCCAACGCAAAGGAAAAGGCCTTTGTTTTTATTTGGGACAAATAGGACAGGCAATCCAGTATTTGAATTTCTTGGTCAAAGAAATCATTTTGATACATTTTCTTCAATGTATCCTTGAAGCACAACTGATTCTTGCTATGACAGATAGTTGACTGATCTGGGTGCCAGAGGTGGGCCAGTAAGTTTGATCTTGTGATCATAAGAACAGGAATGAGGTAGTTTATCTGCTTTCATGGCTGAAACAACATTAGCAAAGTCATGGTAAACTGAGGGTAAAGACTCTCAAATGATTTCTAGATCTTCAATATTTTCAACTTTGAGAATCAGATTTGAAGTGCTTGCATGATGCAAGACGATTAGGGAGCTCAAAATACATTTTTTGGTAGGCGCCTGTTTCTCTTTGAAGAAAAAAGGAAGAAGTTAGTTCAAAAAATAAGCAATAAATCCTAAATCCGAAGAGGGTACTTTGGAATGGAGGTCAGTATATTGCAAATATTCTGGCGGAAAGTTATCATCCAACTCAATGAAAGTGTCATTTAGGCTGTTTAATTCCTTTGTGAAAGAAATGTTAGCTTCCTGGGGTTGCAAGGTTCAAAGGTTAATTAATCCTTCTTGCCAATTTGCATCTGGACTCCTGGAAACTGGGAAGTCATGGCCTAGAATCACAACATCCATTTTGGGGATATCCAAGAAAAATAAATCCCATTCAAAGCTGGGAAAACTGGAAAATGTGAGGGTCCATTTTGCCTTTTGGGTAGCCCAATAATATGGCTTGGTTGCCCTAATTACTAAATAGACGGAGAATTTATCTATCCCAGAATTCATAAGATTTTTGGAAGTGGAAAAAGATGAACTTATAAAAGAAACATTAGAACCAGAATCAATTAAAACAAAATAAGGATTATTTTTGTAATGGAAGAGGAAAAATATTGAACTTGGGGAACCAAGTTAATTGCAAGTGCAAAGATTGACTTCCTTTAATTTATATAATGTGTAGTTTTACTTGCAAGTATTAGAAAAAATTAAAGCTAATCCTTTGGCTGCCTAGCCGCTTTTCAAAACTATTGAAATCATTCTTCCTCTGCAATACATACATAACACCTCTTTTTCCCTCATTTTCCATTCCTCATTTCAAATAATCCTGGTTTCTTTGTCCAGGAACTTTGGAGTTTTGGCAATGGTTTTCCCATTTTTTTTTTGAAGGTGGATTTGGTTTGGATTTTTTTGGATTCCTCAAATGTTTCTTTGAGGATTTGTCTGAACTTGAAGCCAATTTTTACTATCCATGATTATTTTTCCAAGAGCCGCTCTTGTTGTGATGGCCATTATAAAGCTCAATCACCCAATCAATTAACTTCTGAAGGGAGATTTTATTATGTCCCCAAACTGCAAGCTGTTTGATTAGGCATGCCGGTAAACCTTTTCAAAATTGAAATAAAAGTGCTGCATTGTTCCATTGGATGCAAGACTGCAAGGTTTGGAAATAGGATATATAAATGGAAACTCTACTATTCTCCTTCATAACCAAATTTTTAAGCTTGTATTCAGTGTTTCACAATTTGTTGGGGTTTACAAACAGGGTGAACAGTTGTTGCTCAAAATTTTCCAAGTTTTTGGGAATACAGGTGGGACTAGTATTGGATAATAGTTTGAGATATGGTTTAAACCATTTCAAGGCTCTGCCCCCTAAGAAGGAAGACACATAAATAACTTTATGTCTATTGGAAGGTAAATTATTGGGGTTGTTGGAGAAGATGATTTTTAAAGAATGTAAATAAGATCTAATTTTATGGGAGTGTTCCCCCGTAAAGTGATCTGGTTGCTTCATTCCCAGAGTGCAAAAGCTGGGACCACTCAGACCAGATCACAAGGCATTTTGATTGAGAGACTTCATAAAAGTTGAGAGAAGGGTCAAAGCTTCAGTCTTGGGAGCACTAGTGCAAACCCTTGATCTAGCACAAGTGGAGGTTTTCATTAGAGGAATGTTTAGAATAATTGATTTCCTCAAGAGGATCTACTGGAGCTTCCTGTTGAAGAGCAAGGGGATTTTGAGGAGGTTCAACCAAAGGATATTTGGAAGAAGGAATGGGATCTAAACGTTTTTGGGACCTCTAAGCACTGGGTCTTCCTACCCAGTGAATGTCATCATTATAAGGGGTGAGGGGAGTGTTCCTGGTTGAGAAAGTATGTGAAATTTTAAAATAAAATCTATTATAGGTTGGAAAACTAAAATAGAGGAATTTAGTTATTTAATTTACTTTCACAAAACCACCTCACGTACTATAGGGAAATCTTAGATGATTTTGAGCACAAAGGAAGAGACTGAGTGCAAGGAATCATGCAAGGTAGCAAGGCTAACTACAAAGTGCAAAATTTAGATGACTCAACAAACAGCAAGAGGGATGAATATTCCAATGGACAGGAAATAAAGCCAAGCCCAATTTGATTACTGGATTGAGCAGATGCAAAAATATATGAAATTAACTAACTGGGGAGAAAATCTTCAGGCAGACAACACAGCCTTTATAAGTTAATCCAAAGGTAACTAGATACAACCTGATTGATGGCCAACTACAGCTAGAGAGCAATGAGGTAATGATTGACAGGGATGGAATGGGAAAATGAAATAACAGTACAGTCATTTACAAGGTTTTAGCGCAAGTGAAAGACAATAGAATATGATTGTACAGGGATGTAACGGATGAGGCAGGAAGGAATGACATGTGAAGAAAATGTGAATATGGAGATGTAGCTTATGCAGGGTAAGAGACTAGTCCATTTGAAAACTATCAAGTTGATGTGGCTATCTAGGCATGAGTGTGTGACAAAGAATAGAAGTTCAAGGATTGATGATATCCAGGGTAGAAGAGCAAAGCTTGAATGGATTTTTGACCAATATTAGGGTTAACTGTGAGATTTGCAAGTATATGCTGAGTTTCCAAGAATGGAAGGTTGTTACGCAAGCAAAAAGTAGTAAGAAAAAGGCACCATTGATGTGCTTGATTTGTGGCATGCTTATAGACTGAGTTAGATGGTATTGAGGAAAGGATATATCAAAGTGGTGAAGAAAATAACCCTTAAACTTGGAGTGTGACACACACTAGAGCATCTTTGATGGCCTGCCATATGGGTCAGCCCCCCCTTGACGTTTGAATTGAGGGACACATATTCCCTGCACCAGGGAAAGTAATGAAACCTGAAATTTACAGTTTCATACATTGGCTGTGGGAAAAAATACCAAAAGGTGTGAATTTTTTTTAAAAAAGGTAGTTAATTAACACCTTGGTTTTTTTTTTTGGTCAGAAAATTTACTAACATGTGTTTTTTGTAATTTTCATGGTGTGAATCTAGTCTGGCCCATTAGAAATACATCATTTTTTTCTTTGAAGTAAACATGTTATGAACTTGATGAAGTTCAGAAATCAATTGTTTAGAACGGTTAATTTGGGGATAAGCAAAAACTGGGTTTTTGAAATGATGAATGCTCTAACTCCATTACGCCCAGCTTGATATTCTAACAGCCTATATGAAATTCATTTTATTTTAATTAAGCCACTCTCCTTCCCTCCTTCCCAATATTTTCATAAGATGATCCACTTGTGCTCTGTCTTATTTCCATTTTCTTCTCCATGCCCTATACATTGAAATGATCAATTAATAAGCTGGGATGTTTCATTTTTTTTCAAAACCAAACTAACATAAATCTTAGTAATTTTGGAGAGAATATTTTCCTTGTTACTCCCTGCTTTTTGCAAGGCCGTAATCTCCTTTGCATGCAAGTTGTGGTCTCTTCACAGAAAGGCCCGTTTTTGTCCAAAAAGGCATGTAAAAAAAAGGGTCCTTCAGTTGAATAGTAAATCACAGGTTTTGTTTTACTCAACCTGGTGGCCTTTCTGACCAAGGACCTTCACACTTGCAGTGTTGATTTAACCTTGCTTAAATTTTATTGGTATGTGAAAAGTCTGATGATTTGAAATAAATTACAACCAAAAAACTGAGGAGACAAGGTCAGGAAGATGGTTGAGAAAAAGGAAGGACAACTGAAGGTGAAAGAAAAACAGGGTTGAAAAGCATGAGAGGTGACCAACAGCACAGGTTGAGGGACTTAGGAGATGTCAGGCGTTGGCTATCTAGGCAGGTTTGACATGATGCAGTTGAGGCAGTTTGGGTTGAGTGGCTTGAGATTCAGGATCTGGATCAAGAGTCAGACAGGAGGCAACAATGATGAAGATTGACTAACTCTCACCAGTCACCTGTTGATTGTTGAGGGGCCAATGGTTGTGGCCTGATGAGCTTGAGGTTGATGGATAGCTTGAGGTTGACGGATAGCTTGAGGTTGATAGAGGTAGTAGGGGGAGGAGACAAGGACAACAACAATGAAAAAAATTAAAAAAGGAAGATGAAATAGAAATCAAGACCGCAAATGAGAAACAAAACAAGATGGAAAAAAAAAAGAAAAGAAGACCTGGGGAAGAAGGAGGCCCACAGTTCCACCTTGGAGCCCCCCCCTTTTACAAGTCTGGTTCAGAGGACTTGGGGGGAAGGGGGGGGGAAGGTTCTCTCTGGGGGCACAAGGATTGCATAATCTGTGGTTAACTGCAAGACCTTTGCGGGGTTGAGTGTCATGGACAGTGGAATGAATTCAGTGAAACTTCAACACTCCCCATGACTGGAGAGAGTTTTGATCACAAGGGATTGCTTACTTCAAATTGAGGGTTGAGTAACCCCAGTGTAAGACTCCAAACGGTGCTAGGCTGTGGCAGTTGTGTGGAGGGGAAAAGTGCTGTTTAGGCTGCCCTCCTGAGTGTTACAAAATATTTAAATTTAACCAAGAGCAAAGTCCAGAACCTGGAAAATGAGGGTTCAAAGAGTAAAGGATAAAGATGATAGTAGTTGGTAGCTGGGAAACAACACTATCTGAGGCAAGATGATGCCAGGGAAAAACTTGAATAGAAGAAGTCAAGGATTTCCCAGAGTTCAACAGGACAAGGCAATTGTAATTAACAATGCCCACAAGCTAAAAGCTCTGGTTGTCAGCAGAAGCTTAGGAAAGATCAAACTAATCCCAAACAACCTCCAGGTTCTCAATGAACCTGCCCAACTCTCCGCAATCAAGCGCTTGAAGGGTACCAGATAACTGTGGGTGTCTGCACAAGAAAAAGCTAATTGTTTGATGAAGCTCTAGAAGCAAAACAATAACTGATTTGAAAAAGAATAACCCAACACTTCTCAAGGGACTCAAGAGTAGCGTGGCGGAATTCAACTTCAAAAAGAAATAAAGGGAGGTTTAAAACTCCAGGTTTTAAGCTTAATAAAACCTCTTCAGTCAAACGTGACCGGTTCCGGAAAGATAATCAAAGGATGATCAGGACCAGTATGGTCGGATAAAGGGATCAGGAGTGGTGTAACACACTCAAGAATTCGATCAGTAAAATTATTCTTCAACCAGAAAGGCTATTGGTTGGTGATAAAGATCAAGGATCAGGATTTGAGTATGGAGGCTCAAGGATCAAGAGGCAATCATGGATATACCCAGAATTCAGTTCTTGGATAACGGGGAATGAGACCCCACAGATAATTTATTTCAAGATGATTGTGATGATAATTCTCTGGTAAGATACCATAAGATACCCCCCTTCCATGCCAAAAGGCAGGGGAGAGCCCCTCCTTATATGGGCAGGAGGCCCTGTTAGACTATATACAAGTGATTCTACAAATAGAGCGGATTTTTTTTTTTTTTTTGATTTCAGATGATCAGAAAAATAGATGATGCGGGCCAGTGGAAATCCGGCCTCCCTGACTGGGGTGGGATCTTTTCTCATCCCTTAACCTCTCTTGCGTCCGTCCGCCAACGGGCGCGCGCGACAACACAAGGATCACCCACCCCTCACCCAAAGGCAGAAGGGGTGGGAAAAAAAATGAACCAGACTGCCCGCGGATGTTTGCGGGTGGTAGACAACACTTTTCCACCCCCACCCAAAGATGGAAGGGGGTGCAAATGATTGAAGGATTGGTGTTGGCCGATTTGCAGACCAAGGGGGATGTTTGGGTTGGTTGTAGAGGACTTGTGAAAGCGGATGGCAGAGGTGGAAGAGTCCCACAAGAGAGGTAACTGAGATTGGATTGGGAAGTAGGAACGCCTCAAATGGGCGTGGGTGGGATTGGATGACTTGGGTTGACTGATTGCTGAGGGGCAAGAGGATGAAGGGTGATTGGTCCAAGAGAGTAGGGAGAGTGATCAAAGTTACTGAGAGTTTTGTCAGTGTAGCTGATGATCAGCTGTTGTCAAGGGTTTTTGGGACTGAACTCAGTTGGAGAGCCAAGGCCATGGGGGTGAGGTGAGAGGGGGGAGGAAGGGACAATCAATTGACTGGGATGGACAATGAAGAGGGTCAGAGGAGGAGCAAACCAAGTGAGAGCTGATTGTTTGGTGATGAGGATGGGACTGGTGCCAATGATGGAGTAGAGTGGATGAAGTTGGACTGTAGCGTAGTGGGTGGTGGTGGTGGGGATATCTTGGGCCAAGTGGGTCTCAGCCTGCGCATTTGGCCAAAAGGAAGGGGGGAACAAAGAGAGAAGGAATTGAACGCAATGCCTAGGTGATGAGACCAAGAGAGGCCTGTCCTAGACCACTGGGCCAGAGGAATTCTTGGCAGGTTGAGGAAATTGGAGGAGTGATACTGATACAAAAAAAAATATTCTGATTTTTTTTTTTGAATGACACCTAAATAAAAGCATTGTAAAAAATTGTTTGAATTTTCCGCATCTGGTCCAGGGTGTCCAGATTTGGTCACCACACCAGGAAGGCAGAGATGACTGGTTTGCCTACCGCTTTGGTTAATTGATTGGCCAGCATGTAGTCAGTGGTTATGAGTTTGACTTTCAGATTACCAAGTTCCAGTTCCTTGCGTAGGCCCTTGGTTTTGAGGTCCATGTGCGTTGTTATGGCCTTGGACCCAAATCCTTTCAGCTTGTCCTTGAGGCCCTTGTTGTTGATGTATTGAGTGGTGAAAGGGATCAATATGTTGAACACCTCTCCCAGGAGATGTTTGAGCCACCTTCCTTCCAAGAAGGAGTCCAAGAGGGGGTTGAGTTTGGCTTCTGTCAAGGAGTAGGTAATATTTCTTTGTTTGAAGCTCTCCCAGGAAATGATTGAACCAAATGCAAAGTCCAGGTATCCAGATTGGGACTTCCTGGAGGTGGGATCCTCACCCCAGGAGGATTTGCTATAGATAACTAGGGGTTCAGCAGAGGAGTTGTGTTTCAGGGTGAGTCATATGTTCCTGGTGGCCTTCAGGTATTTCCAGGTCCTTTTGAGTTCTTTCCCATGGGTCAGGCCGGGTTTGTTCTGAAATCTGGCAAGGCTTGAGACCAAGAAACTGAGGTCTGGGCGGGTCCAGGACACAATGTAGTTCAGGAGGCCCACTCCAGAGCAAAATTTGATTTTGAGATGTTTGAAGTTTTTGAATTCCTTGTCCAATGCTTTGGTGAGTTGAAGGTGAGTAGTTAGAGGAGTTTGAATGTCTCTGGCCTCTGCCAGTCCCAGCTCTTCCAGTCTGTGGGCTATGTGTTTTGGTTGGCTTAGCTGGATGGAATTGTTGGTTTGTTCCAACTTCATTCCCAGTATGGTTTTGGGTGAATAGCACTGGGATTTCTTGAATTTCTCATTGAATTTTCTTTCAAAGTCATCACCATTGCCCACAAGGATTAGCTTGTTGATGTGGAAGAATATGAAGGATTTCTTTTCCTTTGATTTTTAAAGACAGGGGTCTCTGTTGGATTCCTGGAAGCCTGTTGATTTGAGCCAGCTTGTGAGAGTGTGGTAGCAGTTCTTGGGGGCCTGTTTTAACCCGTAGAGGCTCTTCTTGAGTCCGAGGTAATTGCACAGTTGGGTAAATCCGCTGGGTGTTTTGATGACCACTTCCTTGTTAATTAGGGAATGGAGAAAGGCGGCTTTGACATTGAATTTCTTGATCTCAAAGTTGTCTTTCAGTGCAAGCTGGAGGATGGCCTTGAGGGAAGAGACCTTTCCAGTGGGGGCAAAGGTCTCTTCAAAGTCTAGTACATGAATTTGATTGTAGCTCTTTATGCAGACCCTGGCTTTAAAGATGAGGTCATTGTTGTGACAGTTGTCTTTGATTTTGAAGACCCATGTGGTCTCAAGTGGATTTATGGGTTCGGGCCCATTGTACTCTTCCCATACCTCAAGATCCTTGCACTGGTCTAACTCTTTCTTGATTGCTTGTTTCCATTTCTCAGCCTCTTCACAGGTAATGGTATTGAGGTAAGTTTTGGGTTTGAAGTAGTGGTGAAATCCGTAGTGTTGTGGAGGCTTGATTTTTGTGCAATTCCACAGGATTTGTGGAAGAGCTGGTTGAGGTTGAGCTTTGGGCACAGGACAGGGCCAAGGTGTGTGAATTTCCTGGGGTGGATGATCCAAGATGTTGGAGTCTCTGTCCTTTGGGGGATTGGAATTGGATGAGTCTGAGAGAGGGTCCAGCGTCTCTCTGTATTCAGTGAAGTTCCTGTAAAGAGGAGGCAGTGGGACATATGGTTCTACTTCTGGAAACTGTGTTTGGTCATTTGAATCCCTAACATAAAAGTTTTCAATTTAGAAATCTGAATCTTTGCTTGACTCTCCAGTTCCCCCAAGGTGATTTATTGAGGAATAGTCAAATCAAAAGTGCTTGCTTGAGATGATGCAGCCATTGGGACAGAGGATTCTGTAGGAGAAAAATACTGCATTTTATCCAATCAGTTTTCCCTCTAGACCTTTTGGGTCAAATTTTCTTCCTCTGGCTCTGAGTTGGTTGAGGTAGATGACCAAGATCCCCAGGGGTTTGAAGTACAAAAGGGGAAGAGCACTACCGTGCATGATTTCCCAAGGAGATTGGAAACTTCCCTTCCGGGGAATCTGATTGAGAGCAAGGCAACAGGCTTTGAGTATTTCCAACCAGTACCTCTTGGGTAGTTTGGAGGAACTGAGAGAATTACACACACTTTTTACAATTGTCCTGTTGGCCCTCTTGGCTCTGCCGTTGTGCTTAGGATGGTAGGGTTTGGAGATGAGTTGTTTGCATGAGATTCCTTTGAGGAAAGAGGCAAATCTTTTTTTGGTGATTTTGGATCCTCTGTTGGAGCAGACCTTTCAGGGGTAGTAACCAAACTTAGACTTCTGTCATTTGATAATTTCTATGAGAGTGTTTGGGGAATCTTCCTTGCTGAAGAGAGGAATTCCACTCAGAAAACCCAAGTAGTTGTCCACAATTTTCAGGATGTACCTCTCGCGCTGGTGAGATTTGGGTTTGATTGGTCCAATGAGATCAAGATGTATCTGTTTGAAGGGTTTTGAGGCAAGAGTAGCCTGGGTTTTGAAGGGTGTCTTGGTTATCTTACTGAGTGCACAGTCTTTGCAGAAGAATTCTTCTTTTGAAAGATTGAGTCCCGGTATTTCTTAGAGTCTGCCAGTGGAGTCATGTCCCAGGGCAAGGTGGAGATTCCAGATAGATTTGTTGGTCTTGGTGAGGGTGGACAGGTAACGGTTGTTCTTGCCAATGATCCTGGGGTTGTTGACAAAAAACAGGTTCTTGAGGATTTGACCTTCCATGAGGCAGTGTTTGTGCAATCAGATCACCGGGGCTTATCAGATTGACCACAATGTTGGGGACAAAAAGGAAGTTTCTGAGGACAATGGTCTGGTTCTTCCAGGCCAGTTTGACCATTCCAGTGCCTTTAATGGGAATTTTGGCGCCATCCTTTCTGGTAGAGATGTGTTCTGCTTTTTCTTCCTTGGTCAGATTGGTGAAAAACCTTTTGTTGTTGAAGATGTGGGCTGAAGCCCCTCTGTCCATCTGAATTTTCTGGCTTGACGCCATTTTGGATTTGATCCACTCTGTGACAAGAGCATGGTAGTGAGCTGATTCAGAATTTTACTTTTTCTTCTCTCTGCACTTGGCTTGGTTTTCCTTCCAGCAGTACGGGGCTTTGTCCGGATGGAGGTGAAAGCATTTGCTTTCCAAGTGGTTGTTGTCCTGTTTGGGGTTGTGATAGCCTTCTAAGCAGCGGTTTCTTGACTGGTACTTGAATTTGTTCTTTCCCGAGACAAGGGAAGTTTCAGAAATTGAGACTGTTTTTTTGGCGGATTTGGCCCTCACTTCATTGTTGAATTGAATGAGGTGGTTCCATACAAATTCAACCCCTACAGTCTTGTCAGAGTGCATCAGTTGGCGTTTGAGGTCATGAAGTGCAACAGGAAATTTGAAAAGAATTAGGTAGGCAAGGATTTCTTGAGGAAGATCAATTCCAATTTCAATCATCTTCTTGATTGAAGTTATGATCATTTTTTCAAAGTGAGTGATGTCATCTTCTTTGAAGGAGACGTGGAGGAAATCATTGAAGATCTGGGCCCAATTGGAGGCTTCCAACAAGGAGTACCTTTCCTTGATTGCCTGCCAGATGGATTTGGTGGAGTTGATGTTGGTGGCCATGATGACTTTGTTGTGCGTCACCAAGTCAACCTTGGATATAAGGAGAAGCTGTATTTTGTTGTTGTCCAGCTGGTATAACTGGTCAGAGCCAGATTCAAGAATAGATAGCACGCCTCTGAGCGTGAGAAGACCATTCATCTTGTCTTGCCAAATGCCATAGTTTTCCTCTGAGAGTAAGGGGATGGTTTCCAGGGCTTTTTTTGAGCATTGCTTTTTGGAACTCCTTGCCTGAGAAGTTTTTGGAGGAGTTGTGTTCCATCGTGAGTCCCTCTGTTCGTCGCTTTGAAGAGCCTTTGGCTTTTAAAAATGAAAAGTCTGATGATTTGAAATAAATTCAACAAAAAAAATGAGGAGACAAGGTCAGGAAGATGGTTGAGAAAAAGGAAGGACAACTGAAGGTGAAAGAACAACAGGGTTGAAAAGCATGAGAGGTGACCAACGGCACTGGTTGAGGAACTTAGGAGACGTCAGGCGTTGGCTATCTAGGCAGGGTTGACATGATGCAGTTGAGGCAGTTTGGGTTGAGTGGCTTGAGATTGAGGAGCTGGATCAAGAGTCAGAAAGGAGGCAACAATAATGAAGATGGAGTAACTCTCACCAGTCACCTGTTGATTGTTAAGGGGCCAATGGTTGTGGCCTGATGAGTTTGAGGTTGATAGAGGTAGTAGGGGGAGGAGAAAAGGACAACAACAATGACAAAATTACAAAAGGAAGATGAAATAGAAATCAAGACCAGAAATGAGAAACAAAACAAGATGGAAAAATGAAAAGGCAAAGAAGACCTGGGGAAGAAGGAGGCCCGCGGTTCCACCTTGGAGCCCCCCCTTTTACAAGTCTGGTTCAGAGGACTTGGGGGGGAGAAGGTTCTCTCTGGGGGCACAAGGATTACATAATCTGTGGTTACCCGCAACACCTTTGTGGGGTTTGGTGCCATGGATGGTGGAATGACTTCAGTGAAACTTCAACAGTATTTTTCTTATATCTTTGTCATTATATTTTCTAGTTTGTTTCTTTTCATGATCCTCAGTCTGTCAGCTACTCATTTGGATCCTTTGTTTTAAATTGCTAGCAAAAATTAATAGCGGCTATCAAATTCCTAATGTAACTGAAAAATTCATCTTTGTTGCCTCTGCCTAAGTACTGCTTTCCTTTCCTGTTTATTCTTCTCAGAAAAATTATATCTTGGTAAATCTGTCCCTCCAACTTTCTGTTCACATTCTAGGTACTACATTCTTAATTTTTCTGTGTGCTTATTTGATACTCATGAAATGGGCCTTGATGACCTAGCGGTAACAATCACATGGAAGCTCAATACCAACCCTGCGGCAGTACCTGCCAGTCCGGTGTTTGAATTGCGGGAGACCCACCCACTGGCCGTCATCCCCTCTACCTTGGGGGGATAAGCCCACCCCTTTCACACTTTCAAAACCTGTTACTAGCCAGCCTCTTGGCGCGTGGATGGATCTTCAACTTCCAATACCCGTTACTCAATAAAGAGGGTACCTGAAAAATGGTCTAAATGAATCAGAAAACCAACAGTATTGTATCATTCAGCCTCCAATATACTTTTCATCATTGTAACTCCCAAAAAGGAGATATGCCCCCAATCCAATGCTGAACTGTAGTGCCATATGTGAAATCAATAGCACTACAATACCTTCTTGTTTTCAACCTTCTAACTCAATCATGCACCAGAATGGCTGAGGCACCTTGTGCACTGACTTTTTCTGTCAAACGTTTGTACCAGGAAAAGTGGAATTCTTACAAATTTTGGGGGCATATATAAATGCAAGCAAATCCAAGTATCATAATCCAAGATCTTGCACCACCTTGTTTTACTTCTATCAGATATGTTGTGTTTGGCTATCCTGTCTCCCAACCGTTACTAGAACACTGGTCCCCGCAGAAATCACCTAAACAGATATGCATAGTGCGCAATGTTAAACCTGTTGAAGGTTGGAGGTCAGAATACATACGGTTTGATTGCAGATGCCCACGCAGCTAGATATCTAATGTACAACTGTGACAGTTTGTGTTATATAGTATGTGAAATAATTTGTATGTATATTTAGAGTGTAGTATGTATATATATGGAGCTATGTTTGAGTAATATAACAAAACCCCCCCCACAGACTTAGCTTTGTATAATTGATAGGAACGTGTCTCAAAATTTTGATTGTTTGTTTGGTCCAAGTTGTTTTGTAAGGATGTCAGCTAGTTGGTTGTTAGTTTCTATCCAGTTGAGGTTTATTTTTAAGCTAAGCATAAGCTTTTTTATGAAAAATAAATTTTGCAAAGTATTTTTCATATGAGAATGGGAGCCATTTTTGGTGGAAACAAGTACCTGTTGAGTTTTAGACTACATCTTCTTTTCCGCTCACCTCCCTCCTTCAGCGCACTCCAGTATTTTACTATTATTTTATGTTATTAGCGCACTTTTAGAATTTTCTGATTAATCTATCCATATTATTGTATTTTTGTGATTGTTTTAGTAGTCATAACCATCTATGTATGTCCTGATATGTGTAGTTATCCAGGCCAACTTATTATTATTTATTTCTGGTACTTGTAGTCTACTGGCCACCTTATCTCACACATTTCACAGGATCTGGATACTCAAATATCACCATCCTTAGCCCATGTGATTCTCCTGTTAAACCTGTTGTCTCAAACATTTACCGCCTCTCTTGTTTAATTGAATATTCTTACTTGTCAAAGGTCCCAACTTGTGGTTGCTCATTTGTCCATAAATGCTCCTTCCTTCTGATCCACTGAATGAAAGGCATCAGATTTAATCTTCCTCATCCAGGCCCACTTCCTGAAGCCCTCCTGAATCTGGTCCCTTCTGGACCCCCTTGAGTCAGACTGTATCCTTCTCCAGCATAATAATTCCCTCTCATTTCTTTCCTTTCCATATTTTTGAGCCTGTATTCCTAAAGTACCTCCAGCGGTTATCACAAAAAATATGAGATGAGACAGAAGAATCAAACTCAAGACACATAGCGCGTAAAGAGACAAAAAATTTCATTTCTTCCCCCATTGCTATGAATTCAGCATTGCACATGGAGGTTGAGACTGTTTTTTGTTGTTTATAACCCCATGATATAGGGAAGTTGTTGAGTAGGAAAAGAAAACTGGAGGTAGATCAATGAAATTTCCCGCCCCAGTCTGCTTCAACCCACAGGCGTAGGCCGCTGGCATTTGGAAGGAATAAAAGGTGTTGGTGTAGCAATGTATGGGCCTATCAAATTAGGTGGTGTAGTGCAATCCAGTGTTTGTTAGATGGGCATTTTCTGTATTGGGAGAGGTAGTTCACAGCAAAGGATATTTCAGGGCGTGTCCCTAGCACTAGGTAGTTCAGTGAGCCAATATAAAATTGAAACATTTCTTTGTCAACCGGTTCCTGGGTAGGGAGTGTAGTAAGGGGAGTTGCTGGCAAGACGGTGGTGGAAGTTAGGAGTGGGGATTTGATGTGGAGACACTATTTCAAGGCAATTTGTTTGATGAGCAGGTGTTGGTCAAGGATGAGGGTTCCTTCCTCTCTGCAGATGTTGATACTGACAATACAGTTGCATGAATCTTTCCACTTGAGCTTGAATTGGTGTTTGAGGCAATTGTGCAGCACTTTTAGTTTGTCCATGTCATTTCCAACAACCAATCCGTTGTCCACATGCAACCAGACATCTGTTGTTTCTGATCCTTTATGTTAGAGGAAGACGGTCTGTTCAATTGAGTTTCCGGTGAATACAAATCCTTCTAAGATGTCTTTGAAAAATAACCACCAACAATGTTCTGCTTGTTGAGTACCATAGAGTGATTTAGTAGTTTCATTGCCTTACCTTTTAGTTCAGGATGGATATGTATTGGTGGTTTGATGTAGATGGTTTTGCTGATTGGGGAGTTAAGGTAGGCGGCAGAAATGTCAAATCTGTGGATGTGCCACTCATTGGAAGTTGCCATGGCAAGGATAAGGCAGAGTTGGGAGAGGGATGCAGTTGGCGCAAGTTTTTCATAACAGTTGATGCCAAGTTTCTTCCGGAAACTCTTAGCTATGTAGCAAGCTTTAGGGAAATCAACAGACCCATTGGGACGTCTTTTGATTGCAAACACATAATTTGCACCAATCACTTTCATTCCCGGTGTGCGGTTGACCAGCTCCCACACACCCATTTCAAATAGCTGATCAATTGTCAATTTATTTACGTAGAGGGGGTTCCCAGATTGACCACATTGCATTTCACAGAATATGTTGGATGGATTGAGGTAAGTTGAGGTCTTCCAATTCAGGGATTGGATCAATTTTTGAGTCTTTTGCAGCGCATATGGCACCCAATGAGAACTTTCCAAGGTGGTAGGTTGTGGATCGTAAGGTTGGTTCAATGTTGGTGGGCTCTGTGGGAGTTTGGATGAATGTTTTTGGGTTGGTGTTAGGGAAGTTGGCAATGTCTTTATAGAATAGTGAGTGGGTTTTGTTTCTCCAGAAAACATAACACCTGGAATCATCTTGGTAGCTGAGGAATTTCATTTGTTTGTCCCAATTTTGAGTTTTTTTTTGCTCTTTTGGGATGTGTGAAAAGGTGACAGCACCAAACAGGTGGAGGGGTACCGGTTTGTAATGTTGTTTGTATAGGAGTTTGATAGGAGGTTTGAGGCCGGTGCGGGTGTTGGGGAAGAGGTTGTGCAAGAAGAACGCATGACAGTAGGCAAGGGACCAGAAATGGTTGGAAATCTTTGCATAGGTGAGCATAGTGCAGGCCTTGTCCCCTAACTTCTGGTTAACCCATTTGGCGTTGATTTTCTGCTCAGGGGTGTAGGGGGAAGTTAAAATGATTGATGTACCCAATTTTTAAGGCTTTTTTGAGAGTATTTGGGAATTTTATTCTTTGGCATTGTTGCATCAGATTTGGAGTGGAGCTTGATGGAGGCAATTTTTGAGGTATGCAATGGTAGGGATAACAAACTTTGGCACTTTGGATTGTTTCTTCAGAGTGTACACAAAGAAGAAGATGGAATGGTGATTGCGGATAGTGAGTAGCTTTTTTTCCCAGAAATTTCAGATGGTAAGGGACCCAATATTTCTGAGACTAAGAGATTGAGGGGTTTTTCTTTGGGGATGGAGTTGGGGAGTGAGTCACTTTGTCAGGTGGATTTGGCCGTCTTGCACGGTGTAAGACTCCAAACGGTGCTAGGCCTTGGCAGTTCTGTGGAGGGGAAAGGTGCTTTTTAGGCTGCCCTCCTGAGTGTTACAAAAATATTTAGATGTAACCAAGATCAAGGTCCAGAACCTGGTAAATGAGGAATCAAGGAGTAGAGGATAAAGATGACAATAGTTTGGTAGCAATGGAACAGCACTATCTGAGACAAGATTATGCAGGGAAAAGCTTGAACAAAAGAAGTTAAAGTCTGCTTAGAGTTCAAAGAACAAAAGCTGTTGTATGTAAACAACGCCCACAAGCTAATAACTCTGGTCGTCAGCAGAAGATTGGGGATGATAAACTCAAACCCAACCAACCTCCAGGTTCTCAATGAACCTGCCCAACCCTCCACAATCAAGCGCTTGAAGGGTACCAGATAACTGAGGGTGGCTGTACAAGACAAAGCACAATGTTTAAGAAGCTCTAAAAGCAAACAGTAACTGATTTGAAGCAAGGATAACCTCAACACTTCTCAAGGGACTCAAGAGTAGGCTGGCAGAATGCAACTCCAAAGAAAATAAAGGTAGGTATAACACTCCAGGTCTTAAGCTTAATAAGACCTCTTCAATCAATTGTGATTGGCTCCAGAAAGATGATCAGGGATCAGGACCAGTATGGTCAGAGAAAGGGATCAAGGAGTGGTATAACACACTCAAAAAAATTCCAACAGACACAATTTTCTTCAACCAGAAAGGCTATTGGTTGGTGATAAGGATCAGGCCACAGAGGGGCAAAGACTAAGGGTCAAAAATGGATCAGGGGGCAATCAGAGATATACCCAGGATAAGGATCAGGATCTAATTTCACAATAACGGGGGGGACATAAGCTCACACTCCCATGGATGATGAACAAAAGGGCAGGGGAGAGCCTTTCCTTATATGGGCCATGTGTCCCTGTAGACTATTTACAAGAGGTACTACAAATAGAGTGGGTTTTTTTTTTTTTTTTTTTTTTTTTTTTTTTTTTTTTTTTTTTTTTTTTTTTTTTTTTTTTTTTTTTTTTTTTTTTTTTTTTTTTTTTTTTTGGTTGATGACGAAGATTGGCGAAACGAACCGCCTGACATGGGAAAGAGAGGAATAAAAAAACAAAAAAAAAGCAAGGCATGAAAAGGGGGAGACCCGCCCGCGTCAAGGATGAAGGTGGCAGTGGATGGCGGGTTTGGTTGGCCGCGGCGGCGGTTGGTTGAAGGAGGGTCAAGGTGGATTGTTGTAGGATTGTTGGTCACAAGCGCGACAGACATGGTCGCGCGCAAGCGTCAAAAGGCAAATGAGAAGGGTTCCAACGGTCACAAACAAAAATGTGAGTTTGCGGCTGTTGGAGATGGATCAAGGGGGCTGGTCATGGGGTTGAGCAAGGCGATGACAGCTGTTGCAAGTCGGCATTGACATTGCTGTTAGGTTGGTGCAAGTTTGGTCATGGGATTGATTGTTCCCATGACCCATCTCGTGCAGGTGATCAGGTGGTGATGGGGCCAGTCATGAGGTTGATGGTTTCAACAAGTTTGATGATGAAGGTGTTGAGATCTTGATCATTGCAACCCTTGTTTGGATCGCACATTCTATTGATCCAATTGGTGACTGCTGTGAGTGGTTTGTGATGATGACCAAGGAGTTCCTTTGCCCTAGTCAAATTGGGGAATAGGGAGGGAATCTTGGGTTGAGCTCAGATGAGTTGGGGGTTATGGATGATGGACTGCTATGGGATGATCAATGATGATGCAATGATGCAATGTGAATCTTGAGGGATTGATTGAAGCAAGATTGGATGGTTTTTGCTCGTCAATTGTGTCTATCAAATCGAGTGGATGATACTGATTCTGATTCTGATGCTGATGCTGATGCTGATGGGGTTGTTGGGGTGAGTCTGATGGGCACGTTGTGGGTTCTGATCGGAAGATGATGATAATGGGGGATAGGTTGGATTAAGGAGTGATGCTAATGAGGGGGATGAAGTATGATGATGATGATAGTCCTTTGAAACAATTGGGTTGGGATGGATGAAGGTGGGCGGTGGTAGGCTAGGGTGGATTACAAAATCATTGTCCTTATAATTACGTACGACTTCCTCAATCATGAAATGATGATGATCATAAGAGTAAATAAGAAATATCCGCCCCAATCAATTCATCGTGTGGGATGGGGCCTCAACTCAACTCTGGTGTGACGCAGCAGGGAGAAAGAGGGAGTGGATGGGGAATGGATCATGCAGAACCATTGGTTCTGGTATGACGCAAGATTGTCAATGATGATGATGATTTTTTTTTTTTTTTGGATCATGATTCCTATGAATGATGATAAGGAAAAATCATAAAAAAATTGAAATCTTCGCACTTGCCAGGGTGTCCAGGATGGGGCACCACAACAGTTTGCAGATGAACTGTTTCCACACTTTCAAGTTGAAGGATGGAACTATTAATTGCTGCCACAACAGAGAAAGGATTATAAGACTCAGTGGTATATTATTAAATCCTTTGGGTACCTGTTTGGGATGTTCACTGATGGGTTAAACCTGAATACTGGGGTAATAAGGTTTTTTAGCAGTTTGAATTTATAAAAAGGGTTGGGGAGGGACATTATTAATCAGAATAAAGCCATAAATCACTTAATTATCTCTTATAAGTATTTGATTACCTTAGAATGGTGTCTGGATGTAAATATAACTGGGTCTCTGGGTATCAATATCCTCAAAAGAGCTCTTTATTTATAGCTTTTTTGAGTCCCAATATTGTCCTTCTGAGGGGTACAGGGCCTCAAAGAGACGGACACTGAGGCTAGCAGGGTAAACAGTGGTAGCCTGTCACTTTTTCTTGGTGCTTTAGCACGGGTAGCATCTAATTCCACAGGGTATGGAAATTATTCTTCTTTGTAATTGATTTTTGGATGTAATTAAAAACTAGTAATATTGATTGAAAGGATAAAAAAAGTGAATGAATGTGTATTTGGTATAAAAAAATGTATGAGTGAGTACATAAAACTTATGAGGGGGATGAGAGGGTATTTTATAGTGAAGAGACCTCTCATCAAAAAACTGGAAATACAAGATCAACATAAGATAAAATTTATTTACAACATGGCGATGAAAGCAATCTTGCTTTCTTCCTCTTCACTTTAAAAGCAATATGTATCACTCTTTTCTTTGGAGTAACACAAGGGACCACTATGAACTTGAAATTTTCAATTGTTTTGATGGTCCTGCTTTTCTTATTCCGATTCCTCTTGGAATTAAATTTTCTTTTTCTTGGTGTTACTGCTGGAATACCTGTTAACCTGAAAGCTTCAGCTAACTTTCTTTTCTTTTCTTGGTATGCTTTCTTTTCAGCATTTACTTTATTCATTTCATTCTTAATTAAAAAGTGTGTTTCATCTATTCTCTTTTTTTCATTTTTTCATTATAGCTATCATCCTGATCCTCTGCTTGAGTCACCAGACTGAGACTATGTCTCTGTGACATTCCTGCGTTATGTTCCACAGGAATCAAATCTTTAATAACTTCCATGTTATTAAACATATTGATATAATTCTTTTTTCCATCATGATCCAAATTTTCTCTTCTTTCCTTGGGTAATGTATTTGAATTGATAAAGACAATATTTTCACATGTATTTCCCTCTACAGGTATTAAATCCTCAACCACCCCTTAAGCCTGTAGGGGGGAGTAAATTCATATCTATGGAAAACTTTATATGTTTGGTTCTATCCAATGCTTTAGTCATCATGTCTGTAGTCATATCTGCATTTGGAAAATATTCTAATTCTACTTCCTTATACTTCACTGCTTCTCTGATATAATTTTAATGAACATCAATGTGTTTTGTTCTGGGGTGAAAAACTGGGTTTCTTGCCAACTTTATGGAACCTTGATTATCAGAATAGATTAGAGCATTAGCTTGATGCTTATAAGTTTCTTCTGATATTTTTCTTATCCATTTTTCCTCCTGAGCTGCAGAGAGATAAGCTCTGTATTCAGCTTCAGTGGATGATACACTTATTGCTGCTATCTTCTTTGATCTCCAAGAAATCAATCTATTCCCAAGAAAGTAGGTAAAACCACTTTTTGACTGTTTCAAATCATCTTCTGCCCAACTTGAGTCATAATTATCCACAAGGTTAAAATCACCTCCAACAGAATACTCAAGACCTAGGTTTTGAGTTCCTCTCAATTATCTAATCAACCTTTTGAATGCATTCCAATGTTGCATTCCAGGATTCTCCAAGTTTTGGGAGAGTATCCCTACGGTATAAGTTATGTCTGGCCTTGTAAATTGAGACAAATAATTCAAAAATACTCCAGCTTCTCTGTATTCCAGACCTGATTTCTTAAATTCTTCAATTTTCTCATCTGTATCTTTCTGAAACTTCACATTAGATTGGAGTGGTGTTCCAAAAAAATTTGCATCTTCCATATTTTACTTCTTGATTCATCCTTTAACATAATGTTCTTGGTCTAATATGATTGATCCATCTGGTCTGTTGGTTATCTTCATTCCTAGAACATGTTGAGCCTTTCCTAGTTCCTTAATGCTGAAATTGTTCTTGATCTCATTCAACAATTCTTCCTTCTTTTGCCCAATGACTATGATGTCATCTACCCACAAAAATAATATTTTGCAATTATTAATAAATAAACATGGGTCTGCTTCACTTGTTTTAAAACCCTTTGAATCTAACCACTGGCCAATTTTTTTATACCAAGATCTTGCTGCTTGCTTAATTCCATGTAGTGAATTCTTGAGTTGTAGTACATACTCATGATTACCCCCCCTCAAGAAGGCATCTATATGCTTCATTCTCAATGCTTCAGGCTTTGTCTCAACACGCCATTCCTTAAAAACTTCTGGTATTTTCATATAGACTTTCTCATCATTTTCTAAGCTAGCATTCAAGTATGCTGTGAAAAAGTCTGCTTGTCTTATCTCCTCACCTCTGTGAGCTGCTAATGCAAATTAATATCTTAAAGTTGATGATCTTCCAGTTGGGAAGAAGTTTTCCTGATAATTAATACCTTATTTCTGTTTATACCCTTCAGATACACACCTAGCCTTGTATCTTTCTAGCTGGATCAAATCATTGAACTTCTTTGTTAAAACACATCTGTTTTCAACTAAGGTTTTCTCTTTTTCAAACTCTTCTCTTCTTATAACCTCGAAAACTTATTTATTCTCTAATGTTTCCAATTCCTCAAATATGTTATGCTTCCACTTTTTCCTATCTGGAAAATTCATAGCTTGCTTAAAGCTACTTGTAACTAAATTGTTCTCCATCTAAAATGATGCCTTAAATTCCATTATATCTTGTTCTTCTTGAAAAACCTTTTCAATTTTATCAACAACTGCACAATGTTCTCTCCATTTGCCATCTCTTCCAGTCTTTTTCTTGTTCCTCTGAATTTTCTTTACTGGTTCTTTGACCAAATACTTCTCTTCTGGCTTCTAAATCACTTCTGGAATTCTGTGCACATTGCTGACTTCTTTTGAATGCCTAATATCTTCTGTCCCCTTAAGCTCATTGCTTACTTCTTCTGAATTGGTTTTGTCAAAGTTTTCAATTGGGGGATCAACAAACTTGCCATGGTTTTTTTTCAAGGGAAACACTTCCTCTTAAAATCTAACATCCCTTGTCCAAATAATCTTCCTGTATTCAAGGTCATACAGTCTATAGCAGGTACTCATATAATCATATCCTACTAAAACTCCTCTTCCACATCTGGAATCAAATTTACAAGAGTGCCAGTAATGGTGCACACTGTAATAGGCTAGACATCCTATCACCCTTAAATTTTAGTATTTGGAGCTTTCTACATAAACCTCTCATATGGGAATCCTTTGCCTTCATCAATAATTTTATGTAAATAACTAACTGTTGAGAGTATTTCAGCCCACAAAAAGTTGGGAAAACTTCCATCTATCATGATAGTCCTGACTCTATGCATGAGAGTCCTATTTATTGTTTCCACAATTCCATTTTTCTGTGGGGTATGAGGGGTGGTTGTTATATGTTCTATCCCAAACTCTTTCAGAATATCCTCAAATTTTTTTCCTAATAATTTACCTCTTCCATCAGTTATTAATCTTCTGAGTTTATTCAAGACTCCTTGTCTTTCCCATTCTCTTGAATTCCTTCTCTCTTCTGGGAATTTCTCTGTAGGACTGCTAGTTTCATTAATGCTTTTTGTTGATTCTCATTCTCTCCATTATCTATGGATTCTTGTTGTGAATTGAATGCTTCACTTCTATCTTGTTCTTGGAACTACACTGCCCATATTTGGTATTCCAAATATTCTTCAACAACTTTTTTCAATGTAAACACATCCTGATTAAACTTAACTTCTCCTGTCCTAATCATATTTCTCTTCTTAGGATCATATATCCTATAACATGTGCTTATGGTTTAATGCCCTATTAATACACCTCTCTTGCACAACTTCTCCCAGGGATCTGACTCTGAAGGAATTCAAAAATCAACATTCCTTATAATATTAATCACACATAATTCTCAAATTATGCCTTCAACTCTTTTTTAATTCAAATGGAATTTTTCCTTTTATAAAAGGGTAATGTTAAATTCACGGCTCATTGAGCTGTGCACATGGTTTGAAATGGGCTGTGTGGCACACCACACGGTCCAATTCAGGCCATGTACAGCCCCCCATGGCTCACAGAGTTGTGCGGCCCACCCAACCTGGTCCACCGCTGTGTAGAAATCTACACAGCACCAGACCATGGTGAGCAAAAAAAAAAAAAAAAAGTAAGAGGAATGAAAGGATACTAACACAACCCATAAACTAAATAACCCTTCCAAAAAAACAGAAATCAACCAAAAAATCAAAGAATGTTCATTTTTTGGTTGAAAAAAACAAATAAAAAAATAAATAAAAAAATAGAGAAAAATGGTACTATCCAATGGAATAGTCCTTGAGTAAAAAGACCCAAAAAAACACAAGTAACTGGACTATCCCTAAAGTAAAAACACCAAAAAAAGATAAGTAACTTGACAAGCCCTAAAGTAAAAACACTCAAAAAAATACAACTAACTTGACAAGCCCTAAGGTCATTTCAACTTGACTAGCCCTAAAGTAAAAGGGCCCAAAAATTAAAGAAGTCTTTTGACCAGCCCTCAAGTAAAATTGCCCAAAAAAATACAAGTCTTTTTACAAGCCCTAAAGTTAAAGTGCCCAAAAAAATACAAGTCTTTTGAAAAGCCCTAAAGTAAAAGTGCCCTAAAAATACAAGTCTTTTGACAAGCCCTAAAGTAAAAACACCAAAAAAAACAAGTTCAACTTGTGTTAAGGTGATCCCATCCCAAGCTTAACATAATTTAAGCTTGTGATGGAATCATCCCAACAAAAGTTGAACTTACTTACCATTAAAATCTCATTCAAAATACTCAATATAATGATGTTAACTCAAAACACTCAACATAGTGATGTTCAAAATGTGATAACCCTTTATATTAATAGAACTTGTTAGCTGCATTAGAATTACAATTTATATTAAAACCAATGATGAAATGAAGTCAATGTCTATTAAAATCTAGAATAAATTTGCAGTTGATCTTTGAGATGATCAACCCAACCAGAGGCTTTTCTAGAAATCAAGGAACGTGGTTTTTGCTACAATGGGCGGGATTGGAATCATTTCTTCCTCAAGTACTAATAGAACCCAGTGTTTATTGTTTGCAAAGGAAATGAACATTGGATCTGATTGATCAGTAACACCATTTTTCATTGGAGTATAAGTATCACATGACTCAAATGAAATGAAACATATGGGTTTGGATTATGTTTCTGCTATGATTTGACCCATGTCCAATTTAGCCGGCCATTCTGAGTAGGGAATCTTTTCATTGATGTCTTCAACATCAAGTCTTTGTTTAATCTTTTCAATCTCCTTTGAACCATCAAGCATCTTAATTTAGCATGCTTTATTTTTCTCTAATGTTTCAATCATTTCCTTCCTAACTTTAAACCAACCATGTTCTTCATAACCAAGAGATTTAGCAATGACTCTAAATCTGCAATTTCCATCTCCAACTGGATTCTAAACCTCACCCAAGAACTTATGGAATTTCTTGCTTATTTGATTGAGGTATTTCACGTTTGGTTCCTATCATTAAAACTAACTTATTATTCAATTCTTTAATTGGATTGATGAAATGAATACTCACCAAAGATGAGCTTCTGGTTGAGCTTTGCTGCATGTTCTCTTCCTCTGAAGAGGATTCTGATTCCAAATTGAGTGATCCTGATTCACTTTCAGTCTCTTCCTCTGAAATAGGAAATTAAGATTCAGATTCTGCCAACTTTGACTAACAATTCATCATTAGTTAATCCCTAAGTTCATTAAACCATAAAAAGGAACTTATCCCAAAAGAAAAGACTTCCAATCTTTTGTCTTTTCTTTTTTGGAGCCCTTCTAATTCTTTTTCCCACCTTGACTTGTTTGTCAACAAGCTCAAAAGGAGATGGTTCTTGCCGCTTATCTGTCAATTTTTGCCTTCCCCTACTTGATCATAAGACTTTAGGTTCAATTCTTGGCTTCAATCAATATTTTGTACTCTTCTGAATGATATACTTCAATAGTCTGCTTTGCTCATGATCTAGAGATTCCAAGATAATTTCATTGACTTTTTCACATAACTGAGTAATGCTTAGCATTTCATTGACATTGCACTGGAAAAATTAAAAATGATGAACCATTAGTGAATTATGATTCATTAATCAAAAAGCATTAATCAAAAAGAATTAATCACATAGTGATTTGAACAATCCAACTTGAACAATCCTACTTAAGCCAACTTACTGAACTATAACTGCGAGGGTCATAGTCTAACCTCCACTGAGGATGACCACGGATCCTCTGAATGCTAGAAGGTCACCTATTTGGTGGGAACAGGGAAAACCCATGGTGTTGAAATATGACTTGGTGCAGACTTTGCCATCATGATCACGTTTGAACTTCTCAAATTGTTCCCTAACAAGTTGGATTTCCTCTCAAGAAAATTTGTAACCCAATGGTAACAGTTCAGGTGGAAGAACTGTGCCTAACTTAATTCAATAGTTATAAAGTGATGCATGAACTGATTAAATTTGATTAAAAACTGTTCTGTGAAGGATTTTCCAAAAATCAAACAGGTTTCCCAAAGAGTTTGCAAGGAATTGTTTGAGAGTTGCATGGGCCCCTTCAACCCAAGAAATTATTTTGTTCCCAAAATCTGGGTTTATAAAAGTCTATGATGTTACAAAGGTCTTTTTGATAGGGAAAATTTTATTTTCCATATCCTTGAGTACATCCTCATGGTCTTTCAAGAAACACTATACAATTCAAAAGGTCAGAACCCAAAACTACAAAGAATAAGAAGCAGTGATTTGGACCTACTCTGAGTTCTGCATCATTGACCTCCGCCTCCTCCTTGGTCTTTGAGGCCCCAAAATTTTCCCACAGATTCATAAAGCTTTTCCATCCTTCAATGTTATTAAAAAAGCACACTTAAAAGTTTTCTTGTATGTTTTTAGACAAGTTCCAAGTGCAACATTGTCTTGATGACTGAGGGAAACTAGTTTCAATTGAATGAATCAGAGATTTTTCATGGTCCATCAAAAAGACTTTTGGAAGTCTCTCAGGATCATAAGACCACTCCTTTAATGCATTTACAGACCCACTGTAGAACTCAAACATTTCTTTTGTTATAAAAACAAGAGCTTTTGTGAAAGCTTTCCAATTGGCTGTCATTCCTACAACATGCAATAGTGGGGTTTTTTAGTTATTTGCTTTATAAGTACAATCCAACATAGCAATATGATGGAATTGTTTTGAAAGCTTTATTGCCTCTGGATGTGCTAAGTACTGGGCCTCCAAGCAAACCTCTCCACTGAAATTTGACTGGTGAATCCAAATTTTTTCTTCAATCTGTTCATAGAGTACCTCCATAAAACATTTTCCCTTTAGTTCTGCAATTGTTACCTTCCACTTAGTTTTATAGAGTGTTTGGTCATCAACATAATCCTGCCCATCAATCTTGCTCAATTTTCTCTTCAGTTGTAACTAATTGAGCCCATCATTCATGCCTTCTACTAGATTGTCTAAGGCCACCCCAAGATTCTCCTCAGTTGAGGATTCACAGAGGGATGTTCAGATTGTTGATGGTTATTTTGGGTTTCTTTTTAGGAGAGGCACCACAAGGGGTCTGCCTTTGTGCAACTTACATGGGTTAAAAACTTGCACCCAACCTCCCTTGTGTGAGTTTGTCTAGACCGTTCCATAAGAAGACTTCCTGAATAGGAACCATGTCTATCACAGGCTAAATCCACATATTGGTCATTCTTTGAGTTAAAAACTGTTAAAGAATAACCATGCTTCCTTGCCCATGTTTGACAATAGTTTTGGGCATCTTCCTTAGTAGGAAAAGCTCTCAAGGGAGGTGGGTCAAGTGGATCTTCCATAGTTAAATAGTTATGTTGATGGAATTCACTCCATCAGTTTCAATCAAATTAAATATGTCAAAGACCAGTAACATAAAATGATACTCACCACCAGCAGTCATGTCCATTTGTGAACCATTTTGTTCCTCAATTGTCACCCTTGATTAGGATGCAATTGGGGCTTCCAATGTTTCATTACCCAAATCCTTTTTTTATTTTTCCAAAGCTTTGTTGATGGCACTATCAATGTAGAACTTCCACGCAGCCATTTCAGAAGAAGGAGGGCTTGCCACTGTTCCCATGCAAAAAAATGCAATGGTATACTTCAGTATTCAATCCAACTTTCAATTGATGAAACAAAGTTTTCCCACTTTTGATTTGAGAAAGAATTGTTTGCAGATTTTTATATGATTTATGATTATTCACTTTAATTTAACTTGGTTTTCACTTTAATTTCTCTTTGGGATTGCTAGGTGTGGAACAACAGTCCCACAAAGTATGTGTTAATCCCAAATTTGGGTTTACAGAACCCAAGTGTGGTCCAGGGGGTGCCCAAGAGTCTGGCATGGCTTCCAGGGGGTTGTGCACGCCCAAACACGGCCAATTTGAGCTGTGTACAGGGGTACACAGCTCATTTGAGCTGTGTCCAGGGGTTATACGGCTCCTGAAAACCCCCCCGGGATTTTGCGTGTTTGAAACAGCCCTTTGTAGTCGTCTTTGCGCCCCCATGGCTCATTTGAGCTGCCTAGGGCCCTACAAAACTACCACACGGTTGGAGCCGTGAATTTAACATCACCCTTTATAAGAATTCCTAGGTAAACACTTGATTTGTTATCAAATTAACAATTAGCAGCTGTTCATCTAAATTGATGAGGGTAACACTTTCCTCTAGCACACAAGGTAACCTCCTTACTCTTGTGGTTTCACACAATGTACCAAAAAACTTGGATCAAATCCTTAAAAATCCAGTACTGCTATGATTTCCTATTCCCAATTGAACATCCTTCATTTCTCAACAATCTCTCATTTTATGAGTCAAAAATATGTCTTGTTCCACATGAATAAAAATGAAGTAATCTAAAACTTGATAACTCATAATATCTTCTTGTTTGAATTCTTTCTGAAATCTCTACTTCTACCTTTCCCATGTTGCTTATAGTTAAGTTTATTTCTCTCTCTTATTGTGATTTCTTCTTGCAAACTCTTTTCTCTAGGTAAGCTAATCTCTGCCCTTTGCTTTCCTTCAATCTTCAGGGTTAAGTTGACTGGATTGAAGTAATTGTTCCATTCTGTTACATTGTAATGTTGATCTGCTAGTCTTCCTCAACTTGAATGCACAGTTGGTCTCTGTGTGCTTTTATTTCTGTTTCCATTTCAGCAAGGCAAATTGATGACAGATTAGGTAAAAAATGGCTGTGAAACTTGTATTGCTCCTTTCAGGTATGCTCCTTCAATTTCTTCCAATCTTGGCTGGAAGAATGGTCTCAGGGGACATTTGCGCTGATTCAATCAAGATTTGTTATCAATTTGTGTTCATTGGTATACCACAATGGTATCTGCCTGTTGCAATGGATTGACTTTGGTGACAATCAAAAAAAAGGGGCTTGAATGGATTTTTCAATTGGTTGGCAATCCAATCCTGAGAATTTTGTGGTGGTATCTGGCCGTTGCGGGTTTCTTGAAAATGGCAGCAATGGCCTGGTATCTTTTGGTTTGCAAATTGTTACCATTGCAAAGGTGGCGCTGTAGATGAAGTTTGTACTGTTTCAATGGTTTTTGCAACTTTGGCACTGAGGTTAAGTTCAATCATAGAAATATCCCTGGTTCCAAGTTCTGCAATCAAAAACTGATGGGTGAAAATTAATGCAGCAATAATGGTGGAGACAAGTTGAGAAAAAATGGTGCTGGAAAATTTTGCAAACAATGACCTGGTACTGATAATGTATTGCAATTAGCAGTTTGGTCAGAAGTTTAGTTGATAATTACAAACTAGTAATATTGACTGACTAGATAACAAAAGTGAATGAATGTGTATGTGGGATGAACAAACATATGAGTGAGTAGATACAAATTATGAGGGGGATGATAGGGTCTTTTATAGTAGAGATACCTCTCATCAAAAAACTGGAAATAAAAGATGAGCATAAGATAAAATTTATTTAAAACATGGCAAAGAAAGCAATCTTGCTTTCTTCCTCTTCACTTTAAAAGCAATATGTATCAATATTTTTGTTGGAGTAACACAAGGGACCACTATGAACTTGAAATTTTCAATTGTGTTGATGGTCCTGCTTTTCTTATTCCAATTCCTCTTGGAATTAAATTTTCTTTTTCTTGGTGTTACTGCTGGAATACCAGTGAACCTGAAAGCTTCAGGTAACTTTCTTTTCTTTTCTTGGTATGCTTTCTTTTCAGCATTTACTTTATTCATTTTATTCTTAATTAAAAAGTGGGTTGCATCTATTCTCTTTATTTTCATTTCTTCATTGGAGCTATCGTCCTGCTCCTCTGCTTGAGTCACTGGACTGAGACTATGTCTCTGTGACATTCCTGCGTTGTGTTCCACAGAAATTGAATCTTCAATAACTTCCATGTTATTAAACATATTGATATAATTCTTTTTTCCATTGCAATCCAAATTTTCTCTTCTTTCCTTTGGTAATATATTTGGATTGATAAAGACAAGATTTGCACATGTATTTCCCTCTTCAGGGATGTCATCCTCAACAGGAACATTTGCCTTTAGGTAGGCTGTGACAATTTTGTCTGAGACATGTCCAAGGGCGCAGTAGTAGAAGTATGATGGAGAAACAAATTGTAGGGGGAGAAGGGGGAGTGAAAGGGAATGGGACAAAGCTGAAAAAATGATTGGGGAAGGTGGGTTGGGGATAGAATGGGATATAGTCCAAGTATGACAATTGTAGGATGTGAATATGGGGAATGAGGAGCAAAGCAGTACAATGTGGTGATTGTGGAAATGCAGTTTTTAACCAGAGTTGATGAGGTGACCTAGGTACACAAGAGTGCCACGCATTGCTGGGAAGTAGAGGACATCAGTCAGAACTGGAGCCACAGGGGCCCAAGAGCTGGTTTTTGTTAGGGGAATTTTTCCTCTGCCAACAGCATGCATAAAGGAATTAGGATTGGCTAAGCTAAGGGGAACCGGGGAAGGGAATGGTGGATAGGAAAGAAAGGAAGCCAGATCACCGCTTACCAAGGAGGTGACCCCTGAGTCAATTACTGTGGAGCCAGGGCGGTTGAAAGATTGCACAGTATTATTCTTGGGGAGCCCCTGAGTATTGGTGTTGGGTTGAGGGGGGTTGATTGCATGGATTTGGTTGGGCGCTTGGGAGTATGGTGGGGATGGTTGGCTAGGGACATGGTGGTGGGGAGTTCATTGGGCAGCGTGGTACCTGGAGGGGGGAGATTACCATCTTTCCATAGGATTGGGAACCCCCTGTACCAGTGTTTGGGTGAGTTGCAATAGCTGCAGCTGCCACCATGGCGCAATTGGATTTTGTTTTGCAGTGGTACATTTCTGGCATTGATGTTAGTTTTGGCTGCATGGATTTTGAAGCGGGTAGGGAAACACTGGTTTTGGGTATTTACATTAGTCCTATCCTGGTTGTTTGCTTGTTGGTTTTGACTGGGCCAGGTCCATGTTTTGATAGCTGCAATGGTGAATGGGTTGTTGGAAAAGTTTCCCCTTGTGCACTCGCTGTAGTAAGACGTAATGATAGACTGTGTGTTGGAAGCTGTGGGGTTCTTAATGCAATCAAGTTTAGGGAAAATTGTTTGGAGCATCTGGGATCTAGTTGTCCCTGGAGGTGGGGGGTTAATGCTTGCATGAGGGTGGAGATCAAGTCTTTGGGATGTTTTGGCCAAGTTGCACTAGTTCTGCGCATATTTTGGTGATTTGGGCAAGGCAGGTTGAGATCAAGCTGTCCATTTTTGTCAGTTTATAGAGGATTTAGTCCCACAGCTCAACATTTCTCATATGAGTCAACAGTTGGAAGTTCTTTTGGATAGTTTTGAATGTTTCAGAAGCATTTGGGTGTTTTGCAATGAGTGAATGTAGCTCTCAGTCAAGCATTAACGTGAAGAAAACCTTTAATGCAATGCTCTTGTATTGAAATAGGTTTTGTAGGTTGTTGAGGTTAGCCATGAATTTGGTGATTCCAAACACTTGGATTCCAATGGTGTCAATGCTGTCAATCCACTCCTCAATGTTGCTACTGTTGCGGCGTAGTGGTTCAACTGATTTGATATATTTGCCAGGGTTTGATACAAATTTTGATTGTGCACTACTTTTGGATCAGTTGGAAGGCAGGTGAGTACAGGCTTTGCTTTCCATTGTAGTTGGTTTCTTGCTCTTGGATACAGCTGGTTTGCTTGGTGGTTTTTTGGTTGTGTAAGGTGTAGTGGGTTTTCCTGGACGGTGTGGAAGGTAAAGGAAAATTACACTCCTAAGTTGTCTGCAAGTCTGGAAGTTATTGATCTAGGCGTCTGTAAGGAGGTTGGGTGCAATGAGTTTTTAAGTGTAGTGAGATAAAAAAGAGAGAATGAGATGTATTCTTCTTCCTCCAATCCTTCCTCTTCCTTTCCTTTTCTTCTCCAATAGATTGATTGATTGATTGATAGATCATAACCCAACCAAGAGTTGAGGGTGAGGACTTGGATCCCCCCCCCTTCAACCCTAACCTAAGTACAACCACAAATGCAAAAGAACAATGAAACACAACCCCTAAGCACAGAACCCTAGCCCAACCCTTCCCCTCCATTCCTTGCCCCATAACCCGTGCCCCTCAATATCAAAGTACGCCCGGTTTGTCCTTCTCATGGCATGGCCCTCCGCCGCGCCCTACTCGGAGCCCCCCAGTTTGCCCGCCCACGCGCCTCCGCGGACCTTGCAGTCCGCAAGTCGGCCCGCGCGTGCCTAACCCCCAATTGCCCCACCCTTGCTTTCCGGACTAGCCACCCGCAAGCTTGGTTGGGCCGGCTCCATCACTTGGTCCGCGTTTCCTGGGCGGGTCGCGGCCTTGCACCCTTGGAGTAGGCCCGACCCACACCTGGTGCTGAGCCCCGCAATTCCTACTGCTGAGCCTGCAGCGGCTGCTGATTAGCCCTCAGCAGGCACTGCTGAGACTGCGCGCACCCAAATGCTGAGCCCAACCTACCCAACTGCTGAGCGCACAGCCGGCAACGCAGCTCTTGACCCAAGGGAATAAATACAACACCACATCCCCCCCAAGTTGAGTTCTGTCCCCAGAGGTCTCCCATTGCTGCCTAGCCTCCATCACCCTACCAATCCACCTCTCCCCCACCCACCCCAACTCACCCCAGCCCCTCCTCCCCTTCCACTCTGTCGCCATCATGGTTCCCTGCGACTTCTGCACCCGGAACTGGCTTGCTTGCTTGCTTGTTCCAGGTTGACGCGCTTGCACTTCTTGCCTTTGTGGCCATTGCTGCTGCTTGCTCGGCAAGGGAATTCCGCGTCCTCCTCCTCAATCTGGTTCCCGTCCCTGGCTGCGCAAGAGGGCCCGTCCAGACCCCTTTGTGGTTTTGGACAATGAAACAATCTTGGAGGACTCATGGACTCCGCCCGGATCACCTTGTGCCCGCCCCCCCCAGGACCAATTTGCGACTCCGCCTCCCAATTCCACCGCGCAGGGCCCCCACAGAAGGAGGACTACCCAAACTTTGCGGCTTATTGGTCCGCCTTACGGCTCTGGGTGGACCGCGTTTGGGTCACGCAAGGCTCAAGGGACCCGCGCATTGATGAAATCCTCCAACGCCGCACTGGCCCTCCTCCGGTCCCTACCCCAGCCCCGGCTCCTCCCCCAACTCTGGCTCCTCCCCCAACTCCGGCTCCTCCGTACTTGTTGGACTCGGATGAGAGGCCCCTGACCCCGCAGGGCACCCCTCCGCCACCCGCACTGCCGGTCGTTATCTTGTTGTTGCCTCCCGCTGGACCAAGCCCCCCCGATGGTCCGCCGGGGACCCCTTCTTCACCAGTCCAGCCTCCTCCCAGCCCACCCAAGATTCCGGATATCCCCGTTTTCCTGGCTGTTCCGCTCGCAAGGTTTGATGCAATGGTGGACAACACGGACGGAATCCTTTGGCAATTCCTGGCGGCCCCTCGCGCCCACACCACCGGCAACCAACGGGAACTCTTGGTGGCCTTCAAAGCTTAGGCCGCGGCGGCTTGCGCGGACGCAGAGGAGGTGATGAGGACTCGCCCAACGTAGATGGATCACCCCCCCTTTTCTTCCTTTTCATCTTGTATCCTTTTCCGCGCCTTTTTGAAAAGAAATAAACTTTTTCCGCGCCATCCTGAGTAGCCTCCGGGCTTGTGAGAACCTTTGCGCACGAGATCCGCGTCTTGAAAGCAATCCGCGCAAGTGAGAGCAAGAGTGAGTGAGAAAGAGGTCCGCGCCCGCGTCCTGAGCCAAAGAAGTTCCCCGGAAAGTACCTGGACCGCCCCAGCCGAACTGCCACACAGTTCCCCATAACCAATCCTGCAACAAACGCAAAAATCCTACACCAGCACGCGCACAGTCACCCAAGAGAGGCAAAGAAGGAAGTTGAGAAAACAAACATTCTGGGGTGTCTAGTTATTCCAGCTGTGAACCGGCTAGGACACCCCCTTACCAAATCAGACCTGTCCCGTACCTGTCCCCCGCCAAGAGGAAACAAGGAAAAGAACCAAGCACATAAAAAAAGAAACCAAAACCCCAAGAAAAGAGAATTTTTTTTTTTTTTTTAGGGCCTCCATAGGGCCTCCGCTCCTTCTGCTCCTCGTCCCACATTTCCCAATCCGTGGGGCTTGTCCTCGCGTTTACGGACCCAGCTAGCGCTGCGCCCGCGTCCCTGTGATCAATTATAACCAAAACCAGTACCAATCCAAGAGCCAATCAAATATAAAAGAAGTAGGAGAATGGACATTCTGGGGTGTCTAGTTATTCCGGCTGTGAACCGGCTAGGACACCCCCTCACCAAATCAGACCTTTACCCTACTCGCATCCCCCCCCAAGTTGACGGCTGTCCCCAGTGGTTCGTAGCCTTTCACTCCTCCAAGGTGGGGCGTCGCGCAAGGGCTCCTCCTCAGACAAAGGGTCAGGCCCGTCCAATTATCCTGAACTTCCAACGCCGCCCCCCGTTTTTGCGCCATCCCCAGCCGTCTTTTTGAAGGAGTTGGAAACGCGCGCAAAGAAACGCTTCACGTGCAAGGCCGCGGCCTTGCGTTTGAGCAGCACCCCATCCAATTCCTCAAGCTGGTAGCTCCCGCCCTCAAACTTGGATGCCACGCAGAAGGGGCCGTTCCATTGGTTGGAAAAAAGCTTTCCCCACTGAGATTCCAGACTCCCGTTGTACAACAAAACCAAGTCACCCTTCTGCAGCGGATCCCGGAGGCGGTGATAACAGTGCTTGTCCCAATAGCGGACCAAAGCCATCCTCATCTTCCGCAACCTTTCAGCGGCCTTTGCCAGGGTCTTGTCCTGTCGGAGAAGCTGTTCGGCGCGCGCTTTCATGAGTTCTGCGGAGGTCTTCACCTTCCACCAGTCTATGCCCAAGAAGGTTTTGAGCTCAATGTCCACCGGAAGCACCGGGTGTTGTCCGTAGAGAAGTTTGTAAGGCAAGTAGCCCGTTGAGCGTTTGACCAAGATCCTGTCCGCAAAGAGGACCGCCGGAAGGGCCTCCTGCCACCGTTTACTGTCCTCCCCACATATCTTTACCAGAGCATCCTTAATGGGCTCATGGCCGCGTTCGATCATCCCGGCACCCTCCGGATAGTATTCCGTGACCTGCCCAAACTTAGCTCCGCAACTCTGAACCAGTGCCATCAAGGGCCCCCGGAATTCCGCGCCTCTGGCAACAGTGATCAAGCAAAGCAAACCGTAACGCGCAAACCAATCTTCCTCCAAGAACTGAGAAACCTTCTCCGCCGACAACTTCACCAGAGGACAAGCCTCAACCCAACCTGACAGATTGTCCCGCGCAACCAGAAGGTAAGCAAACTTCCCTGCCTTTAATCGTCCCGTGCAACCAGCAGGTATGCAAACTTCCCTGCCTTTATGTCGACCACGTCAAGGGAGACCTGCCAAAACAACACATCCTCCCCCGTAGGGTGACCCACCTCCCTGGGCAGCCTAGAACTCCACCGTTGACACGCTTCGCAAGACTTCACCCATTTCTGTACCGCGTGCACCACACCTGGCCACCAGAACCTTTCCTTCACCCGCCTCCGCGTCTCAATCTTGCCCTGGTGCCCAAGGTCATTGTGGAGACACCTCAGAATCATTTCCTGGTCCCTCCTCAATGTTGCAACCACCAGAGAGACCGGGGTACTTTGTTGCCACAGTTGCCCGTGCTGCATGTAGAAGTTGGTTGCCTGCCGCTTTTCCCACCAAATTTCTGTCCCTGAAGCGTCCTCGGGGAACTGGAGATCCCTCAAGAAGGAGCACAAGATTGCGTAGCGCCCGGACTGTTGCAGCGGGAGGGTGACCTCCATGTCCATCATACCCATGCAAATAACCGGAGACTCCACGTCCAAGGGCTCTGCTCCCTCAAAAGGATACTCCCGCGGATACCGCAACAGCGCATCGGGCATTGTGAACGCCTTCCCTGGAATATGAACCACGCCAAAAGTGAAGAGCTGGAGAAACGCCACCCACCTAGTCATAGGAGCGTTTGGAAGCGTTGGAGAATTGATCATCCTTGCCAGGGCCTCCGCATCGACCAGAAGCTCAAAGTGCACCCCCCAGAGCAGGTGCTGAAGCCTCCGCACAATTTTGGTGACTCTGCATAATTCTAACTTTGGCTGAGAGTACCAACTCTCAGTTGCTGTAAAAGTCACGGACTCGTAGAGAACCGGCCTATCCTTTCCATCCTCCTCCTGCGTCAGGACACTGCCCGCACCAACCTTGCTAGAGTCGACGGCCAAGCGGATCCCTCGCGCGTCGTAGTCAAGGTTGCAGAGGACAATTTTGGGGCCCACAATCTCCTTGAGCTTTGCAAAGGCCGCATCACACTGCGCTGTCCATTCCCATTCCGCGCCTTTCCGGGTCAGCGCCCACAGCGGACTTGCAACTTCTGCAAACCGTTTGATGAACATGCAAACATAGCTGCACAGTCCCAGAAATTGGAGAATATGCAAGGGCGTCCGCAGGGTTGGCCATTCAAGAACTTTGTTTTGTTTCTTTGCCGCAATTCTCCTGCCATTGAAAGCCACCACATGGCCTAGCACTTCCAACGCCGGAACACAAACTGCCAACTTACCCCCCAATAACGTAAGCCCTGCCTCCTCAATCCAAAACAAGACCTGCTCTAATGTCTGCGCGTACTCCCAGATGAAGCAGCGGATCATTGGGACCTCCTCTAGCACCGCACCCCTGTAATCCCTCTTTGGTCCTTTGATACCGGCGTTGTCGATGAAGATCAGAACCCTGTCTGGTATGTCTTCCCGCAGGATCCACATCATCTGGGCTTGATAGACCACCACCAAGTTTGTTGCCCCCTGCGGCAACCACGTCAACTGCATCCTTCCCAATCCTGTCTTGAACGCGGTCAGCGGGCGCGATTCGGCATGGAGCTTGCGCTGATCATACCCCCCCCCATTACATTGACCAAACCGTAGCACGCGCGCCCCGCCACTGATTCCAGGAACTTTTCCACGCGCAGAGGCAATCCTGCATCTTGGATAGTGAACGAGTTAAGCCGCTGCAGGTAGTGAACAATCCTCAGCGACTTCCCATCCTGTTTAACAACTGCAAAAATTGGGCTAGAGTAGCTTGATGTCAACTGCTTGTACAACCCCATCCTCACACGCTCCCGGACCAGTTCCAAGAAGGGTTCCCGCACGTTCCGAGGGATCAGAATCGGCTTGATTTGCCAGGGCTTGTACGGCACCGTGGGGATTGCATAGGGGTTGCCAACCTCACCCTTCAGCAATCCGCGCTTGTTGGGCCCAAAGGCAAGGGCCTTCTCGCAGAGCACCAACACCAATGCTAACAAATCCTTATCCTCCATACTCAACCACTGCGCAGGCCCAAAATTCAGCGCCTTGATTTGTTCGTCCGTGATCCGCACCAAACGCGTTACCCACCCGAACTTCCTCAACAGACTCACCCAGGGGTCCCAAGACCAGGAGATTGGCCTCAGAGGCCTGTTCAGCCCCTGCGGCATGGGCTTGTTCCGGGGCCGGACCTTTTGCGCCACAGGCTTGTATTGCCCCGCCTTGCACCTAACCATCCTTACGCGCCCGGTCGTGAATCCTGGCAACAATCAACCCGTGGCTCTTGCCTTTGCTCACAAGCGTGGCACTATGGTAGGGGTTTTGAAACACAGAACCTTCTGGTGGTGCATACTGAGGAAAGGGACTTACTTCTGCCGCTTGCGCCCTCCGCGCACTTCCTTCCGCCTTTTGCTCCTCCCTAGTCGACCGCCCGCACAAGGCCGGAGCCTGCCCTGCGCAGTACCCACGGTCAACTAGGGAAAACCCTCTGCAGGGCGGCCCTTGCGGTTGTCCCCACTGTCGGACTCTGCCTCTTTGCCAACCGCCGCCAATGGCACCCATTTCCCCTTCCTGTGGTTGGAGATCATTGTCTCAAACCTTGACCCAGACGCGTCCTCCACTGTAAGCGCCTCCGTCCCTTCCTCTGCGTTGAACGTCATTTGGGCCCGGAATCCAAACATGAACGGCCAACCCAAAATAACATCACTGCACTCAACCGAGAGGAACAACAGCGGCTTCCAAACCTTTGCAACCTCTACCTCTTCTTCCTCCACCACCCCATCTACCCAACATTCCCCCCCATTGAGCGCCCGCAAAACCATAGCACACTTCCTCCACACCAAGCCCAACTCATCCACCAGTTTTGACAGGAGCAGGTTGACCATTGACCCGCTTTCCACCATTGCCCAAACTTTCCTTCCCGCAATCTTCAGTGAGACATAGGCCAGCGGCACCAATACAACTTTGGATTGGCACAACTCCCGTTCTGCTTCCTCCGTCACTGCATTCACGCGCTTCACTGTTGCCGGGATCCTGCCGCCACTGTGCTCCTTCAGCGCCTGGACCATTTCCTCAACAACCACCGGAGAGACCGCAACCAGCTTCCGTAGCGTGAGATGTATTGGTACCTCACTCCCCATCCCTCGCCAAACAATTTCTGCGGCCTTCCTTCTTCCTCCGGAGCTGATCACCGGCGCATTGCCCCCCGACCCTCGGAGCTTGATTTAATGGTTTCTCCTTGGCATCCACATCCATCCTTTTCAACACGATCCGCTCGTTTGCCGCCAGCGTCCTAACTTCCGCCTCCACACATGGTGCCCGCCACATTTTGGGCCCAGTGACAATCCCAAGCAACACCTGAGCGGCCCCTGCAGGTTGGGCCCTTGCCCTAACCTGCTCCACTGGCGGTGGCTGACCGTCCCCCAGGTCCACCGGTACGCCCAACGGCAATATGTAGGTCCCCCCGGACACGCGAACCAACCCCTTGTTCATGTCCTTGGTCAGATCTGGGCAACCAGACTTCCAATGACTTTTATTGCCGCAATATGTGCACTGACAAACCAAAAATCCCCCCATTGTTCCACTACTGGGCTGAAAGCCCCCTCTTGCATGGGGCAGCAGATCGCGTGAGAAAGCGGGAGGCGGAGCCGTTGGCTGGGCTGTCATCCGATTCATAAGTATCCGCAAGTCCTGTAGCATTTCTGTTACCTCATTCACCGGTACTCCCATTGACTGCAAAGGGGCCACGGGCCATTCCGTTGCTGGCGGATCCGCAAGGGGTATTGGATTTGGGGCCGGGGTGGAAAAGGCCGTCGGCTTCCTTGAACTCACCGGGAACAACCGAGTCGTATCCTTGATCAGCTCTTCCAAGTCAATCTCACTCTTGACCGCCTGGTTGATTACGCCCAGGCTTAGAAGGAGAGCAACACTCCCATCCACTGACCTCGTTAGCAACCCGCGCTGTGGTGCCCCATCCTGGACACCTTGGCCGCCTTAAGACCTCAATCCATAAACTGTTGCGCAAACGTACCATCCGGCCGAACAACTTATCCTCAGGCTCATCAAAACCGTCCTTTACCCGCCTGCGCCGCGCCGCGCGCGCTGCGCTTCCTTTATCCGCGCGCGTCGCGCGTCCTATATCCGCGTTGCTCATCATCCTTGCCGTTGCGTGTTGCTCGTCATCTCCGCCGTTGTCATAGCGCGTCCTCATCTTTGTCGTTGTGCATCCCAATCTCCTCATTGCTACCGTCGCGCGGCGCTCATCCATGATTTACTGAATCCATCCCAACCGCCCTCCCAAGCATTTGGCAAATCCTTGGATCCGTCAAAACTCCCATCGCACTTGATCTATCAGTCGTGAATCTCAAGGCCATCAGGATTTACTCAACTTTCTCAAGCCAATCTCCTATCCGCCCATCCGCGCTCTCATGGACTTCATCCGTCACCTTTCCTGGGACTCTCCCACCCGCTTCCGCCTTTGGAAGAGTGCCAAATACCGCCCGCGGACATCCGCGGCGGTTTGGTTCATTTCTCTCTCCCACCTGCTCCCGCCTTTGGACAAAGGGTGGGTGACTCTGGTATTGTTGCGCGCGCCCATCCACGGAGGGACGCGAGTGACCACATGGTTGTCTTCCCTTTTCCGCTCTATTTGTAGAATCCGTTGTACATAGTCTAACAGTGCCTCCTGCCCATATAAGGAGGGGCTCTCCCCTGCCTTTTTGATCATCATTGGAACATAGAATGATCCAGCATGAAATCAGAACACCTTTGATCCTTGAGCCTCCATACTCAACCCTTGATCCCTGATCCTTATCACCAACCAATAGCCTTTCTGGTTGAAGAAAAATTCTGTCTGTTGGAATTTTTGAGTGTGTCATACCACTCCTTGATCCCTTTCTCTGACCATACTGGTCCTGATCCCTGATCACCTTTCTGGAGCCAATCACGATTGATTGAAGAGGTCTTATTAAGCTTAAGACCTGGAGTGTTATACCTCCCCTTAGCTTCTTTGGAGTTGCATTCTGCCAGCCTACTCTTGAGTCCCTTGAGAAGTGTTGAGGTTATCCTTGCTTCAAATCAGTTACTGTTTGTTTTAGAGCTTCTTAAACATTGTGCTTTTTCTTGTACAGCCACCCTCAGTTATCTGTTACCCTTCAAGCGCTTGATTGCGGAGAGTTGGGCAGGTTCATTGAGAACCTGGAGGTTGCTTGGGTTTGAGTTGATCATCCCCAATCTTCTGCTGACGACCAGAGTTATTAGCTTGTGGGCGTTGTTTACATACAACAGCTTTTGTTCTTTGAACTCTAAGAAGACTTTAACTTCTTTTGTTCAAGTTTTTCCCTGCATAATCTTGTCTCAGATAGTGCTGTTCCGTTGCTACCAAACTATTATCATCCTTATCCTCTACTCCTTGATTCCTCATTTACCAGGTTCTGGACCTTGATCTCGGTTACATTTAAATATTTTTGTAACACTCAGGAGGGCAGCCTAAACATCACCTTTCCCCTCCGCAGAACTGCCACAGCCTAGCACCGTTTGGAGTCTTACATTTGGTCCCCCGGGCTGGGATCAAACCAGCAACCTTGGGATTTACAGTCCCAAATTGAAGAATCAACTCCGAAATCCAATCCGATTTTGTTGAGATGTTGAGACACTGTGTATCCAATCTTCAGCTTGCTTAACCCGCGGCACCCCAGAGAGAACCGGAGAGGTCTTGACCTTCAACTGAGAACCGGGGGATTCGGAGACCCGGTCTTTCTCGGGTTGATCCCCACTCAAACTTCATCCAACTTCAGCCTTGGGGTCCTCAGCTTCAGCCGTGGTCTTTCCTATTTTGTTTTTCCTCTTTGTCTCTGGTTTTTCTTCTTTGTCTTTTCTCATTCTTTTCCTTCTTTTCTTCATTTCTTTCTTTTCTCATTTTCATCCCTGTTCGCCTCGAGCCTCACCCTCAACCACTTCCAAGCTCACGCTCCTCAGATCAAGACCATTGACGACTCAACCCCAGCCAACACACCCAGTCGTCTCCTTGATCCTGATTCAATTCTGACTGGTGAGAGTTGCTCCGTCGTCATCTCTGTAACTCATTCTGATTCATCTTTCAGCTTCCCGATCTCATCAACACCCTCAGCCGTGCCTTAATTGTTCACCCAAGTAACCAAACGTTTGCCGACTCTCAAAGCGCCTCTGCCGGTCCCATTGGTTCCTCTCATTTCCATCTACGCTGTCATTTTCTTTCCTCTCATGTGTGTTTCTTTTGTAAGTTCTTGTGTCTCAAAACTCATGTCTGATTCAAACTCTTCAGCCCCTCTGTTGGTCGTAATTCAATTCAGATTTCTCAAAAGTTTCAGATTTTTTTCTTTTCTTTTTCTGTTTGTTCTTTTTTTCAGATCTGATCCATGGAGGCATCTTGGTCCAGAAGTAAGTCCTCCCAATTGTGCACCACCTGGGCAAGATCCTTGTTGTCTTTGTGAAACTCTACTCTTGCCACACTTGTGAGCCACCTTGGAACTCTGCTTGTTTTGATCTCTTAGGAACCTTTCAACATGGAATCTGCTGGATCCTCTTTATCTGTTTGGGCCAAGATGGTCAAAATCAAACCTCAGAACAAAAATTTAGGCTTCAATGGGACCAATGTCAAACCATTCCTGGACTCCTATGAGATGGCTGCGGAAGTGGATGGTGCCAGTGAATATGATATGGCTTATCAGTTACGGTTTTTTATCTCTTCTGAAAAAGTTATGGAGGTTATCAAATTGTTCGAGGGATTTGAAACTCACAACTGGCGGCTCCTGAAGGAGGCTATGCTGGCCTATTGGGGAAAAATAGATGTAGCCAGATTTACTTTGCAAGACTTGGATGCCCTGGTTTTTCAATGGATCTCCAATGGTGGTATCTCCTCAGCCTCTGACTATCAGACTTTCAGAAAATCTTGGGACCCTATCCAGTCCTATCTTATCCAGAACAATCAAATTGATAAACTGGACGAAATTTGAGTGCCATTTTTTCAGTCTTTCTCTCCAGGAGTGCAGTAAAGAATTAAGGATGAATTGGTGAAATCTGGATCCATGATCACAACAAGAGACAATCGGTTCAAGCTCCCTGCTTTCATGGTTCTTAGGAATACTGTGGATAAAGTGATGAAAGGTCAAACAGCTCTCACCTTTGAAAAACCTAAAATCACTGAAACAGTCCTTGCCCCCTCTTTTCAAGCATCTAACAAAATCATGAATAAGATGCAAGCCAATCGCAGACCTAAACCCAATCCTCAGACTCACCGGGAGAGACCTTCTATAGATGAGATCACTAAATTACTTCAGGAATTTGAGAATAAAATAGATCAGAAAATATCCTCTTTAGCCACTCCTAAACCTGCTAATTATGTTCCTAAGTCTACTATAGTCTGTTATTATTGCCATAGGGAAGGCCATGGTACCAGTAGATGTCCTGAACTCCAGAAAGACAAGGAGGAGAAGTTAGTAGAGCAGAAGGGAAATAATTTTTTCCTTCCTAACGGTGCTTTGATCCCTTTTGATTCGTCTCAACCGATCCGTCATGTGGTGGCCTCATACCAACCACCAACTCCTAAGAAGGCATCCTTGGTCTCTGTGGATTTTCGATCATCATGTGGAACTCTGCAACCTTGGTATCCCCCAGCTATCACTTCTTCCAGCTTCCCTGGCACCTATCAATCTGATCCAGCTAGGAAACGCCATGAGGAACCAAAACCTCATAAGTCTCCTCCTGTTCCATCCTCCATTCTGCAAAAACCCGTTAAACGCCAATCTTCACCTGAGCCTCCTTCCTCTGATATGAAAGACATGGAAGTAGAAAGGGAACCACTCATAGAAAGGTTCCAGGACAACTCTGATCCTCCCCCTCTTCAACCTGCCCAACTCTCAGATACTCTTCCATCACCTATTACACCTGATCTTCCTCCCTCCACCCAGCCCAAAGTTCAATTTGAGAGGGGCATCTCCAAGGACCACCCTAATGATGTGGAAGTAGTATTAAAGAAAATTTCTGATCTTAAAATCCCCGATCTATCTGTGGCTGAACTCCTGTTGATCTCTCCATCCGTGGCAGAAGGGATGAAGAAATGGTTTTCTCGTCGACATGTGGAGATTGGTCCAGACAAATTAAAGGTCTCCTCTGGTACTCTGATAGAGGATTCTGGTGGAACAGATCCCTCTTCAGATACCAACCTGTATTCCTGTCCTCTTGGTTTTCTTCCATGTTGTCTTGGTGAATCAACTAAAACGGTGTCTCTCCTTGTGGATTTGGGTTCTCAGCTCAACTTGATTTCGGACTCCATGGCCTGCAAGCTTAAACTTAACCCAAGGGTCAGTTTCAACTCTGCGGTTTATGGAATTGGGAATCAGTCCTGTGAACTGGTTGGTATTGCTGAGGATATTTCTGTTTGAATTGGTCAAAATATTTTTGGCACCTGTCACTTCTGGATCACTCGCCTGGATGGTCCCATGATCTTGGGAAGGCCTTTCTTAATGGACTTTGGTGCTACCCTGATGTTTTCTGATCAAGTTGGGGGGAGAATTCTCCTCCCTGATGCTGATGGCAGAAAGATTGAAGTTCCCCTTTGTTCTGTGGATTCTGGTTGTTGGGAAAGAGACTTCCCTGGTCACCCTCCCAAATCTGTCCTGAAAGGAAAGCAGAAGGAAAACTCTCATTCCTTTCATCCTCATTTTTTAGCAGAATAGTTGGCCCTACTGATAGTTGTAGTTCTTCTCAGCCTCAGACTTCAACTCATGGACCAACTCCTGCCTCAGAGGCATATCTTTCCTTTTCCTTGTCATTTTCTTCTCATTCAAATAAGATAAAAACCCAAACACTTGAAAAATCCAAAAAATCCAAAAATATTTCCTCTCTGTCTGGATCTGTTGTATCTTCTTTTTATTTTTCTTTTCAGCCTGATCAATCATCCTTTATTCTGGTTTCGAATCTCCGCAATGAGTCTAAACTAGATCTTGATCTCAATTCTTTTCTTGGTGGCTTTGGTATGAAGGAGTATGGTCTTAGGTGGAGGCAATTTGGGGTAGAAGTAACTCCTCCCAATTGTGCACCACCAAGGGCTTCTACTACTGTTGTTTTCAAAACTCTACCCTGTGCCACACATGTGAGCAATGTGTTACCTTTTGGATCCTCTTTTATGGAGAAGGCACCTTTCAAGGACGTAGCAGAACATTGGACTTGGAAGATGTTGGAACATGGCCTCAGTTTTTGTAGTCAGGTCTCACTGGTCAATGCTTGGAGGAAGCAGGGATTCCTCTCCTTTGCCACCAAGTACAAACCAGTTGCAAAGAAGGTCCAGCCGGTCAACCAACCAATGCCTCTCAACCTCAACCCTCCTCTTATGCGTCTTCCGCTATCCCGCAATCCTTACTGTGGTCTATCTGAATCCCTCACTGGTCCATTTATTCCCTCTGGTTGGGTCACTGAAAAAAGTCTGAAAGTGGTCAATTTTGGTCCAGATGGATGGCTTCTTCCTGATGAGTTAAATTTGATCAAAAATATCTTGTCTCTAAGGGAAAAATCTATTGCATTCTGTGAAGAAGAGAGAGGTCTCTTGAAAGAATCGTATGGTCTCCCTTACATCATCCCTGTAGTTAAACATGACCCTTGGGAAAAGAAAAAGATCCCAATCCCTGCTGCTAAAGTTGACGAATTCATCAAGTTGGTCCACGAACGAGTCCGAACCGGTTTATACAAACAATTGACTTCAAGCTATTCCAGTCCTGTTTTCTGTGTTCTAAAGAGTAATGGTAAACTTAGAGTAGTTCATGATCTCCAACCTCTTAATAAAGTTACTATTAAAGACTCTGGCGTGCCGCCTGCCGCTGAATTTGTTGAATCCTTCTCTGGGAGAGCTTGCTATGGTCTAGGTGACATTATGGGTGGCTATGACAAACAATCCTTGCATCCTATTTCTCGGCCCCTCACTACTTTCAATACTCCCCTTGGTCAATTTCAGCTGACTCAATTGCCTCAAGGTGCCACCAACTTGGTTGCAGTCTATCAGGCTCAGATGATGTGGATCCTCCAGGACAAAATCCCGGATCATGCGGGTATCTTTATTGATGATAGTGGAATTAAAGGTCCAGTTTCTGACTACAATAATGAGTTCTTACGTTGGCACTCAGGAATCCAACGATTTGTCTGGGAGTATGCTACTGTCCTGGAAAGAATTTTGTTTTGAATCAAGGAATCTGGCCTTACTGTCTCTGGATCAAAACTTGCCGCCTGTGTCCCTGCCTTGGAAATTGTTGGTCATATAGTCTGCAAGGACAGAAGAAGGATGGCACCCTCTAAAGTCAACAAAATCATCTCCTGGCCTACCCCAATAAATCCCACGGAAGTTAGAGGTTTCCTAGGTGTTGTAACTTATGTCAGGATCTTCATTCCCTCATTATCCAAAATCTGTATTCCCTTGCTTCGCTTAACCAGGAAGGATGCTGAATGGATTTGGACCCGAGACTGCAAACAATCATTTCAGTTGCTCAAAACAATTTTTGGGAAAGACATTGTTTTGAAAAAGATCACTTATGGACCCAGAGCCAGCAAGATCAAGCTGGCAGTGGACTCGAGTTATCAATCTGTTGGGGCTGTTCTTACCCAGGAAGATGAGAATGGTTTGGATCGTCCTGCTCTGTATGAATCTCTTCTTTTCTCAGATGTGGAATCCAGGTACTCCCAGCCAAAACTGGAACTTTGCGGTGTGGCCCAAATGTTGAAGAAGCTTCAGACTGTCCTTTGGGGTAAACACTTCAAGTTACAAGTTGATGCACGATCTATTATTGAAATGATCAACACCCCCAGCCTCCCAAACGCTCCGATGAATCGTTGGGTGGCTTTCATCCAGTTGTTCTCTTTTGATATTGTTCACAGGCCTGGAAAATCTTTCACCATGCCTGATGGTTTATCTTGACGAACTATTGGAGACGATGAATCAGAGGTTGGAATGGATTTTGATGAGGAAGAACCCGTGGTCCGCCCTGTCTTTGCCTTCTCCTCCCAAAATTACTCTGGTTTCCAGCAAGGTTTCTGGCTTAAGTTGGAGCAGTACCTTTCAACTCTCCAAAGACCCCCTGATCTCTCTGTCAAAGAATTTTGGTCCCTTAAAAGGAAGTCCTTTAACTTCTTTGTCCAAGGTTTTAGGCTTATGAAAAGGTCAACTCCTTGTGCACTTGTTGTGGTCACTATCCCTTCCAAGCAAGATTCAATCCTGGAAAATCTCCATGAAGGCCTTGGTCATCGTGGGGAAACCAAAACTTATTGACGAATATCCAAACAATTCTGGTGGCCATCCCTGAAGAAATCTGTCTCTCAATGGTGTAGGAGTTGTGAAGTCTGCCAAAAACATGATATTAGGCGCACGGCCAAAATTTGTTACCCCACTGGAGAGTCCACTGTCTTTGGGAGGATTGCTATGGATGTGGTTCACATTAAGGCTGGTGGAGCTAAGTACCTCATTGTGGCTAGAGATGATTTTTCTGGATGGGTTGAAGCAAAGTTCCTTAAGAACCTCAGCTCTGAATCAGTAGCATCCTTCCTTCATGAGACTTGGACAATGCGTTATGGCTTGGCCCAATCTTATTCTACGGATGGTGGCTCAGGATTTGGTGGAAAACTTGCTGAAATCAATCCCTGGACAACATAGAGTTACTACTCCCTATTATCCTGAAGGAAAAGGCATGGTGGAAAGAGGCCATGCTCCTTTGAAGGCTGCTCTTGTCAAATTGGCTGGTGAAAGTGGCAAGAATTGTCAAAAATTTCTCCCTTTGGTCCTCTTCTCTGATTGAATTTCCACCAAGTGAACCACTGGTTATTCTCCTTATGAAATCATCTTTGGTCAGAGGGCTGTTCTTCCTCTTGATCTTGAGATGGATTCTTTCTTGGGCATCCCCTGGGAACAAGTTTCCTCAACTACTGACCTATTAGTTGCCAGATCAAAGCAACTGGAGCAAAGTGAAGATATTTGTAACAAAGCTTATCAGAAGATGATGGAATCAAGAGCAAAATCAGTTCAGTATTGGGAAGATAAACACCGGAATCAAATCAGGGACCCTTTGAACCCTGGTGACCTGGTATTGGCTTATAATTGTTCCTTGGAAACTCAGTGGGGAAAGCTTTTCTCTAACGGCTGGAATGGTTCTTACCGAGTAGTCCTTCAAGTTAGAGGTGGATCATATCTTTTGGAGGAGCTGGATGGTACTCAGATGGCCAGAAGGTTCTCTGCTGATCAGGTCAAGAAATTTCACCCTTGTGGAGGCAACTTGGTCCAGAAGTAAGTCCTCCCAATTGTGCACCACCAGGGGCTTCTTTTACTGTTGTTTTTGAAACTCTACTTCATGCAACGCGTGTGAGCACTTGGGAAGCCCCCTTCGTTTTATCTCAGCCACTTCTAGGATTTTTGGGTTGGATCAACAAATTTTCTTTCTCAACCACTCTCAAGATCAAAATGGCCATTCTTTGGTTTCAATCATCTTTCTTTCCTTTCTTTTTTCTATGGAGCAGACTAGGGACAGTCTGCAAGTTGGGGAGAGATGTGGTGCCCCATCCTGGACACCTTCGCCACCTTAAGACCTCAATCCATAAACTGTTGCGCAAACGTACCATCCGGCCAAACAACTTATCCTCAGGCTCATCCAAACCGTCCTTTACCCGCGCGCGCTGCACTTGTTTCATGCGCGCGCGTCGCGCGTCCTATATCTGCGTTGCTCATCATCCTTGCCGTTGCATGTTGCTTGTCATCTCCGCCGTCGTCATAGCGTGTCCTCATCTTTGTTGTTGCGCGTCCTCATCTTTGTCGTCGCGCATCCCAATCTCCTCATTGCTACCGTTGCGCGGCGCTCATCCATGATTTACTGAATCCATCCCAACCGCACCCCCAAGCATTTGGCAAATCCTTGGATCCGTCAAAACTCCCATCGCACTTGATCTATCAGTCGTGAATCTCAAGGCCGTCAGGATTTACTCAACTTTCTCAAGTCAATCTCCTATCCGCCCATCTGCGCTCTCATGGACTTCATCCGTCACCTTTCCTGGGACTCTCCCACCCGCTTCCGCCTTTGGAAAAGTGCCAACTACCGCCTGTGGACATCCGCGGCGGTTTGGTTCATTTCTCTCTCCCACCCGCTTCCGCCTTTGGACAAAGGGTGGGTGACTCTGGTATTGTTGCGCCCGCCCATCCATGGATGGACGCGAGTGACCACATGGTTATCTTCCCTTTTCCGCTCTATTTGTAGAATCCGTTGTACATAGTCTAACAGGGCCTCATTCCCATATAAGGAGGGGCTCTCCCCTGCCTTTTTGATCATCATTGGAAAATCATTGGAACATGGAATGATCCAGCATGAAATCAGCACAAATTTGATCCTTGAGCCTCCATACTCAACCCTTGATCCCTGATCCTTATCACCAACCAATAGCCTTGCTCGTTGAAGAAAAATTCTGTCTGTTGGAATTTTTGAGTGTGTCATACCACTCCTTGATCCCTTTCTCTGACCATACTGTCCTGATCCCTGATCACCTTTCTGGAGCCAATCAAAATTGATTGAAGAGGTCTTATTAAGCTTAAGACCTGGAGTGTTATACCTCCCCTTAGCTTCTTTGGAGTTGCATTCTGCCAGCCTTCTCTTGAGTCCCTTGAGAAGTGTTGAGGTTATCCTTGCTTCAAATCAGTTACTGTTTGTTTTAGAGCTTCTTAAACTTTGTGCTTTTTCTTGTATAGCCACCCTCAGTTATCTGTTGCCCTTCAAGCGCTTGATTGCAGAGAGTTGGGCAGGTTCATTGAGAACCTGGAGATTGCTTGGGTTTGAGTTGATCATCCCCAATCTTCTGCTGACAACCAGAGTTATTAGCTTGTGGGCGTTGTTTACATACAACAGCTTTTGTTCTTTGAACTCTAAGAAAACTTTAACTTCTTTTGTTCAAGTTTTTCCCTGCATAATCTTGTCTCAGATAGTGCTGTTCCGTTGCTACCAAACTATTATCATCCTTATCATCTACTCCTTGATTCCTCATTTACCAGGTTCTGGACCTTGATCTCGGTTACATTTAAATATTTTTGTAACACTCAGGAGGGCAGCCTAAACAGCACCTTTCCCCTCCGCAGAACTGCCACGGCCTAGCACCATTTGGAGTCTTACAGTGCTCAAATAGGTAACGCTGGACCCACGGGCAAAGTTGCGGCGTGAGCCCGCCTAGGAACGCCCGCTTCATGGCCCCCGTCTGACCCGCCACCACCTGGTTCTTTTCTAGGTAAATATAAATTTGGTCAAACTGGGACTTGTACTTGGACAGATTGCTCCGGGTGCGCACCCCACCTTGGGAAATTGCCTCACCTGCCACTCGCTCAAAGTCCGTCTCCCAAAAGCGGGGCTTGCGCTTCCCCCACCTTGCCATCATCTTGCCCCGGAGTCTTCACCAGTTGCAAGCCCCGTACCCTGCCATATCCTCCATGTCCCGGAGTGTATTCTTGTCCGCAATGAAGAGAACAACCGTGCAGACCTTGTCCTCACCCATCGCGTTTTCGGAGTCCGCAATATCCTCAAATCTTTCCAGAAAGCGCCCAATGTCCGAGGTGTTGAATTGGATATGGGGGAAGTTCTGCGGCCTAAGCCACACCCGTCGCGGAACCTCAGCCACCTCCGAAGGCTCTGACCGAGGAGGAGCAAAACTGCCAAACCAAATAGTCGGCGGTGGCAGAGGTGTTGGCCCGCCAGCTCCCGGCCGGAGAGGGAACGAGGGTGGAAAATTTGATCCTGGGGTAGTTGTGGGCAGCATTGCACTTGATAGCTTTGAGAGACCTAGACAAAAGATTACTTCCCGGCCAGACACCCAGATGTGGAAGGTAAAGGAGAGTTACGCTCCTAAGTTTTCCGCAAGTCCAGAAGTTATTGATCTAGGCGTCTGTAAGGAGGTTGGGTGCAATGAGTTCTTAAGTGTAGTGAGATAAAAGAGAGAGAATGAGATGTATTCTTCTTCCTCCAATCCTTCCTCTTCCTTTCCTTTTCTTCTCCAATAGATAGATTGATTGATTGATAGATCATAACCCAACCCAGAGTTGAGGGTGAGGACTTGGATCCCCCCCCTTCAACCCTAACCCAAGTACAACCACAAACACAAAAGAACAATGAAACACAACCCCTAAGCACAGAACCCTAGCCCAACCCTGCCCCTCCATTCCTTGCCCCATAACCCGTGCCCCTCAATATCAAAGTACGCCTGGTTTGTCCTTCTCATGGCGCGGCCCTCTGCTGCGCCCTACTTGGAGTCCCCCGGTTCCCCCGCCCGTGCGCGTCCGCGGACCTTGCGGTCCCCAAGTTGGCCCGCGCACGCCTAACCCCCGATTGCCCCGCCCTCACTTTCCAGACTAGCCACCCGCAAGCTTGGTTGGGCCGGCTCCATCACTTGGTCCGCGTTTCCTGGGCGGGTCGCGGGCCGGCGCCCTTGGAGTAGGCCCAACCTGCACCTGGTGCCGAGCCCCGCAATTCCTACTGCTGAGCCCGCAGCAGCTGCTGCTGAGCCCTCAACAGGCACTGCTGAGACCGCGCGCACCCAAATGCTGACCCCAACCTACCCAACTGCTGAGCGCGCAGCCTGCAATGCAGCTCTCAACCCAAGGTTATAAATACGACACCACAATGGTCAGGTCCCCTTTGTGGTAGCATGGGGTAGTTGGTGTTGAGCTGGCTTTTAACCTGTAGAAGGCTGGAGGTCAGAATCCATACGGTTCAATTGCAGATTCCCACACGGCTAGATATCTAATGTACAACTGTCACAGTTTGTGTGATATAACACATGAAAGGTTGTGTATGTATATATAGAGTGTAGTATGTATATATATGGAGCTATGTTTGAGTAATATAACAACAAAACCTAACTGCACTCAAAAAAAAAAGACATTGGGTCACTTGACAGAGGTGTCCTTGGCTTTGTTTTCCAAGCCAATCCCGGGCCTTGGATTTCATAATTGAGACAACACGTGACAAACACCGCATCCTCTTTCCTCTTTGGGCAGAAAGAAGCATTATGTAAAGATATATGGTTACACGTTTTTCAAATTGTATAAAACCATACCCACAACTAGTCACATATAGTAGATTATAAACATAAATCATGGATTATGCTACTAAACCAAAATTGTCATGTATATAATCTATCATCACCCGCTGATCCAAAGAGACTTTTCCTCATCAGAGTTTGAGTCCAACTTCAGCAGCGGGTGAAGCTAATATTGTGGCGTTGGCAATCTGCGCAGGTTAGTAATTTATCATCAGAGTTTGAGTCCAACTTCGGCAGCGGGTGAAGCTAATATTGTGGCGTTGGCGATCTGGGCAGATCGTTTAACATATAAAACATAACATATTTAAGTGAGCCCCGGACGGCTTCTTGCCACCCGACTGTTAATCTTCCCAGTTCAAATGATGAGAGATGACCCCTGATCAAAATTGCAACTTGTTTGAGTAGAGCTGTGTTTCGTCGCCAGCGCAGGGGTAATTCGTTGTCCGACCGTTGTTGAGTTATGTAAGAGTCAAAACCGCGGTGATATTGAACGGAGATCAGATATCCGTTTTCCAATTTGAAACGTACGAACTAACATCAAGGCATAGAAGATTCGCTGGCTTTAACAGGTCTATCTGATGAGATCGAGTCACCGGACCGTTTCAGTTCAAAGTCGTCAGTTGCCTTGATGTGATAATCTTTGAGTGATCGCAAGGCAGGCAACATTGCGAAAGTGAGGATACTACCTATTGGTGTTTAGAGTAACTTGGAAACCGCCGGCCAGAGCTGCTGCATTAGCGAGCGCCTGGTCACTGATTTCATCCATAAGTGTAGCAACCTTTCAACCTCTCAAATCGCCCACTTGCCACTGGGGATAATATTTTGGAGTGATGCTTCGACGGCCTCCCACCTTCTTTTCTGTTCTTGGGTTGGCACTTTACCTCGGCGCAAATGTCCACTCAGCATCATGCTTTGAGGTTCAACCTTTAAATTTTTTTGCCGCTAAGGATGACGAATCTTTTCGGATTGCGCTTACAAGCGCAAAGGTTCCCAGGTTAGATGTCGGGGAGCCTGTTGGTCGTAGCTTCCGACGAGTTGATTCCGAACTGGCGTCAGAACAACCCAGGACCGATTCCATCGCGCCAGGCAACTCGGTCACCCATCCAGAAGACGAGGGGCGACTTGCTCTAACATTGAGGCAACCTGGGCGATTGGAGCCGGTTTACAAGCCAGGTAAGAGTTGGTAAATCGTCAGCTCGCTGCTAGGGATAGTATTCTCCAATGATGCTTCGACGGCCTACTATCTGCTTTGACCTTCTTTGTTTGACACTTTATCTCACTGCAAATGACCACTCAGCATCAGGCAATCAAGTTCGACCGTTGAATTTGTTTCCCACCAAGGATGTCGAATCTTTCGGAATTGGACTAAATTTTCCGGGGTTAGATATCGGGAAGTCAATTGAGGGAAGTTTCCAACGAGTTGATGGCGAACCGGTGCCGGAGCGACCCAGGACCGATTCCATGGCGCTAGGAAACTCGGCCACTCATCCCGAAGATGAGCGGCGACTTGCTCTAACATTGAGACAACCAGGACATTTGGGGCAGTTTCGCAAGTCAGGTAAAATCAACGACAAAGCTTTTTTTATATCCACTACTGGCTCCCCGCCCATATGGAAACTGAGATTCATTACTACACTTATCCATTTCACGTCCCGGCTTGGTTATCACTATAAGAAAAGGGTCAACAGGCGCTCAAAACTTCGATGCCGACTGCTAGAGTGGACGAGCCGGGCAACGTCCAAGCAGATGCACAGATTCACCCGGCTTTGATGCCCACCGTCGGGATAAAGCGAGCACGTGCGGCTCAAGCATCATTCAACCAGGGTCTCAACCCGACAAATCAAGTTGCGTCGACGTCACTTGATGCCATCCATCCTTCCAGAAAAGGGGAGAACGCTAGTCTAAAATTTCCGCATTGCCTCGGGTTGATGAAAGGAGTCATGGAGACGTTGCAAGACTTCGGCCAAAGACTTCAGCCATTCCTGGGTCGGAAGAAAAAGATTTACTATAGCGGCCGACCCACACAAGCTCCGGGTCTCTATGAATTCCCCTTCTCATTCGATTATTTTACTTCAAAGCGTATTTTGCTTTGGGTAGTTGATCGAGAAAACAACAGGCTTTCTCAGGTCAAGTTGAGAGGTTTGCTAAGCACATTACTCAACCGCCTAGCCTGGGCACATTTCGTACTTTGGAAGAGCCTCAAAGGACGTCAAGGGGTGCTCGAAGCTCGTCGTTCCTTGTTCAATTGGATGCTTGATGAAATCTTTCAGCCCGCAATAGGTGATCCTCTGTTTGGTTACCGGATGGAGCCGCTTCAACCGCTGCTGCTCGGGCCACCACAACATCTGATATTAGCGCACTTAGCTTCTGGTAGGGCCCCCGAGACTACGCACAATTGTGTGATAGCTCTGTTGCAAACTTGGATTGAATTGAGACACCCCGAGATCTGGTCAGAAGCTAGTTGGAGAAGCCCTAAGGAGTTCCAAAACTTCGTTGAGCAGAAGATGAATGAATCTCTCGATTTCACGGCATATGAGAATCTGTAGCGCCCTGGCATGCAAGAATCGGTGTGATGAGCTGGGGCCATAAGATATACATGCTCAATCGTTTGAAAAGTCACAGCGTCAACGCCGAAGTGGATGACCAACTATTCTGAAAAGATTGAATTGAAGCATGGGGGAAGAGGGGGGGGCAATCAATTATCTTTGAGTAGGCTATGGTCGTGCAAATTTCCATAATCTTTGTGGATTTTCAATTTCTATCGACTTGTGTTGACCAAGCAGTGTACAATAGATTTTCAAAGCATTATGTGCTGTTGAAAAAAGCAACAGTTCTTTTAATCTTCGGGTCGAATGTTTCCTCAGATTGATCTTGAATTAAGTTTGCTGACATTGTGAGGGCTGGGCCATCTGGAAGAAGTCAAATATCTATAGTGTCTGCTTGCGCTGCCTAATTTGATTTACTCGTCTATGTAAAGATGCCTTCTTTGTCGGATTCATTATTACCAATCAACTGTCCTTTTTCTTACAGGATTTTTGGTTTGGTTGACTTGGAAAACAAAAATAATCAAGGCTAATGATACAATAAACGATCCAAACGAATGCAAGTCAAATGGCAAGAGCAGTGAGCCATTCATCACTCATCAGATCGCCTTGCCGACCAACTGGCAAGAGTATCCCAATCGGATTCTCAGTTTGCGTGGAAGGATCAATATCGATTATGAAGACGTTTTGAGAAAATAAGTCTCTCGAGTGCATTAGCTTTGCTAGTTGCTCCAATATAAATATTGGTTCGAAATTGCTGCTCTGAGATTTCATGAGACCCACTGCATCATTTTTGTCGAATGACATCGACACAAAAAAGGGGGCATCAATTTCAGCCCATGGTCAGCACCACCAAGATTGAAATCATGGCTGACGGTGATGATGTTAAATCAGATCGATTGGTACTTATCACCTTTCTCACAAAACTTGACTAGAGATGGTGGTTGAACCTCTGTCATTCTTCATATTGATCGCACAAGTGGAATCTGCGGTAGCGGAATCGATTCCATCAAGTAATTTCCTGCTGATCGGAGGGATATAACGAATACGGAATGGAACAATGAGGATGAGGTTTTGGGTTGGATGGCTAATGAATTGGACGACCGATCACAGAACGGGATGACAGGACTGGGATGATCAGTCCTCCTCGGGGGCTCCGATCGACGAGCTCAACAGGTAATTGCAAGTTTGGCTTCCCCAAATCATCGGATCCAAGGACAAAACATGACAGCGGCCCGCGTCCCCACTTTCGGCCCGGGTTTATAATCGTCCTTCATCCTCGTCAGATAAGGTTGGCGGCGACAGGTTGGAGAAAATGGCGCGCCAAATGGCGCCATTTCCCCCCCGCCCTGGCGCGCCATTTGCAGGTGGCGACAGTGGCGCGCCAATTTTTTTTTTTTTTTCAAGTGAAAAATTTCTCCCGTAAAATTTAAGAAAGGAGGACTTGTGCCTGCCAAATTGAAGTACTTTATTTCATAGATTGATGATTTTTTAATAACAATTCATGTTAAAAGAAAACACAACAAGGACATTGTATGTAATGAGCTAAGCAATGAGCTTGATGAAGAAAGAATGAAAAAAAGAAAATCAATCAAACATAGCTTTCAGGAGCCCAAACTTGCATAGGGTCCCAGTTATTATCCTCCTCTGGATCATCTTCAACAATTATTGCAACAGAGTTGAGCTGGTTGTCCTTCTCCCACTGATTAAAGTCAAATACTGTTTCAATGAAGGCATTCTGTCTTGAAATTATGGGAAGGTTTGGGGTGTCATTTAATATGCCATTTTCAAAAGTCTCCAAGTGATCTGGGGTGATGAATGCATCATATGCTTGCATGTTCTCATATTCAGAAGGTTGACTGTTTGAACTGCTTGCCCGGGATTGTTGAGAATTCAAAGCTGAATCACCTTGAAGTAAGTGTAATTTCACCTGGCTCAATATTTTCAAAGTTGAAGTCTTCATTCGGTTTCTTGTTTTAGTTTTGATAGCATTCATGATTGAAAAAAGGCCCTCAACACCAGCTGCATGAGGGACAATCTGAAAGACTTGTATTGCAATCTTTTTCAAAGCACTTGATTCAGGGCAGATAGGAACAGACATCCAATAATTCAATGGAAAAGATGGTAGGCCAGAATCTTCAAGAGAGACATTGAATGGGAAATGTGAATTGTAATAATGATTGATTGAGTTTTGAAGTGATAATGCCTCAGATCTATTGCAATCCCAATTTTTAGCAAGTTGAAGTATCATTTTACCAATGTCAGCTAGTGAGTGTTTTTGAGATACTGCAATCCGACAATTTGATGGATGAAGAAAGAAAGCAATTATGTAGATATCATCTTGAAAAACCAAAGAAGACTTGCAGAAGACATCTAGTGAATGGCTCTTGAAGGCCTCAAATCTTGAGTATACTTCAGCAGCTTTTATGGATTTGTAAGTATTAAGAAGCTCTTTCCAAATGTCTGCCAAGGTTGTGTCATGTCTTTCTAAATGGCCTATTGCAGTCACTACTGGCTTGAGAATTTGAACCATAACAGCATTTGCAGTAAAGTGATCACGATTTCCAATGATGTTCAAGACACTCTTACTGATGGATGGAGTATCCACCATTGGGTTCTCCATCATTTCCATGCAAAACTTGAATCCACCTTCATGTTCTTGAACCCCCAAGCATACTTTAGCCATTGAGTACCAACGTGTTTCACACAAGGTTTGAAGACGATGACTGATTGCATTTTCAATCCTCCACTCTGAGAGATGCTCACGCCAAAAGCCAGAAGTAGTAAAGTAGTTGACTAGAGTCTTGTTTCCTTTTATGACTTCTTGCATGGTAGGATAATTTAGGACTTTCTTTGCTATCAAATTAAAAACATGTAGAGCACAATGGATTTTGAGAATGTGTGGATGTTCAGCATTCAAATTGTCTCTAAACTTGACCATAACTGAGGGAGAATCGGTTACAACAGCAGAAATTGCCTTGAGAGAAATTTGTTTGGATTTCAGTGTTTCTTTCAATGCTTTCAAGATATTTTCAGAGGTGTGTCTCTGGCAGTGAAGGTCAAGAACATCAATGAAAACTTTTGTTGAAGGTCCTTGTAAGGCCAGGACAGCATATACACTGTTGCCAGCATTGTCGGTCCAACCATCAAGAGATATAGTTAGGTTCTTCAGATCTTTGAGTTTATTGATCAAATCCAATTCATGTCTTGCATAAACAGCTGGTAAGATGTTGTCCATTATCTGTTTTCGGCAAGGTAACTTGTATGGACACCTTGCTAGCTCCTCCTGGTATTGTCGGAAGTAAGGATTGTCGAAGATTGTGAATGGTAAGTTGCAGCTAATCACAGCTTTGAGGATCAGTTCATGGAGATATTGGGTATGCTCATTTGAAATCGGTTTGAAATAATTTTTGACAGATTCTGTTTTTGATGGGATAGAAATTTGCATTGTTCGGTCATTTGTGCTGATTCCAGCTTGGGTGGAAGTACTTGATTTTTGAGAACAATCAGATCGTGTCATTTCATTTGCCGATATCAAAAGCAAGTACTTGGATTTCTCTTCCAGGGGGATTTTCTTGCAGGCCTCTTGGACATGAGCTTGAAGAAGGTGTGGCCTGGCTTGAGGTAAAACAACCGAGCAGTGCCGACATTTGGCGTCTCGTCGTCTTGATTCATCCGCTCGAGGTTCAGACATCAGAAAAGTGGACCAGCGAGCCCCATGTCCTTTGGAGGGCTTGAACCATTTCCTGGTGCTTTCCTGAGAGGTGCAATTGGCTGGCATAATGTTGAAGCTGGTGGGCAGTTTGCTGTCAAGGCTGGGGGTAACTCGGCACTGTCGAAGCTGGGGCAACTAGGCACTGTCGGAGCTGGGAGGCAAGCGTCCGACTCCTTGCATTCCCAGTCCAATCATTACTAACCTTTCCCCACTGAAACTCCAACTCCAGCCCTCAATCCACGACCCCTTGCAACGGTCGGGGTTGCTTCCCCACCTGGGCATCACACCAGGGTTGTCGGTAAGCCCTGTACTTCTCCATTCTAATTTGGTCACAACCCCACTAGGCCCCCATACCCATTTCTACATCTCAACCAACCTCCCGGCCTACTCCTCCTTGAAACCCCCCCCCCACAAGGTACATACAGGTTTGGCGCGCCATGGGGGGTTTTGAGGCATTGTTGGCGCGCCATGGCGACGCCATTTGGCGCGCCACATTTGGCGCGCCAAAAATGTTGCGCCGCCAATGACGATTGTTCTTCTGATGCTTCTTTTCTTCTTCTCGATCCAGATCGTCGAGATCCAGTTTGGATGAAATCCAGAATAGTAATTGATTGATTCACTGGTCAGTTGGATAATATCTTTTCAGAGGAGGACGTCGTCGTTTACGTAGCTGAGCAGCATCAACTTTCTCCAGCTGAAATGGCAATCAGGGTGCCGTCAGAGCATCTGCCTACAATTGTCCCGCTAAATTGAGGGCGGACCCCGATGTGCCCGTTCGGGCCATACCCAATGCCAAACGCGGTCGGTCAGGCCAGGTACCGCTCTCGCAGAAGAGCGCCCGAGTATGGATTGGGTAATTCTCGGGTTGGGAATTGTTCTTTCAGGTTGAAACTGGTGCACAGCCTGTGTTGGCAAGCTCGCTCAGCCAAAGCACAACCTGTAAATATACAGACCGGCTTCATCGAGCAGTTAAGGTGGGTTGACAAAAGTTTTGGGACTGATAGAACTAAAACAACCCTTGCACTTCCAAGTACTTGTTTCAAGCTAAATTTCACACCAATAAAAGAATGTGTAGTTACTTTGATTGGTATTTTGAGATATTTCAGCATATGTTGTTCGCTTAAAACAAAATTAAAAAATTTGAATACAAATTCAACTTGAAATTAATTAAAAAAATCAAACCGTTAAAAATAATTGAAAAACATGCAAGAGCCAAAAAAAATAAAAAAGTTTGTACCATCAATATTCTTGACCATTTATTATTTCTTGAAGCATGATGAAAAGAAGCATACAAGATGGAAAAGATAATATACTGTTTGATACTGAAATTCAATAATTCTACAATTGATTAATTTTAATTTTTTGATAGTTGGCTCAAATTCCAATTGAATGAGTGGGTTGGGACCATTGGGATTCATGAGAACTGCTCAGACAGACTATTTGAAGTCCGGATATTCATATTTTTTTATCTAACTTTTCTTTTCCAATGGTGTATTTGAAGTTCTTGAGGATTTATAATTCATTTCTTTGTTTTAAAACAAGCACCTTTGAATGGCTCTAAAATTTTTATGAATGAGAAAGATTTGTGAATTTTTTGGTATATTGACCACCTGAATGTGTGAGACGGAACAAGACTTGGGGAAACCTGAATTTCAAAAAGAAAAAATCATGAAAATCAATATTGAAATCAGTAGAGAAAATTATGAAAAAATTGCTTACCAATTTCATTTTTGTGATGAATGTTAAAAATTGGGTGATACTTGATAAACCAAGAAAGTGAGGTTGTTAACCATCATTTTCAGCCTACTGGATGCCAGGACCCTTTCCATCCTTTGGCTAATACAGGTGATGGGATGAGAAAAAATATATTATTGAAATTAATGTAGAAATTATCTGTAAACATACTTCAAGGAGGTGATTTGGTTGAACAAAAGGGGGATTAATTCATAAACTCAGGCTCACAGGCTAAACTCACACCAAAAAAATGTTAAATCCATGTTAATTGTTGAAATTGGGGTGATTGTAGGAATTTTTCTCTAACATCACACCAATAGTCCCATTGGAATGATTATAGTAAAAAAATAATTATGTTCACACCAATTGGCATGCATTCCTACCCCAGGAAGGCATGGAGCGTTTGTAAGGTATGAAGGAGTTTTTTGGGGTAGGAAAACCTACCTTTTAACAGTGCATTGGCCTCCAAAGGTCTGTAACTACTAATTCAGGCCTTGAATACCTGATATGAGGCCTTCAGACCCCCTGTGAGGTCTTTCTGGGCTTGAACCTTTTGGGTAATCAAAATATGAAAACTAATTGATTTAATGGAATATATAAAAATGCAACGGTATCAATTTTTCAAGGGGTTCAAAACTGATCTGAGATTTGAAACAAACTTCATCTAATGTAAGAAAACAGAGAAAAATGGGAAGAATTTGTTTTTTTACACAAAATGGAACATTTCCAGTGGAATTTAGATAAATTTTTACCAAACATAAAAAACATGTAAAAATCCCAAATAAACCTATTTGATGCAGGGAATTCAAATATTTTGAAATATGCAAACAAAAATATCAACCAGTACATGAATAATCATAAAAATATGAAAAAAAGATTTAATTGAAGAAAATTGGAGATTCCTCATGTTATGTAAGTAATTTTGTACCAAACATAAGAGGAAATTAATAAGCTGCAAATATTTAATTCATGCAGAGAATTAAAATATGCTTAACAATTCCAAGAAAAGCTTCAGAAATTCAAAAACAACCTTTGATATCAAAAATTGATTTATTTGAATGGGAATTGATATTTTGATTTGGGTGTAAATACCCTATAAAAAAAAGGGAAAATACCCAAAAAAAATTCTACACATAGCTATTTTATGAAGAGAATCAAAATATGCCAACATACTCCAACAAATAATTTTTTGAGTGATATCATGATCAGGATAAAATAAAAAGTTGTTTTTTTTTGAATAAAAACTTACATTTGTTGTGAAATGTAAATAAAGTTTTACAAAAAATAAAAAAATATGGAAAGATCTCACAAAAGGATTTGATTGGTTGAATTTAAAAAGACCAAAAACTGAAGCAAACACAGCAAATGAGAATGGTCGATAAAGTGATAAAACAAGAAAAATGAAAGAAAATAAAACAACAGCATGCTTCTTGAGGTGAAATTTATCAGTACGAGAGAAGGACAGAAGTAATGAAGTACTGGGAGAAAGAATGACTTAAAGATTGAAGTTGAAGTTAGATTTGTTGAGTCAATGAACAGGTAAATGATGTGATCTCACCAGGCGCACACAGGGGAAACAAGCTGAGGCTGATTAGTCAAATTAGGTTGGATTTTGTGGAGAGTGATTTTTGAGAGGAGAGATGGGTTTTCTGAGGAGTTTGAGTTGAGGGAACAGGGAGACTGAGGTGGTTTTTGGGTAGCTGCAAGCAATTTTTGAGTGACTGTTTCAAGTTAAGCTTGCATGGTTGCCAGTGCAACCTCTGCATGGGTGTGCATGCATCAAGTCCCCAAAACTTGAGCTTGAAATCCCAACACCCTTCCATACCTAATGAGATCACCACAAGTATGAAATGAGGATGAATGAAACAGAGAAAAAAGTGAGGCCAAAAATGAGAAGGAAAACACAGAGAGCTTTTGAAAGTGACAGAAGATGAGAAAAAAAGTAGACTATTAGGTAGATCCAGTGCAGCTTTTGACAAGGAGGTTGAAGATCTTGGTGGGGGCAGCCTTGGTCAATGCATTGGCTGGAATTTATTGTGAGAAAATGAGTTTGATACTGATGTTGCCCCGGCTGAGCTCTTTTTGCATCCCCTTACTTTTGAGGTCAAGATGGGGTGTCTTTGAGTTTGAGACAAATTGGCATATTTTGTCCTTGAGGCAAATATTCTCTATATTGAGGGCAATCTCAGAAATTTAAATTGCAAAGATGTCTTTGGTTAGGGCCTTGATCCAGTTTGCCTTGTCGAAATATTTGACCATTGAGTTTTGTTCTGTGTCAGTGGATGACCAGGAAATGTTTCTTTTCTGGCTGATTTTCCAAGAAACAGTACTTTTGAATACAAGGCAGAGGTAGCCAAATTGGGATTTATGGGTATCTGGCTTTTCAGCTCCAGAGGAATCTAAGAATCACTCCAGGGGAGGGTGTGAGGGGTTACATTTGATTTTTAACTTGAGATTCTTGGTAGCTTTGAGGTACTTCCAGGTCTTCTTATCTTCATTCAAGTGCACCATCCCGGGCTTTGCTGAGAAACCTTCCAGGATGGACACTGCAAATCTAATTTTGGGTCAAGTGTAGCAAGCTACGTGGTTCAGGAGCCAATTTATGAGCAATACTATATGTTTAGGATTTTGAAGGCTTTGTGTTCTTGGTTGCTGGCAGGCTTAAATTTGAGGTTTCTTGTTAAGGGAGGTTTAGATTCATTGAAATTATTTATACGAAGTTCTTCTAGGCTGTCTTCAATATGGTTTGACTGGCCTAGGAGAACAGCTTTGTCCTGTATTTTGATTTTCATTCCAAGAATGATCTTTGGGCTTTGAGCTATGGATCCTGAAAATTTGTTGAGGAGTTTTATTTCAAAGCATTCTCCATCATCTACCAGAATTAAGTCTTACACATGAAAAGGAGCCTTGAGTAGCAAAAATTGTAAATATAGAGGCATGGGTTCCAGGTAGATTTGCTGAATCCAATTTCCTTGAACCAGCTGTTCAGAGTTTCCTACTAGTTCTTCAGAGATTTTTTTAACCCGTAAAGTGAAATTTTCAGACCAAGAGATTTAGAGGTTCGGTTCAATCCTTTGGGGGTTCTGATGGTGACCTCTTTGTCAATGGGGGCATGGAGAAAAGCAATTTTCATCTCAAATCCTGCAATTGGTAGTTTTGAATTTAGGGCATATTGAAGCATGAGTCTAAGTGAGAAGGGTTTGAAGGTGGGGGAAAAGGTTTCCAAGTAGTCTAGGCCTTTGATTTGATCAAAAAATTGTACAAACAGCCTTGTCTTGAATTTGAGGGGGTCTCTGTGACAGTTTCATTTCATTTTTGAAATCCAAGTGGTGTTCAAGGAGTTTGTGTGTTTAGGGCCAAGGTAGTCATCCAAAAAGTTGATGTTTTTGATAGACAATAGCTCAGTCTCCATTGCCACAATACACTCCTTGCACTCCTTGCATGCAGTTGTTTGTTCATAATTTTTTGGTTTTAGTAGTGGTAAAATCCATATCTTTGAGGAAATTTGAGCATGGCTCTATCTCTGATGTCCCAGGTTGAAGGAGTAGATGCAGGTGATTTGGGAATTGGATTATCTTGGTTGTCAGAGCCTGATTTGGATCAATCATTTCTGTCTTGTAGCAAAACTGAAGAGTTTGATTCTTGGCTTGAATTCTATCTGTAGCACTTCCATACCACTGAGTTTGGAGATTGAGTTTTGATGGATTCTTGAATATTTTTGATTGAGATTGGAGGGGGTGTTTCTTCAGTTGTAAATTCCTCCAGGTAAAATGAGGAGGCTTGCCATGAAATTTCCATCTTTAGAAAGCAGACATGTTTTGTACAGATTAGTGATACTTCTTTTTTTAGGATACAATAGGAGAGAAGAATGGGGTTTAAGGCTAATAGAATTAATTCTTTGCCTTTGTGATCAAATATTTAAGAATTCCTCCTTATTGCTAGTAGGGAGACACACAGATTGCCTCTTGGTTCCTCAAATGATGAAGGAAGTGAGTAGCCATGCACATTTTCCCAGGGGGTTAACACATCATGACCTTGTGGGATTTGATTTTAAATCAGGAAAATACCTTTTATAATTTTTTCCCAAGTTTTCACCAGGATCCTTCAATCTGTTGAAATATGAAGATTGACAAGGTGATGAGGAGAGAAATGAGAAGGGAGAATAGTTCCGGAGAAAGCTGCAATCTGACTCAAGGGGTCCAGAAGGGACCAGATCCAAGGGGATTTGTTAAGTGGGCCCAGATGTGAAAGGGTGAAATCTGATTTTTTCATTTGAAGGGATCAGAAATGTAAGATCATTTATAGAAAACTGGAGAGCCAAAACTGGGGCCTTTGCAATTAAAAAAATTCAATAAGATAAAGAAAAAAGAAATGGTTGAGGATTGGAGGTTTAACAGTAGAATCACAAAGGCTAATAGGATTGACATTTGTGTATCAGAACCCTGTGACATGAGTCATGAGTAAGTTATAGTGACTGGAAGACTACAAGTACTGGGAACAGATATAAGGTGTGGCCTGGATAGCTATAACTATCAGGAAAATTAATGGTGGTTGAAACAACTATAAGTATCTCAATCATACAAACATATATAAAAGTTGGTCAGAATAGGCTATATGTATCCCAAATATATATAATAATAAGACTAAATATATATGCGCTGAGAGAGGGCAGTGAGTGGACAAGATGGTGGGGTCCAAATTCAACACAATCCTTGGTGATTGATCTGGTTCATTCCACAATTTTTTGATTGGCTGGTTCTGCTTTCCCATTATGGTTGGGATTATAGAGTTTGGATATTACTTGAAAAATGTGGCTTTCTTGCAGTAACAAGGTAAAATTCCATTTTGTGAATTTAGTGACATCATCCAATCACAATTCTGAGGGGTAGTACCCCCTCCTTTATTCTCATGGTAGCTCATTCTTTCCTGGTCTTGATTGAGGGTTTGTTGCAGGGGTCCTTTTCAAAAGAATTCCAGCTTTTTTTGATCATGTGATTAAAGGCAACACTGTCTAGCAGGAATCTGGATTGGGGATGGCCATGATTGATCCATAGAGAGACTAGGGCTAACTAGTGGGCAGTTAGAGACTTAAATTTTTGGTTTGAATTTCTCTCTTGTAATTTAGCTTTATATTCCTTCCACCATTCAGGAGAAATTTAAGCATGGAGATGAAAAAAATTATTTGCAGTTTAAACCTGTCTTTCTGTAGGTTGTGGTATCTGTTGGGGAATTTTTTTCTTTCACTTCCCTGGTTCTTTGGACACCTTTTATGAGGTGTGTGGGTAGTTGATACCAGAGAAACTTTGATTTTGCAGGAAGCTGCTGATTCAATAAAGATTTGAGCTTTAGATTTTTAATTAGGGTGCATTGATAAAACAAAATAATACCATCATCATCAACTTGCTGAATTTTTGGCCTCCCCCTTCATCTAATCTTGCCCCCATCTGATTGTTCAAAACCCTTGTACCCTTCTCAATCTTGATCAAAAATAAATCTACAATGAAGATGATGATGGCTTTTCCAGCTCAAGCTCAAATGATCCAAGACCCAAAAAAGTCCTTGAGATCCCTACCCGGGAGGTTTAAATTGGACATACCAAACCATGCCCTAGATTGGAGCTGGTCATGGCACTCCAGAGCCTCCTGAAAACAACAGATCCAGGAGGCAGAACAACTAAGATGATTCATTGACAAAGTTGCAGACCAAAGGTGAGCAATCTCATTGCCACCAGACCAGCCAGAGTGCACAGAAATGACAAGCCACTGTGAGCCCCTAGATAAGCATCAAAAACAGATGAAAGAAATCATCCTGCAGGCCAAGAAGGACCCTTGATTCCTAGGGCTTGGAAAGATCCACTTAGGCCAAAAAATCTGGCCAGCCATCTCAACAACTAGGAGTGAGGTGATCCCAAACACCATTAAAATCTACAATAAATTTTTCACTTGTACATAGCACCTCTCATGATTTTAGCCAGCACCCTTGGGAATGTCTTTTTGTTCCATCATCTATCATCATAAATTTAATAAATTGTAGAGCCCCCAAAAAAAGCAACTTTTTATTTTCAAACCAAAGAATCTATAACTCATTTCAAATCTTGCAAGAAATTTTTGATTCCATTTCACCTTGCAAAATAAAAATAAATAAATATTAAGAATCTCCCTTGGAGTGGTTGAGTGGATGAAGTCAAGTTATGGAACTCTGAGGTGGTTGAGATGGGTAACATGGAGTGGTTTGATGGTTGGTAGAGGAGAGGGAGGTTTGAGAGGAGTTGAAGGATCAAGAGGATTGATTGATATCTAGCTCACTAGTTGGGGTTTTTTGACCATCAAACTGGTTTAGATGATTGTTATTGGAAGTGATTTGCTCAAATAGACTGGAAAAGGTTTTCAAGAGGGTCTCTTCAGGGAAAATTTTTAGTTTAATTCTTGAAGTTTTTGACCTGATCCTCTCAGACTTAAAGAAAAAAATTTTGATCTCCAAGACCAGAAAAATCAAGGTTAATGATTTTGGCCTCTCAAACCTCCTCTCACCTAATTACAACCTTAAAATATTCTGTGGTTTTCTCTACTTTTCTTCCCCAGAACTCTTGAATGCTAAAGTTTATATGGGCCAAGGTTCAATTTTTGGAGCTTTGATATTGTCTTGTATGTCTTGGTCTGTGGTACAGTGCCGTTTGATGATCAGCTACATGCCAAGATCAAGCAAGCTAAATTGGAATATCCCACTTGGCTCAGTCATGGTATGCTTTCCTCAAATCATTTGGATCTCCTCCACATTCTATCTCTCTCTGTTCCTTCCCTTCCTTTGTCTATTTGCTTGGGGAGGAAAAAGGGAAAAGCAATTGTCATCACATCAAACTCATATTGGTCCCTCTTCTTTGATCTACTAGAGTTTAAGAACCTTCTGTCTTGAATTTTGGTCCCCAATCCATTGAATCAAGCTATTATTCAAGGATTCCATAATCATTCTTGGATGGTTAAAGGATAAAACAGTTCACCCAATCCTCACATTCCACATTTTGAAACACTCAGACTCTATCAGATAGTCCTCAGGTGATCAAGGGCATGACTGGTTTTGAATTTGGTTCTCCCAAAACAATTGAAATGGATCTTTGAGCAGTCTTTCCCAGAAAGATGTGAGCAAAGGTACTAAAAGTCTACAACAACAGATGCTTGGGTGCTACAAATAGTCTTACAAAATTTCTCTACAACACAGATCATAGTGGTAGCAGTTCCTCCATGCAAACCATTGTTGGCTCCAAGCAAGACTTGAAGATCAAACAATATTCAAGCAGGAAAAGTACCAAGAATTCCAAGCAATTCTCTGGTTTTGTTTTCTTCCTGGGCGGTTTAGCCATGTCCTCAATACCATTGGTGGAACCAAGAGTGATGATGAACCAAGTCCTGATCCTCACTCTTTACTCCTTGATGGTTTTGAATCCATCCTACTGAAAATTCAGACACTCAATTCCTTAGATATTACATGGTTTTTTCATCCCCTGATTTTGATCTAATTCTTTGTACGCCAAAGGATTGAGCGCAAGAATATCTATGGTCCTGGAGTCTTTTCTGTAAATTTTTAGCTGTTTGAGCTGGCGTATTCCTGATGAAAATAAAAGTGATGATCTATCTTAGAGGCTGGCTAAGATGGATTACTTCCTCAATAGCTCACCCAAAAAAGATAGCAGTGATGATCTATCTTAGAGGCCTGCTAAGATGGATCACTTCCTAAATAGCACCTGAGGTATTAGCTCACCCATAAAGATGATTGGAATTGAGGTAAGTTATTTCATTGGGTGCAGCTTCTATGTAAAATGGGTACTAAACCTGACAATGATAACAGTGATGATCTATCTTAGCCGCTGGCTAAGATGGATCACTTCCTGAATAGCTCCTGACTTTTTTTTCATACATGATGAGACTTGGGCCCGTGTTCAATTAATAAAGACAAGAAAGGCGGGGCATGAAAGGTGCTCATGTTATTGAATCCCCGTTGAAGATGATTGGAAGTGATGGGGGATCTAATACACAGGCCAGCGGGCCTCTTATTTATTTGTGTGGTTCTATTTTTTTTAAGGTACTCAGTGGCTCTCTCACTCAATTCTGGGTCTTACAATGACTTCATGCCTGTTATGAAGCCATGTCCCTTAGGTTTACACGTCATTTTTGGAGCAGTTGGGTCAGACTTACCATTTCCCTACTTGTTGGAAAGTACAGTTTATGCAAAAGAATACAACACCCCCCCCAACAAGTTAGGGGATAACTTTTGTGATTCCAATATCCTCTTAAAGCTTATTGAATGAGGTCTTGTTTAGTGGTTTGGTGAGGAGATTGGCTTTAATTTTTTCTGTTGGGCAGTGTTTGATTTTTACTTTTCCTTTTTTTACCAATTCTTGAATCCAATGGTGTTGAATTTCTATATGCTTGGTTCTTGCGTGAAAGATGGACTTGGAGGTTAGGTGGATGGTGCTGATATTTTTGAAGTGCATGTTGATTGTTATTTTTCAAGGCTGTTTTAAGAAACTCAAAGATTCAAGGAGCCAAACTGCCTCTTGTCCTTCCTCCGAGGTGGACTTGTATTCCCCTTTGGTTTACAATAGTGAAACTGTTTGTTGTAGCTTAGATTTCCATTTTATTGTAAAATTAATCATTTTAAAAATTTAGCTGGTGGTGTACTTGTTGTTGGCTTTGTCTCCTGCCCAATCAGCATTGGAGTGGCCAAATGGGACATACCAAATTTAATTGGCATTTAGAAAATTTTCCCCCAGTGTATATTCTATGCCATATTCCACAGTTCCTTTGAGATAGTGTAGTATGTTTCAGAAGGCCTTCCAATGGCTCAGGTTTGGTTTGTCCATGTATCTTGCAAGTAATCACACAGTGTGAGAAAGATCTGGCCGAGTAAATTGTGCCTGGTACAGCAGCAAAAACACCCCACTTCTATACCAAAGATTCATTTTTGTGAATGAGTCGTGTTCCTTGTCTAAGGATGCTATTATTTTGCTAGTGATTGCAAGTGGTGTGGAAGCAGTTTTTGAGTTTAGGTGGTTGAAGGCTGCAAGGAATCGAGATAAAATATGATTTTGGTTTAAAATAAACCTGTTTGTGTTAGAATCAACGCTCACTGCACTATCTTATTGCTTTAACTCTCTATTTCTAAGAATGTTATTAATGCAGTTATCACAACATATGTCCACATATTTTCAAGAGAACACAACTGCATTAGTGCGTGCTCTTATTTCCTCATTTCTAATTTAATTGTGTACTGAGCGCGCTTCCTTTGTTTTATTTCCTGAAATTTTCTCATTCACCTTTCCACTTCAATTGTGCGCGCGGCTACCCGCACTCCATTTTCCACGTGAACCAGTGCAGAAACTCTTACCATCAAGATGCGTAGAAAAAACTTGTCAAAGACTCAATCAATCAAAGTTTGACACACTTCAACGGTCCCACAACCAACTCCCACTTTGATTTTGCCATTGACAGTTCTCAAGAAACAATCTCAATCTCAACACAACTCAATCAAAGATACTCTGCTGCCAGCTCGTCTAATTGTAAGGATTTTAACATCAACGTCAACTCAACAATCAGCAATTGCTCATCTTTTCCTCCTTTCAGATTGTTCAAGGCGCTCGAGTTCATAATCTTCCAATCACAGCTGGTATCTCCCGTTAAATCAATTCGCCAACGTAATTGCTTTTCACGCTAGTGCGGGTATCACGCCAGCTGCTTATTCACATTTTTTCTTTCTAAAGTACAGGAGTTTGTTTCCTCATCATCTTCATCAACTGATCAACTCCATAACTTAGCCAATCATCTCACCCATTGGTTTATCTTCTTTATACTCTCTTTAGTTCATACTCATATCTTAGTTATGACTCATTGTGTTATTCTCTTATATGCAATTAAAACACAGTCTGGTCTTGGTTTCCACCTCAAACTTTCACAGTTTGTTGTTTTCTTGAGCTGTATTCCCACAATTCTTTCAGCCTTCCCAAGATCCTCAATTTCCCATTTTTCCTCTATCTCTGCCTTTCAAGTTGTTATATATTCCCCTGTTATTATCATGTAATCAATGTGAAATTATAGGAAATAATACTTGTTGTTTTTATGTCTGAGGTAAACACATTTTTCACAGGGTGAATTGATGAAGTAAATACTCAGGAGGAATGAGTCAACACTTTTGTTCCACATTCTGGGAGATTGTTTCAAACTTCATATGGCCTTGTTGAGTAAACAGACCATGTCATTTCCTTTTCCAAAGCCTGGAGGTTTTTGAAGATAGACTTCTTCATCAATGCGTGCATTTAGAAAAGCAGTTACAGCATCCATCTGATTTATTTCCAATTCTTGTGTGCTGCAAGTGCTATTAGAAGTTGTAGAGAAGTGGGCTTGCAAGTGGGTGAGAAAGTATTGTGATATTCAAATCCTTCAATTTGAGAGCATCCGTTTGCAACATATCATGATTTTCTTTTTATAAAAATACCATTGGTGTTTCTTTTTTTTTACAGAGCCACTTTAATTTTATAACCTTCTAATGGCTGGGTCTTTCAACTATGGTAAACATGTTTCTATCCTTCATTGAGTTAATTTCCTTTTTGAATGAGGCAATTTACTTTTTGAATGAGTTAATTTCCTTTTTGAATTATTTCATCCATTTTGGATCATAAGATCTGTTTTTAGCGTCGGAATAGGATATAGGAACAGCAAGATTTGGCAATTTTTCCATTTGCTGAGCTAAATTTAAGATTTTTGCGGAAACATTTATCAGGTTGGCATAGTTTATTCGGCAAAGGTTACAAAGGCAGTGGTCTTGTACGTATTTTGGGCTTTCTGGTTGTGGAACAGTTGCATTTTAAATACATGATGTAGGATTGTTGTGAGGAGCAGGGGGTGCTCCAAGATCAAGGATGAGACTTTGGGATGGAGATGAGTTTAGAGGGTAATGGGGATTGTAGTCAGGAGAAATTTTGTTTTTGTTGTCAAACAAATGTCATGAATCATTTTTGTGGTTTGTCTGGTCTTAGTTTTGGGTTTCTTGAAATGGGAATTGGTCTTCATCAAAGGTTACATTGCATGTAGTTCTTATCTGAGAGGTGGTAGGTTCAAGGATGAGATAATTTTGATTCTCTTCAGTGAAACCAATCAGTATTTCTTCTTTGGCTACCGCGGAGAACTTGCAATTGAGTAGAGGTTTCCAAATTATTCCATACCCTTTACATCCAAATATTCTCATTTGTTGGAGATTGGGTCTATATCCATGCCATAGCTCAAACAGGGTGCTCTCTTTATCTGAGGTGCCATTTGATAGAAGTCTATTAGTGAGGGAGATTGTACTTTTGAATGCATTCCACCAGTAATGTAGAGGTGTACCACTGTGTATCATCAGTGAAATTTCTCTTTCCACTATGGTTTGGTTGCTTTGTTCTGCAACACCATTTTGTTCTGGCATATAGGGGGCTGTTGTTTGAGTAGTTATTCATAGATGGTTGAGATATTTAGATACTTCATTATGATAGAATTTGGAACCTCCATCAATTGTAAAATTGATGACTTTATGCCCTGTTTGGCGCTCAAATTTAGTGACATGTGATCTTATTTCATCTAGTACATCAAATTTAAATTTCAAAATAAGTGGATAGCCTACTCTAGAGGATGGGTAGTCATCAGTGAACAAGGAGTAGTATGCATATTGTGAGGTAGTAGGAATTATCCCACTTAGATCTAAATGTACATTTTTCAAAGGTTTAATACTTCTCCGTCTCTCTTGATTGTGTGATTTCCAATGCAAATTTCTCTTTTCACAGGTGTCACACTTTACCTTATGACCTGAATCTCAGTTGAGATGTTTTTTTGTTATCATACAATTTATGAGAATGTGATTGGTGCGGACAAACCAGAGGTGAATGAGTTCAGCTGATGGATTTTGAGATTGAGAGATAGTGGTCTGAGTGAGGAGGCTCACATTGGGAGTAGCATCAAATCCCATAGGGTTATTTATTAATTGTCCCTTCAGTAATACTGTGTCTTGATTCTTTAATTCAATTTGTGGCCCATTAGTTCTGATATTGATTTGATCTTGGAGTAGGATGCATCCTGAAATAAGATTCTTTGAGAGATCTGGTACGTATAGCAAATTTTAAAACCTAATGGGGAGCTCATTTTTGCCTTGGATCACTACAGGTCTGGTTCCAGTAATAGGAAGAGTTATTCCTCCCCCAGCCAGTTTAATTGCTATACCTTTGACTTCAGAGTAACTTTCCTTTTCAAAATAATCCAGATTTTTGAACATGTGTTGTTTTTCTCCAGTGTCAAACAGTATTATGATCTCATTGGTACTGCTTTTTCAAAAGAAACACATGCTGTTTTTGATTCAGGACAGTTTAGGATTAATGTGCTTAATTAGGATTCTTTATTTGTTTGTATGTTTGGCGTCTTAGATGGATACCAGTCAGGGATCTCTCCCTTCCATTCACCAGACCAAATTTTATTTTAAATCCATGCTCTTCTAGAGCTCTTGTTTCTTTCATGACCTTGCCTTGGATTATGGGGCCCCAGGCACTTGTCTTTGGTACAGCATGGATTTTTACTTTAAGCACTACTGAGGTTGGCTTCTTCTGCACTGGTTTCTGTTTGGTAATTTATAGGAGCAAATTTGTGTATCTCCAGTAGTTCTTCAAACACTCAAGCATAAATGAGAGGTTTGATGAACCTGGTGATGGATTGAATGTCAATAGTATATCTTAAGTGTTTGGATTCAGGTAGAACAAAGACCAGGATTTTTTTTTCAACTTTTCCACCAGCTTGAATGATTTGGGTTTGATATTTTCAAATTTGTCCAAGTATTCCCTGGGTGAGATATTGCGTCCTTGTTTGAGGAGGCATAGCTGTTTTTTTAGATCAAAAATATAATGACTGGTGTTTTTCAGATGAAATTCTTTGAGTGATTTCCAGATCTCAGTTGGGCTAGTGTACCTAATGCGTGTGGCTGATATTTGGGACTTAGAGTTAATACACAAGATGTTTTGGGTATCCACATGGCTGATAAGCCATGAGCATAGCAGGCGTTTGTTGGCTTCATGGTGGATTATTGACTCATTTTTAGGGATAATGGTTTTATCCAATAAGTATTATGCAAACTGAACAGCTTCTAGCGCCACAGTGACAGCATTTACCTACTTGGCATAGTTGATATTTTTTTTTGATTAAGAGTGATAGATGTGATAGTAGGTTTATAAATTCTTGTTGGATAGTCTATCAGAGGCTGCTGGTTTCAGTATCCGTAGTTGTAGATGTGCTATATTCCCTGATGTATGGTTGGGTAGTGAATGAGTGAAAATTTGGGCTTATGGATGGGCCTTCTGGATTGGCAGTAGGGACTGGACTGGAGGTGGGTGATCATGAAAAAGGTTCCATGTTGGATTGTGTCTCTTGCTTCCATGTAAATTTTTAGCTGTTTGAGTTTGAAAATACCTGAAGAAAATAACAGTGATGATATATCTTAGCAGCTGGCTAACATGGATCACTTCCTCAATATCTCCTGAGGTATTAGATCCCCCATAAAGATGATTGGACATGATGTTAGTTATTTCATTGGGTGCAGCTTCTATGTACAATGGGGAATAAACCTGAAAACAATAACAGTGATTATCTATCTTAGTGGCTGGCTAAGATGGATCACTTCTGTCATAACCACAACTTGAATCAGTGTCCTCAGCCATACTCAACCCTCAGCCACTCTCATTCTTCAGTACAATCCACCTTCCACCCCTGGATCTCCATGCAGCACCTCCTAAAATCTCCTCCTGCATGCCCTGCAGGTTCTAACAGACTCTCCAAGACTCCTCTCTCCCTCTCTATTGCTTGGTGCATCCTCATCTATCTCTCAACTCTATCTGGTATGAGAAGTACATACTGTAAACCCATAGTACATACTCCTGGCTGGACAACCCATACTCCCGTTCAGTACATGCCCACCTTTCAGGAAAGGCCCATTACCCAATCTGTAAAGCCACTGCCTCAAGCCCAATTGGTCAACATGTAATACCATGGGGGATCTCAGCCCCAGAACCAGTCATCCCTCCTCATGGCCTCCTCTAAGTTCTCACACATGCTGGCCTCTCTTCAATTCCTGGACTAATTCACCCAAGGAATAAGTATACTACTTCTTATTGTTTATTCCCTCTTCCAATAGGTGTCATCTCAGAACTAGAAATTCAATCAGCCTTCCTTACTCATCTCACCTATACCTTTGGTGTTACTCTTACAGGATTAATTTTTAAAACTCCTTCAGAGCCTTACTCCTGGATTCTTCTACTTATCATTTTCATTAATCTACGTCTCTTCTCCATTGCAATGAATCCCTTATATCTATCTTGAGTTCTGTGAGCAGTAGTGCCTGTGCAACCAGCCCCTTGCACTCCAGGGGAAGTTGTGAAATTATACTAATTCCTTCCCCTCAATTAATACCCATCTCTATATGTTAATAGACCTATTCCCTTAATCCACCTCAACCAATTACATCTCACGGATAACACTACCTACAATATTTGTGGGTGTCCATGGTACAGTGCTAAAAATTGTGTGGCCCTTCACGTTTCCAAAGGACCTCCCTGCGGAATTTATCTACTTCCAACCCTTTTCACCAATTGGCCCTTAAAGGCAACTTTGACAGTACTTTGAAGGCACTTTGATGGCTCCAATAGGTACAATCAAACTTTGGAAAACTTTTATTTTGACCTTGAACTTTGACTTTGACTTCTTCAACTTTGACTGCTTCAACTTTGACTGCTTAGACTTTGACTGCTTCAACTATGACCTTTGACTTTGACACTTTGAACTTTGACACTTTGAACTTTGACTTTGAATGCGTCAATCTTTGACTTTGACTGCTTTGACCTTTGACTTTGGCCATCTTTGAACCGCTTTGACTTAATGCAATGCACTTCAATGGATGTTTTACAACCTCAAGAGCTTTTGCAGCTAATCCTCTTCTCATTTTCTCCGGGTAATTTCCTTGGGGAACTTCCCTATTGCATAAGTGGAAACCATGCCTCCTCAACATGTACAACATTCCATCATCACCATTCCACCCTTATCCAGGGAAGCCAGAGGACCTGGTTCTACCTGAGATGTTCAGAATCAGGACCAATCCACTCCTCAAGCTTGCCAACGTGGGAGGACCTTTTCCAACCTGCCAGCACCAGCTTCTTACCCCATGGATACTGGTATCCTTCCTCCAGCTCCTCCCAGAGCCTCTCCATCCCCTTCTCCTCCTGTTTTCACACCTTTTTCTAATTGTGTAATTGGTTGATATCCTCAAGAAGGCTTTGGATTGGATTTGGAATTGTACAATACGAGCTAAATCACTCTCCCTGCGGACAAGGAAGAGGAGGAAGAAAGTGTAGCTCAGGCTTTGATTCAAGGATCCTTAGCAATCTTAATTGACCAACCTCTGGACCCCAGGAAGAAGCCTCCCAGCCTTCTGACTCAACTGCAATCCCTGAACTCCAAAGCCACCTCCTCAACCTCCTGCTGTGAACCCTACTCTCATAGCCTTGCTCCAAACTATGAGTTCAGCTGTAGCTAAACTATCTCAACCTCCAAATACTAATACTTCCCACTCTAGAACCTTTAAAGCTCCATCAATGAACCCGCCAGACGCATTTGAAGGCAGAAATCCCACCAATATTAAGAGGCCTTTTTTAAAAGCTTGTGAACCCATCATTACAACAAATGAAAGAACCTGTTGTGTGGATAGAAGGAAAGTCTTTTTTGCTGTCTCCTAACTCTCTGGGAATGCAAATCATTGGGTCCAAACCTATCTGGCTCATCTCTCCAATAAAGAGCCTTCATTGCTGCTCAACTTCTCAAAACACTTCATGGAACAACTTCATACTCTATTTGGCAATTTTCTGGAAGTAGAAAAAGAAGAAAAGGAACTTGCCAATTTTAAGATGAAGGGCTCTGGATACACTTCAACTCACATAATGGAATTTTGCTCCCTTATGACTCAAGTTTATTGATGGGGTGATAGAGCCTTTGATTTACATTTTTGCCAAAGTCTCCCTTCTTAACTTCTGGACCAGCTAGCTAGTTACAATGGTTCTGTGGACCCCCTTCAAGACCTCATGGATGTAGTGATAGATTAAAATACCAGGTAACACAAACAAGTCCGGGAAATTTCTTCCCATCCAAGCCATTCTAAACAGCAAAATTACTCTCAATCACAAGCCAATTCCTCTAAATCTGACAAGGGCAAAGGTAAGTCCAAGAAGAAAAACAAACCTGAAAAGAAGAAATCTTCCCAAAGCAAACATACCTTGGAATTAGGTCATGATGGCAAGCTCAAGGCTGAAGAAAAGGCAAGAAGGGAGAAGGAGGGACTATGTATGTATTGTAGAGGGAAGCACAAGACAGAAAACTTTAAAAAGAAGCCAATCTCCAACCCTCCTTCCAATTCAAACTATTCCTCCAATTTCAAGCCAAGAAACAATTAGTTGGTTTTCCTGCTGTACTCCAGGATTAACACCCTACTGATGTTAGGGTACAAAAGATACAAAAAGACTGATCTGAAAACCTTTCTAAAGGCTTATATTTTATTCTCTTTCAACAGGACTTGAGTTATAGTGTTTTGATTGATTCAGGTTGTACTCAATCTGTAATGGCTAATAATATGGTTCTAAAGTTTTCCTTGCAGCCCATTACTTTGGGAAAACCTAATCCTCTTTTCAAATTAATTCCTAATGAGTCACCCTCTCAACTCATTACCCACATGGCAACTTGGGCAGTCTATCTCCCTTCTTTTCATAGCTTTGAATGGGAATTCCTCCTTGTTGACGCACCATTTTCAGAAGACCTCATCCTGGGAATCAACTTCCTCCACCACTGCAATCCTGAAGTCAACTGGAAGATGGGGCTGATCACCCCATGACACCAGCCAACTGACAACCTTTCCTCCAAATTTTTTTAACTTAACATGGCCAACCTACCTTCAACTGGTTTTTCTTATACCTTGCCTTTGGAAATGCAGTCCATTGCATTTTCCCTCACTTCAGAACCCTTTCAGCCTCAAAAATCCATCCAATTTCCATGAAGTTCAACAATATCCCACCTTGCTTGGATATTCACTGATCCCTTGACCATTTTCCTTGAAGATGAATCTAGGGATTCATCCTTTGATATCATGCAATTGGTTACTCCTTCTAATATTTTTGTTACTCACCATAAAAACACTTCAACTGACTGGGATGAGTTTGAAATTGACAAAGAACCTGAAGAAATAGAGACTGTGTTAGAAAAAGTTCCTACTGATTACCATTCTTTTCTAGATTTTTTCTCTAGGATCAAAGCAGATCAACTTCACCCTCACCGCGCTTACAATCACCATATAAAACTTGCAGAACCTCTCCATCCAGTTGGGTCCATCTACTTGCGATCTCAAAGTGAAAATTGAACCCTGAAAGCCTACATAGCAGAGAATGTAGAGAAAGCTTTCATCCATTCCAGCACTTCAAGCACCAGAGAACCTGTTATTTTTTTCAAGAAGAGGGATGGGAGTTTGTGGTTGTGTGTTGACTATTGAAAGCTTAATCCTGTTATCCCCTTCCCCCAATGACTTTCTTACTAACTGTCTTTTCAGGTTCATCCATTGTCACCAAAATCAACATCAGAGGCGCCTACAAAATTCTGCGCATCAAGGAAGGAGATGAAAACTTAACCACATTCAGATCTCAGTTTGGAAGCTAAAAATACCTGGTCACGCCCTTTGGACAAACCAATGCCCCAGATTCTTTCCAAAACCTTATAAATGAAATCCTTTATGATCTCCTCACAGTTTATGTGGCCTTGAAAATATCCTTATTTTTCCAAAAATTTACAGGAGCACATCCCTCATGTGTTTGAAGTACTAAACAGACTCAGAAAGCATAAGATATATGTGGAGGCTTCCAAATGCAAAATCCATGCACCTTCTGTGGACTACCTTGGCTATTTGATCTCAGGGGATGGCATATTCATGGACAAAAAAAATTCAAAACCATCATTTCCTGGCCTACTCCTGAAAACAGAAAGGCCTTGCAGTCTTTCCTTGGGTTTTCTGAATTCTATTGCAGGGTTATAAAGAACTACTCCAAAAAGGTCTCCAACCTCACCTCCATTGCTGGAAACAGCTCTCCTTTCAAACTCACTCCTGAAGCTTTGCAACAATTTTAAAACATCAAGCAAGCTTTCACCCAAGCTCCAGTCCTTTACCATTTTGATAACCTTCTGAGAAATTATTTTGAAACCCATGCCAGTGACTATGCCCTGGGTGATGTCCTGTACCAGGTTACTGCTGATAAAAATCAAAACCCTATTGCTTTTTACATAAGAAAAATTTACAGTGCTGAACTCAACTATGAGATCCATGGAAACGAAATCCTTGCTATTTTCTTTCCTCTCCAGAAATGGTGTTTTTACCTCTTGAGTGCTACTGACCCCTGTGAATTTCAAACCAATCATTCCTCTTTGAAGTATTTTATGTCTTCCAAGATTCTTACTAGAAGACAGGCTTGTTGGGCAGAGTTCCTCTCTGACTTCAATTTTGTGATCACTTAAAGGCCTGGCAAATTCTCAACTGTCCCAGATATCCAGTCATGTTGGGAAAACATATATCTGGTGGGGGGAACACCATATTCTGAAAGGAATCCTGGAAATTTTCAACAACTTCTGAAGTAAAATGAAGTTCAAGCTTCTAATTTTTTTTCTTTCTGCTAATAAACTTGATGATCAACTGAGTGAGCTGAAATCTGGGAAACAGGCTTACAAGTTAATTCAAGGTATCATTAAAAGATTGAATAAGAATCAGGAAGTGAATGATTTTTCCTTAGAACCCTAAAATGGCTTACTCCTGCTCCATGGTAAAGTGGTCATACCTGACCAAGCTAACCATCTTAAACAAAAAATAATCTATAAAATATATGATTCTCCTCTTGCAGGTCACCCTGAACAACAGAAGACTATCAAACTAATCAAAAGATCTTTCTCCTGGAATGGAATGTCAAAAGATGTTAAGAACTTTGTTTCAGCCTGCTATGTTTGCAACAGGAATAAGGAAAGGAATGAAAAGAAACTAGGACTGCTCAAAAATCTTCCAATTCTTAATTTCCCTTGTACTTCTATCTCTATGGACTTAATTTCTCAACTCCCTCTCTCCAATGGATTTGACTGTATCCTTATTTTTGTGGACTGTTTCTCCAAGATGGCCGTCTTCATTAAAACAAATGGTTCACTGACTGCAGTGGAACTAGCTAAACTATCCATAAGCCATTTCTTCTCCAAGCATGGTCTGCCTGCTGACCATAGAAGTGACCAAGGCTCCTTATTCATATCTTCTTTCTGGAACAAACCTTGTGAAAAATTACAGATCCAAAGGAATCTCTCCACAGCCTATCACCCTGAAACAGATTGTCAAACTGAAAGAGTCAATAAATTACTGTAACAATACCTTTTAATGTACATCATTTATCATCAGGAAAGATGGGACACTTGGCTCCCACTGGAAAAATTCTATTACAGCAACAGTTACACACTTCTACCCAGAAATCAAATTTCTTCACTCTCTCTGGAAGAAATCCTAGCTTTGAATTCTTGCATGTGCTGGATTATCAGCCTGCTATTCATTACTTGGATCAGATTCAGAAGAAACAGATTCAAATAAAGACAAAGTTGAAAGAGTCTATGGATAAGTATAAGTACTATTTTGACCTTAATAGAAAAGGTATTCCAAAAGGTATTGCTCCTGGGAATAAATTTTGGTTATCTGCAAAGAATATAAATACTAACAGACCTTCCAAGAGACTCTTGGAGAATTTTTTGGTTCATTTTCTCATTATTTAAAAGATAGGATCTCATGCTTTCAAACTCCAATTCCATGATCAATTGTCTTCCATCCACCCTGTCTTCCATGTGTCATTTCTCAAACCCTACTCCTCAGACCCAAATTCTCCTAGTCACCAACCACCTCCAGAACCAGTGGAAATTGATGGCCAAGAAGAATGGGAAGTTTCTCAAACCCTGGACTCTAACATTATGTGTGGAAAACTCCTATACTTATTTGAATGAAAAGTTTTCTTAGAATACTCTGAAAGAACCTCATGGGAACCAGTATCCAACCTCACCAACTGCTGAACCCTTCTACCCAAATTCAACTCCCTTTATCCAACCAAACCCAAACCTTCTCAACTCTCTCCATCATCACTTCATTACATCCTCCTCATAATTTCCATTCTCATTCTTCTTCACTATTTACTCTCTCCAATCAATAATTCCAATCAGAACTTAATATCAACTTCAAAAAGCAAGAGAAAAAAAAGAAAAAGAAAAATTATATCTACAACTCCTTCTGAATCTTAGTCACCAAATCAGCAATCCTAGTAACCCAAAAAATTGCCAGCTTTATTTTCCTAATTTTATACTCCTCCCTATCTTTAGCAGTAGCTCCCATCTCATAATTCACCCAAGAAAAATAAAGATATTTTCCCAACACATCTACCACTTCCTTCTTCACCTACTTCTTCCTTCCCTTCTTTTCCACCTCTTCCCCATTATGCAACCCCCAGCCAAAGGACATATCAGTTCTGGAGTCCTTTGAAAACATTCCAAGTTTTTCTTCAATCATCTTCAAGTCCCCAACTGGATAATATTCAATGGCGTCCATACACCCAACTACCTTTCCCCATGAACAAGTATAGAAATCAAACTTCTCCTTACCCATTCTCCCAAAATCACTGATAACCCCATCCTTGGCCAAAATACTTCCAGAAAACTCCTCCATAGATCTTGGCCCAGGGGTTCCTTCATCAGCTTCCTTCAATTCCCTTTCTTTCCCTTTCCTTCTCTGCATGTGTTCATTTCCTCCTTCACATTATTCCTCTTCTCCTTCTTCTAAAAATTCTTCTTCTTCATTATCCTCCCCTTCATCATGCTCTCCAAGAGCATCTTCATCTTCATCCACTTGCTCCTTGTCCTTTCCTTTTACTTCAAAGTTTTTGAATTTGATGGGACTGGAGACTGCTTTGACAAGTGGCCTCTCTTTGATTTGCACAATCTTAAAATTTTGAACTTGAAGTTCACGTTGACGCTTTGAATCCCCTTGGATTCCTTTGCCACTGCTTTGAATGTGATTTGATAAAAATACTACTGCTTTGAACATTCTTTGATGGTAATTGCCAGATTTGAATAAATTACTTCAAACTTTGGTTGGTTTGACCCTCAATTTTTAAACTTTGACTGATTTCATTTGAACCTTTTGAAATTTGACCAAATCAAAGCTACTTTGAACCACTTTGACTGTGGTTTGAAAAGCTTCAATGGTTTTGATTTTTCTTTGACGGTCCTTCTACGCCTTTTGAGTTGGTTATCAAACTGATCGATGAAAAGTATGGCTTCTCCCAGTGGATATCCATTTACTTTGTGGTGAACAATTTGGGAAACCTCATAAAAAAAGGGCAAATTTTAAAATTCTTTTTTTATACCTGATTGTTCATCTGTATATCAAAAGAAGATAATAATAATATTTTTTTTTTGGTATGGAAACCTTCCCTTTTTTCTGTTTTTCAACTATCCCCTGTCCTAGCAGTACAGGAGGGCCCCCTGGGGTGTTCAATTCCCTGATTCTTGTGTTTGACTCCTCCTCTTTGCATTTGGCACCCAATGTGTTTGTCCAAGTGTGCACAAGCAATCATCTCCTTCCTCCTAATTCCATCATCCTCCCTGGAGCCTTCACAAAAAATCTAAGCAACAGCAGCCAGCCATCAAGCCAACTCAAACTATGCTCTTGACACAGTGCAAGTGCAAGTTTGAGTTCAAATGGATTTCAATCAATTTTAAGATGATTGGGTTCCATTGCCAGTATCTTGGCTTGTGATTCTTAGATTGATCAGTCTCAATCCAGCTTGGATTTAAAGTCTTCAACAATGATTAGAAGGAATTGACAGAGTGCAAGAGGGTGATGATGAATCAACTGAAGGACTATCATCTATCCTCAACTTAAACCTTGAACCAGTGGCAGTGGTCAATCATGACTTCAAACTTGCATCAGGATTTGCTCAATGATCATCTCAATTGAACTCAGCTAGACCCCATTCAATCCCATAGATCAAGTGAATCAATCATCAGTAGAACCACAAGCAATAATCCTCATCTCATCTTGCTCATTACACCTCTGCTGTCCCTAGTTCCCCATACAATCCAACCAAGCTGCTGACAGCACGGTCATTGTTTTCATTGTCAGCCTCCTCCTCATCAAATCAATTCACCCAAGCCTCCTCCCATCCCCTATTGTCTTCATGGGTTGCTGTTGTCTGAGCTGCTTGCTGTCCGCGGCTTGGGCTGTTGTTCATCTTGCAGTGCCCATCTCCATCCGCTGGGCATTTTTCTCTTTTCTAGTTTCTTTTTTTGTGCCTTCTTATTTTTTTTTCATGTTCATTGAATTGGAAGTCCAGATTTTTTTTTCTCATCCCTATCATCAATGTTTCATCTGTCAGTCCTAAAATACATATATATATATATATATATATAAATATATACATATATATATATACATATATATATATATAAATATATAAATATATATATAGATTCCCCTCTCATCTGTGTAATCCAATTGTAAGTATTCTGCAGGGTCTCTTGCCCATAAAAGGAGGGAATCTCCCCTGCCTTTGTCCCAATCATCAATTGTATCATCAACCAATAAATCTGTGGGGAGTGCATCCATCTTCCCCCCCCTTATCAGAGCAATTTATCATCATCTTTATCCACGGTATATCAATGATTGCCCTCTGATCCTGGAGCCTCCAGACTCCAATATGTCAGCCTTCTGGATGCCAAGCTCCTTGCTATCCTTTAGCTACCAGAGGTGATGGAATAAATAACAGATATATTATTCAATAAATGCAGCCAAAATCTGTAAAATATTTGGATAAAGATTATTTCAAGGTTGATTGGTTTGGATATGGTTTAATGTTATAAATCAATATTGGTAGATTAACAGAAGGGCCACAATTTTATTGGGGATCTTGAAAACCTCTCTTCAGGGAATTCAGTATGAAAACATGTAGGCCAGGTTACTTTGGAACCTTTAATTTATATTCTTGAAGGATATATTTCCCAAAGATAATATGTATGTAAAATACAAGGTGGAGTGGTAGGGCTTTGTAACCAAGCTTCCACAAAAGAGGAAGGATAATAAGACTCACTGGTATTTTATTAAATTCTTTGGGTACATGTTTGGGACGTGCACTGATGGATTAAACCTGTTTACTGGGGTTATAAGGTTGTTCAGCAGTTTAAATTGATAAAAAGGGTTTGGGAAAGATATTATTAATCAGAATAAAGCCATAAAGCACTTTCTTATCTCTTATAAGTCTTTCATTACCTTTTCACGGTTTCTGGATGTAAATATAACTGGGTCTCTGGTTATCAATATCCTCAAAAGAGCTCTTTATTCATAGCTTTTTTGAGTCCCAATATTGTCCTTCTGAGGGGTACAAGGGCTCAAAGGGAGGGAAATTGAGGCTAGAAGGGAAAACAGTGGTAGCCTGTGACTTTTTCTTGGTGCTGTAGCACGGGTAGCATCTAATTCCACAGGGTATGGGAATTATTCTACCTTATAATTGATTTTGGGATGTGTGAATAACACTAATCTGTTCATTTTATTTATTATTTAATTAATTATCCTTAGTAAATGTTCCCATTAAGTTAATAAGTATTTTAATAGAAATTGCTACGCAAGTCTGATGTCAGGTGAGTTCTCATTATGTATTAAATAATGGGAGTAAAGTCATGTTGTTGCTTTTACTCCTTATCTTCGAATTTTAGTTGATTTACTAAAAATAATTTTTTAAAAATTTAATTCATGAGTATTTATCTAATATTTTAACATAATTAGTTTCCTTAGTATTTCACAAAAATACTTATTTCTTTTAGTTCTCATAATTGTATATTAAGTTATTTTAATATATTTTTAGAAATAGTCATTATCTCATTTTTGACATCTTTGGTATTTTAAATTATATTTAATAAAAAATATGTATACAGGTTATTTAGGCATTTTTATATAATTTTATGTATTTTTAGAAAATCTACTATCCACAAGATTATTTATTACATATGTAGAATGTTCCCATTGTGGTGACCAATCCGGAACACCTCACGGATTTTGGAAATTTTTGTATTTTTTTTCACATTCCCTTATCCATCAATACAAACTTCAAAAAAAAATCTGGAATGATATGCTATTTCAGTTTCCATTTCACAGCCTTCCCTTCTCCTATATGTCTAGGAAGATCTCTCAGTGCCTAGACCCCTGTGCCTGGTGCTCAAGTCCTTCTTGCTTCACTCCTTGTCCTTCAGTTCCCTGTTTTTCTTTTTTTTGCCAAACAAGCGCAAACAGCCATCAAACCCAATCATCATCCTCTAGATCATCATCATTACCTCAGCACTCATTATCCACTAGATCATCATCATCCTGGTCCTCATCATCTACTAGATCAGTTTCATCATCTTCCTATTACCCATCATCCATTAAATAATTATCATCATCAACTAAGACTTGCTCCAAGCTTAAGATGGCTTTATGTCAATTGCTCTGAACAGAACCCTGATTGAACTTTCAGATTTTCTGCTCCACCAAGGATATCATTCTCTTCTTTCACCTGTTGCCATGAGAAATCCCTCCCCCCCGCCATCTGGTTCATCCGCTCCTCTTGTGCCCGCCTTGGATCCTCAACTCTCCAATTATCCATCTCATCTTCCCTAACCTCCTCCAACCCCAAGTTCACAACCAAGGATCAGTCCTCTAATTTTGTTGATCGCAAGGACTGATCCTCTCATTCTCCCAATCAATCCACCAATGACCGCAAGTGTTGCTTGCAGTTTTTGAAACCTTTGCACCGCCCTCAGTGGCAAGCCACTCAATCCACCTCCAAGCTCACTGGTCTCCCGCGCGGGTTGTCTGTTGCCGGCGCGGGTCTTGGCGTTTTCCCGGGCCTTTCAGCATGTCTGCGGGCCTCTAACTTTCTACTCTCCTGCCCACACCCATCATTGGCATTGGCTGTGTTTTTCCCATTCCTGTCATTCATGATTCAATTCTTGTATTTTTTTTAGTTCTTTGTTTGTTTCTTTTTTTATTTTTGTTTTCTCATGACCACCCTTGAAAAAAAAAAATTCTGCTCTATCTGTAAATATCTCTTTTAATTCTCTACAGACCTCTTGTCTATGAAAGGAGGGGCTCTCCCCTGCCTTTTTCCAAGCATCCAGGGGAGTGTGTGTGTATGCACCCACTGTTATCATAGTAATTTGATCCTAATCCTCATCCTGGGTATATCCATGATTGCCCCTTGATCCTTTGAGCCTCCATACTCAAATCTTTGATCCGTCCATCTGTGACCCCGTTCCTTATCACCAACCATAGGATTTCTGGTTGAAGAGAATTCTGTCTTCTGGAATTCTTGAGTGTGTTATACCACTCCTTTATCCCTTTTTTACAACCATACTGGTCTTGATCCTTCCTGATCATTTTTCTGGAGCCAATCACAATTGTGTGAAGAGGTCTTATTAAGCTTAAACACTGGAGTGTTATACTTCCCTTTATACTTTAAAGTTGAATTCTGCCACGCTACTCTTTAGTCCCTTGAGAAGTTTTGGGTATTCTTGTTTGAATCTGTTATTGCTTTGCTTCTAGAGCTTCACAAACAAATTGCTTTTGTTTTGTACAGCCACCCACAGTTATCTGGTACCCTTCAAGCGCTTGATTGCGGAGAGTTAGGCAGGTTCATTGAGAACCTGGAGGTTGGTTTGGATTGAGTTGATCTTTCCTAATCTTCTGCTGATGACCAGAGTTATTAGCTTGTGGGCATTTTTACTTAGAACTTCCTTTTTCCATGGAATTTTGAGCAGAACTTTGATTTATTTTGTTCAAGTCTTTCCCTCCACCATCTTGTCTCAGATAGTGTTGATTCCATTGCTACTGACTATTCCCAAACTCATCCCTTACATTGATTCCTTATTTACAAGTTCCTGGACCTCAATTCTGGTTACATTTAAATATTATTCTAACTTTAAGGAGGGCAGCCTAAACAGCACCTTTCCCCTCCACAAAACTGCCTGCGGCTTAGCACCGTTTGGAGTCTTACACAATGTAGGTTGTAGCATTTTTACACGGTACCTAGGTTTCTCAGGCTGCCTGTCACTTTTTCAACTTTTAGTCCTGCGGCTGCGTACTTGTCAGAGGCCTGGGGCTGCATACACGGCTTGACAGGGTGACGGTGCTGCAGTGTGGGTGTATTGGCTTCTGCGGCTGCGTGCAGGAATTGTGACAGAACACATTCCATGTGTAACTCCTAAAATATACAAAACATCTCAATTCTTACTGAATCTTAGGTGTGAAATCTATACATGACAATTTTTGTGAAATATTTAATTGGCCAAAAAAAGTACCATAGTGGTGCTGTGGAATTTTGGTCTTACTTTCCTTAATTATTTAAAAATATAAGGAGTTGGATTTCAAGGGTGGGGTCAGTGAGTGACCCTACCTAATTGTGGGTGGCAAATCCATTTCTGCATGAATATTTATGGTTTTCCTACTCCTTCTTAGACTGATTTCACTATTATTATTTTTATGTTTTTTTTGTTACTTTCGCAGCTTGCTCTGCAATAGTATCAAGCTGACACAATCCCTGATCTTCCCCTCTGTGGCCTTATCCATTATCAACAACAAATAGACTTGCTTGTTGAAGAAGTATTCATTTTATTGAATTTTGAGTGTGTTTTACCACTCATTGATCCATTTTTCAACCATACTGGTCTTGATCATTTTTTGATTATCCTTCTGGAATCAGTCAATTTTGACTAAGAGGTTTTATTAAGCTTCAAAGATGGAGTTTTAAAACTTCCTTTATTTCCTTGGATTTCCATTGTTCCACGCTACTCTTGATTCCCTTGAGAATTTATGGGTTATTCCTAATTGTATTATTTGTTGCTTGCTTCCACAGCTTCATAAAAAAAATTGATTTTTTTTGTACAGCCACCCACAGTTATGTGGTACCCTTCAAGTGCTTGATTGAATAGACATTGAGAACCTGAAGGTTGATTGGGATTGAGTTGATCTTTCCTAATCTTCCACTGTGGCAACCAATCCAGGAAAACTTGGAAATAATGGGAAATTTTTAAATTTTTTTCTTTCATCCAGCTACACTCAAAAGAAAAAAAAACTGCTATAATTATGAGAACCATTCTATTTTTTCCTTCTCCAAACTTCCTTCTGTCCTAGCGGTCTAGGAAGGGATCTCCAGGGCTATCAAGTACCCAGATCATCTTTTCAATTCATCCTTGTTGCGCTTGCAACCCAAATTTATGGCCAAGTGCCCACGCAAACAGTCATTGCACTCCTCATCTCCTCATCCTCAACAATAATTGTCATCCGGTTGGCAATTGGCAAAATCAAAAGCAATCAACTACCAATCCTCTCCTGTTAATTTTTTCAATCAACGGCCAACATAAACAGCCATTGTTCACCAATCCATCCTTGTAACCCCTTGAAAGCTGTCACTTGCTGTTTCCACCTTCCCCTTCATCCAGCCATCATCACCCTCATTGGCAACAACAAACAAGACCTCCCTCAGGAATCATCAACATTTCTTTCACCTTCCCAACCAGTCAGCAACCAATAAATCATTGATCATCTTGAATAGCCATAAACCTGCTTGATCATCCCTTTTTCAACTGGTTGGCCAAAAAAGGTTGCCAAAACCCATCATTATCCCATCCCATCCCTTTCACCTCTTCACCCTTGGATTGATCATCCAAAAAACCAGGAAGCTGTTGCTCACCACTGTTAACGTCCATCAAACCATGGAGAATTGTGGTGGTTGGTGCCATTGCATGCCAAATTGAGGACACCCATTGGCAGCCATTGATCAACTGCTGCTCAATCCTCCTTCATCCGCCCCTCAACAAAGTCATCTCCGCCCAAATTCAGTACACTAATCACCATCCGCCACCACTGGTTCCACCTTGCATTCGCTATTGCGCGGATGTTCATCTTCTGCCCGCTGTCCTCCTTGATGCAGGAAGGTGTTATTTTTCCCCATCATTTTTTTTTAAAAAGGAATTTTTTTTCCTTCTTTCATTTGTTTCATCTCTTGTTAGTAGCCTACAGGGCCTCTTTCCCATAAAAAAAGGGGCTCTCCCCTGCCTTTTGCATCATATATCATCATATAATCAATATAAAAACCACTATCCTCATCATGATCATCTAAGCCAATAAATTCTGATCCATCATCTGGAGAAATTTAACCATCATATTTACCCTGGGTATATCCTTTGATTGCCCCTTGATCCTTGAGCCAACATAATCAAATCTTCAATCTGTCCTTTGTGACATTATCCATTATGACTGACCAATAGCCTTTCTGGTTGAAGAAGAATCCATTTGACTGAATTTTTGAGTGTGTTATACCACTCCTCAATCCCTTTTTTGATCATAATGATCTTGATAATTCTTGATTGCCTTTCTGGATCCATTCATGTTTTACTGAGAGGTTTCTTTCAGCTGTAAACCTGGATTTTTAAACCACTTTTTATTTGTATGAAGTTGAAATACCCCAAAATATTCTTGAGTCCCTTGAGAAGTGTTGGTTTATTCTTGTTTGAAATTGTTACTACGTTGCTTCTAGAGCTTCATAAAACAAATTTCTTTGTTTTTCAAAGCCATCCACAGCTATCTGGTACCCTTCAATTTCTTGATTGCGGAGAGTTGGGGAGGTTCACTGAGAACCTGGAGGTTGGTTGGGATTGAGTTGATCTTTCCTAATCTTTTACTGACCACAAGAGTTATTAGCTGGTGGTTGTTGTTACATAGAACTGCCTTTTTATATTGAACTCTGAGCAAAATTGAACTTATTTTGTTCAAGTATTTTCCTGAACCATCTTGCCTCAGATAGTTTTGTTCCATTGCTACCAATTACCATCAAACTTATTGCCTTCAATGGATTCCTTATTAACAAGGTTATGGACCCTGATTCTAGTTACATTTGAATATTTTTGTAACACTCAGGAGGGAAGCCTAAAAAAAACATTTCCCCTACAAAGAACTTCCTGCAGCTCAGCACTGTTTGGATTCTTACATTTGGTCCCCTGGGCTGGGATCAAACCAGAAACCTTGGGATTTACAATCCCAAAAAGTTTGGAATCAACTTTGGAATCCAATCCTTTTTCTTTTTTTTCTCTGTTTTTCTTTTCTTAGATCTGATACGTTGTAAGAATAAAAATGGTGCAGACCTGCAGGCAGGTCTGTGGAGGGGACAGGTGCTTTTTAGGCTGCCCTCCTAGGTGTTACCAAAATATTTAAAGGTACCCAGAATCAAGCTCCAGAACCTTATGAATGAGGAATCAATGGAAGGGATGAGTTTCAAAGTATTTGAAAGAAATGGAAAAACACTATTTGAGGCAAGATGGTGTGGGAAAAGACTTGAACAAAATAGGTTAAAGTTTTTTCAGAGCTCAGTAGAACAAGGAAGTTGTATGTAAAAAAGCTCACAAGCTGATAACTCTGGTAGTCAGCAGAAGATTAGGAAAGATCAACTCAATCCCAACCAATCTCCAGATTCTCCATGAACCTGCAAAAATCTCTGAAATCAAGCGCTTGAAGGGTACCAGATAACTGTGGGTGGCTTTGTAAAACAAAGGAATTTGTTTTATGAAGCTCCAGAAGCAAATAAACAACTAATTTGAACAAGAATAACCCAAAAATTTTCAAGGGACTTGAGAGTAGCGTGGAAAAATTCAACTTAAAGGAAATAAAGGGAGGTTTAAAACTCCAGGTTTTAAGCTTAATGAAACCTCTTGGTCAAAAATAATTGATTAAAGAAAGGAAATTAAAGAATGATCAAGACCAATACGGTAAAGAAAATTGTCAGGAGTGGTATAAAACACTCAAGACTTCAACCAAATGAATTCTTCTTCAACCAGAAAAGCTATTGGTTGGTGATAAGGAACAGAGCCACACAAGGGCGGATCAGAGTTTTGAGTATGGATTCTCAAGGATCAAGGGAAATCAAGGATATACCAAGGATAAGGATGATTGATTACTTGGAAAAAGAGGAAGAGCACCACAGAATTATTTGATCAATACCACAGTGGATGATAGATGGGGAAAAGGCAGGAGAGAGCCCCTCCTTTTATGGGCAAAAGACCATGTAGACTTTTTAAAATTGGATGACACAGATTACAGCAGAAAATGAGTTGCAGCAAAGGAATGTTCACAGCTCCTGGAACAAGATGTGGCAACCACAGGCGGAGGAAGATTAAGGGACAGCAGCTGGATTCAAAAAGATTGAGGTGTGCAGCATCATCATGAATGTTAGCGGATAAAAAGCAGCCAGGGACAATGTGTGTTGTCAATGATGAGTTGAGGGCAACAGGTGATGACACTGACAGCTGCAAGCAATAGATTACGGTCCATCAGATGAGCAAAGCAGAGGTTACCGGGCAGAAAATAGATGATTTCAGCCTTTGGTCAGCCGGATGAAGGGGGGAGAGATTGATTATGGGTCCAAAATTTGGTGGGAGATGATTGGTGAGTTTGATCATTGGGCTTGGTTCAAAGGATGGGAGAGATTGGTCAAAAGATAGGATCAGCTGAGGTCAAGGACAAGATTTGCAGTAGGTGTGAGACTACCGCGTAAGATGAGCAAGCAAATGGGAGCAGATTGGATGAAACAAGGGACAGTGGAAAACCTCCTGCTACTGAAGAACAAAAGCAGACAACTGCGTGCAATAACCAAACCACCCGTGTGGTCAACCAGCGGGAGAGGATGATAAGGATGACAACTGGATGAGCAGGATGACTGCGCGGAGGATTATGAAGATTGTAAATAGTGATGACCCCGCAATGATGAGCTGCGCAGACAACAGTGAAAGGCGCGGGATAATTAGTAAGATGAAGAACAAGGGTGATGAATGATTGGTGGATGGTATTGGAAGATGAGCTCTTATTGGAGAGTTCTGGATCCAAGGCAGAAACTCAATGAGCGGGTGGAACAGATGGAGGAGCGGAAGGAATTCTCATGAAAAAGGGTCATGGAAGAAGTCCAAATGCTGGTTTTGAAAGATAAGAAGCGCCAATCAGAGATTCATGGAGGGCAGTTTGATTCCAGCCAATAATGGGAGGGGAAGCCTGAAGGGTCAAGAATTTCTTTTTTGAAAAAAAAAATTTAACATTTTTCCCTTTTCTTATGAGGTGTCCCACATTGGTCACCACACTGTGGAGGCAACTTACTGTAGAATTAGGTCCTCCCAATTGTGCACCGCTTGGGCAAGATTCTTGCCATTTTTTTGTGAAACCCTAATCTTGCTGCACTTGTGAGCCACTTTGGAATTCTGCTCTTTGGATCCTCTAGGAAATTCTGTTATTTGAAATGGCATCTAATGGTACTCCCACCACCTCTTTTTGACCTAGGATGGTCATGATCAAACCTCAGAACAATAAATTAGGGTTCAACAGGGTAAAGGTTGAATGGTTTTTAAACTCTGAAAAAATGGCTGCTGAAGTGGACGGGGAAAGTGAATACAATATGGCCTATAACTTACAATTCTTTTCCTCCTCTGATGAAGTTATGGAAGTAATCATTTTTTTCAATGGATTTTAATCCCAAAACTGGATGTTCCTAACGGAAGCAATGTTGCCATATTGGGGGAAAAAAGGTTTAGCTCAATTCAATTTTCAGGAATTGGATTCTCTTGTCTCTCAATGGATCTCAAATGGTGGTGTCTCTTCAGCATCTGACTATCAGTCTTTTAGAAATTCTTGGAATTCAATCCAAAATTATCTTATCCAAAAAAATTGCATTGATAAGGTGGATAAATTTTGAGTGCAATTTTTCCAATTTTTTTTGATAGCAGTTCAGGAAAGGATTAGGGATGAATTGGTCAAGTCTGGATCAATGATAACCACCAGGGATAATCAATTAAAGATCCCTGTTTTCATTGTCCTTAAGGGTACTGTGGATGAAGTTATGAAAGGTCAAACTACTTTAAATATTTAAAATACTGGAAGCACTGAAACAGTCCATGCTCCTTCTTTCAAAGAATCTAACAATAGTATGAATAATATGGAAGAAGATTGCAGGCCTAAAGCAAATCCCTAGTAAAACCAGGAATATCCTACTTTAGATGAAATCACCAAAATACTTTGAGCTTTTGAGAGAAAAATTTATCAAAAGATTTATTCTCTTGCTACTCCTAAACCCTCTAGCCATTTTCCTAAATCCAATCTGGTCTTCTACTGCTATCAAAGAAAAGGTCATGGAACTGGTTGATGTCTTAAAATCCAGAAGGATAAGGAGGAAAAGATGGTGGAACAGAAGGGGAACAATTTCTTTCTCCCTAATGGTGCTCTGATCTCTTTTGATTCATGTTGCCCTATTTGTCATGTGGTGGCCTATTATCAGCCACCACCTCCTATTAAGGCATCTTTTGCTTACTTTGATTTCCAATCTTCCTGTGGTGCCCTTCATCCTTGGTATCCAGAAGCCATATCCTCCTCCAGTCTTGCTGGGGCTTATCAATCCAATCCAGAAAAGAAAAAAAATGAGGAAACCAAACCTCATAAGGCCCCTTCTTTGCAAACTTCAATCCTTGGGAAACAATTCAAACATTAATCCTGACCTGATCCTCCTTCCTATGATGTAGAAGACATGGAGGTGGAAAAGAACCCACTCATAGAGGGGTTCCAAGATAACTCTGGTCCCCCTCCTTCATCTAAATCATATCAAAATTCTGATCCTGTTCTGGCTTTACCTGAACTTCCTCCCTTGACCCATCCCAAAGTTTGGTTTCAGAGGGGGATTTCAAAGGACTACCCCAATGCTGAGGAAGTGGTTTTAAAGAAAATTTCAGATCTCAAAATTAGGGATCTATATGTGTCTGAACTACTGTCAATATCTCCATTTGTTGCTGAAGGAATGAAGAAATGGGTCTCTTGTCAACGTGTGGAGATTGGTCCCAACAAATTAAAGGTCTCCTCTGGCACTTTGATGGAGGACTCTGGTGGAGAATTCCCTCATCAGATTCCAACCTTTACTCCTGTCATCTTGGTTTTCTTCCTTTTTATCTTGGGATTCAGCTAAAACTGTTACTCCCCTTGTGGATTCCAGTTCTCAGCTCAACTTAATTCTGGATGCCATGGCCTGCAAACTAAAGCTTAGTCCAAGGGTCAGTTTCAATTCTGTAGTTTATGGGATAGGGAATCAATCTTTTGAATTGGTTGGTATTGCTGAAGATGTACCAATTAGAATTGGTCAAAATATTGTTGGAAATTTTCATTTTTGGATCACTCATTTGGAAGGTCCTGTGATCTTGGGACAACCATTCTTAATGAATTTTGGTGCTAATCTGATGTTTTCTGATCAAGTTGGGGAGAAAATTCTTCTCCCAGATGCTGATGGTAACAAAAGTGAAGTTCATCTCTGTTCTTTGGATTCTAGTAGTTGGGAAAGAGATTTTCCTGGTCATACTCCTAAATCAATTTTTAAGGGGAAGCAGAAGGATAATTCCCATTCCCCTCATTTTTTTATGGGAATATTTGATCATACTGATAGTTTTAGTTCTTCTCAGCCTTGGACTCCAACTCAAGGGCCAAATGTCATCTCTGAGGCTTATTTTTAATTCTTCTTATCATTTTCTTCTGATTTAAAAGCATTAAAAAGCAAAAACATGTCAAAATAGAAAATTCCAAAAATATTTCTTCTCTCTCTGGATCTGTTGTGTCTTCTTTTCCTTGTCCTCTTAGGCCTGATTAATCTCCTCTCAGTTCCGTTTCAAATCTCAGGAATGAGTATAAACTAGATCCCAATCTCACTTCTATTCTTTGTAGTTTTGGTATGGAGGCGCATGGGCTTCAGTGGAGGCAATTTGGAGTAGAACTAAGTCCTCCCAATTGTGCACCACCAGGGAAGTCTTCTACAATTGTTTTTGAAAACCTACCTAGTTCCACACTTCTGAGCAAAGTATTATCCCCTGGTTCTCCCTTTATGGAAAAGGCACCCCCCAATGATGTTGTGGAACATTGAAAACTGAGGCCAAGTTCCATCATCTTTTATTTCCAAAGTCAAGTATCACTGGTCAACTCTTGGAGGAAACAAGAAATTCTCTATTTTTCTACCGACTATAAACAAGTTTCAAAAAAATTCCAACCATTCAACCAGCCTATGCCTCTCAAAATCAATCCTCCTCTCATGTGTCCTCCCTTATCCCGCAATCCTAACTGTGGTTTATCTTGATCTCTTACTGGTTAATTTTTGCCTAATGGTTGTTTCACTGAAGAACGTCAAAAATTGGTCAACTTTGATCCAGATGGATGGCTTCTTTCTGATGAGTTTAATTTGATTGAAAATGCACTATCTCTTAGGGAAAAATATATTGCTTTGTGTGAAGAAGAGAAATTTCTCCTGGAAGAATCCTATGGCCTCCCTTATATCATCCCTCTAGTTGAACATGATTCTTGGAAAAAGATAAAGATCCCAATCTGTTCTTCTAAAGTCAAAAAATTTATCAATTGGTTCACCAACAAGTTTGTACTGTTCTATATGAACAGTCAAATTAATTCTAGTTACTCCAGCCTTGTCTTCTGTGTCCTCAAGAGTAATGGTAAAATTATAATAGTTCATGATCTTCAACCTCTTTAAAAATTTACTATTAAACACTCTGGTATTCCTCCTGCCACTGAAGAATTTGTTGAATCTTTCTCTTGGAGAGCTTGCTTTTTTCTAGCAGACATAATGGTTGGTTATTACCTGCTGCGGAAATTTTTGGTCATGTGGTCTGCAAGGAAGGAAGAAGGATGGCGCCAGTCAAAGTCAACAAGATAATCTCTTGGCCTACTCCTATCAATCCCACTGAATTTAGAGTTTTCCTAGTTGTTGTGAATTATGTTCAAATATTTATCCAATATTTGTCCAAAATCTGTACACCCTTGCGTTGTCTAACCAGGAAAGATACTGAATGGATTTGGACCCAAGATTTTGAGCATTGGTTTCAGTTTCTCAAAATGATTTTTTGCAAAGAAATAGTTTTGAAAAATATCTCTTATGGATCTGGAGCTGGCAAGATCAAGCTTTCTGTCAATTATAGTTATGAATATGTTGGGGATTTTCTTACCCAGGAAGATGAAAATGGTTGGGAAAATCCTGCTCTCAATGAATCTGTGTTATTTTCAGATGTATAATCCAGATACTATCAACCAAAACTGGAACTCTGTGGTGTGGCTTCAATGATGAAGAAGCTCCAAACCATCCTATGGGGTCAAAATTTCAAATTACAAGTTGATGCTTGATCCATAATTGAAATGATAAATGCTCCCTGCCACCCTAATGCTGTGACTTGTTGGCTGGCCTTTATCCAGCTCTTTTATTTTGATATTTTTCACAGGCTTGGGAAATATTTAACTGTGCCTGATTGTTTATCCCAATGTCCTCTTGGTGATGAAAAATCTGATGTTGGAATGGATTTTGATGAAGAAGGACATTTAATCCAACCTGTCTTTTAATTCTCCTCTCAGGATTAATCTAGCTTAAACTAAAGCAGTACCTTTTAGCTTTTCGAAGACCTGCTGATCTATCTGCTAAAGAATTTTGATACCTCAAAAAAACGTCCTCTGATTTCTTTGTACAAGGATCTAGGCTTATGAAAAGAGGAAATCCTTGGGCTCTTATTGTTGTTACTATTCCTTCTAAACAAGATTATATCCTTGAAAGTATCCATGAAGGTCTTGGTCATAATGGGGAAAGAAAAACTTATCAACATTTATACAAAAAATTCTGGTGGCCATCTCTGAAGAGATAAATCTCTCAATGGTGCAAGAGTTGTGAAGTTTGTCAAGAAAGTGATCTTAAGCAACCAGCTGAGATTTTTTATGCTACTGGTGAGTACACTGTATTTGGGAGGATTGCTATGGATTTTGTTCATATTAAGGCAGGTGGTGCTTAGTACCTCACTGTGGCTATAAATGATTTTTCTGGATGGTTTGAAGAAAAAGTTTTTAAGAATATTAGCTCTGAATCAGTGGCAGCCTTCCTCTATGAGACTTGGAAAATGCATTATGGCTTGGCTCAATCTTACCCTTATGATGGTGGCTCTGTATTTGGTGGAAAACTTGCTGAAATGATCCAATATCTTCCTTTACAACATAGAGTTACAACTACTTTTTATCCTGAAGACAAAGGCATGGTGGAACAAGGCCATGCTCCTTTGAAGGCTGCACTTTTTAAACTGGCTGGTGAAAATGGCAAGAATTGTTGCAAATTCCTTCCTCTTGTTCTCTTCCCTGATCAAATATCAACCAAACGCACCACTGGCTACTCACCTTATGAAATAATCTTTTTTCAAAGAGCAGTTCTTCCTTTGGATATTGAAATGAATTCCTTCTTGGGAATCTCATGGGAAGAGGTGTCCTCAAACACTGATCTATTCATTGCTAGATCCAAGCAACAGGAGCAAAGTGAAGACGTTTGTGATGAAGCTTCTCAAAAGATGATGGAATCCAGAGAAAAATAGGTTCAGTATTTGGAATACTAGGACTAAAATATAATCAGGGATCACTTAAATTCTGGTGATCTAGTTTTAGCTTATAAATGATGTTTGGAAACCCAGTGGGGAAAGCTTTTTGTGAATTGCTGGAATGATCCCCATTGGGTGTTTCACCAAGTTAGAGGTGGATCTTATTTTTTGGAAGAGCTGGATGTTACTCAGTTGGCCAGAATTTTCTCTGCTGATCAAGCCAAGAATTTTTATTGTTCAGGAGGCAACTTATCTCAGAGGTAATTCCTGCAAATTGCGCACCACCAGTGTCAGTTTCTGCATTTTTGTTGTAAAAATCTGCTGTATTCCAATTACCTGAGCACCTGGGATGCCTTCTTTGTTTTATCTCTGCCACTTATAGGTCTATTTTGGAGGGATCAAGATATTTTTAAATTCTTCAATAACTCTCCAGATCAACAAACCGCTATTCTTCTGCCTCAATTTCTTTGCATTCCCTCTTTTCTTAATATTTTCAATTTTGGAATGCAGACTAGGGACAGTATATAAGTTGGGGAGAGATGTGGTGACCAATCCGGGACAAATTGGAAAACAAGGGGAAACATTCAATTTTTTTTTCTTTCATCCAACTTCACTCAAACAAAAAAAAAACAAAATTCTGCTATCATTATGGAAGCCCTTCTATTTTTTCCTTTTCCCAACTTCCTTCCATCTTAGCAGTCTAGTATGGGCTCTCCAGGGCGTTCAAGTACCCAGATCCTCTGTTCAATTCCTCCTTGTTGCCCTTGCGGCCCAAAATGTTTGGCCAAGTGCGCACGCGGAAAGTCATCCCACTCCTCATCTCCTCATCCTCAAAGATCATCATCTTCAAGTTGGCAATTGGAGACATCACAAGCCATCAACTACCAATCCTCTCTGCTTCATCCAGCAAATCAACTTCTGAAGACATCAGCCATTGGCCACCAATCCATCCTTGTCAGCCCTTGAAAGGTGTTGCTTACTGTTGTGGCCTTCCCCTTCATCTGGCCACCATCAACCTCATTGGCAACAACAGCAAAGACCCCCTCCAGTAATCAACGCTGTTGCTTGCACTTTTGCACACTTGATCATCAATCATCTTACATAGCCATCAACCTGCTCAATCCTTGCCTCTTCAACTGGTTGGCCAACAAAGGTTGCCAACACCCATCATTATCCTATCCCACCCCTGTCACCTCTTCACCCTTGGATCAATCATCTGACAGACCAAAAAGTGGTTTCTCATGGCCGCTGACATCCATGAACCCATGAAAACTTGTGGTGGTTGGTGCCATCACCTGCCAACTCAAGGACCCCCATTGGCTGCCATTGATTATCTGCAACTCATTCCCCTTCATCCGCCCCTCAACAAAGTCATCTCCACCCAACCATCATCTTCTGATCACCCTCCGCAACCACTGTTGCCACCTTGCATCTGCTATTGCGCGGATTTTCATCCACTGCCTGCTGTCCTCCTTGAAGCAGGTGGGTTTTCTTTTTCCATTTCATCTTTTTTTAAAAAATAATTGTTTTCAACCTATCATTTTCTTAATCTCTTGTAAATATTATACAGGGACTCTTGCCAATAAAAGGAGAGGCTCTCCCCTCCCTTTTGAATCAAAGATCATGATATAATCAATATACAAACCAAAATCCTAATCATTATCATCTAAGCTAATAAAGTCTGATCAATCATCTGGAGACTGAATTATTTAGCGTGTTATACCACTCCTCCATTCCTTTTTTCAACAATAGTTCTTGATCATTTTTGATTGAATTTCTGGAACCAGTAAAATTTGACTGAGAGGTTTCTTTGGGCTTGCAACCTGTAGTGTTAAACCTCCCTTTATTTCTTTAAAGTTCAAATCTGCCGCACTATTCATGAGTCCCTTGAGAAGTGTTGGGTTATTCTTGTTCAAACTTGTTACAGAGTTATTTCTAGAGCTTCATAAAACAAATTGCTTTGTTTTACACAGCCACCCATGGTTATCTGGTACCCTTAAAACGCTTGATTGTGGAGATTTGGGCAGGTTCACTGAGAACCTGGAGGTTGGTTGGGATTGAGTTGATCTTTCCTAATCTTCTGCTGACAACCAGAGTTATTAGGTGTGGGCATTGTTATGTACAACTGCCTTGTTCTATTGAGCTCTGAACAAAGCTTAACTTATTTTCTTTAAGTCATTTCCAGCAACTCTTGCCTCAGATAGTGTTGTTCCATCACTACCAATTACCATCAAACCCATCCCTTTGCATTGATTCCTCACCTAAAAGGTTCTGGACCTTGATTCCAGTTACATTTAAATATTTTTGTAACAATCAGGAGGGTAGCCTAAAAAAGCACCTTTCCCCTCCACAGAACTGCCTGCCGCTCAACACCATTTGGAGTCTTACATTTGGTCCCTTGGGCTGGGATAAAACCAGAAACCTTGGGATTTACAGTCTTAAACCTTTGGAATCAAATTTGAAATCCAATCCTTTTCTTTCTTTTTTTTGCTTCTCTTTACTTATATCTGATCCGTGGATGAAACTTATCTCAGAAGTAAGTCTTCCCAATTATGCACCATCCGGGAAATATTCTTGTCATTTCTTGTAAAACCCTACTCTTTCCACCCTTGGGAGCCGCTTTGGAATTCCACTTTTTGGATCTTCTAGGAACTCTGTTATTTGAAATCTACCATCACCTCTGTTTGGACTAAGATGGTGAGGATTAAACCTCAGAACAAGAACTTAGGGTTCATTGGGAAAAATGTGGAACGGTGTGGTGCCCCATCCTGGACACCTTGGCCGCCTTAAGACCTCAATCCATAAACTGTTGCGCAAACGTACCATCCAGCCAAACAACTTATCCTCAGGCTCATCCAAACCGTCCTTTACCCGCGCGCGCGCGCCGCGCTTCCTTTATCCGCGCGCTAAGCGCGCAGAGCGCGCTGCGCTCCCTTCATCCGCGCGCGTTGCGCGTCCTATATCCGCGTTGCTCATCATCCTTGCCATTGCGTGTTGCTCGTCATCTCCGCTGTTGTCATAGCGCGTCCTCATCTTTGTTGTTGCGCGTCCTCATATTTTTTGTCGCGCGTCCCAATCTCCTCATTGCTACCGTCGCGCGGCGCTCATCCATGATTTACTGAATCCATCCCAACCGCACCCCCAAGCATTTGGCAAATCCTTGGATCCATCAAATCTCCAATTGCACTTGATCTATCAGTTGTGAATCTCAAGGCCATCCGGATTTACTCAACTTTCTCAAGCCAATCTCCTATCCGCCCATCCGCGCTCTCATGGATGTCATCTGTCACCTTTCCTGGGGCTCTCCCACCCACTTCCGCCTTTGGAGGAGGGGTGAAGAGTGCAAACTACCGCCCGCGGACATCCGCGGCGGTTTGGTTCATTTCTCTTTCCCACCCCGTCCGCCTTTGGATGAGGGGTGGGTGACTGGTATTGTTGCGCGCCCCCATCCACAGAAGGACGCAAGGGACCACATGGTTGTCTTCCCTTTTCCGCTCTATTTGTAGAATCCGTTGTACATACTCTAACAGGGCCTCCTGCCCATATAAGGAGGGGCTCTCCCCTGCCTTTTTGATCATCATTGGAAATCATTGGAGCATGGAATGATCCAGCATGAAATCAGTACACCTTTGATCCTTGAGCCTCCATACTCAACCCTTGATCCCTGATCCTCATCACCAACCAATAGCCTTGCTGGTTGAAGAAAGATTCCGTCTGTTGGAATTTTTGAGTGTGTCATACCACTCCTTGATCCCTTTCTCTGACCATACTGGTCCTGATCCCTGATCACCTTTCTGGAGCCAATAACAATTGATTGAAGAGGTCTTATTAAGCTTAACACCTGGAGTGTTATACCTCCCCTTAGCTTCTTTTGAGTTGCATTTGGCCAGCCTACTCTTGAGTCCCTTGAGAAGTGTTGAGGTTATCCTTGCTTCAAATCAGTTACTGTTTGCTTTAGAGCTTCTTAAAACATTGTGCTTTGTCCTGTACAGCCACCCACAGTTATCTGGTACCCTTCAAGCGCTTGATTGCGGAGAGTTGAGCAGGTTCATCAAGAACCTGGAGGTTGCTTGGGTTTGAGTTGATCATCCCCAATCTTCTGCTGACCACCAGAGTTATTAGCTTGTGGGCGTTGTTTACATACAACAGCTTTTGTTCTTTGAACTCTAAGAAGACTTTAACTTCTTTTGTTCAAGTTTTTCCCTGCATAATCTTGTCTCAGATAGTGCTGTTCCGTTGCTACTGAACTATTATCATCCTTATCCTCTACTCCTTGATTCCTCATTTACCAGGTTTTGGACCTTGATCTTGGTTACATTTAAATATTTTTGTAACACTCAGGAGGACAGCCTAAACAGCACCTTTCCCCTCCGCAGAACTGCCACGGCCTATCACCATTTGGAGTCTTACATTTGTTCCCCCGGGCTGGGATCAAACCAGCAACCTTGGGATTTACAGTCCCAACTTGAGGAATCAACTCCAAAATCCAATCCGATTTTTTTCCCTTTTCTTTTTCTTTTTGTTCTTTTTTTTAGATCTGATCCGTGGAGGCAACTTGGTCCAGAAGTAAGTCCTCCCAATTGTGCACCGCCTGGGCAAGATCCTTGTCATTTTTGTGAAACTCTACTCTTGCCACACTTGTGAGCCACCTTGGAACTCTGCTTGTATTGGATCTCTTAGGAACCCTTCAACATGGAATCTGCTGGATCCCCTTTATCTGTTTGGGCCAAGACGGTCAAAATCAAACCTGAGAGAAAAACTTAGGCTTCAATGGGACCAATGTCAAACAATTCCTGGACTCCTATGAGATGGCTGCGGAAGTGGATGGTGCCAGTGAATATGATATGGCTTATCAGTTACGGTTTTTTATCTCTTCTGAAAAAGTTATGGAGGTTATCAAATCATTTGAGGGATTCAAAACTCACAACTGGCGGCTCCTGAAGGAGGCTATGCTGGCCTATTGGGGAAAAATTGATGTAGCCAGATTTACTTTGCAAGACTTGGATGCCCTGGTTTCTCAATGGATCTCCAATGGTGGTATCTCCTCAGCCTCTGACTATCAGACTTTAAGAAAATCTTGGGACCCTATCCATTCCTATCTTATCCGGAACGATCACATTGATACGTTGGAGAAAATTTGAGTGCAATTTTTTCAGTCTTTCTCTCCAGGAGTACAGGAAAGAATTAAGGATGAATTGGTGAAATCTGGATCCATGATCACAACAAGAGACAATTGGTTCAAGCTCCCTGCTTTCATGGTTCTTAGGAATACTGTGGATAAAGTGATGAAAGGTCAAACAGATCTCACCTTTGAAAAACCTAAAATCACTGAACCAGTCCTTGACCCCTCTTTTCAAGAATCTAACAAAATCATGAATAAGATGGAAGCCAATCGCAGACCTAAACTCATTCCTCGGACTCACAGGGAGACACCTACTATAGATGAGATCACTAAATTACTTCAGGCATTTGAGAATAAAATAGATCAGAAAATATCCTCTTTAGCCACTCCTAAACCTGCTAATTCTGTTCCTAAGTCTACTATATAATATTATTGCCATAGGGAAGGCCATGGTACCGGTAGATGTCCTGAACTCCAGAAAGACAAGGAGGAGAATTCAGTAGAGAAAACGGGAAATAATTTTTTCCTTCCTAACGGTGCTTTGATCCCTTTCAATTCGTCTTGACCAATCCGTCATGTGGTGGCCTCATACCAACCACCAACTCCTAAGAAGGCATTCTTGGTCTCTGTGAATTTTTGATCATCCTGTGGAACTCTGCAACCTTGGTATCCCCCAGCTATCACTTCTTCCAGCTTCCCTGGCACCTATCAATCTGATCCAGCTAGGAAATGCCATGAGGAACCAAAACCTCATAAGTCTCCTCCTGTTCCATCCTCCATTCTGCAAAAACCCGTTAAACGCCAATCTTCACCTGAGCCTCCTTCCCCTGATATGGAAGACATGGAATTAGAAAGGGAACCACTCATAGAAAGGTTCCAGGACAACTCTGATCCCCCCCCGCTTCAACCTGCCCAACTCTCAGATCCTCTTCCATCACCTATTACACCTGATCTTCCTCCCTCCACCCAGCCCAAAGTTTTATTTGAGAGGGGAATCTCCAAGGACCAACCTAATGCTATGGAAGGAGTATTAAAGAAAATTTCTGATCATAAAATCCCCAATCTATCTGTGGCTGAACTCCTGTCGATCTCTCCATCTGTGGCAAAAGGGATGAAGAAATGGGTTTCTTGTCAACGTGTGGAGATTGGTCTGGACGAATTAAAGGTCTCCTCTGGTACTCTGATAGAGGATTCTGGTGGAACAGATCCCTCTTCAGATACCAACCTGTATTCCTGTCCTCTTGGTTTTCTTCCATGTTGTCTTGGTGAATCAACTAAAACTGTTTCTCTCCTTGTGGATTTGGGTTCTCAGCTCAACTTGATTTTGGACTCCATGGCCTGCAAGCTTAAACTTAGCTCAAGGGTCAGTTTCAACTCTGCGGTCTATGGAATTGGGAATCAGTCCTGTGAACTAGTTGGTATTGCTGAGGATATTCCTGTTCGAATTGGTCAAAATATTGGTGGCACCTGTCACTTCTGGATCACTCGTCTGGATGGTCCCATGATCTTGGGAAGGCCTTTCTTAATGGACTTTGGTGCTACCCTGATGTTTTCTGATCAAGTTGGGGAGAGAATTCTCCTCCCTGATGCTGATGGCAGAAAGATTGAAGTTCCCCTTTGTTCTGTGGATTCTGGTCGTTGGGAAAGAGACTTCCCTGGTCACCCTCCCAAATCTGTCCTGAAAGTAAAGCAGAAGGAAAACTCTCATTCCTTTCATCCTCATTTTTTAGCAGAATAGTTGGCCCTACTGATAGTTGTAGTTCTTCTCAGCCTCAGACTTCAACTCATGGACCAACTCCTGCCTCAGAGGCATATCTTTCTTTTTCCTTGTCATTTTCTTCTCATTCAAATAAGATCAAAACCCAAAAACTTGAAAAATCCGAAAAATCCAAAAATATTTCCTCTCTGTCTGGATCTGTTGTATCTTCTTTTTCTTTTTCTTTTCAGCCTGATCACTCATCCTTTATTCCAGTTTCTAATCTTTGCAATGAGTCTAAACTAGATCTCAATCTCAAGTCTTTTCTTGGTGGCTTTGGTATGAAGGAGTATGGTCTTAGGTGGAGGAAATATGGGGTAGAAGTAAGTCCTCCCAATTGTGCACCACCAAGGGCTTCTACTACTGTTGTTTTTGAAACTCTACCCTGTGCCACACATGTGAGCAATGTGTTATCTTTTGGATCCTCTTTTATGGAGAAGGCACCTTTCAAGGACGTAGCAGAACATTGGACTTGGAAGATGTTGGAACATGGCCTCAGTTTTCGTAGTCAGGTCTCACTGGTCAATGCTTGGAGGAAGCAGGGATTCCTCTCCTTTGCCACCAAGTACAAACCAGTTGCAAAGAAGGTCCAGCCGGTCAACCAACCAATGCCTCTCAACCTCAACCCTCCTCTTATGTGTCCTCCGCTATCCCGCAATCCTTAATGTGGTCTATCCAAATCCATCACTGGTCCATTTATTCCCTCTGGTTGGGTCACTGGAGAACGTCTGAAAGTGTTCAATTTTGGTCCAGATGGATGGCTCCTTCCTGATGAGTTAAATTTGATCCAAAATATCTTGTCTCTAAGGGAAAAATATATTGCATTCTGTGAAGAAGAGAGAGGTCTCTTGAAAGAATCCTATGGTCTTCCTTACATCATCCCTGTAGTTGAACATGACCCTTGGCAAAAGAAAAAGATCCCGATCCCTGCTGCTAAAGTCGACAAATTCATCAAGTTGGTCCGCAAACGAGTCCAAACCGGTTTATACAAACAATTGACTTCTAGCTATTCCAGTCCTGTTTTCTGTGTTCTAAAGAGTAATGGTAAACTTAGAGTAGTTCATGATCTCCAACCTCTTAATAAAGTTACTATTAAAGACTCTGGCGTGCCGCCTGCCGCTGAATTTGTTGAATCCTTCTCTGGGAGAGCTTGCTATGGTCTAGGTGACATTATGGGTGGCTATGACAAACAATCCTTGCATCCTATTTCTGGTCCCCTCACTACTTTCAATACTCCCCTTGGTCAATTTCAGCTGACTCGATTGCCTCAAGGTGCCACCAACTTGGTTGCATTCTATCAGGCTCAGATGATGTGGATCCTCCAGGACAAAATCCCGGATCATGCGGGTATCTTTATTGATGATGGTGGGATTAAAGGTCCAGTCTCTGACTATGATAATAAGCTGTTACCTTGGCACTCAGGAATACAACTATTTATCTGGGAGTATGCTACTGTCTTGGAAAGAATTTTGTTTCTAATCGAGGAATCTAGCCTTACTGTCTCTGGATCAAAACTTGCCGCCTGTGTCCCTGCCTTGGAAATTGTTGGTCATATAGTCTGCAAGGACGGAAGAAGGATGGCACCCTCTAAAGTCAACAAAATCATCTCCTGGCCTACCCCAATAAATCCAACGGAAGTTAGAGGTTTCCTAGGTGTTGTAACTTATGTCAGGATCTTCATTCCCTCATTATCCAAAATCTGTATTCCCTTGCGTTGCTTAACCAGGAAGGATGCTGAATGGATTTGGACCCAAGACTGCAAAAAATCATTTCAGTTGCTCAAAACAATTGTTGGGAAAGACATTGTTTTGAAAAAGATCACTTATGGACCCAGAGCCAGCAAGATCAAGCTGGAAGTGGACTCGAGTTATCAATCTGTTGGGGCTGTTCTTACCCAGGAAGATGAAAATGGTTTGGATTGTCCTGCTCTGTATGAATCTCTTCTTTTCTCAGATGTGGAATCCAGGTACCCCCAGCCAAAACTGGAACTTTGTGGTGTGGCCCAAATGTTGAAGAAGCTTCAGACTGTCCTTTGGGGTCAAAACTTTGAGTTACAAGTTGATGCACAATCTATTATTGAAATGATCAATGCCCCCAGCCTTCCAAATGCTCCAATGACTTTTTGGGTGGCTTTCATCCAGTTGTTCTCTTTTGATATTGTTCACAGGCCTGGAAAATCTTTCACCATGCCTGATGGTTTATCTCAACGACCTATTGGAGACAATGAATCAGAGGTTGGAATGGATTTCAATTAGGAAGAACCCTTGGTCCGCCCTGTCTTTGCCTTCTCCACCCAAAATTACTCTGGTTTCCAGCAAGGTTTCTGGCTTAAGTTGGAGCAGTACCTTTCAACTCTCCAAAGACCCCCTGATCTCTCTGCCAAAGAATTTTGCTCCCTTAAAAGGAAGTCCTCCAACTTCTTTGTCCAAGGTTCTAGGCTCTTGAAAAGGTCAACTCCTTGTGCACTTGTTGTGGTCACTATCCCTTCCAAGCAAGATTCAATCCTGGAAAATCTCCATGAAGGCCTTGGTCATTGTGGGGAAACCAAAACTTATCAATGAATATCCAAACGATTCTGGTGGCCATCCCTGAAGAAATCCGTTGCTCAATGGTGTAGGAGTTGTGAAGTGTGCCAGAAACCTGATCTTAGGCGCCCGGCTGAAATTTTTTACCCCACTGGAGAGTCCACTGTCTTTGGGAGGATTGATATGGATGTGGTTCACATTAAGGCTGGTGGAGCTAAGTACCTCATTGTGGCTAGAGATGATTTTTCTGGATGGGTTGAAGCAAAGTTCCTTAAGAACCTCAGCTCTGAATCAGTAGCAGCCTTCCTTCATGAGATTTGGACAATGCGCTATGGCTTGGCCCGATCTTATTCTACGGATGGTGGCTCAGAATTTGGTGGAAAACTTGCTGAAATGATCCAATCGCTCCCTGGACAACATAGAGTTACTAATCCCTATTATCCTGAAGGAAAAGGCATGGTGGAAAGAGGCCATGCTCCTTTGAAGGCTGCTCTTGTCAAATTGGCTGGTGAAAGTGGCAAGAATTGTCAAAAATTTCTCCCTTTTGTCCTCTTCTCTGATCAAATTTCCACCAAGCAAACCACTGGTTATTCTCCTTATGAAATCATCTTTGGTCAGAGGGCTGTTCTTCCTCTTGATCTTGAGATGGAGTCTCTCTTGGGAATCCCCTGGGAACAAGTTTCCTCAACTACTGACCTATTAGTTGCCAGATCAAAGCAACTGGAGCGGAGTGAAGATATTCGTAATGAAGCTTATCAGAAGATGATGGAATCAAGAGCAAAATCAGTTCAGTATTGGGAAGATATACACCTGAATCGAATCAGGTTCCCTTTAAACCCTGGTGACCTGGTATTTGCTTATAATTGTTCTTTGGAAACTCAGTGGAGAAAGCTTTTCTCTAACTGCTGGAATGGTCCTTACCAAGTAGTCCGTCAAGTTAGAGGTGGATCATATCTTTTGGAGGAGCTGGATGGTACTCAGATTGCCAGAAGGTTCTCTGCTGATCAGGTCAAGAAATTTCACCCTCGTGGAGGCAACTTGGTCCAGAAGTAAGTCCTCCCGATTGTGCACCACCAGGGGCTTCTACTACTGTTGTTTTCAAAACTCTACTTCATGCCACGTGTGTGAGCACTTGGGACGCCTCCTTCATTTTATCTCAGCCACTTCTAGGATTTTTGGTTGGATCAACAAATTTTTTCTCAACCACTCTCAAGATCAAAATGGCCATTCTTTGGTTTCAATCATCTTTCTTTCCTTTCTTTTTATATGGCATCAAACTCAGGAGCAGACTAGGGACAGTCTGTAAGTTGGGGAGAGATTTGGTGCCCCATCCTGGAAACCTTGGCCACCTTAAGACCTCAAGCCATAAACTGTTGCGCAAACGTACCATCTGGCCGAACAACTTATCCTCAGGCTCATCCAAACCATCCTTTACCTGCGTGCGCGCGCCGCGCTTCCTTTATCCGCGCGCGTGGCGCGCCCCGCCGCGCCGCGCCGCTTCGGGCGCGCTGCGCTCCTTTCATCCGCGCGCGTTGTGCGTCCTATATCCCCGTTGCTCATCATCCTTGCCGTTGCGTGTTGCTTGTCATCTTCACCGTTGTCATAGCGCGTCCTCATCTTTGTTGTTGCGCGTCCTCATCTTTGTCATTGCGCGTCCCAATCTCCTCATTGCTACTGTTGCGCGGCGCTCATCCATGATTTACTGAATCCATCCCGACTGCACCCCCAAGCATTTGGCAAATCCTTGGATCTGTCAAATCTCCCATTGCACTTGATCTATCAGTTGTGAATCTCAAGGCTGTCCAGATTTACTCAACTTTCTCAAGCCAATCTCCTATCCTCCCATCTGCGCTCTCATGGACGTCATCTGTCACCTTTCCTGGGGCTCTCCCACCCACTTCCGCCTTTGGAGGAGGGGTGAAGAGTGCCAACTACCGCCCGCGGACATCTGTGGCGGTTTGGTTCATTTCTCTTTCCCACCCCGTCCGCCTTTGGATGAGGGGTGGGTGACTCTGGTATTGTTGCGCGCGCCCATCCACAGACAGACGCAAGGGACCACATGGTTGTCTTCACTTTTCCGCTCTATTTGTAGAATCCGTTGTACATACTCTAACAGGGCCTCCTGCCCATATAAGGAGGGGCTCTCCCCTGCCTTTTTGATCATCATTGGAAATCATTGGAGCATGGAATGATCCAGCATGAAATCAGCACACCTTTGATCCTTGAGCCTCCATACTCAACCCTTGATCCCTGATCCTTATGACCAACCAATAGCCTTGCTGGTTGAAGAAAGATTCCGTCTGTTGGAATTTTTGAGTGTGTCATACCACTCCTTGATCCCTTTCTCTGACCATACTGGTCCTGATCCCTGATCACCTTTCTGGAGCCAATCACAATTGATTGAAGAGGTCTTATTAAGCTTAAGACCTGGAATGTTATACCTCCCCTTAGCTTCTTTGGAGTTGCATTTGGCCAGCCTACTCTTGAGTCCCTTGAGAAGTGTTGAGGTTATCCTTGCTTCAAATCAGTTACTGTTTGCTTTAGAGCTTCTTAAAACATTGTGCTTTGTCCTGTACAGCCACCCACAGTTATCTGGTACCCTTCAAGCGCTTTATTGCGGAGAGTTGGGTAGGTTCATCAAGAACCTGGAGGTTGCTTGGGTTTGATTTGATCATCCCCAATCTTCTGCTGACGACCAGAGTTATTAGCTTGTGGGCGTTGTTTACATACAACAGCTTTTGTTCTTTGAACTCTAAGAAGACTTTAACTTCTTTTGTTCAAGTTTTTCCCTGCATAATCTTGTCTCAGATAGTGCTGTTCCATCGCTACCAAACTATTATCATCCTTATCCTCTACTCCTTGATTCCTCATTTACCAGGTTCTGGACCTTGATCTTGGTTACATTTAAATATTTTTGTAACACTCAGGAGGGCAGCCTAAACAGCACCTTTCCCCTCCGCAGAACTGCCACGGCCTAGCACCGTTTGGAGTCTTACAACGGTTCCTGGACTCTTATGAAATGGCTGCTGAAGAGGATGGGGCAAACCCAGGGACTTGAGCCCCACCAGGGGCCCTCATAGACCTTCAGGACAGGGAATAATTGAAAAAAAGAAAAATGAGAAGGTTGCCATACCAAAAAAAAAATATTATTATTGGCAATGTTAAATTCACAACTCAAATTATTTGTGTACACGACTCATTTGAGCTGTGTGGCATGGCTACACAATTAGATTGAAGCTGTGTAGAGCCCCACGCGTCCCAACTGTGGTCAGGCTGTAGGCAAAATGGCACCGGACTGCCAGTGGGGGCTGCACAACTAAATTTTGCCCATGTGGTGCTTTAAATGGCTTGAATGTAGTCGTGTTGCCGTTCTACACAAACAGTCCAACCAAATTTGGGATGTGTGGGGCTCTAAAATAAATAAATGAATTAAGAAAAAAATAAATAAATAAATAAATACATTAATAAATTAATAAATAAATAAATATATAAAATAAATAAATAAATAAATAATTAAATAAATAAATAAATAAATAAATAAATAAATAAATAAATAAATAAATAAATAAATAAATAAATAAATAAATAAATAAATAAATAAATAAATAAAGAAATAAATAAATAAATAAATAAATAAATAAATAAATAAATAAATAAATAAATAAATAAATAAATAAATAAATAAATAAATAAATAAATAAATAAATAAATAAATAAATAAATAAATAAATAAATAAATAAATAAATAAATAAATAAATAAATAAATAAATAAATAAATAAATAAATAAATAAATAAATAAATAAATAAATAAATAAATAAATAAATAAATAAATAAATAAATAAATAAATAAATAAATAAATAAATAAATAAATAAATAAATAAATAAATAAGTAGATAGATAAAAAAAATTGTGTTTGGAACAACCCCTTCAACGTGTGTATGGGCCCCCACACCTTGATTGGGTCGTGTGGGGCCCTAAAGAACTGCCACACAACTGGTAGTTGTCAATTTATTATCACCCTATCATTATTATTATTATCATTTTTATTATTATTTCATTTTTTATTTTATTTTTATTTTTATTTTTATTTTTATTTTTATTTTTATTTTTCTTTTTCTTTTTATTTTTTTCTTTTGCTAGACAGATGAAACATTAGATATAAAATAAAATAACATAGAAATTTCCCTTTTTTTTGAAGTGATTTAAATTGGTCACCACAACATCACACCTGCTGCTTCCTTCTTTGAAAAATTGTTCAGGTCCAACTGAACCTTCTTCTAAATTTTAAGTGGCGCTTCTCCATTCTCCTCATTTTATCCTTTAACGCCTCCACTCACCATGAAAAAAAAGTCAGGACCTGCCGGCAGGTGTAGCACCTGAATCTTGTTTTTTTTTTTTTTTTTTTTTGACTCTGAGAAAACTCTGTTCTAACTTCACTTGGGACCTGAGAAAAAATTTTTTGCATCAGTTCTTGAGGATTCCAGGCAATTTTAGTGCATGCGTGGAATACAGAATATTTGGAATCATGGGGAAATTTAATTTTATGTAAAGTGATATAGAGGAATGAAGCAGTGGGGTTTCACACCTGACACACACAACTCACTCCTGGATTGTATAAGGTGAGATTTTGATGATTTTTTTCTTTCTATTTTCTATCAGATCATTACAAGAGGTTTGAGGGTCCTTTTTTTTTTTTACTTTTTGGTTGAAAAAAATTGTATTTGTTGAAAGGATTAAATTTATTTTTTAATATCTTCTTTTTCTTCTTGTGAAATTTAATAAATCTTAATTTGATGTAGGAAATTTAAAATTCAATCTAAATTTTAACTGAAGATTAAAAAATCTGCTCAGACCTGTTGGAAATAGTGTACCACATAGAAATTGAGTTCAATGATGCATTTCAAATAAATCAATTTCAAATCAAAATAATTGGGGAGGTTCACATTTTGTTTTACAAAATGAATGAATTTACAAAACGCAAACCATTTCCTCAAATAAGTTGATTTCCCTAATATCTTTCAGCAGAAACTTTGTTTCAAACATTTCATATAATCTTGGAAGCTCAAAAAAAGAAATCTAGTCATATTGAACTGTTTTATTTAGGAGGAATTAGATAATGAATAAAAATGTTCTAAAATTTAAAGCTTTTCATTTTCTTTTCTGGGTGACAACAGATGAAATATTGAACTACTTGGAAATAAATTTACTCAAACCAACATGGGGTTTCTAGAGATTTTGCTAATATTTCTAATTTATCCTCTACTGGCTTCATCTCCAAAACCAATTTCTCTGTCCACTTTAATGTGGCAAGAAATAGAGGGCAGTAAAAATTGGAAGGGAGGGCTTCAAATGGTTTCATCTCATAATTTGGGACTATTTCATCATAGGTTCCTTTATGTTCTACTTTTTTTTAGCTTGAAGTTCACCTTTCATCTCAGATAAATAGTTGAGAGTGTTTTTATCTTGATAATGTAGAAATTGTGAATAAAATTTGCTTCTCCAATACATTTGAACAGAGTTATATTTCCCCTCATTGTCCTCTTCTGTATCCAAGCACCATTCCACACTAGGGAGAAGCCATTTTGCCAAATCCTTTCCAATATGGTTCTCTGCAGTGGCCAAGCCGTTTCTGTATATCTTGCAGATTGAAGACCAAAATTTCAGCTAACAGGATTTATAAAATGGAGAGAAATCTTAAGCTTACTCTGTGTTTAACTCTAGACCTAGGTTCTTTTTACATTTCCTAGGCTTCATGTAATTATCCTTCTGTCCACGTAGCCAAAGTTTCCAGTAGGCCAAAGAGTACATCCTTCTTGCAAAACTCAATATCAAGTGGATAATTTATAAATGCATCATTGTCCTTAGCATTTAAAAAATGTGTTATTATCACTTCTGAAAATATTTGGTCACACTTTGTTGAATTATGATGGTCCCATTGGAGATTTCAAACATGTATGCCATAGCTTTCTAATTCTTTCTGGCATTGCTCTTTGAACTTTCCAGGAATGCTCTTCTTCCCTCCATAGAGGTTTTTTTTGGTTGTTTCCATGTTGAAAACATTTTTGTTTGGGTCAATTGTATTGATGCTTATTGAGTTTAAAACTTGTACTTGATCTTCAGTGGGCAGGGGGCAACCCTGTCTCCTGAAGATTTCATTTTTAAAATAGTATTGAAATATTCACATAAGCATAGACTTATGGGGTCATTTGAATTTGGCAAATATTCTGCTACTTCCTTGTTTAATGGGCGAGTTTTGATAGATTTTTAACTATGGGGATGTCTAGAATCCATATTATGATATAGAGGAGTCTTCAATTAGCGCTTGAAACATTTGTGGGGTTTTTTGAAGTGTAGATTTTGTGGAGGGAAGGAATTTTCAGACAATTGAATCTGATGTTATCAGCCATTGAATATGATGAATTTTGAGAGATTATAAAGGGTTCATTTACAAATTGAATATCTCAAATTGGTTATGCATCTAATCCATAATCAATTTTAAAGATTTGAGCCAAATTCTACATTTTGCAATGAAAAAAAATATTTTCAGAAGGAAGAAATGTTTGGGAACTACCACTTGGATTTTTATAAAAATGACAAAATCTTGTATTCATGTTTGGCTTTATCATGGATCTTGATTTAGATGATTATTTTTTATCATTTTAAATGATGCAGAGAATAATAATCATTCTGTTCCCTTGACAGGTAAAAACAATTAATCAAGAAAATAGATTGATACTTATCATAAAATTCTACAGTTGTAGTAATTTTAGAGATTTTACAATGAAATTCAAAAGCTTGCTGTTGCAAACCAAGTATTTTCTTGGTAGATTTATTCAAAATCAAGAAGAAACATATCATTGAAAATAGAATTGTTCTCAAATTACTGGGATGAGCACTTAATTTGTTTCAAATTTCACCTCAATTTTTCAAATCCACAGTATGATCAAGATGATCAATTTTCCTGAGGTTTAGTATTGAAATCAACAAAATGCTTCTATAATTTTTTACATGGAAAGCCAAATTTCAATTGTGAATTGGTATGAAAATGCTTGAAAAAAAATGATTCCTCTAATGCAAATAAGAGGTGCAATATTGATCCAACTTGCATTAAAATCTGATTGTGAATCAGTTTTGATATCTGCTGCCGGTAAACAAAATATTGAAAATTTTCTTAGTAACTGAATATTCCTGGTGTTGAACGGAAATTTAAAACAATTCATCTGAAATTTTAAGTGCTGAAATTCTTCCTAACTGAAAATAGGGCCAAGGTAATATTCACAAGACAAATGGTTTGAAAAAGTCATTTCTGGGTCATTTACCACATTGAAGGTAAAGTTTTTGCATTTGAAATTAGATAGAATGTAATTTCTTGATTGAGATCATTTTATTACTTCCTTTCATGTATTAAAACTATTTCATGTTATTTGTTGAATCATAAATTTGGAACATTCAACTGAAATCTCTTGAAACATATATAAAGCTTAATGCATAAATAAAAGCCAATCTTGCCATCCTTCCACTTGTGTTTACCTTCATGGGTTTGTTGGAGTTCATGAGAGGAAAATATTTCAAAAAAATATTTTAAGTTACCAGCAACACTCATCAAGCTTCATTTTTCAAGTTTTATTTTTGTTTGAACCAAACATGATTGAATTTATTTACAAAGAAATTCAGTGGTCCTTGACTCCCACAAAATCACAATATCAAATTAATTTCTTAACCAAAACTCAGCTATTCTTAATTGAATGTTTTTTTTTCAATATTTCTTCATAATTGTTATGCTTTGCAGCACATGATATAAAAAATTATGGAATGATCAAAGAATCTCATTATTGTCCAAAAATGTAGGGTTTGGTTTAAATTTAAAGGCTACACTCAATCTTTGTTCAATTCAAAATCAGAAAATTAGTCAATAAATTTCAGGGGCAGTATGATCATGGAGCATTCAATCATCCAAAATAACCATGTTTTCAAGTCAAAAATTGGATTATCCCAAGATCAGAAAAAACATTGAAATCAAGAAATATCAATCCAGAAAAACTAATTGTCTAATTTCCTAAAAAGTCACCAGAATTAAATATGAGAAGCTTGGGGTTCTGAGGTCACTTCAACTAAGTTAGAAGAGGTAGTTTTTTTTACAGCCCAGACAGTATTGAAGTGGCTCCCCAGATCATAGTCAGTAACCAGTAAAATATCCTCCAGAAGGACCTCAGCAAATTTTTCATAAGAAAATCTTTCACTAAAAATGCTAATTACATCTCTCCAGTTGATTTTTTGGCTCTTAATAAAACCCATATCACTCAAGGCAGTGATAATAGATGTCCTTGTTTTACCAAGTTGGCCCCAGAGTGGCTCAGAAGGTAAGCCAGCGTTCAACTTTGACTCAAGAACAAGACTGCAAAATTCAAGGAGCATGCCAGACTTCCACTTTGGCATCACTTTTTGATTGCCTGGACATACCCATATAGAAGCAGGACCAAAAACTAACATGTGTGAAACACATGCTAGAGAATCGGTCCCCCATTGGTTCTTCTTTTCTGCCAAGTCCTTTGACATAAAAGGCTGCCAATGATCTTCTTTTTCATCAAGCCGTAAGTTGACAAGCCCATTGACTAGAGAGACCACATATTCAAAAAAAGTATGAAGGCCACCTCTTCCAGCATTCATCTCAGAATCCTGGTTAAAACACAACTTCTTGTGTTGAGCAAAGGTGGAATCATCAATGACAGCTGCTTGCAGTTTGGCAAAGTAGCTTTGTGCTTTGAGTAAAGCCTCAGCTGAATTCCCGTCAATACCTTCCATTGAGAGAAGCACATTTCTGGAGATTTTGTGTGAGACTACACCTATGATGTCATTCAAGGTGTGCTTTAGTTTCCTGTATGCCCCACGTATTGTCTCCCTGGTATAAGTTAGGATCTCAGAGAGGGGATGCATTTTGAGCTGGACTGTCTTCCTGGAGCAAGAGAGGGAGTTTGTGTTGATGAAGTTGCTTCAAAAAAAACATCATCATCTTTTCCAAGGAAGAGTTTTTCTGATAATTAAAAAAGTAAGAATCAGTTTATTTTCATAGGAGTGGAAGAAAGCATCATGAGAATTTACCATCTTTGCACTGTGTCAAACAGAGGTCCAATGATTTTAAGATTGTTGATGATTTGGGGGGTTTTGACAGGATCCTTTGGCCAAGAAGGTTTAGTGTGTTGTTGATTAAGAGCTGGGTATTGCTGATAATTTTGGCCTAAGTTGCGGGGGTTGCATTGTACTTTAATTCTTCACAGTATGAAAACCTCAACAGGTGTTCCTTAGTCAAGCCAACAAAAAGCTCTGTACAATGCAATAGAATTAGCTCCCATGATTTTCATTCCATCACAAAATTATTCCACTGACCTGGCTGATTTGAGCCAGGATTTGATGTTAGCCCAATGGTTTGGGCCTGGGTTTCAGTTTGGCAACTAGCATGGCCTTCAGTCTTAGATGGCTTGGTCAATGAAGGGTCCTCAATTCTTGGACTTGAAGTTCTCTGTTCCTAATTGCTAGTGATGAGCCCAGCATTAGATGCATTCCGCTTTTGGGGCATTAAGGATGGGGCACTCTGATTCAGAAATGGAAGATTGATTTAGAAGTCAATTTTCGGTTGATTATCCAGCATACCATTCAAAATAGTAAAAAGACCGTCTGAGGGGATGTTGGGACTAGGGTGGGTGCAGGTGTGGGACTCCTGGGTGATGGTTCAATAATCAAGATCTCTGGTTGCTCTGGTTGTGCAACACTTGAGCAAGTGAATTCTGTGTCAGAATCAGAGGATTAAGATGCTGCTTGAGAGCTAGAGGGAGGCCTTGAGGTTTATTGCCTAGCTGCTTTCCATTGAGCTTGGGCAGTCAGCCGGGAAGATGCCCTGTTTCCTTGAGCAATCCGGGGTTCTTCAGCTGGGGTTTCAGGTTTCAGCACTGGGATATTGTCAGAGGCCTGGAAAGTGGCACAATCAAGGGCAACAACCCTGGCTTCCTGAACTCAATCTTCCAAAGGCACAGATGCAGTGGATATTTCAGGTTCACCTGGAAATATTGGAATGTATCAGCCTTGAATGTTTGGATAATTTTTGATCAAAACTTTGTTGCATCAAATGATTCTTTCAACTCACTGGGTTGATTGGCCAGGTGCTCTCCTGGAACCAATGTAAGCTGGGGGGCAGGCCAATCTTGAGAAGTTGCTGTTTCATCATCCACTGATGGTTCCTGGTGAGTTGATTGGACATTTGAACTATCAGCTATTGTTAGCTGTTGTTTTTCTTCAGTTGAAGCCTCAAGAAAACCAAGATATATGGAGGTTTGCAACCTCAGCTGTTCCACCTTTGTGTTGTACTTTTTCTGATAAAAATCAAGAATTGACTGAAATACTTGTTCATGGGATCTTTCCACATATTCCTTAAAAAGGTGTGAATTCAATTGATTAAGAGCACATTGTTCTAGAAATTGATCATGCCAGCTCAAATAAGAATTAGACCAGACGGGAAATAGGCAATTCAAACACTTACCAGGGAAATCAGCCATGGTAAAATCAAGGTAGTTGTCTAGGTCAAGAAACTTGAGATGATGCTGTTGTAATCTGAGGGGTATGATGCGGTTAAGAGCAGAATGAACCAAGTCCTCTGGTTGAATAAGCCACGGCTTATATACCCTAAAAACCTATTCACACATTACATGTGTGTTTAAGATGAATGACAGTTTCTCATTGGGTACAATCTACATAGGTCATTTGTGTAAATAGCCTGCAGTATCACCAAATTTTCTGCTTCCCTGCACATTAAATATTTGTGTATGTCATTTGAAGGGAGGTGGACAACTTATGATAAGTTGTCCACCTCCCTCAACATGTAACATGTGAAATAGGAAAACTTTGTGAATTGGCTGGGGAGGTGGACAATTTGTGCTAAGTGGTCCACTTCCCTTAAACCACATGGTTGCTTGATTGTGAATATACCAAATCATCAATGATTTCTGTGACAGTGGACAACAAAGCATAAGTTGTCCACCTCCCCAGCCTCCCCACAAGGATTTCACATGTAATGTGATTCCTGAATGCAAAAAAGTCCAGGGAGGTGGATGACTTATCATAAGTTTTCCACCTCCCTTGACACTACCTATACATGTACTATGCAGTGAAGCTACATATAATCCAACAGGAAGGTGGACAACTTAGCGTAAGTTGTCCATCAATCCAAAGTCATCCCATCTTCAATTCCAACAAGTACAAATGTCATCCCACTCATGCACACTTTGACATCATTTAATTAAATAAATGGTAAGAATCTTGGCACAAAGAGGTGATGTTTGAATTATTTACATTGAAGCAAATTTTTAACCATATCTGGCTTTCTTCCCATTAACTCTAGTTAAAATTTGAGAAGGAGAACAATTTTGAAGTTTAAGGGAAGCCCCGCTAGTTTTTTTTAATTTGGAAGGAGCAACCAAAATGAGTATAATTATCAGTTGTTTGAAGGCTGGGTGGAGGAAAAGTAGTTTGATGAGGAAAAACAGAAGTCTGCCATAAAATTTCTATAATTCCCCCAGCTTTTGCATAATCAGTTATGAAAAAAAGAGTTGGTAAGGAGAGACCATGGCCTTTTTCTTTGGAGGGAGGAGGGATTGGGGTTCCAGTTTTTTTTCAATATAAGAGAACAAACCATAATTATAACCATTCAAGTCATCCTGATCTGTATGAGGAACATTGGAAAAGTCATCAAAAGTGAAAATGACATCAGAAGCATGAAGAAAAGAATCCCTTTGGTAATTCCACTCTGGATATGTAAATTTTGGAATTTTGAAATCTTCTGATACTTCCTTTTTCTTCACATGAGCAGTGTTTGATAAACCTTGTATTCTATTAAAAATCAGTTGGTTATGAACTGGAAGCTTAGACCATAAAATATCATGATTTGCTATTTGTTCTGGGTTCATATCTTTTCTCCTTGCATATACTGCTATTTTGAAATATATTTTGATGGCAATCAGTGAAAAAAGACATGAGTAGCAATTTTGTATTGATTCCCAATTAAATGCAGAATATCCTTGGTCAGTTCCCTTCCAAAAGAATATTCCAAACATAGATCAAGTCTTAGTGTTTCCATTGGTTTTGTTCAGGTTCTGTCAATTGTTTGCAATCACATAGAGATCTTGTATCATCTTATAAAATTGAGTTGCCAGCCATGTATATGGTTGTTGCTGCAATTAATGATTGTTGAACAACACATAAGGTTGGTACTTTCTGTTGAAAACCACTTGTAGATTTATTGGGAGTACTACATTTGGTACTACTACTTGGCTGGGACTTAGACCCTTCTTCAGGGTGATGAAGGAGATTGACTCAGATACACACTCCTTATTTCAATAATCAGGCTTAGCTTTTCAATTCTTTTTATGTGCTTTGGATAAGGATGGGATGGATGGAATTAAGGGTCATGGTGGTGGCCTAAGAAAAGAACAACCTTGGCTTGATTCCTGTTGATTCTTTAGATTCAAGGGCTCATCATCACTACAAATGTTGTCTCAAAAGCACCAAGAGGAATACAAGTGACAAAAATTGAGATAGAAGCAAAAGGTTGAATTCAGTAACATGAAACCATTTATGATGATTGAAATACATAAATGTTTCTACCTTTAACCACTTGAAAAGACACATCCTCATTATTGGTTTTCAACTGCAAAAAGTGGGCTTGAGATTGGGTGCATGCATTAGAGTTGAATTGATCCATGGTTTAATATTACACATGATGATGATGAAGGGATTCAAAGTTTAAAAAGGGGCTCAAGGACACAGGAATGAATCAGAGGTTTCATGGATGATAGGTTGACGACTTCATTGCTGCTTGCGGTGTGGAAACAAGAGGGGTGATACCCCCAAAGTTGTCCTCAAGTTCTGGAAGTTATTGGTCTAAGCTTCTGTAAGGAGATTGGATGCAATGAGTTCAAGAATAGAGAGAGTGATGATAATATAAATTCCTTCCCTCCAATCCTTCTTATACCATTTCCTGGCGGTCTGGTGATATGAACTATATGATATGTATGGAAATCCAATAGCCTGTATGGTGTGATGATCCAATAATGAGGTGATCCAACCCGGAGTTGAGAGTGAGGTATTTTTAAGTCCTCTCTCTCAACCTTAACCTAGGTACAACCACAAGCAACAAGATAGATGAAATATGACCCCAAGTACAGAACCCTAGCTCCACCCTAACCCTACCCCGTCCAAAACCCTCCCCTTTGATATTGCGCACGTCCAGCTTGTCCTTCTCATGGCGCAGCCCTCCGCCGCGCCCTACTTCAAGCCCCCCCGGGTTTATCCATCCGCGTGCCTCCACGGATCCCACAATCCGTGAGTCCCCCCGCACTGATGCCCGGGCAAACCTCCTCTGTGCCCTACTTGGAGCCCCCTGGGTTTATCCGTCCGCGCGCATCCACAGATCCCGCAATCCATGAGTTGGCCCACGCTTATGCCCACGCAAACCTCCCCGGCGCGTATAACCCCTGATTGCCCAGCCCTTGCCTTTCGGACTAGCCACCCGCAAGCTTGGTTGGGCTGGCTCCATCACTTGGTCTGCGTTTTCTGGGTGGGTCGCGGCCTGCAACGCAGCTCCTGATCCAAGGTTATAAATAAAACACCAAATCCCCCCCAAGTTAAGTTCTGTCCCCAGAGGTCCTTCCATTGCTACCTTGACCCTACCACACTAAAGGACCTTCCCCCCCTACTCCCAGTCCACCCAAGCTACTAGCCCAATCCGCAACTCCGCTTCACGGCTCCGTTGCGCCCGCGTCCTGGTGAGAATAAGATCCGCGCCTGCATCCTGAGCCAAAAAAGTTCTCCGGAAGGTACCTGGACCTCCCCAGCCAAACTGCCACACAGTTCCCCGGAGAAGAAAACTGATAAATAGAAGACAGAGAAAAGAACCAAACCCAAAAAGGAAACCAAACCCAAAAAGAAAAAGTTTTTTTTTTTTACGTCCCTTCCTGCGCTAGCTTCCCCCCCAACTTGGCTGCTGTCCTCAGCTGACAGTTTCAACCAATCCCACAGAGGTCGCGTCCACCGGCCAATTCTCCAAACTTCTGTCCCAATGCACCTTCTGCCTCTAAAGCCCTTGCAACCCCTACTTCCTTTCTCCCAATCATCTTGTTGGTGCCCAATCCTTCCCTGTTCTGCACCTGACGCCCTGCCACAAATGTCCATTGCACCAATGCCAAAACCTCTGCTAGTCATGATGGCAATAGGCCCTTCCTCCGTCAATCCGTCCTGCACTCCCCGTGCCCTTCATCCTTCCATTCCGGGTCCATCCTCCTTGCCACCACCACATCCTTCCATCCCGTACGCATTCTCCCTGCCATCAAAGAGGCCCAGCCCCGGTTGCAATCCTCAAAAGCTTGGCCGGTTCCCACTTCCTCCACCCCTTCCCTCTCCGCAAGACCCATCCGCCGTTCATTGGTTCCTGAACCACAAAGATTATCCGCTCCCCATTCCTTCATCCTTGCTTGCTTCCTATCAGCAGGCTGAACCACTTCCTCCAAGACCTGCTTCCCCAACACGCACGGAGTATCTGCTCCCCGTTTCTTTGTCCTTGCTCGCTTCCTATCAGCAGGCTGAACCAGTTCTGCCAAGAAACGCTTCCCCAACACGCATCCCGCCTCCGCCAAGGAAACTGGTCCTGCGTTGGAATCCATTGTCCGGCCCTTGCATCCCAGCCGCCAAAAATGGTTTTTGTCCCCATACATGCACACCCAGGGCGCGGAGGTGCTAGGACGCTGAATACTCTCCAGATAGGCCTCAAGGCCCCTTACCACCTCTGCAAGTTTGTTGGCCCCAGGGGTGGTTGCCAGTGATGGTGCTGGAATGCACACTGCCCTGTGATACAGCTCTGCATAATCCAATTCTGCTTGTAGCCAGACTCCGCTGCTCACGCCTGCTTTGTAGTCCGATTTGGCGGATGGCTTGAAATTGCCTTCCCAAAAACAAGACTCGCGCCTCCCCCAACTTGCCAACATGTCTTCCTTCAGTGTTGGAAAATCCAGGTTCTGGTAGCCTCTCATCTCTTCTACGTCCCAACGCTCTTCTGCGTCCTCAACAAACATGAAAACATGGCGCGCCTTCTCAAAATCCAATGCGCCTTCAGAGTCTGCAATTGTTTCATACCGTGAGATGAATTGCTCCACATCTGTGGTGTTGAATTGAATATGAGGGTAATCCTTTGGGCTGGTGTGGAGGGGGTGGGAGAAGGAGGGAGAAGGGGGGGCAACTGCTGATAGCATCCGTAAGTACCTTTGAGAGACTTTGACAAAAGATTTTTCCCGGCCAGACCCCCAGATGGGGAAACAAGAGGGGTGATACCCCCAATGTTGTCCTCAAGTTCCGGATGTTATTGGTCTAAGTGTCTTCAATTCTTCTTATACCATTTCCTGGCTGTCTGGTGATATGAACTATATGATATGTATGGTAATCCAATAGCCTTTATGTTGTGATGATCCAACGCGGAGTTGAGAGTGAGGTGTTTTTAAGTCCTCCCTCTCAACCCTAACCTAGGTACAACCACAAGCAACAAGATAGATGAAATATGACCCCAAGTACAGAACCCTAGCTCCACCCTAACCCTACCCCGTCCAAAATCCTCCCCTTTGATATTGCGCACGTCTGGTTTGTCCTTCTCATGGGGCAGCCCTCTGCCACTCCCTACTTGGAGCCCCCCCAGGTTTATCCATCTGCGCGCATCCGCAGATCCCGCAATCCTTGAGTCTGCCCACCCTTATGCCCGGGAAAACCTCCGCTGCGCCCTTCTTGGAGCCCCCCGGGTTTATCTGTCCGCGCGCGTCCACGGATCCCACAATCCATGAGTTGGCCTGCACTTATGCCCGCGCAAAACTCCCCGGCGCGTATAAACCCTGATTTCCCCGCCCTTGCATTCCGGACTAGCCACCCACAAGCTTGGTTGGGCCAGCTCCATCACTGGGTCCGCGTTTTCTGGGCGGGTTGCGGCCTGCAATGCAGCTCCCAATCCAAGGTTATAAACATGACACCACAACGGTAAAGATGAATACAAGGATGGATGTTATTGATTCTGATATGTAAAAATGAAAGTTGCGCTGATTTGGTGAAGAAACATGCTATGATTACAAGAGGAAGAGAGAAGAATGGTGAGGAAGAGGAAGAATGAAGTCAGTGTTGGACTGATGAAGATGAAGGATTCAAGATATTGAAATAGGTACATGAGTTCTTAACCTTGAAATGTAGTGATGATGAGTGGGAGGTGGAAGAGATGCCTTGGAATCAATGTGTAATGGCAGGATTTGGTGAAGGAACATGCTATGATTAGAAGAGGAAGAGAGAAGAATGGTGAGGAAGAGAAAGAATGAAGTCAGTGTTGGACTGATGAAGATGAAGGATTCAAGATATTGAAATAGGTGCATGAGTTCTTACCCTTGAAATGTAGTGATGATGAGTGAGAGGTGGAAGAGATGCCTTGGAATCAATGTATAATGGCAGGAGTTGAAAGGAGTGTTTCTTTTTTGTGATCAGGTTTATTTGAGGACAGTTTGATGATTGGAATAGTGAAAGGTGATTTAAAGGTTTTAGAAGGCAGTAGAGAAAAAAAAATCAGTCTAACTGTTCAGATTTTCAAAAATTGAAAAACTCGATGGAAACTTACCTGGATGGACCTGCTGGAGTCGCTTGGAGCTGCTGAAATTGCCTTGGTTTGTTGGGTGGTTTGCAGGGGAAAAGGAAGAGCCCGTCGATTTGGAAGCACTCCCCAATTTGCTTGCAAATCCACCAGCAAGGCTTGCTGCATCGGCGCAAGGCCGCTTCAGCAGCCTCGCTTGGGTTTGCTTGCCTAGCAAACCCGAGCGTACTGACCATCGCTGGCAAACGCGAGCAACAGCTTGGGTTTCCAAGGCCAATTGAGGCGCACAGACCTCTCCCAGGGCCCTGGCAACCTGGCAGAACGCCCCTGGGTCGCGTTCAGCAACCCTCGCGCAAATGGACCCAATTTTGGGTCCTTGCGTTTCCCAGGAGGAAAGCGGGTGACCTGGGCATTGGCCGAGGGGTTCAGGCCCAATGTTGGCTCCTCCAGGGCCTAGAGCTCCTCAAGCCCATCAGGGCCATTTCCATGGAGAGCCCAGGGAAAGTGCCAATGGGTTTTGGCCATATGGAAAGGCAAAAACCCATGAGAGGGAGGTGGGTCTGTGGGAATAAAAACACATGGCATGGATATACCATGCCATGTGTTTTCCTTTCAATACAGCTATGATTCAAGCCTCATAGGGAGAAAGGTCATGCATGAGAAGTGAGCATGAATTTTACAATGAGAAGTATGCATGAATTTAAGAGGTATTCATCTTCCAAATGTGAGATGGAAAGATCCAGAGGATCTTTTTTAATTTGAATAAGATATTTTGAGAATTGCTTTGTGATAATTTGATACTATTTTTGTAGAATTACTGAATATAGACAAGGAGTGGAGCAATGGATTTAATCTTTGATAAGTGAATGTTTCTATATATGATCCCTTGTCAATTTCACTTCTGAAAAGGTTTAAAATGATACTTCAAACTTTGAAGGAGATATCTGTCAAAACCAAGATTTCCTGTTTGTCTCAAAATAATGATGACAGTAAGCAATAAGTTTTTCATTTAGGTGCATTCCCGTGAAAATTTATTTATAATAATGATTTTTGTTTCAATACAGACAAGGTGATTTTTAAATAATTTTTTCCAAAGAAAATGTTTTCCAATGGTTCTTTCACTGTTTTTAAACTCCAAATGAATAACTGGAACTAGTTTCCAAAATTTGATAATTTGAATATGTCAATAAAACCTGGATCCTTATATTTTTTTACTCTCAATGTTCAGAATAAAAAATACATGAAATTTTTCGTATTTTTGGGTGACTTTGAATCTGCCTGATTACAGGATTCATAAAGAGTAATGACATTGCTCAAGTTACCATTAAATTTGGGAAATAGTTCTATTTATCAAGGTGGGGTTGTAATGTATGGAACAACAATGTCAAATTAAATTAAATTGATTCAATTGCTCTTGAGGATAAACATTTTGGTATTCAAAATACATTTTATGGTTTATATTCATTGGAATGACTGGAAAAAATCCCCTATTGAATGCTAAACATTTATGCCCATAAACCTGAAGGGACATGGTGCACTTAGGCTAAGTGCACCATGTCCCTTCAGAAAACCAGTTGGCGGTGGTTGTGGGTCACCACAACTTACATGAAATGGTGGCCAGTCTTGAGCCTTCTTTCCCTCATGCTGGAAAATTTTTATTAAGTATTGACACAGTCACTTCCCACTGTGAACTGGTGGGTGTCATTCATCAACAATTACCAAAATATCTTGGAACTTTGGGTCATGAGAAATATGGAATCTTTTGAATTATGGGAATTTTCTTCAACAAATGAGTAAGATGAATGAAATGTTTTCACGGCCATGCAATGATCATCAAATAATTTACCTCTACCAAATTTCTTTAATATATTTCCATGTTATTTATCTTTTTGGATGAAAGATATTTGCCAACATGGGCATTTCAGTAACAACTATTTTGTGAAAGAAAAATAATGGAAAATTTATGCTAAGTTTTCCATCTCCCCATACCAATGATGGAGAGCCAATTTTTTTGGCCAATTGGAAAATTTTGAAGGTTGGTGGACCACTTAGGCTAAGTCCTCCACCTCCCTGTACCACCTCACCCTTTATCATTGAAAAATGGATGTTATCTTTTTAAATTATGTGTGAGTGTTGCACAAAATAGGCTTACCTGTGATTCTGCAGGCTGAAAAATATCAATTTTTCTGTGTCAATTTCCAAATTATTGATTTCTTCTTGAATCAACCACAACTGCCACTGTGACACAAAATGAATTTTCTCTCAAGAAATATTTACAATTCATGAATGTAGAGTTTTTGCACATGTCTGTCACAATGAACTTTGACAACTTATAATTTATAAGCCAGCATGACCAATCATTCCTAGGATATTGGCCTGAGCCAGAAATATTTCACTGTCTCCCAACTGAAAAATATTGATCACCACTCACCACAATTAATTCTTGGAGCCTTGATCCTACCCCCATTTTTTTGAGACTGGGTTCAATGATTGAGCAAGGTGAAGAAAATATTGTCAGGGACATGCAAGGATCAGAAAAATCTGTTCCTCTACCAAATTATTTTTCCATATGGCCATTTTGTGATTCATCTTCTTGTATTAAAGATATTTTCCAGCATGGGAGTTTCAGTACCAGCACATTTTTCCTGAAACAAACATGGTGGACTGGTTATGCCAAGTTTTCCACTTACCCACACTATGGAAAAAGACCCAGCTAATGTGGGGAAATAAGGAAATTTTAATTGCAAGGTGGATGACTTAGGTTAAGTTGTCCACCTCCCTTGGCCACCATCCACTTTATTATATGAATATCAACTATCTTTTGGTTAATTCCATCTGGGTCTTTGAGGAAAAAATTATATGTGTGAATCTGTATTTTGAAAACCAATGATTTCCTTAAGGGGTTTGTGGAGTTACTGCATATTCAAAAACCCCACAAACCCATGGACTTTCTCATCACCCTCATCCTTCAGCTTCATCCCTGGTTTGTATTCTCTGGATTTCCTTGTGATCTGGATTATAGTGTTGTCATCTCCCTATTATTGCTGTTTTCACCCTCTCACTTTTCATCCACTCTCCTCTCCCACTTCCCTCTGACACCGCGACATCTCAACTTACACCGGTGCGGAATCCTCAAATGGAGAGAGAGTTGAACTACCCGGCTCTCCCTCGACTTGAAGTTCAATCCTCAACTCACCCCTCCCCCAATTCCAACCTGGCTCCAACCCAACTCCTTCCTCATCTCAGATTTCCTTTTGTCCATCCTTGTCAACAACTCACCCTCTCTCACCTCAAAACTCTCTCCTTTCCGAATCTTCAAATTCAATCTCTCGCTTCTCATCCGACCCTCAATCCTATCACTCCCCGCCATTTCATTCACCTCAACTTCCTGATTACCTTCCATTCCTCCGCTCATCCATCCCAATCTTCCTCAATCAATCCTTGCTCAGCCCCAATTATAAATCCCTTCAACATCACTCTTGAAGTCATTCTCAGATCACTCAGGCTGATCAGATGTGAGATATCTGTCTACCGTTCTCATCGTCCCTCAACTTCCTTCTTCTCATCCTTGCCTGTTCTCCTGCTGTTCCAGATCTTTTTCCTTCTTTATTCTTTTCCCCATCTCTTTCTTTCCTTATCCTTCGTCTCGCAGTTGCCAAATTCAAAGGTGCATTGGGTAAGGATTCCTTCAAACTTCTTTCCTTTCCTTTGTTGTCACGCTCCTTCATCTTTGTTAACTTGAACTGCTTGTTAGTTCATTGGTCTTTGAAAGTAACAATTCAGTTTCCTCCTGCTCAACTTATCATATAGTAATATTAATTTTCTGGCAGCTGATGGGAATGAAAAACTGGACTGTCTCTTGCCACAACCAAAAAGATCTTTTCATTGATATTAGTTGATAATGCATTCAAAAATCAAAATCACTCCAAGCCCAATCAATTCAACCTATTTATAATTTCAAAGCAAGTTAGTAATAACCACTTTTAAAAATCAACAACTTGAGCACGAGAAAATACTTTGCAGGCACTTGCGGAGTCTCAAAAAAAGTTGAATTCAGCCGCTGATCTTGCACCATTTGAGAGGTTCAATAGTTCTGTATGCCATTACTCAAACACTTGTTTGATGTTTTGAGCTCTTGATTGGAACATGAATGACAATTTTGGGCGCAAATCTTATTCATATGTCATACAAAACCTGTGTTATTCTTTTTTTTTGTCACAAAATTCATTCATTCATCATCATATAGTTTTCCTTGGAACACCTCATGCCCACTCAAAAATCTTTAAAACCACAAAAAGATGCAAACCCATTGTTTTTTGGAACCATTTGAATCTGCCATGATGATTTATATTTATTTTGAGGTTTTTGAGCAGTCAAAATTTCCCCTTGATGGCTTCCGTGACAATCAAATGAAAGCAAAATAGCCTAGAATATCTGAAAAACTTCATGAAAAAGCCTAAAAAAGATTTTTGGGGGACCAAAAAGTGATTCAACTATTCTCAGGAGTGGAGATGGTTTTTCCCACTTTCTGTATCAATTTGCTTGTTTTAGGGCAATTCTTTGCCCCAAACCAGCAAGTTTATTGAAGATGGAAGGATGATTATACTCAAACAAATTTCAAATTTCTATTAATGTTTCATTTGCACACACATTCACATACATTTAGTTTGCTAACTCAAGATATGATATTGCGCAAGGGTTTGTAGAGGTGAATCATGTTGAGCTTCCAAAATAATCACTTGAAGTTCTATGTTAAGATTATGCCCATCTCACTCTGTGTTCTAACTCTTATTCAGTCTCCGCTCCAGTACCTCTGCAGATGAATTGAGACAAAGAGTTGTGACATATCTGTGTCACTTTGGTCTCTCTACTTCCCGGGAAAATCCCCGGGAGAACTCCTGGGATGGCTTTTTCTTCCTTCTTGGCTCCTTTCTTTTTCTTTCCTTCTCCGCTTTCTGATCTCCTTGTTGTTTCCTCATCTTCTCATCTTTCCTATCTCCTTTACTCAACTCCCCAATCTGAATCAACTCAACACCATCACCTTGATCTAAACTCTCAAACCTTGATCTAAACTCTCAAACCTCAATCTAAACTCTCAACTCTTTCAATCTCATCTGAACTATCTCTCCGCCGTCCAACTTATGCCTGGTAAGAACCTAATCCTCAAGATTGTCCTCACATGATCGTCCTAACAATATGTTTCAATCTTTTAGCCTCTTTCTTCATTGTCTGCACTCTATCAACCTTCTCGCCACCAACACCCTATGCCATCTGATCTCCTTCTTCCTTTCTAAGTGACTTGAAGCGGTTGGCCTATTCATTTATTTCTTCCTTTTAAATGTTTATCTTGTCTCTTGTGATTCTAACTGTTACCATTAGTCCGCTGGTTTTCAGTTCTAAAGAAATATATCCAAATCTCATCATGGTTAAAAGCCCAAAGACAACCACGTGTTACCAAAGATGAATGAACCAGCCGGAGAGAACAATTACTTCCACCAGGTTGCTCTCAAGGCCTCCATCAATGCCATCCCCCGCTCAACAAGGACAACTACTCCATCTGGCAAGATAAAATGCTGATGCTGTTCAATCTCAAGGATATCAAGGACATCATGATTTAAAACCTAGGACAACTCTCAGTACAACAAGACCGAGAGATTCTGGCAATCATCCTATCCAAACTCGACAGCACCACACACGCCAACGTTGTCAATACCCCAAAATCACATATTACAAGTTACTCTGGACCAAAATCACCCACAGATTTCGCCTCATCTGAAACAGCTAATATAGCACAAATTTTCAATCAATTCCTGCACGCTCCATTCAATTAACGGGCTATCAAAGGATCCATAACCGACATCCAAAAATACCTCACTCAAATGGCGGATGTAGGAATAGATCTACCAAATGACATTCTTGCGTACTTAATCCTTTTCAAATTCCCATCAACTCTAGAGAATCTGAAACAACAAATCATGCAAGGCAAGAAGTTGATAACTGTATAAGTTGTATTCAATCATTTAACCCAATATAACAACAATAGGAAGGCACAATTCAAGATGGGCAAATCTGCCACTGACGTTTCCCTAGTGACCTTCAAGGGAAGACCCGTTAAGGACAATAGAAAGCCTCGGATCAGATGCAAAGAAGGCTTTCAAGACCCAAATGCTCCTCATCCTGAATCATCCTTTTTTCACCTTCATCCTCAGATTGCTCCCAATTGGTGGGTTGAACAGCAAAATGAGTGGAAGAATAGGACAAAGAAGACACCTACCATCAACTACCATACCCTCCTGACTCTTTGGATCAATGCAGACAGCACACCAAACCTTCTTCTCAATTCAGGAGAAAATATACAAATCTTTAAAAATCTGAAATACTTCATCTCTATCGATCTACAGGATGAGTCAGAGGAAATCAAGACAGGCAAGTTGGAAGCAAATCTCAAGATACGAGGAATAGGTACCATGCAACTCAAGTGGAAAGATTCCATTATCACAATTGAAGATTGCATGTACATCCCCAATATTGTCATCAATCTGATCAGCCCTGGCCTCCTGGCAAAAAAGGGCTGCAGTCTCTCTCAAAAAGGGATCCATTTCATATCACCCAAGGCAATTCAATGATTCTTAGGGGTTTGATTTGAGATAATCTATTTGTGATTGAAAAGCCTCAAAGCGCCGGGAATAACCTCTTGGTTAACCACTCTAGTCAATCATCCACTATCCCACTTAAACAAGCTCAGAAATTATCTGATCTTCATAAGACATACGGTCATGCTTCAATCTCAATGCTCAAACCAATACTTAAGGACCAATACTCTAAAGAAAAGCTAGATAAATTCAAGTGCAAGTGCTGTTTAAGGAGCAAAATCACACGGGCTCCGTTCTCAAGAACTTCATTGCCCTAATCTAAACCACTCAAACATATACACCTAGATCTGATTGGGCAAATAACTCCCCAGTTGAAAGCTGGCCACCGGTACATCTTGACCCTTGTGTACAACTTCACAGGCTATCTGGCGGCTTTTCCTCTCCAATCTAAAGAGGAAACTCCCAACGTCATTATCAATATCCTCAAGACAGAATACAAGAAAATGGACTATTACCCCACCAAGATCTTTTTGGAAAAAGGAAAGGAGTTCACCAACGCCACCTTGAAAGAATTCACAAAATCTTAACATATCAAACTCCTAACTTCCAAACCGTACCACCCACAAAATAATGGTCGAGGCGAACAAGCTAACCAGAAAATTATAAAATCATCCCGTGTGAAGTTCTCCTCATCTAGAATCAATAAGTGTTACTGACATGTCGTGTTTTGAATTTTCTGCTTTATGCTGAATGAAGTTCCAAGGGAAGGTAATGACCGATCCCCTTGGGAACTTATGTTTACAAAGAAACTCCCCACTAATGATCTCAAAACTGTAGGATCCTCCGTCATCTATTTGGCAAACAAACTGCAAAAAGGAAGGAAATTTGATGAGAAAGGATTAGAAGGGATCTTAGTTAGGTTCAATCCCGTTTTTCATTCTTATCTGATCCTCAGCTTATCTGGTGCTATCATATGTACAGTTCCTCAAAAAACCACTCCACAACTTCCCTCTCCTTGAATTGCCGGGAATCAATCTCTTCACTCAAATTGAACCCAAGTTGAAAGAACTCAATTCTTCATCATTCAAAAAGAAATACACTTTCCGGGAAGTTCAAGACAATTCTTCCAAATCAGACACAGATCAAGATGACTTGGTATCTCCAGTTTCTCCACCATCTGATCACTCTCCTCTACCTTTTCCAGTCCCCAATCCTTCAATCCAAGCTACCTCTCAAAGACCCAGAAGGTAAATAAGAATACCTCAACGTTATGGTTTCCACCACTACTACAAGCCTCCATCCTACAAGGCCCCGCGCAAATGTCCAGAATTGCCAAAGTGGAAGCAAGCTTTCAAAGACAAATTAAGCTCAATAGAACTCCAAGATGTCTGGGAAGAATACCACGGCATCCCAGACAATTTCCTAAATACAGCGTGGGTCTTCAAGGTAAAAGAAAACTGTTGCGGAAACCCTGTCAAATACAAAGCTTGACTCTGCCTCCAAGGATTCAATAAAGTCCTAGGAATAGACTATAACAAAACTTGGGCACCTACTGGAAAACTTGGATCACTTTGAGTAGCTCTTGTCTATGGCCTGAAAAATAAAATGAAACTTACTCAATTTGACGTGAAAGGCGCGTTCCTCCATGCTCCCATTGACAAAAAAGTCATCATAAGGACCCCAGAAGGATCCGCTAGGAAATCTCCTTATCTGAAATTGAAGAAATCTCTCTACGGCTTGAAGCAGTCCCCCAAGAGCTGGTACAAAACTCTTACTTCATGGATCAAATCTCAAGGATATCTCTAATTGACTAGCAATCCTTGTCTGTATCTCAACACCAAAACCGGTGAAATTCTCTACTTCCACGTGGATGAACTTATCCATGTAGGCAACTCCGACCTCTTCGCAGGTAACTTTCTGGAGCAATTCAAGAATTCTTCTGGCCATCCTCCTAACACCATACTCGGAATGCTCATGGAAATTGAAGACAACAGAATTCTTTTTAGTCAACCCAAACATATTGCAAAAGGCTTGGAAGAACTGGGCCTGACCTCCTGTAAGGATACTTACACTCCATTGACGCAAAATCTAAACCTGAAGCCTGCCTCCGATGTTGACCAAGCCAAATTTTGCAAACTTAATATCAACTATAGGTCGGCCATTGGACTTTTGAACCACTTGGCTCACTACTACCAACCCAAGATTTCTTTTGCTGTTTCTAGTTTGGCCAGTTTTAACGCCAAACCGGGCATGGCTCACTGGAGGGAAGTCAAGAAGGTCTGGAAGTATCTCAAGACAACAAAAAATTTGAAACTTATGATTAGGTATGATCCAAAAAAAGAAATTCTCTCAGGATTCAGCAACACTACCTGGGGAGATGACCCAACCCTTTGCAGATCCCAAACTGGCTACATGATCCTCCACTGCGGTAGTCCTTTCATTTGGAAAGCCACTTTACCAAAAAACATCACTTATTCTTCTACCAAATTGGAACTAAACGCCTTACTCGATTGTTACTTAGAAATCAAATGAATCAAGCACCTTATCAGTGAGATCCACCAAATTGCAAAACCAAAGTCTACTCTACATATTGATAATAAGGGTTTAGATGACAAGATTAAGAAGTTTGGGTCGCACTCTAAATCAAGACACTTAGATATCAAAACCAAAGGATTGCGCAAAGACTCTCCAAAGACAAATTTACACTTAGCTTGATCCAAAGTCACTCTATGGTTTCGGACTCTCTTAAAAAGGCTTCTTCAACAACCTCACTACAACTTCTCCAAAATACAATCTTTGAGAAAACCAACAACTGATCTTCCGGATTACCCTCTTACCAGTCATGAGGGGTGTTAAGATTATGCCCATCTCACTCTGTGTTCTAACTATCATTCAGTCTCCGCTCCAGTAGCTCCGTGGATGAATTGAGACAAAGACTCATGAAATATCTGTGTCACTTCAGTCTCTCTCCTTCCCAGAAAAATCCCCTGGAGAACTCCTGGGATGGCTCTTTCTTCCTTCTTGGCTTCTTTTTTTTCTTTCCTTCTCCGGTTTCTGATCTCCTTTTTGTTTCCTAATCTTCTCATCTTTGCAATCTCCTTTACTCAACTCCCCAATCTGAATGAACTCAAAACCATCACCTCAATCTAAAATCTCAAACCTCAATCTAAACTCAAAAACCTCAATCTAAACTCTCAACTCTTTCAATCTCATCTGAACTATCTCTCCGCCGTCCAACTTATGCCTGATAAGAACCTAATCCTCAAGATTGTCCTCACATAATTGTCCTAAAAATATCATTCAATCTTGTAGCCTCTGTCTTCCTCGCCTGCACTCTATCAACCTTCTCGCCACAAACACCCTATGCCGTCTGATCTCCTTCTTCCTTTCTAAGTGACTCAAAGCTGTGGGTCTCTTTATTTATTTCTTCCTTTTAAATGTTTATCTTGTCTCTTGTGATTCTAACTGTTACCATTAGTCCGCTGTTTTTCAGTTCTAAAGAAATATATCCAAATCTCATCATTCCAAAACCCAATGTTTGGAACCAGGCAACAAGTGACAGATAAGAATATAAAGAATATTACCAAAAATTTATAAGGATCAATGGCAGAAATCATTTGGGCAACAGAGAGTGGACTCATTACCACAGATGTGTTCTTGTACCACAATTGAGACCCCAATGGCATGGTATTGAATTACAATGTTCTTTGGCTAATTAAATTAAGATGGAGTGATTGATTAATACTAATGATTCATTGAAAGTTTTGGGTGGAGAACACTTGTTTTTGAGTTTTTGTCAAATTACAGTACAATGCATCCTTCGTGAGGCCCTTTCTATTTTAGAGACCCAAAAATGTTCTGGAGCATGACCAATTGGAATAAGTTACCAAATTGAGAGATTTTACATATAATTACAGATTGGAAAAAAGATTATTTTTTTAGAAAGTGGCATTAGGATTTGCAATAATTGGATTTTTTCCAAAAAAATGCTCATGTTATGAAAAAAATCAAGAAAATATTGTGTAATTCTTGCACAAGAAAGTCAGTTGCAATTCTACTCCATATAAATTTCATGAAAGTTAAACCATTCACAATTTCATTGTCACTCAAGCATGAATGAAAAAGAAATCTTATTTTGTAGTTTTAAAATGATTTCTGACTATTGTCAGAGGATTGCACAGTTAGACCAAGTGCCTTACCATACCATCAGTTCTGATATGTTGATAGAGGCAGGGAGGGAACAGGGTGAAACCATTTGAATGCACAAAATTCCAAGACAGATCTTCAGAAATTCAATGACCAGTAATTGAAAATGCATTCATCATTTAAAGCAATTAACCAACAATTTTCTTCAGTTTTCCCTGGTAAGGTGGTCCACTTGAGCTAAGTGCATCACCTCACCAGGAGGAACCACCCCAAAATTGCATATCTAACAGCACTTGGGAGCCTAGAATTTTCAGTCAGGATGATCTTGTTTTCCAAATCAAGCTACTTTCACTACAGTGGCTCTTCAAACAACAGAACAACCTACTAACTTTATTTGCTCATTCCCCTCCCAAAAATGATATCCAATGCCTCTTGCAAACCCCAAAATTTTCCTCCTTGTGAAATTGTAACTTGAGTTAATGGAAAAAAGCCAGATATGGTTAAACATGTCCTTCAATTTATATAATTCAAACATCACCTTTTCGTGCTGAAATTCTTACCATTTTCTTCATGAAAAAATGTCAAAGTGTTAATGATTTGTACAAAATTTGTACTAGTTAGAATGCAGGATGGGATTTCTCTGGATTGATGGACAACTTAGGTTGAGTTCCACCTTCCCATTGGATTGGATGTAGCTTTACTGCATAGTACATGTATAGGTAGTTTCAAGGGAGGTGGACGACTTATGATAAGTTGTCCACCTCCCTGGACTTGCTTGCATGCGGGAATCACATGCCATGTGAAATCCTTGTGGGGAGGCTGGGGAGGTGGACAACTTATGATAAGTCGTCTACTGTCCCAGAAATCATTGATAATTTGGCATATTCAAATTCATGCTCCCATGTGGTTGCAGGGAGGTGGAAAAATTAGAACAAGTTTTCCACCTCCCCAGCTTTCCAATATGATTCTCCCTTTACATCTCACCCCTGCATACCCATGGCTCTGGAGTGGTGGACAACTTATCATAAGTTGTCCACCTCCCTGCACATGACTCTACTTTTTTTGTGTGGTAATGCAGACACTTTGGTGATACACACCTGCCTATTCCAACAAATAAACCAGCTGAATCCTGTCTAATTTCATCTCTACATGATATTATGCACCACTGTTGCATCTTTCTTTATTTTTTTGAGGTAAGTGATCCAGGAATGTTGAATTCTCATGTATTCTTTTGAAATAATGATTTAGAATTTTGAGTTAAATCATTTATCCTTATTGCTGCTGTATGAACAGCCAGTAATTGGAAAGAACTCTACCTTCTTTACAAGAATTAGCAATAATTCATATCACACAATTTTAAAAAGAATGAAATTGAAAACCATGCATTGTTCTTCTTTCCCTTTATTACTTATCTAGTATGATTTGAGGAGATTTAGTCAAAATCAATTCAGGAAAGGGGAAAATTATAATCCTCGTTTCTAAGAATTAGCACCATGCAAAATCTGACACCTGATTCATCATATTTCTTCATTATTCAGTTTTGAAAATTGAACTCTCAACATTCAATTACCACTGAATATCCATTCATGCAGTAAACTTGCATCTGTGTGGTAACCAGAATTGCACTTTAATTAATTGGAGATTTCAATCATCTTATAATAAAAACACAGAAATGCAAGAAGCTATTGGACCCCTCCAAGTACTATCCATCTGTACTTGATATATTATTCAATTAGCATTTCATACAAATCAATATGATTGGCAATGGGTAGTCTGAAGTCCATATTATGGAAAATTGGATCTTGATATATTTCCACTCCAGCTCTTCTTCATTGTGGCTGGAATTCTTGGGCTCATTTTCTTGTTCAATCATTATTGGTCAATTCCATAAATATGAGAATGAGGAATTTTTTGGAAACACAAAATGGTCAAGAATGCTATCTGTGGAAATTTTTTGTGATAATTAGAATCTCAAGATGAATAGCAAGCACTTCATATCTATTATCTGAAAAAAAAACCAATAATAAATAACTGAAGTTTGACTGCATGATCCCTGTTTATTTTGATGAATCATGCATAAGTGCCACAAAAAAAAGTCATCACGCTCTTGGGTGCAGATGGTAGCCCCAGATTCTCTTTTCTATGTCAATCATGGATTGATTTCTCATTGAGCTCTTCCCTTGTTGAAGAAAATTCCATTCAAATCTCCAATTATAATTATGTGCATACCCTTTGCCCACTTGGAAGAAAAATTTGAGAACAAAGGGAAATCATAATATATAACATCTTCATTTCTGAAAATTTTCAGAAGGTCAGTAAAAGTAAATCTTACTTGCTCTTTATCAGTTTGTGAAAAATTGATAAGAAATCACAAAATCAGGAACATTGTCATTTGGTTACTAAGTTGGAAAATTAGACATAGAACCCGGCAAGAACTAATCACCCCAGTACAAGATCTCCATGACAATAATACAAACAAACTGCTAAAACATGGTGTTTATTTTATGTTACTAAAATCCCAAAAGCCCAGCTAACCCAAAATCATCAACTCCCAAGCCATCAAGAGTCCCCCTTTCAGATGACCGATTCAATATGCCTTGTGTTGAGGAAGTTTAAGATTTTGACAACTCTGCTACACCATCCTACTTCATGATTGCACAACAACTCTCTCAATCCCACCAACACCAAAAGAAGCAAAGATTTTTGGCCCAAGAACAATATTCTATCTCTTGTCATGCGCAAAATTTCGGAATCCCTGCTTCTTCAAGTGTTATTTCCAAGTCCTTAATTGATTGGAAAAAATAAATTCTTGGAATGGATTCCAACAACAACAAACTTCCTAATCCCTCAACCGGTGCTGAACTAGCATCCCTCAAAAATTACACGGCAAAGAAGAAGGAATCCATTAATAATGCAATTGCATCAAACAATGGAGAGCCAAACCAGTACAGCTCCAATTCACAAGTGCAAGTAAAGGAGCTGAAACTTGTGAAGAAGAATGCCCTGTGCCAATTACAACAAAATTTTAATTCAAGATCTCAATCCCTCAAAATCACTTCTTTGGGCCAAATCCAGTCTCATGATGAGAAATGGATAGCCCATGCCCGGGTCTTGATCCAAAATTCTGGTATTCCCAGACGCACCTATCAATGGTAACAGAATCCAACATCTTGCTGGAATTTTTCTCTCACTGCAGTAATCATCAGAACATGGGAGATGTGTCACAAATTCAGGGGGAGTGCTTACTATTCAATGAATGAGAATGACAAAACCCCGGTTAACAGGGTTGCCATAATCAATCATTAGCTTTTCTCAAAAAAGGCTATTTGGAAGAAGGAGAGCACAAGGCAGAAGGAGGGTCTAGCAGCAGAAAATTGAATGTTTCTGCATCTCAAAGTCTCAACAGGAAGATAGTGTGTCAAATCAATCTTTTGTAATTTTCTCTTCATGATCAATGAATCACTGCTTATGATGTCGTGAAATCCAGAATAACAAGAGGGAAATTAAAAAGACCATGGCAGTGGAGCTGGAAATGATGGACTTGTTACCAGAAACTTTTGCTCTTTTCTTGGTCAGTGGATTCATATCTGATGTTGAGGGTGAAGATGAGGAATTATTCAATCATGCAAATGTTTGGAGGGCTCAACATGTCACCCAAATATATCACTACCTGGATGAAGCATAAATTCAACTGGCCAGAAACCCGCGCATCAAGAGGGATAAACAATTGAAAATTGGTAAACTTTCTAAACCAAATAATTCACCAAGAGGTGATCACCCACCAAAAATTCCTACTTGAATACCTCATAAATGGTTAAGTGAGGAAGCCCTGGAGGATATAACTGCAGTTGAAAAAAGAGCCTTAGGTTTAATTCCAGAAGTTAATCTCACAGATGCAGTTTCATATCTCAGAACCCAAGTTTTCAAGCCCTCTAGCTTAATGGAAACCACACAAAAATTGTGAAAATATTCCAAATAGTTTAATTTTTATATCAGTAATTTAATAAATATGGAGGAGTATGTTTGGATGCAACATTGGCTTTGGTGAAATTTTTCTTGAGTACTACATGTATTTTTATTTTCATCCCATTCTTCTTTTGCCAACCAGAAACTTTTAATTATATTTGAAGCTAGATTAACTGAATCTACTAAATCCAATGAGGTGGGGTCACCCTGACTTAAGGAGTTTACCAGTGTAGGTTAAACTATAAAACTCTTGAAGTTTCCAAATAAATAAACCTCTAACCAGTTGTTACATCCAAACAGAAATTGAAGTAAGAGTGGAAAAAACCAACATCCACATGTGCACAGAATACACAATCTCATTGAAAAATTTTGAGTAAATTATGTTTGATGCACAACATTTTGGAAAGCTACATGAAATTATTTTTTCAATCACGAAATACTAAATGCATTTTTTTGAATTTGCAGCTGTCACGTTGAGATAACCCTTTTGTTAAAAATTCCCAAATACCTTTTCATCAAAGAAGTAGATATAAAATACACATTCCTAGATGTGAATTGTGTCATTTGAGAAAAACCTAATAACTCTAGGCATTGGTTTTTTCCTGGTAAAATTGTGCATTATTATCATTTTGTATTGCCAAAATGTGATTTCAAATCATGTATTTGTAATAAGATAATTAGTTTTAAGACAAAATATGTTATTTTCCATCAAAGCAATTGACCTTTCATTTGAATAAAAACACCTTGGGATTTTCTAATTATTTTAGGTGGGCTCACCATGAGGAGTTGATACAATCTATTGGTTTGAAACCCTTTTCAAAATAAAAAATCTGATGTTCAATGCCTTGCCCTTTGAAAAGAATATGAATATTCAAAATGAAAGATTTTTTTTGGACAATTAAGCTCACCATGAGGTATGAGATAAAATAAAAAATTCCATTTGGATTCATTTAAATTTCCCTTTGAAATAATAAATCTCAGACAAACTCCAAAAATCTCAAGTATCACAACATACAAATCTATCAAAACTATGGAGAAAACTACCAGAGTTGGAAACATTTGGATATTCCAATGTCCCAAATGTTCTCAAATAACTTTTAAACATGGAAGGAATCTATAAAATGGTGTTGGAAGGTCCAAAAAAGCACACCATACCCACATAAGAATCATATGATTGATTGAATATTTCCTGCATTTTATCAATAGTTAAAAGGTCACTGATGAATATCTAATTTTTCCAAACATAACCCCAAAGACATTAACCATTTTCCAATTCACTACCAGAAGGAACCCCACCAGGGAACCACTACAAGCAAACATCAGGGCTGTAAGTGAACATCTTGCACAAAAGTACATTTCTTGATTCATATTTCCATTGGGGTGCATTTTATGATTTATCTCATCATCCTTCACATCCAATACATCCATCAAAGACTCCAATGCACAGCCAAATACTGAAATAGATCCTTCCTATGGTGAAATACAACAATACTCCCCACCAGCAAATATGGAAATTTACAATGCATCTGGGATTAAACCTCTTCAATTTCTCTATCACACTCCAAGCGCCTTGATTTCATCACTCAAAATCCTTCACCAAAGTATTAAGGAAAACATTGGTGACCATTAATGTCAGAAATATATCAAGATGGAGAATTAGACAAAACTCTTGAAACATTGAAAAAAAGATTTTCAATTACAAATGATCTTGTTGAAAATTTCTGTTGTGAAAATTTTTACCAACCTTATCCTTTGAATGAATTACTTTTTTCTTCAGAAAACCAAACTGGCGAAGAAGTTCAACAACACAGGAATTATCCAACATGCCATAATATTTTTAATTCAATAGCTGGAGAGCCTGTTGCATGTGGATCCAAACTCTGGCATCAAGACAAGACAAAATCCAAATTTTATCCTCTGAAGCGGTTTGGACACCAATTTCTCAAGAATTGGATTGCTAGGCAATTAATGCTCCCTTGGTTTGAAGAATTAATCCTGGTACCGCAACATCATCAAGGCAGTAATCCTACTAAACTTTCTGATATTTGGGATGGAGCTATGTGGAAAGAATTCAAGGATAAAAACAATCATATTTTTACAGCTGAAGCAGGTAAGCTGTTTGTTGGAATTTACATTGATTGGATGAATCCCCATGGAAAGGATACCAGTGGAAAAAGAATCTCTCTTGAATTAATATTCTTAATATGTTTCAATCTTCCACCTACTGTGCGTTACAAGCCACACAATATTTTTGTGTGTAGCTTCACACCAGCACCCAAGGAATGCACCTCATTCAAACTGAATAATCTACTCAAGCCTTATTTCTCTGAGCTATTGGATCTTTGGAAAGGAGTATTCTTCACAGAAACCAACAAATATCCATATGGAAGAGTAATAAATTCTGTCATATTAACACTGATTGGTGATACACCTGCATTATGTAAAATGGGTGGATTTACATCCCACTTGGCCACAATCTTCTGTGCCCACTGCAACCTCAAGCTTAATGATATCTGGAACACCAAAAAGGAGACTTGGCCAGTAAAATATCATCAGGATCACATCAAATGGGAAGAGAATTGGAATAATTCTCAATCATTCAATGAGAAAACCAACATTCTCAAGCTACATGGTGCCTGTTACACAATTTTCAAAACTCTACAATATTGGGAACCAACAAACATGACAAAAATTAATACAATGCATACCTTTATCTTGGGAATGCTACGGGATTACAGCATCACCTACCTTGGAATAATCACTGCTGGCAAAAGTCTTCAAAATTTGGAAAGAAGGAAAAAAAATGGCCCAAGAAGTGTAACAATGAGTCAAGTCAGCAGCCCCAAATCTGGATCCAGAAGAAAGCGCTATTTGTCACCAGAAAATACCCAAAGAGTCATTAGGAGGAGAGTTCAAAAATTTTTAGATAGCTCCTCAAAAAACCCAGATATTGCTGCCAATCTAATTGAAAAGGTCAAAAATTGGGAAAATCAGCAGCAAGAAGGCTCATCAAATATGCATCATAGAACTTCTTTACCAATTGTTGTAGTGCGGAAACTCCCAGGGCTCCATCCTCCCAGATCCTCATGAAATTGGGAAAATTCTGCTTCTGAACTCCTTTAAACAACTTTAAGACGTTCTCCAAGGCTTCTTGAGAATTAATCAACAAGCGGCTCATGCAATTCTGGGCCTCAATCAAAGGACAAACGAAAGAAAAAAGATACCTCACCAGGAACAAATCCAAGTAGATCTATTAGAAGCAAATCAGGAAGCCAAAATTAATCTGGGAAGAGCAAGCAAAGCTCCATTCAGGAAAGCTCCTACTGCTCTTTTGAAGATAGAAGCAATCCACATCAAGCGGGTTCATTGATAGAAGAGACAAATTGCATCAAATGAATTTTGCCTAACTACTCAAGAGCTCAAAAGTCTTCAAGAGGGTACCAATTCAATCAAATTTCCATCTTGGATTACTAGGTTGTCCAGAAACATAGGTTTTCCTGCTGCTGGTACTACTAAGGCTGCTTAATGGTTGGTTTTGTACACCATTCATATAGTGCTTGTTTTGATTCCAAGATGTAATTGGAGCTCAGCCAACAGATTACAGAGAAAAAGCTTGTCTCCAATACTTCTAAACTTATTGGTATCATCAAATTGGTAATTTCTCATCAACTTACAGATCACCATTTGTGCCAATTGGATGAATTAATTCTGGATTACTTGGAGGAATTATTGCTTTATTGGGGCTCTGAAATCAAACCCAAGCCAACCATTCATTTTTCTCAGCATATGACTAAGATTATCAAGCTCTATGGTCCTCGCTCAATATTTTTATGTTGGTCAGGAGAAAGACTGAATCACATCTTGAACTTGCTTAAAAAAAATCCAAATACACGTAGGTAACACAGATTTATAAAAGTAGATTCTTGATTGAAAACTTCAAACTGATTGTTTTTTTAATTTCAAGGTTTCCTTGATAAGTCCCTCTTGAATGGATTCCTTGAAAAGGCCAAAATTCACCATTGGTTGAACAAATTGGATCCAATTGGAATGTTTTGGGGATCAATCCTGACCCACTCCCAGATCTGCAAAGTTCTACTCTTCCAAAGCAGGTGATGTTTCAAGGGCTAAAAAAGAGATGAATGTTTTGGAAGAAGAAAAATTAAAAAGATTCACTGAAAATAACTCAACATACAATGTCTTGCCATGGGACCAAATGGAGTGGTTGCCTTGCAAATCAATGCTCTTCCATGGTCATCAAATAGAACTCAATTGCTACAATAAAATTAATGCTCCAATTTCTTTTTCATCCCAATCAAATCAAGGCCCTTGTGAGATGGGGAAGGTATTGTCCATCTTTCATCAAAAAAATTGTGCACAGTATTTCCTCATTGTTGAAAACTTTTTCCCTTTGGAACAAATTGATACTTCAAGAAATCCCTACCTTGGCCTCAATTATCTCAATGCCCAAATGGTTTATCAAGTAGGTGGATCAATATCTGTGTTACATCAAGATGAAATGTAAGGTTTTTTTGGCAAGCATGGCTTATGAAGCAAAAAAAGCAAAACTTTGAAGGATGTTTATTGTGTTGTGGCAATTGACCCTTTGGTAAGTTGATATCAAAAATATTAAGTTTTGAAGAACTGTCATTATGAATTTTTCTGACTTGTATTTCCTTAAAAAACAGGAGGAAATATAAAAATTCACATGGACTGATTTTTTATTGTACTGGATATTGGTAAAAGATGAAATCAGAGGAATTGGTATTGTGTCACATATCTATCTAAAACACTTGTATAAGGTACAGAATTCAAAAATGGAAATTTCATTTAATCTCAGAAAACTGAAGCACCAATCCTAACAGGAAATTAGAAATCCTTGTTTGCACCACTTATTTGAAATGATCATCATCTAAAAATCTGATTCTTCTCATTTTGGAAATTTGTAACATTGGAAATCATGGCCCCTGATGTACAATTCCAATCATAACCACTGAAACTTTGTTAAATCAAAGTATGGTCTTACATTTAAATGAAGAATTCTCAATCCTTCCTTTTATGTAATGAATTTCAATTCAATCTATGCATTTCATAAATATTCTGCATGAATCTTCTGAGTTCATCCAGAAATCAATTTGATGATTGACTCCAAAACCTCATCAAAGTCAATACAGGTTTCAATCAAAAACCCAGGTGCTACACCTGCCGGCAGGTTCCACCATTTTTTTCATGGTGACTAGAAAAAATCACAGAAAACCTCATCAGGAGAATTATTTACTCAAAGGGAGAAAAAGGATGGAAACACTCACCATATGATGGACCTACCCTTCTGGATACTCCCAGGGAGATACTCAAGTAATCAGGCGCTTCCTTTACTTCAAAATTGCCTCCAGTGTTGTCCTCCACCCAAAACACTGGTCCAAGTACCTTCCTTCAATTTTCTGAAATACCAGAACAGGGCTTTTTGTATATTCAAAAGTATTCACACTGGCCATACTTGGGGGTGACACTGGTAGTGCATATCTTCTCTGATTCAACGCATCTTGACCAAGGAGGGTAGTACTGGTTCAGAGTGTAAAAGATAAAAAGAGCTGAGCTCTAATGAGATGAAAGGATTAAAGAATGAGTGAAAGGGGCTTGTAACGTCAAGCGTAACAGACCTGAGATCAGGAGGAAAAGGACACTCCAGTTGATTTGTTGGCTGAACAGATGATGAATTCCACTTGAGAGCACTGGTGTTTATATAGACTAAATACACTATAGGATGACAAGTGGTTGAGTACAAAATGAATAAGGTAAAATTAGCATAAGCAGTTTAAGTGACATGGTAAGTGAAATTCTATGCTTGGACAGTCTGACAATTACTACTGAGAACACAGCCTAGTTATATTTTAGCCATTATTCTAATACTTCAATAACAACAATAATATAAATCAAATCAATGCAATCAATGATACTTTGAACTCCAGTTGAAGTCACATATATATAAACTCAAATTCTAACACACAGGATGGTAGTCATTGGTGATTTCCATGTTTAATGAAAGAGTGGGTAATCTGTTGTAGGATGATAGGGATGGACAGCTATCAGCTGGGGATGGTGATGGATAAGGTAGGGGGAAAGACAAATCAGTCATGGTGTTAACTCAATATACTTCTCACCTCTTTTTATGGGTATCAGGAGCTACCCCTTCCTCTTCTGGGGTGGTACTTTCATAACCACAACTTTAATCATTCTCCTCAGCCACACTCAACCCTCAGCCAATCTCAGTACTCAGTAAAGTCTACGTTCTATCCCTGGATCTCCATGCAGCACCGCCTGAAATATCCTCCTGAATTCCCTGCAGGTTCTAGAAAACCATCCCAAACTCCTCTCTCCCTCTCTATGGCTTGGTGCATCATCATCTATCTCTCAAATATATATGGTATGAAGGGTACATACCGTGAACCCATAGTAGATACTCCCGGCTGGACCATTCATACTCCAGTTCAGCACATTCCCACATTTATGGACAGGCCAACAACCCAATTTGTCAATCCACTGTCTCAGGTCAACATGTAATAACATGGGGGATCTCAGCCACAGAACCAGTCATCCCTCCTCAAGGCCTCCTCTCGTTTCTCACATATACTGGCCTCTCTTCCCTTCCTTGAATAATTCCCCTCAAGGAATTAGTATACTAATTCTTATTTTTTATTCACTCTTCCAATAGGTGTCATCCTGCAAAAGAAATTTAATCAGCCTGCCTTACTCATCCCACCTATCCCTTTGGTGTTACTCTTATAGGAATCATTTTTCAACCCCCTCCAGAGCCTTACTCCTGGATTCTCCTCCTTATAATTGTCATTACTCTATTTTCTTTTTTCATTGCACTAAATCCCTTATCTCTATCATGAGTTCTGTGAGAAAAAGTGCCTATGCCTCCATCCCCTTGCATGCCAGGGGCAGTTGTGACAACTTCCTAAATAGCTCCTGACTTTTTTTAAATACACAATGAGACTTGTGTGTTTCATAAAGAAAAGAAAGGTGCTCACGGTATGAGATCCCTTTAAAGATGATTGGAAGTTATGGGGGATCTAATACATGGGCCTGAAGGCCTCTTATATATTTTTTTGGTTCTCTTTTTGTTTTATGGTACTCAGTAGCTCTCTCAATAAATTCTGAGTCTCACAATGACATCATGGTCCTTAGGTTTATGTGTCATTGTTGGAGTGGTTGTCCTAAACTTACCATTTCCCTACTTGTTGGATGGTAAGGGTTATGCAAAAGACTCCAACATTTTCCTCTTCAATCCTCTCTGTCACTGGTCCTCCCACCTCCACCAGTACCCCCATCTTCTGAACTCTAGAATGATAAGATTTATTGAAACTTTGGAAAAATTGATGAAAACTTGAGTTGTTTTGTAGTGAGGTATGATGATTATTCCTCAAATTCTGAGATGTTTTGAGGAGCATTGGAGTGCTAGATGGGGCTTTTGTTATTTTTTTTAGCATTTTGGTTGTTGTTGTTGTGATGATGGACATGTTTGTTTGAGATGTTTGCAGTGATGTAAGTTGATGAGGCTGGATTCATGTTAGATCTGAGCTCTTGAGGAGATAAGTATTGTTAGTGGTGGTAGCAATACTAGGCTTTGATAAATTCATGAGTTTATAGGATTGATGAACTGTATTTTTCTTATCCTGTTGGAATTGTAATTTGAACCTTTTTCAATGGAGTGAAGTGATTAGAGGGATGAGTTTTAAAATTCTTTGTTTTTGTTTGAGTAAATGGAGTTGTTGATTGAAGAAGGAATGGTTAGTTGGTCATTGAGCAGGAATGAGGGGATGTATGAGAAATCAAAGATGATGAGTAAGCATGATAAATGGTAAAGAGAGCAAATAGAGAATTATATTGTATGTTTGGTAAAAACCCACTCGCTGCAGGAAACTCTGAAAGGACTGATGTGAAACAAGTGTTTTTCTTGAATTTTTAATGGTGGGTTTGCAATGGCAGATTTGGGTTGAAAACAGCCATTAAAAAAATGGCGGGTGAGCTAAACCTGATACAGAATATTGAGTTGATTGAGGTGGTTGAAAATCAAGTAAAAAAGTGAGGTCCTTATCAGTGTGCATGGTATGTTTTTTGAAGTCCTTCATGGTCTCTGCAAACTTTAAAAGAAGTAGGTAGGCTAGAAAATCATATTAAAATGGGAAATATTCTTGAGGAAGACTTTTGCCTTGGTGTTGAACTCTTCAATTCAGTCGCTTTTGAATCAAAGAAAGAGAAAATTTTTGAAGACCCTGGAACACTTAAACACTTGGGAAGAGGAATATTTTACAATTATTTCATTCCAGAGGACCTTGGAGGAGTTCTTGTTAATGGTAGTTACCATGTTGTTGTGAGTAGAGAATTTTATTTTAGGGACTTGAATCAAAGTTTTATTTGATTGTTAGAATTTGTCTCCAGGTCTGCATTTTTGCCATTCATTATGTGTGAGAACCCTGTCATGTCAATAATAGTGCCCATCTTGTCCTTTCTGATTCCATAGTTGTCCTTGCCAAGCATGGGGATGGTTTCAAGCGCAGTTTTGAGCTAAGCTTTTCAAAAGTGATCCATTTTTGAGATAAAAGATTTGTTCCTTAGAATTTGTTGTTTATTGAGAGTTTCAGAGCCAATTTAGCCTTTAACCATGAAAGTATTCAATTTATTAAAATACTAAAGGCTAAGGACTGAAACAAACACAGCAAATGATAAGGTTTGAAGAAGTGAGAAGACAAGAAAAATGAAAGAAAAGAAAACCAAATGATGTTTCTTGAGATTAAATTTATGACAAGGAGAGCAGGACAGAATTAATGAAGGACTGGGAGACAGAATGACTGAAGGATTGAAGGTTTATTTATTTTGGTTGATTAAATGAAGAGGTAGAAGATTTGATCTCACCAGGCACACAAGGGAAACAAGCTGAGGCTCATTAGTTGAGTATGGTAGGGTGGTTAGTCAACTGAGGTTGTAGTTTGTGCTAAGTGTTTTTTGAGATTAAAGGCAGTTATTCTGAGGAGTTGGAGGTGAGAAAACAGGGAGATTGAGGTGGTAATTGGATAGCTGGGAGCAATTTTTGATTGAACATTGTAAGTTGAGCTTGTGAGGCTTTAAGTGCACCCTGTGCAAGGCACCTTATAAAACACTGAGAATTTGATTAAAAGTGACATACCTCAGGAAAAAGGGGCCCTTTTTTGCCCTGATTCCCAGTTGTAATCAGGTGATCATTGTTTTTTTGTGGTTTTGGTGTGCCAAAATGAATTCCCTGTGACTTGAGCTTCTAGCTCCCACATGTAACATAGAGCTATTGAAAAAAAGGAATTAAATTATTATTAAAATTGAAAAAAAAACTGCATCAGGTGCAAGAAAAAATAATAATAATCAATTTTAATATTTCTTGGATTATTTTTGCACTTGATGGAGCTTATTTTCAAAAATTTGATAATCTTAGAATTTATTACATCAATTAGGTGTGTTTTTTTATTTATTTTTTTATTTATGGTAGAATCATCTTTACATTCCATCCAAAATACTAATTACTTTTCAAAAAAATAAGTTTCTGATTTTATCATTATGATTATCTTACTTGATGAATTATTTGTTAAAATATTTTCAAACCTTTTAACTTCTCCTGATAACAGGTATATGCAGAACCTTTTTACTTATTTTAAATTTTGTTATAAGGTTTTTAAATCCCAATAAAAAGATCAATTCCCCTTCAAAGAAATCAATCTTTAGCACAAATTTTTTATTATTATTTTTATTATTAAATTTTTGAAGCTTTTCTTGTAATTATTAATCATATTCAAATTCTTCCCTGGGAATAAATGTTGGCAGAATTTTTTTTTTGACAGGGAATTTTCATTAAATCAAAAATCACAAATTGTATTCAATTTAATCTGTTTTTCATTTTTCTTATAATTATTTGTGTATTGGATGATATTTTTGTTCAAATATTTCAAACTATATGAATTCACTTCATTAAACAGGTATATTTGTTTTTTTATGTTTGTTTTATGCTTGAATTCAAGGTATTTAAATTCCACTGTAAATATTACATTTTTTTCAAACAAAACAAATTTCTATCAATTTTATTATTTGCTTTTACATTGGATGAAAGGTTTTTGAAATCTGATTTCAGATTTTAAATTCTTGAAAAAAAATATTTCTTGCATGTTCAAACGTTAAATGAACTCAATTGGTGTCAATATCTGGATCCTCCAAATTTTCTATACCAGACATACCTCATAGGAGGTCTGGAGGCCTTATATTGGCGCCCCAGGGTCTAAATTAATTTTTATAGGCCTTTGGGCACCCAACAAGCAATCAAAAGGTGTTTTCTACCCCTAGAAATTCCTTTAAACCTTAGAAAGGCTTCACGCCTCCCTGTTCTGGGAAAGCATGCCAATTTTTGTGAATATAGTAATTTTTTAAAACTTATCATGCTTATGGCGACTATAGGTGTGATTCTAGCAAAAATTAAATTACTAAAATCAAACCAATTTTGAAAATTAATGTGAATTCAGTTTTTTTTGGTATTGATTTATCCACGCCCACAAATAAATCATTGATGAAATAAAAGGATTGGTCAAAGTAAAAACTGGGGATATTTAAACCCTCTTGTTGGGGATAAAACTCATGATTTATGCACCTGGGAACTTAGAACCTTTGTGATGAAGGATTAATTATAGCAGAAAATACATTCTTTGGCTGTTCCTGGATATAAAAATATCCATGGCAGAGAGGAAATAAATTTCTTGGTGAATTTTTAATATCAGGTTACCTCCAATAACTAACTAAAGGGTGAATTGTGGGCCTCCCCTGATTCCTTGAGGACTTTCTGTGCTAGAAAAGATGAGGTCTACCGGTTGGAATGTCCAAAAAGAGATCAGAATAAAGCCACTCATCACTTAATGATTCTCAAAGGTATTTGATTCCTGTATGGAATGGTTTCTGAAAGTATAACAATGAGTCTCTGTGGTATATAGAGCCTGAAAGATAGCTTCATTCCTCCCTTTGAGTTTCTCAGTGTAAATATAGAGGAAAAAACTATGTTCAGGGTCTGGAAGAAAATTGATGCATATCCCAAAGGCTTCTTTTGGTTGTGTAAGCCAGATGGAAATGTCACTTCAAAAGAAATGTATTATTTCAAGCCCTTGTTGCAAAATAATGATGGTGGAAATCAGCCTGTGTTTCCTGTATATATCCTGTTATTGGATGTATTTTTTTTGTGTAAGTTTTAAAATATTTTTAATTAATTGAAGATATTCTTCTGGAAATTTATTTAATATGTAGCTTTTGAAGGTTTTGCCTTTTCCAAATGGAGGGACCTTTGAAAGTGGATTTTGTATATTTTTGTGATTTTGATGAAAATTTTTGAGTGCTATTTTGAGGGGCCATCACATTTCTTTTGTGTAATTTTTAAAAAATGCAAGGTTTTTGGTGAAAAACCTGATAGTTTTGAATGCAAATAAAATTTGCATAAATTTCCCATGTATACTGTAGCACTCCTATCAGGCCTTTTGTAAAATTCAATATCTGTAAGTTTGGGGAGCATCTTTCAGCCTCTTTACTTGCTGTGGATTTGTTTCAATGTGGCTGCATGTGGTAATTTGAGATCCTGGGGCTTTATTCATTTTTTAGTTTTGCTATTGTTGAACAAATCCGCATGCAGGAATTTGGACAAAACTCTATTGGGCCAAAAGCTGCAAAGCCATACACAACACCTAATTTTTACTAAATTCGATTCAGGTAACATATATGTAATGTTTAATGTGAGATATGAACATTTCCAAAAGGTTCCAGATTTGGATTGGGAAATATTTGCACATTTATTTTAGAGGTTCAAGTTGTATGTTTTTGAGGGTAATTCCAGTGGGTTACTCAACTTAAATTTTGGTCTGGAATGCATTTCTGCAATATTATCATGGAATTTCATTTTAATTATTTGTGTTTTCATTGTTTTTATTTTTCATGGAAATTTTTTCAGAAGGCTCTGCACTAGTGGATGGCTGAAAAAAATTCAATAGAGAAGGATATCAACTGTAGAGTGGTCAAAAGAAACCATAATGATTTCTGGGATTAATCTAAATTCTTTCTAGTACCCAGGTGATCCAAATTAAAAAAAAATATAAACTTTTTCAACCGCCTGTATGTACCAGTAAAAAAAATTATAAAGAAGGAAACCCAAAAAATATTACAGGTTACAATCCATTATGAAGTAATTTTTTTTGAAATATTCATCTTCCCCTAACCAGTTAAATGAAAATAATAGCAGGAAAAAACATTGAGGATATGTTCACCATTCAACCATATAATTTCATCTGTATGTCCTCAGTTATAATACTTATAAGGTTTAAAATATTATATGTGAGATATATTTGGGATATACTAGAATAATTTTTTAAATCATGTAAACACCAATGGAAGCTTGGATCAGTGGATATAAAATTATTATTTTCAAGAAAAATTTATTTATTTCAATCAATTTTTTTTTCATGAATCCCCCCATTTTGATGTGTGCTTTAAACCATTCCTGAATTGTGCTCAAATCATTTATAATATGTTTAATACAAAGAAAGGCATAGTTATATTTTTCATCTTCAATCTATTTCCATTCTCACTTCTTACCAAAAGAATGTTGTGTTGATGTACAAGGTCCTTGAATGGATGATAAAATGAGCCAGAATCTTTTCTGAATTAAATTGGAATAATCTTTTGATTAAATGTGCAAGATTCTAAGGACCTATGAAAAAGACTAGTGACAGCTCCTCGTGGGGAAGCTCAAAATTCAATAAAAATACCTCCTACAATTATTTAAAAATTTGTCTTTCTTGGAAAAATCCAATAATTCATCTATCAAACTCCCTTTTTCCCAAAAGAGCCCTCCTGAAGTGGTAAACAAAACAGAAAAAAGAAGCCCAATCCAAAGCATAACCTCCTGCACTAATCATGTCTAATTTACTTCACAATTTTTCTTTCCACCATATTTTTTCACCCTGATACAATTTTTTTACACAGTTTGGGTGATCCCTCATTCAATATCTGGGTATATTTAAATACATCCAGCAGGAAATCAAACCATTGTACAATTTTATCAAGCTAAACCGCTGTATTGATTTTCATCTGCATCATTTTCCTTATTGATCTACTGGAGTGATTTTTCTCAATTAGCCCACCCCAAAAAAATGTTTGGTTAGTGGTTCAGCCTGCAACATGCCAAGAAAATATCTATCCTTTAGCTACTGGAGGTAATAGAGCTGGAACAAATAGATTATTCAAGTTGATACAGAAACGATCCACAAATATATAGATAAACCATGTGCAAGGAGGTGGTTTGGAAAGGTTTGAGGGTAAATTAATAAACCAAAAAAGAAATAATAAAGTAAAAAAGGGTCCGCAGTAAATACTTGGGATATTTAAAACATGCATTCAGGGAATTTTACTTGTAATCCCATCATCTGGGAATGTGGGACCTCAATAAAAGTGAATATTATCAAAAAGATAAGTGGTACAGCTGGGCTTGGTTAGCAAACCAGCCAGAACAGAGAGGAATAACTTAATGGGTTAAAATTTTATACCAGGGTACCTGACATAACTGAACTGAATGGCATTTTTGGGAACTATTATGATTCGTTTAGGACTTTCCATGGTGAAAAAGCTATTTCATAGGTGTGGAATCTCAATAACAAGTTCAGAATTGAGTAATATAGGCTAATAATTACTTCATTCCAGTATGGCACAGTGTATGTATCAACAATAAGGAGTATATGGGGAATATACAGGCTAATAAAGGCTTGTATTTATCCCTTATCAGGCTATCAGGGGTCCTCCTAGAGTTTATCAAGGTAAATTGAGGGTGAAAAACCATGAGCTTGGGTCAGAAGTTCAGTCAAGCATGACCTAAAGGATTATTTTGGTGGTTTATTCTAGATGGTGTTGTCACATGTCAAGAAATACAATATTTCTGTCTTTTTTTGCATGATAATGGAAGGGTAAATGAGCCTGAAATCCAAGTAAAAATCCTGTTGGTGTATTTATTGGTATTTTTGATTCCTGTTAAAATTCTAATCAATTAAACAGAATTTCCTGTAAGGGTGATGATAAATTCACAACTACAGTTGGGTGGGTGTTGTGTAGGGCTCCATAAGACCTGTGGGAGCGGTTTAGGGACCCACACAACCTGTAAGAGTCTTTTAGGGCCCCATACAACCTGTGAAAGTGGTGTAGGGTCCCTCAAAGCGTGGGGGCCCATATAATACTCCAAAGGGTTGTTCTAAACACGCCCAACCACTGGGGGGGCATAGACCCCCCATAATGGGAATTTTCAGTTTTTTTACCCCTGTACAGAACCATATTATTTATTATTTATTATTTATTATTTATTATTTATTATTTATTATTTATTATTTATTATTTATTATTTATTATTTATTATTTATTATTTATTATTTATTATTTATTATTTATTATTTATTATTTATTATTTATTATTTATTATTTATTATTTATTATTTATTATTTATTATTTATTATTTATTATTTATTATTTATTATTTATTATTTATTATTTATTATTTATTATTTATTATTTATTATTTATTATTTATTATTTATTATTTATTATTTATTATTTATTATTTATTATTTATTATTTATTATTTATTATTTATTATTTATTATTTATTATTTATTATTTATTATTTATTATTTATTATTTATTATTTATTATTTATTATTTATTATTTATTATTTATTATTTATTATTTATTATTTATTATTTATTATTTATTATTTATTATTTATTATTTATTATTTATTATTTATTATTTATTATTTATTATTTATTATTTATTATTTATTATTTATTATTTATTATTTATTATTTATTATTTATTCTTTGTTGTATATAATTTATAGATTATAATTTATAATTTATAATTTATAATTTATAATTTATAATTTATAATTTATAATTTATAATTTATAATTTATAATTTATAATTTATAATTTATAATTCATTATTCTTTATTTATTTTTTAGTGGATGTTACACAACTTGATTTCAGTTGTTGAGCGTGCCTTAAAACTCAAATGGGACGTGTAGCATGCCACACAGACCATTTAAATTGTGTAGCATGCCACATGGACCATTTGAGACGCGGAGCATGCCACACGGCTCATTTGAGTCGTGTAAGGTGCCACAGGGCCCATTGGTCCGTGTGCAGGAACACCTAGAAAGCCTCTAACTTCAGTGGAATTTATTGGAGTGGGTCAAGAGATTATCATTTTGACTTTGGATGGTGCCATTTTTCTTCCTTCTTTGCAGGCCACATGCGTAAAAATTCCCAGATCAGGGACACAAGCAGCCAATTTGGATCCAGAAACAGTCAAGCCCTATTCCTCAATCCAAAACAGAATCCTTTCCAAAGTAGTAGCATATTTGCAAATGAATTGAAAAATCCTGGAACACCAAGATAAGAGCTTGTTATCATAATCAGACAATGGACCTTTAATTCTGTCATCATCAATAAAGATCCCAGAATGATCATAAATTTCATCCTGGAGTATCCATATCATCTGAGCCTGATAGACTGCAACCACATTGGTGGCACTCTGAGGAAATCCAGTAAGATGCAATTGACCTAGAGGAGTATCAAAGGTAGTGAGAGGACAAGAGTTAGGCTGTACAGATTGTTTTTCATAGCCACCCATAATTTCTCCCAGACCATAGAAAGCCCTCCCAGAAAAATATTCCACAAATTATTCAGTAGCAGGAGGAACTACAGAGTCTTTAATTGTAACTTTGTTGAGACGTTGGAAATCATGAATTACTCTAAGTTTGCCATTAATTTTAAGTACGCAGAAAACAGGGCTGGAATAACTAGAATTGGACTGTTCATATAGAACAGTACAGACTTGTTTGTGGATCAAATTGATAAATTCATCAGCTTTATCATCAGGGATTGGAATATACTTCTTTTTCCAGGGATTGTGCTCAACTACGGGGATAATGTAAGGGAGAACATGAGATTCATCAAGAGACCTCTCTCTTCTTCACAGAAGGAAATAGGATTTTCCCTCAGAGATAAGACATTTCTGATCAAATCCAACTCATCAGGAATAAGCCATCCATCTGGACCAAATTTCAGCACTTTCAGAAGTTCTTCAGTGACACAACCTGAAGGCTCAAAGGGACCAGAAAGAGATTTAGAAAAAAGACAGTAAGGATCACGGGATAAGGTAGGGTGCATGAGAGGAGGATTAAGGTTGAGGGGCATGGGCCAACTGATGGGTTGGAACTTTTTTGCAAGTGGTTTATACTTGGTGACAAAAGAGAGAAGTTCCTGTTTCCTCAAAGCTTTGAACAGCAAGACCTGACTGAAAAAATGGAGACCAAGCTCCAACATTTTACATTTGCTATGTTCAGAAACGTCCTCAAAGAGTGCCTTTTCCATAAAAGAAGAACAAAGGGATAATACATTGCTCACAGGTTTGGAACAAGGTAGATTTTTGAAAATGATGGTAGAAGAATGCCCTAGCAGGGAATAATTGGGAAGTTTTACTTTGACCCCCAAGTTTCTCCACTGAAGTGCATATTCCACCATACCAAAACCATCAAGAAGAGAATCAAGATCAGGATCTAGTTCATACTCATTGCAGAGAGTAGAAACGGAGCTAAAAGATTGAACAGGATTAAGAGCAGAAGGAAAAGAAGAAACCATAGATCCAGAGAGAGGGAATATTCTTGGGATTTGTTATCTTGACATGTTTTTGATTTTGAATACTTTACAGATCAAAGGAAATGATGGTAAAAAAGAAAAATAAGCCTCTGGGATGAGAGTTGATCCTTGATTTGAATTCCGGAGCTGAGAAGAACTACAACTATCAGTAGAATCAACTAATCTGCTAAAAAATGAGAGGAATTAGATGTTTCCTTCTGCTTCCCCTTTAGAACCAATTTAGGGGGATGACTAGGGAAATATCTTTCCCAAAAAACAGAATACAAGGAGCAGAGAGGAACTTCAATCTTCCTTCCGTCAGCATTGGGGAGAAGGATTCTCTCCCAAACTTGATCATAAAACATCAAGGTAGCACCAAAGTCCATTAAAAATCATAGGTCCTTCCAAATGAGTAATCCAAAAATGAAAGGTTCCAAGGATATTTTTACCAATTCAAACTGGAAAATCTTAAGAAATACCAACTAAATGACAAGACTTATTCCCTATTCCATATACCAAGGAGTTGAAGCTAACTCTAGGACTGAGCTTGAGTTTTCAGGCCATAGCATCCAAAATCAGGTTAAGTTGAGAACAACAATTGACCAGGAGAGAAACTATTTTATCCAATTTTCAAAGAAAACAAGGAAGAAAACCAAGCTTACAAGAGTACAGTTTGGAATCTGAGGAAGGATTGGTTATTCCAGAGTCCTCAAACAACCTTCCAGGGGAAAATTTCAATTCTTCAGAGCCAATTTCCACATGTCAATGGGAGACCTATTTCTTCATCCCTTCAGCAACAGAGGGAAAAATTGACAGGAGCTCAGGAACAGATAAATCAGGAATCTTAAGATCAGAAATTTTTTTAATACCTCTTCCACAGCATTGAGGTGGTCCTTAGAGTTTACTCTCTTGAACCAAACTTTTTGCTAAGTGGAAGGAGGATGCTCAGGTGAAGCTGGGATCATGATAGAATCAGAAGGTTGGGATGTTGCAACAGGTGGATGAGAAGGATCAGTTTGGTTTTGAAACCTTTCCATCACAGGTTCTGTTTCTACGTCCATGTCTTCCACCACAGAGGAAGGAGGGGTGGAGGAGGATTTTTTTGGGGGGTTTACAAAAGATAGCAGATTTCATTGGAGGAGCTTGCCAAATTTTGAGTTCCTCATATTTTTTCATAGCCACATTGGATTGATAAGCTCCAGAAAAGCTAGAGGAGGAGATAGCAGAAGGATACCATGGTTGAAGAGTACCACAGGAAGATTGAAAATCAAAAGAGGCCAAAGAAGCTTCCTTAGGAGGAGATGACTCAAAAGATGCCACCAAATGACAGATGGGACATGATGAATCAAAAGGGATCAGAGAAACATTAGCAAGAAAAAAATTAATTCTGTTCTGTTACACAAAATGTTCCTCCTTATCCTTTTGGAGTTCTGGGAATTTTCCAGTTCCATGAACTTCCCTATGACAATAGTAGCAGACCAGAGTGAATCTAGCATAGGTATTAGAAGATTTGGTAGCAGAAATAGCAGAAATCATTTGATCCATTTTATTCTTGAAAGCTTGGAGAAGTTTTGTGATTTTTTCAATTTTTGCAGTATCTTTTTTAGCCTGAGGATTTGATTTGGGAAGACAGATTGCCTCCATTTTACTTATAATTTTGTTAGACTCTGAAAATTAGGGAGAAGGAACAGGTTCAGTGGTGCGGGGCTTTTCAAAAGTTAGGGAAGTTTTACCTTTCATGACTTTATCCACAGCAATCCTAAGGACAATAAAAGCAGGAAGCCTGAAACAATTATCCCTAGTCCTGATCATAGATCCAGAATTAACCAATTCCTCCCTTATTTTCTCCTGAACTCCTAGCAAAATAGATTGGAAAATATGGAATCAAATTTTGTCCATGATGTCAATATGATAATTTTTCTGGAGATAAGATTGGATAGGATCCCAAGATTTTCTGAAAGATTGATAATCAGAGGCTGAAAAAAAAAACCTTTGAGATACACTGAGATAGAAGATCATCAAAGTCCTGTAGCCTAAATCAAGCTATATCTATCTTTCCCCAATATTCCAGAATTGTTTCCCTTAGAAGCGTCCAGTTATGAGACTCAAATACATCAAAAGACTCAATTAATTCCATAACTTCATCATATGAAATAAATAATTCTAATTGATAGGCCATATTGTATTTGCTAGCTCCATCCACTTCCGCAGCCATTTTGTAAGAATCCAGTAATCATTTGACATTCACCCTGTTGAAACCCAAGTTCTTGTTCTGGGGTTTGATCTTGAACATCTTAGAAAAATCAGAGGAGGAGGCAGTACCAGTAGATTCCATTTCAAATAAAAGGGTTCCTAGAGGATCCAAAGAGCAGATTTCCAAAGTAGCTCACAAGTTTGGCAAGAGTAGGGTTTCACAAAAAAAAAAAAAAAGAATCTTTCCCAAGTGTTGCAAAATTGGAAGGACTTACTTTTGAGATAAGTTTCCTCCACAGATCAGGTCCAAGAAAAAAGAGAAACAGAAAAAAAAATCTGATTTCAAATTATATTCCAAACCTAGTGGGTCTGTGAATCCCAACGTTTCTGGTTCAAGTCAAGCCTGGGGGACCAAATGTAAGACTGCAAACAGTGCTGAGCTGCAGGCAGTTCTGTGGAGAGGAAAAGGTTCTGTTTAGGCTGCCCTCCAATGAATCAATGGGAAGGATGAATTTTTATAGTAGTTGGTAGCAATGGAACAACACTATCTGAGGCAAGATGGTGCAGGGAAAAGACTTGAAAAAACTAAGTTAAAGTTTTTTCAGATTTCAATGGAACAAGGCAGTTTTAAGTAAAAAAACCCACAAGCTAATAACTCTGGTTGTCAGCAGAAGATTGGGAAAGGTCAACTCAATCCCAACCAACCTCCAAGTTCTCAATTAACCTTCCCAACTCTTTGCAATCATGCCCTTGAAGGGTACCAGATAACTGTGGGTGCTGTACAAAAGAAATTAATTTTTTTAATGAAGCTCTAGAAGCAAAGCACTAACAAATTCAAAAAAGAATAACCCAAAACTTCTCAAGGGACTCAAGAATAGCGTGGTTGAATTCAAATTTATAGAAATTAAGGGAGGTTTAACACTCCAGGTTTCAAGCTTAAAGAAAGCTCTCAGTCAAACGTGACTGGTTCCGGAAAGACAATCAAAAGAATGATCAAGACCAAATTTTTCAGAGAAAGGGATCAAAGGAGTGGTTTAAAACAATCAATAATTCAACCAGATGGATTCCTTTTCAACTAGCAAAGCTATTGGTTGGTGATAAGGAAAAGGGCCACAGGACGGAGGATCAGGAGTTTGAGTATGGAGGCTCAAGGATCAGAGGGAAATCATCAATATACCCTTGATAAGATGATTATAAAGTCTCAGATAAAGGGGGGAAGAGCCCACAGATTTATTTCTTGATACCATAATGATTGATTATAAGATGAATGATAGCTGATAGCTGATGATGGAGAAAATAGGCAGGGGAGAGCAACTCCTTTTATGGGATAGAGACCCTGTAGAATATTTACAAGTGGGTGACAAATATGAGAGCAGAATTTTTCTTTTGGCCCCTTATGTTGAGGTGTACCAAATTGGTCACCACAGCGCCTGTTATGGATTGGTGGACCTGATGGCTGGGTATGATGAGCCGTAACTACATCCCAAATAGCACCTGCTGACTGCATTTTAGACTGGGTTAGAAATCATGCAGCTAATGCAGTTGCCCCAAGGTTCAAATAACTTGGTGAGGGTGTAACAAGCTCAGATGACCTAGAAACTGCACAATGACGTCTAAGGGGGTGTCCAGATCTTTATCAAGAAATCAAATATCAAGGGCTCAAAGAAAGAATGCCGAGGTTCTGTTTTGCGGAGGCTCCTGCAAATTTTCATTTCATTTGGGAATAGGAGGTGAATCTAGAATGTATCCTGTTTTGGATAAAAGAAGGGGGAGTTAGGGTGTCAGGGAAAAATCTGGCGGTCTGTGTGCAGGCGCTTGAGGTCTTGGGGAATGTGGTGGCTTTTTAAAGTAGGTGGATTGTGGAGAAGAACAGAATAAGGTTCTTGAGTGGCCAACCATGCAGAAAGTGTCACAAATCCTCCAGTACCTGGGGCTGTGTAGCTAAGTCTGCAGGTAAATTGAGTGGTTTGCAGAGGTGGCAAGCCCCTTGCGGGCACTGGAACAGAAAAGTGGAAAGTGGGAGTGGACTTTAAGTTGCAACAAGGCGTTTGCAAAGCTCAAGTGGATTGTTTGGTGTGACATTGTCCTCCCAGAACTCAACTACAACCCTGGAGGGATAAGCATGGTGTTCAACTCTAGCGAATTTGGTGCTGGGGTTTTCCTGACACAGGAGGGGGACGGGAAGGACTGGCCAGTGCTCTACAAGTCACTCACCTTGAAGGCAACAGAAAGCCGCTCCTCTCAGCTAACACTGGAGCTGTGAGGGGTTAACAAGATTGCGCAGAGGCGTCAGCACCTCCAATGGGGTGTTCATTTCAAGTTTTTAGTGGACACGGAGGCCTTTGCACAGATGATCAACTTGACAACCCTGCCAAATGTGCCCATGACTAGGTGGGTAGCATTGCTTCAGCCATTTTTCCTTAGTGTGGTGCAATTTCCAGGAAGTTTTTTCAAAATTCCTGACGCTGTGGAGACTCCTTTGGGATTGGGTAAAGTTTAGCAAATAGCTTGCTGGCAGTCACTTGAGGGGGAATTTAGTACTACAACTACTGATAAAATAGATAAATAATAAGGGTGGTTTTTAATTGCCTGCCCCTCTAAGTACTATATTAGTATCACAACAATAAAAGAAAAGAGATTGGTGGCTGATTTTCAAATAGAGTTGATACTATAGTAGTCTCTATCAGACCTAGGATCAATGTATTCAAGCTTGATAAGGAAGAAATAGTGGAACAGATAGGTGACCTGGTGGATAGAAGCTGAGCGAGGGAAGAATCCTTTCTCTAGTCTTATCCTTTATATATTTTTTTTATATTTTTTTTATTGGTTACTGATTGATACTCCTTTGGTGATACAGGTGATGATTTGAATAAAGGTTGAAATGGTTGGGCCTCTAGTTGATGACTGATGGTGATGTTTGATGATGATGATGATTGATGAAGTAGGTTATGATGATGGATGAGGTAGGTGATGCTGAAGACTGATGAAAGTCAAGGTAGGTGGTATTGATGATGGATGATGATGGATGAGGTAGGTGATGCTGATGACTGATGATGGTCAAGGTAGGTGATAATTATGATGGTGGGTGATGTTGATGATTGATGATGGTCAAGGAAGGTGATGATGATGATTGATGATGAGGATGACCAATGATGATGATGGTAAGGGATGATGATATTGGAACTCACTGAGGACACGCAGATTGGGAGTCAGAAAGAAGGATAATATTTCTTATGAGAGATGAATTGAGAATGAACAAAAAGAGGAAATATGAGATGAGAATTAAAGGAGACAGAAGAATCTGAAAGGACAGTTACTCACCTGAGGACACGCAGATTGGGAGTCAGAAAGAAGGATGAGGAAAGAGACCTTCAGACTGGCTCGACAATCTGTCCTCAGGTGATGGGCACGCAAATGAGGCTGGTGACATGTAGGTGTGCGCGCCTGTGATATGTGAGAAGACAATGAGTAGGCGGGCGGAAGTGACAGGTGAAATGTGATAGAGACACCGGATGAGGCATGAGGAGAACATGTGACGGAAGAATGATAAAAATAAGGGTAGAAGTAAATGAGACATGACTAGATGAAAAAAAGGAATGCTGAAGAGATGGAAAAGATGTGGTACAGTATTCCAACACCCCCCCTTGCTAACCACAGCCGGAGATACCAAACATGCGCTGATGAGATTCGAGCAGAACACAAGATAGGGGCTTGGTTAGCATATCCGCTAGCATGTTGCTGGTGGCAACGTGACCTACTCTGAAGACCCCCTTGACAACGCACTCAAGAATGAAATGGTGGCGGGCATCGATGTGTTTGATTCGCAAGTGGTGTCCGGATTATTGGCGAGGGCTTCGGCCCCTTCGTTGTCGACCAGCAGTGGGACGGGGGAGTCATCCCTAAGGCGGAGTTCAACCAGGATGTTGCGGAGCCAGAGGCCCTCCTTGCAGGAGTCCAAGAGAGCTTTGTATTCAGCCTTGGTGCTTGAGAGAGAGACCGTAGGCTGCTTCTTTGATTTCCAGGAGATAGCCCCATTACCTAGGCAAAAGGTGTAGCCCATGGTGGAGCAACGGTTGCATTTGTCCTCAGCCCAGTCGGAGTTGCTGTACCCTGAGAGCGCCACCAAGAGGCCGCCCAGGGTAAGACAGTGGTCACAAGTGGTGTGAAGGAAACCAAGGATGCGGAGCGCGGCGGTCCAGTGGTCAAGCAAGGGATCCGTGAGGAATTGGGAGAGCCAGTTGACCGCAAATGCGACATCCGGACAAGTGCACTGAGAGACCCATAGAAGGGACCCGATGAGCTGGTTGTAGCGGGGAGGAGAGGGAGGAGAAGATGCGGTGCGCGGAGAGAGATCCTTGAAATGAACATCCGTGGGAGTTTGAGCAGTTGCGACGGTGCCAGGGAGGTAGGAGTCCGTGACCAAGGAGATGTAGTGAGACTGACAGATGGAGACGGACCTACGGGCAATGTCACGGGTGATGGAGATGGACAGAAAGAGGGAGAGATCTTCGTCGGAACCAACCTTGAAACGCTGGCCGATGGCCTTCGTGAATGAGGCAGTGAAGGAGGGCGTGCCGACGATGGCAAGATCGTCTACGTGAGCAGTGACGGCTCCTATAAGGTTGCCGCCATCAAGTTTGTAGTACAAAGAGGGGTCGTAGGCGGAGCGAGAGAGTCCCAAAGACAGAAGCGCTGAGTTGAGTTCAAGGTTCCATTGACGGGGAGACTGCTTGAGGCCGTATATTGCCCTGGTGACGCGGCAGACCCAGTCTGGGTGGTGGGGAACTTCAAAACCGGGGGGCTGAGCCATGTAGATGGGCTCATCAAGGTGGCCATTCAGGAAAGCCGTCTTGAAGTCCAGCTGGCGTCCAAACCAGCCCTTGTGTCCGAGGAGACTGAGTAGCAGGCGGAGCGTCTCAAGCCGGAGAGTGGGGGCGAACACTTCGGAGAAGTTCAGACCCTGAACCTGGGAGAATCCCATGGTGACAAGCCGGGCTTTTAGCTTAATAATCGAGCCATCCGGACGCCTTTTCACCTTGAAGACCCACTTGCATCAAATTATCTTGCAACCTTTTGGGGGAGGCACAAGGGTCCACGTCTTCATACCCTGGAGAGACGACATTTCCTCTTGAGCCAAGGTGATGCAGAGACGATGGTGCGGGGAGCGTAGGAGCTGCTTCCACGTCTTGGGGGCAGTCTGGTTGTCCTTAACAGAGGCATTCCGGGAGAAGTTTCCGTAACGGGATGGCGGACGAGATATGCGAGAGGATCGGCGCGGGGAGGGGAGGCGGGGAGGGGCACGAGCAGGAGGTTGGGCAGGTTGAGGACGTGGGGAGAAGAGGAGTGTCAGGGGAAGATGGAGAGGAAAGGGGGGTGTAAGAGCGAGAGGAGGGAGAAGGTTGGAGTTGTCGGATGGTGCTGGGCTACAGGACCGGAAAGGCTGCAGGGGGGGGAGTGACGCACGGACAGGGCAGGGTGACAAGAGCAAGAATTTGGATGGCGTAGAGGGATTGGAGGAGGCAGGAGAGGGACAAGCAGGGAGGGTTTGAGACGGCGGTGAAGGAGGGTTGAGCAAAGAGGCGGGAGCGGTGTCAGGTGGGTTTGACGGTAGATCGGGCCACGGTAGTTCTACAGGGACGGGGGTGTGGTCTTCTTCTGGGATGAGAGAGCGACCATAAGGGAAGGAGTGGTCGTTGAAGATGCAGTTGCGAGATTTGATGGTTTTGCCCGAGGTCAGATCATACAGACGAAAACCGGAAAGATCGAGAAGATATGACAAGAGAATAGCGGGGCTTCCTTTATTATCCAGTTTGTTTCTGTTAGCCTTGGGGATCTTGTACCACACAAGGCAGCCAAACGGATGGAGATATTTTGGATCAGCGTTGGTGGACTGGAGGATGGAGTTAGGTGATACAAACCCTTGAGGTGTTTTGCATAGATATGAGTTGAAGGAGAACATGCAGTGGTCAAGAGCATCTGACCAGAAGGATTTAGGCAGATTGGATGAGGTAAGAGAGCACCTGATTATGTTGCAGATGGTGCGATTTGATCGTTTGGCAACCCCGTTTAGTTGTGGTGAGTGAGGGGGTCCAGGTTCATGAGATATTCCCTTTTGACCAAGGTAGTCTTTCATGGCCTGGTTCAGGTACTCGCCTCCGTTGTCTGATCTTAAGGCTATAACCTTCAGGTTGTATTTGTTTTCAAAAAAGGAGATGAAGTTTTGAGTGGTTTTGAGAATGTCGGATTTGAAGCAAATGGGATAGGCAAAGAGAGCCTTTGAGCAGTTGTTGATGAAGGTGACAAAGTACTTATATCCTTCTCTAGAGATGGATTCAAAGCTGCATACGTTGGTGTGAACGAGTCAACTGGGTTTAGTTGATCAATAACTTAGACGAGTGTGGAAGGGTTTTCTTTTCATTTTTGACTGTATGCAAGTGATACATTGCTGAACGTTCTTTTCTTCCCTTGCGTTTGGTTCTATCCCGTGGGATTTAAGGTATTTCTGGAGTGATTTCAAGTTCAGATGAGACAGCCTACAGTGGTAACCAAAAAGACTGTTGTCAGAGGTTTGAACGATCTTTGACTGATTTGATTCTTCACTGCTTACATTGTCTTGTGAGAGATAGTATAGGATGTCCCTTCTGTATCCGGTTTAAAGTGGTTGCTGATTTATATTCAATATCAATTTGGCGAATATTTTACAGCTGTCCTTTTGGAAAACAACAGTCAGACCTGCGTCATAGATGTTGGAGATGGAAAGCAATGGGTCGTGAAGACTTGGGGCCACAAGGGATTTGAGATGACCAAAAGGAAAAGGAATTATTCCTTTTTCAACTGATTTTATTTTCAAACCATCTGCGAGGCGAATGACGGTGTTGTCGGGGATTTTGCAATTGACTTGGTCTCCGTATGGAGTCATTGAGATTGAGCAACCTGAGTCGAGGTTGAAGTCTCTTTGTTGATGGGGAGTGATGTTTGAGGCACTGCTTACTGCTGCTGATCCTGAGTGGACAACGATTTGTGAGTCCAAGAAGTCATCCAACTCTGATTCAAAGTTGTTGGTATTGACTTTGCTGAGATTCGCGTCAGCGGGTTTTTGGCTGTTTGTTCCGGGTCTACTTTTGGTATTGACGTTTGTTCTCTTCAGCTGACTTAGGACTCTTCTCACTTCTGTGCACCGGGAGAAAGAGTGTCCTTTGACATTGCAATGCGTGCAGAAGTAGGTTCTTGATTGTCTGTGTTCGGGGGTTCTACTTTGGGGGTTGCTGGCTTTTGACTGATGCAATCTTGCTGAGTTTGCCATGACATCCTCTTCTCGAGTTTGGCAACGCAAATGTTCTTGTTTGAGAGCCATTATGAGTCTGGCTGAAGGGACTGACTCCTCGTTCATCATGCTGGACACGCAGCTCAGCCAGTCGTCGGGTAAGGAGAAAAGGATGGCGGTTGATAGAAGGTTGTCGGCTGTGAGGGGATTGTCCATGGTGACCAGCGATGACAGTTTTTCTCCGTACAAAACGATTTCTGACAGGTGAGTGGTCATTTCTGTTTCATTCAGTCTTGTGAGGAGTAGTTTTTTGTAGCCAATAAATCCTTCCACCTGAGGAGTTGTCTTGATGAGCGTCTTTCAATGCGTTCCACATACCCATTGCGCTTTCTTCGTGTTTGCGTATGAACTGGAAGTTTGACAGAGAGATGGATCTGGAGATGACTGAGCAGACCGCAAGGTTTTCGCGTGACCATGTTTCTTGATCTGGTTTTTGTAGAGTGTTGCTGATCAGATATCCAACGCCTGATGCTTGGAAGTGTATTCTGAGTATCATGGCCCAGTCCAGATAGTTTGATTCGGATCCTGGGGCCCTGAGAGGGATGATCAATGGAGTTTTTAGAACTTGATGGGAGTTGTTTACTTCTTCCATGATTGATGTGTTTAACGTCACCAGGTGTGACGTATCCTTTGAGTTGGATGGGTGCGCTTATCTAATCGCTTGCGATTCTGGGCTCATAACCTATTGGAACTCACTGAGGACACACAGATTGGGAGTCAGAAAGAAGGATAATATTTCTTATGAGAGATGAATTGAGAATGAACAAAAAGAGGAAATATGAGATGAGAATTAAAGGAGACAGAAGAATCTGAAAGAACAGTTACTCACCTGAGGACACGCAGATTGGGAGTCAGAAAGAAGGATGAGGAAAGAGACCTTCAGACTGGCTCGACAATCTGTCCTCAGGTGATGGGCACGCAAATGAGGCTGGTGACATGTAGGTGTGCGCGCCTGTGATATGTGAGAAGACAATGAGTAGGCGGGCGGAAGTGACAGGTGAAATGTGATAGAGACACCGGATGAGGCATGAGGAGAACATGTGACGGAAGAATGATAAAAATAAGGGTAGAAGTAAATGAGACATGACTAGATGAAAAAAAGGAATGCTGAAGAGACGGAAAAGATGTGGCACAGTATTCCAACAGATGATGATGACTGATGATGATGAAAGTAAGTGATGATGAGGATGGATGATGATGATGATGGTAGGTGATGATGATGACTGATGAAGATGATGGTAGGTGATGATGAATGTTAAGGGATGATGATGATGACTGATGATGATGATGGTGAGTGATGATGAGGATGGATGATGATGATGATGGTAGGTGATGATGATGATGACTGATGAAGATGATGGTAGGTGATGATGATGACTGCTGATGATGATGGTAGGTGATGATGTTCAGGTTATGGGTACATGCTGGTGATGTTCAAAGGTATGGGGTATGTAGTAAATAATGGTGGGGGTGGATGGTCAAAAGTGTGGGTTACTGGGTTGGGTCATGGTAAAAACTATTTGCTGATGATGGTGGAGGATCCAGGGTAATGGTGGTGGTTGATGATGATGATGATGGTGATGGTGATGGTGATGGTATGGGATATGAGATTGGTGATGATGATAGTATGGGTTATGGGATAATGGTTAGGAGTAGTAAAAGTATGGGTTAAGGGTGCCTAGGAGGCATGGTGATCCCCTGGAGGGGAAGATGGGGGGAACTGATGATGGGACCTGGAGGGGGGAGAGAGGCCCTCTATTTATAAAAAACCCTGCCCTCAGGGCTGCCCCTGAGGGTCTCCCTGGTACAGTGAATACAGTTAATGAGGCATTTTTGCTGGTCAGAGGAGGAGGCTGTGCAGGATCTACATGCATGTACACCCTTGCATGCATTGTGGTGTTGCATAGATACAGGTTCCCCCTGCATAGATTACTTCTGTATAGTGGTGGTTGGTCATTTGTTTGGTCCTTCATGCATTGACTTGCATATATTTCTTCTGTATACAGCCTTTTGTTTGGTGCTGCATGCAGGGTCTTGCATATATCAATTATGTATACTGCTGCAGGTTTTTTGGTGCTGCATGCAGGGTCTTGCATATATTAATTATGTATACTGCTGCAGGTTTTTTGGTGCTGCATGCAGGGTCTTGCATATATTAATTATGTATACTGCTGCAGGTTTGTTTGGTTGTGCATGCAGGGTCTTGCATATATTAATTATGTATACTGCTGCAGGTTTGTTTGGTGCTGCATGCAGGGTCTTGCATATATTAATTATGTATACTGCTGCAGGTTTGTTTGGTTCTGCATGCAGGGTATTGCATATAATAATTATGTATGGTTATTGCTGTATGTGGTATTCACTTGGAGGCATTCAGGGATATGTCCATGACTCTCACTGGTCTGTGACACCTGGTAGGCGTATGGGTAGGCCAGGGTTGATTTGGGCTGTATCTTCTCAACCATGAGAGATAGAGGGGTACTTTGGCTGAGTGACTAGGAGTTATTTTAGTTGCAGAATCCATTTTTGAGGTCTGTTTGATGATTGTATCTGTCCTTATAATAGAAAAGTGAGTCTGATGGCTAAAGGTTAGGTTTTGGAGCACCACAACGCCCTATTGAGGTATCCTCAGGAGGACCCTTACAAAGGGGTGGAGCTCTTGACCTGGAATCTCCGCTCATTTGGGTAGGGGTGGTGGAGGCGGATTACTGTCTCCCACTGGGGCAATATGGAAGTTACGCATTTATGTCCTCTTATTTGCACCATCTTCCGTTTCCCAAGGGGAAAAAGGTGTGCTCATCCAATGGGCAAAGCAGCGCACAGTGAATTTGTAACTACAGTAGGGGAACTTGTGGCTGCAGAGCGTTCCTGTTCCTCTTGTGGTTGCAACAGCTAGGAAGGATCAAGAAGTGATCCTGAAGTGTTTGTACAACAAAATTGGTCACCAGGGCAAAATCACAAGGCAGAGGAGGGTGAAGGCAATGTTCTGGTGGCTGGTGGTGGTGCGCGTGGTATGGAGATGGGTAAAATTGTGCCAATCCTGTCAGCGGCAGAGCTTGAGGCTACCTAAGGAGGTTTTTCACCCCACCCCAGAGGATTTCTTGTTTGGAAGGGTTTCCCTTGAAGTGATGCACAAAAAGGTGGGGAAGTTTGCATATTTACTTTTCATGCAGGATGATCTGTTGTGATGGTTCAAGGCGCATCCTCCGGTAAAGTTGTTCGCAAAGAGTTTTTCTCATTTCTTGGAGTAACACTGTTTGGGCGCTATGGTTTGCTCTGTCTGATCACGGTGGACAAGTCATAGAGTTCTTAGGGTCACCTGATGACATTTTTTCCAATTTGCGGGGAAAGGTTTGGCTTTGTGACAGAGTACTATCTGGAAGACTCAGGGATGGTAACGAGGTGACATCAAAACATCAAGGAAGCTCTGGTCAAGATGTGCTGAGAGGACGGAAAGAAGTGGGAAGAGACGCTCATGGTGGTTCTCTTTGCCAATCAGATTTCTGTGAAGCAGTGAATGGCTTACTCACCTTATGAAATGCTCTTTGGAAAGCGGCCTGTTCTCCCTGTTAACATCAAATTGGAGATGCTTGTAGGCATTGACTGGTGGAATTTCAAGACCCCTGAAGATCTTGTTGAGGAAGGGGCCAAGAAACTTATTAGGTGAAAAGAAACTTTAGAAAGGGATGCAGATTGATTGAGGAAGAACCAGAGGCCTTCCCTCTGATACTGGGACAAGCGCTGTTCCCACCGCCTCTGCAATCCATTGTGGAAGTGGGACTTGCTGCAACCTTACAACCATAGCCTGGAATTTCAGTTGGGGTGAATTTTTGATAACAAATGGAGCCGTATATACCACTTGGCTTCCAAGTTCACGGGAAGGAGCTATCAGCTTGAGGAGTTGGACAGGATGCCCCTTAATCAGAAGGCCACAGCTTTGCACGTGAAGCGCTTTTTTCACATGGGTTCACTTTGTTTGAAAAGACAGCCGGGGACAGTGCCGACTCTGGGGAAAATGAAGCCATATTGGAAATCATAGACCCATTTGGCTTGGAATCTTTGACCTCCGAGGGTTTTGCAGGCAAAGTGCTGCTCCAGAGAAGACAGAGGCTTCAAAACGCTGGGGAAAGCTGCCAATTTGGGGGGGGGACGCTAGTGCTTCAAGGGAAAGCCTGATTTGGTGAGGGGATGATCTAGCAGGTTCACAGCCAGAACAACTATAAACCCCCGAATGTTTGTTTCCTTTCTTCTCTGACTGAATTGGATGATTTGATTGGTACTGGATTTTGGTTTAAAATTGTTTCAGCAACACCGGTGTGGGGGGCAATGTTGGTTCCTTACAAACAAGGAAGAGCCCTGGGGATGGGGATGCGGGACAAAGAGCAATAAAGGCCCAATGTAGGGGTTTGGGGATGATTTTTTAAAAAAAACAATATCCTGCTTTTTCTTCTTTTTGTTTTCTTTCTATTTTTTCCTTTCCCTCACTCTCATGAGCATGGATTGGGAAGAAGGATGGGAAAGATTTTGGCTTGGTAAGGGGGTGAACTAGCTGGTTCACAACCGGAACAACTAGGCATCCCAGAATTTCCTTTATCTGGTGTCTTATAACTCTCTTAGGTGTTGTGAACGCTGGTGTTTTTTTGTTGCTTTTTTTGCAGATTGGGTACACAGAAATGTGCAGAATTCCATCTGGGGAAGTCCAAGTACATTTCCCAAGACTGTTAAAAGTATGGGACTTGGGCCTTGAGGTGCTTTTCTCTCAGGGTAAGCTGGCAGACGTGGGCCTTTGTCTGCTCGTTCAGGCTTGGGGTTCTTTTCTCTCAGGTTCAAGCATGGACATGGATTCAGTTGTTTATCACTCAGGATGAGGGCTCTCAAGGGGCTCATGCGCGGATGTGAATTCTCTCACTGGGATGACTGTTCATTGGGATGGCGCAAGAAAATTTCATTTTTCTTTGAGGATACAGAAGTGCGCAGATAGATGAAAGGAAAAGAACAGAAAGGGGGAGGGGTGGTAATGCGCCTAAATTAGGCCCATAAACTCCACCATTTAAAATTTTTTCTGTGTCCAAAAGCCCCTGGAAGTTCACCAGTAATTTGCGCCAGGATTCCCCTCCATGAGCTCCCAGAGCTGAGAGGAATTGCCTGAGGAGGTTTTCTGACTTGGCTGCAAAGTCCTCAAAATGAGCCTCCCTTAGCGGTAGCCCTTTGGGGATATGCAGGATCTCAGGGGTGGCTGCGCAAGGAGGAGGTGAAGGCAGAGGAGAGGATGAAATGAAAACCCATTTCTGGGACACTGGAGTCAAGGAACATCCCACAGGCTCCGGAGAAAATTGCAGAGCTGGTGAGGGTGATGGGGGGAAGCACCAGGAGCTGAAGGAGGTGGACCAGGCGTTGGACCAGTGGCTGTGGAGGGCCAGGGGTTTTCTCAAGGATTCCTCCACGCGCGGGTCCATTTCACCCTTGTTAAACCAGACCCAGTCAGCCCAGTTCTGGAGGGCTGCTTCCCAGTCCGCAGTGTTTGCAGGTCCTCCTTGCGCAGGGGTCCAGCACAATGCAGGGGAGAGTCCAACTTGCGGCTTTAAGCAGAGGTTGGAGGTGGGGGTCTCACTGGAAATGGGAGGATGGAAATCCAGGCGCATTCCACAATTCCTCCAAGATTGAGTTGTTGCTGGAGACCACAAACGAGTCGCAGCGGGCCCTCTTGAGAGGAAAAGGATTTGGGCCGGGCTTAGATTGGGGAATGGTGTTGCCAAGCAAGCAACCTCAATGGCTGGCGCAGCAGGATGAACACGTGTGGAAAACAAAGAGGAGAGTAGGTACAGTGGGAAACCATCCCAATGGGTAGAGTTTTTGGGGAGGTGGTACAAGGTTTGGAAGTTGGGTGAAGGGAAGGCAGCTTGGAGGACAAGCACAGGTATGTTCAAGGTAACAATGGGGAAGACTTGTGGGGACAGAACTCAACTTAGGAGGGTTGTGTTGTTTTATTTATAACCTTTGATTGAGAACTGCAATGAAGCCTGTACGCTCAGCATTTGGTAGGTTGGGCTCAGCAATTGGGGTTCACACAGTCTCAGCAATTGCTGATGAGGGCTCAGCATTACGCGCCGCCAGGCTCAGCACAATGGGTGTGGGTTGGGCTTGATCAGATGCTACAGGCCATAACCCGCTTGGATTTTAGGGACGTAAGGATGGAGTGGACCCAAACAGGTTTGTGGGCTGGCTATTTTGGGGAAGTGTGGGCAGGGAAATTGTGGAGGTTATACACATTGGGGAGGTTTGCACAAGCATATGCGCGGAAAAAGCAGCAGATTACAGATTCGCACATGCGCGTGGACGCAAAGGCATGGGGAGACTGCAAGTGGGAGGCTGTCAGCTTGATACTATTGCAAAGCAAGCTGAAAAAGTAACAAAATAACGTAAATAAATAAAAATTGTATTAAAGGAGAAATAATAATCAAAATATAATTTAAAATTACAATTCTACAAAAAATTTAAGGTAGGTTCAATGACTGAAACCTACCTCAACTTACTACTTCTCATATTTATGAACATTTAGAAAGGGAAGCAGCCTTGTGAATTTTGGCCATATTAATATTTCACATGAAAACCCAAGTATAGGTTTCAAAGTGAATTTTGTGTCAGAATCCAAGAATTCTGTGGTTTAGAGGAGTTATGGGCGGAAATGTGATTTATCACAATTCCTGCACGCAGCCATGGCAAACAACACATTAGCCCGGGGCTGAGCAGAAGCACTGCCACCCTGTCCACGTACCCTGACAAGCTGTGTACACAGCCCTGGGCATCTGACAGGTATGCAGCCATGGGACTACGGACTGACGGAATGATAGACGGCTTGAGAAGCCCAGATACCACGTAAAAGTGCTAAAAATAAGAGGGGAAAATACTACATATTCAATAAATGTCCCCGTGGATAGTAGATAGTCTAGAAATACATAAAACTATATAAAAATACTTGAATAAACATTCCACATATTTTTTCATAAAATTTAATAAAATACCAAATATTTTGAAAAATAAGATAACTACAGTTTGTAAAATAATTGAAGATACTTTAAATATACAATTTTGAGAACTTTAAGGCTTAAGTATGTCCGTGATATACTGAGAAAACTGATTATGTCCAGATATTAAATTTATTCCTGTAGCTTCCAGAGGAATGTCTACCAAGAGGAAATGGACTATTTATTAAGAATAGTTAATTGAATAATGATCATGTGGATAGATGATTGTTATTCACAAGTCAAAACATCAATCAAAAGGTAGAATAATTCCCATAACCTGTGGAATTAGATTTTACCTGTGCTAAAGCACCAAGAAGACGTGAAAGGCTACCACTGGTTACCCTTCTAGCCTTGGCAACTGTCCCTTTGGGAACCTGTATCACTCAGAAGGATAGAATTGGGACTCAAAAAGGTAGAAATAAAGAGCTCTCTTGGGTGATTGATACAAGAGACCCAGTTATATTAAAATCCAGACATTTTTCCAAGGTAATCAAATACTTATTAGAGATTAATAAGTGGTTTATGGCTTTAGTCTGATTGATAATATCTGTTCAAAAACCCTTTTTATCAATTTAAACTGCTGAAAAACCTCTCAAACCCCAGTAATAGGTTTAACCCATCAGTGCACATCCAAAACAGGTACCTAAGTGATCCAATAATATACCAGTGATTTTTTTATCCTTTTTAAGTCGTGTCAGCTTGATTACAAGGCCCTGATACACTATCATATATTATATATATATATTATCTTTGGGTAACATCTCCTTTAAGAATATGAATTAAAGGTTCCAAAGTAACCAGGTATACTTGTTTTCAAAGGAAATTCCCTGAAGAGAGGTGTTAAAGATCCCCAATATTATTGTGGCCCCTCTATTAATTTATTTAATAACCAATTTATCAATATGTATTAAGAATATTAAATCATAACCAAACCAATCACCTGTCACGCTTTGCACTTAAGGATTATTGTCTTCACCACTTCTACAGGTCCTCTCCTCAGTACCATCTACCCCAGTCTAAAAGCGTGACACAAATAAAAGCACAACATCAATTTTAACTCCATACCAGTCAACCATCCATTATGAGATTCAATCTCCTTCCCTGGCCAATTAACAGCCTCGGACTTCCATCTTCCGTCATGCATTGTTTGTTAGTTTGCATCTACGTCTAACCAAGCTATCACTACTGTATAGTTTGCAATTGGACTAGTCCCTACCCTGCATAAACTATTACCTCTCATTGGCATTACCTTCAATGTCACTCGCTCCTATCCCAATTCGTCATGCAATTTTACGCTCAGATTCTATTGTCTCGCACTTACCCTAAGACCTCGGATCTATACCACTGCTTCATTTCCTATTCTGTTCCTGTCATTTATTGCCTCACCGATTCACCTGTAGTTAGCTCATCACCAGGTTGTATCTAGTAACTTTGGATTACCTTATAAGGGCTATCCCCTTGCCTGATGATTGTCTCCTCAGTTAGTTAATTTCATGCAAACTTGCATTTTGCTGCAACCTAGTTATCACATTGGACTCAGGTTGAGTTTCCTTCTTTGGAACACCTTCCATTCATCTTGCCGTTTGTTGAGTGGCATAACCAAGCTCTCACTTCGCAACTGGATCTTTCTATTTGCACTTTCCCTTGCACTTGGTATTCCTTTGCGCTCATGATCATCTAAGAATTGCCCTATAGTACGTGGGGTGATTGTGTGACAGTAAATTAACTAACTCAACTCATCTATTGTAGCCTGCCAACCTATAGTAGACTTCTTCTTTTTCAATTTCACGTACTTGCTCAACCAGGAACGCTTCCCTTGCCCCTTACAATGATGAGATCCATTGGGTAGGGAGAACCAGCGCTCCTTGGGCCCAACAACCCTTAGATCCAGTTCCTCCTTCCAAATTGCCATCTGTGGAACCTCTTGATGATCCTTGGGCTCCTCCATGGGATGCTCCAACGAACCCTCTTGCGGAATTGGCAGACTCCGACCATTCTTCCGATGAAACCTTGAGTCGTGGTAGACCAGGGGTTTGCACTACTGCTCTCGAGCCCAATGCTCCAACCCTGCTTTTGAAATTGATCCAGGCCCTCACTCATGGTGCCCAGCGATCTAGTCCAAGCACTCCTAGTTTTCGCACTCCGAGCATGAAACAACCTGATCACTTTACAGGAGAACACCCTCATAAGCTTAGATCCTACCTACAGTCTTGTAAAATCATCTTTTCAAACGACTCCAACAATTTCCCTTCCAATAGACATAAAGTTATGTATGCTTCATCCGTCTTAGGAGGTAGAGCCTTGCAGCGGTTCAAACCTTACCTTGAACTTTTTTCCAACAACAGCCCCACTTGTATTCTCAACAACTGGGACAAGTTTGAGCAACAATTGTTCACCCTGTTTGGCGATCCCAATGAAGTTCAAAACGCCAAATACAAACTTAATAGTTTAGTTATGAAGGAGAATAGTAGAGCTTGCATTTATATTTCTCATTTTCAAACCTTGCAGTCTTGCATCCAGTGGAACAAGGCTGCTCTTCTATTCCATTTCTGAAAGGGTTTACCGGCACGCTTAATCAAACAGCTTGCAGTTGGAGGTCATAAGTCAACCTTGCTTCAGCAGCTAATCGATTGAGTGATTGAGCTTGATAATGGCTATCATGACAAGAATCGCTCTTGGCAAAACAACCATGGACCATCCACCTTGGCTCCAAAGGTGGATGACTCCTCGAAGCAAAACACAAGGAACCCAAAACCATCCAAACCAACCCCAACTTCAAACTCCAACTCAAAAGGGAAAGCCGATGCCAAAACTCCGAAGTTCTTGGAAAAGGAAACCGGGATGCTTCGAAGTGAGGAACATTTGCAAAGGGAAAAGAACAGGCTGTGTATGTATTGTGGAGTTAAACATGATTTCGACAGCTGTGCAAAGCGGTTAGCGCGTGAAGCGGCTAAGCAGTCAAAAAATTAGCTTGTAGTTTTCCTGATACTCGCAAGGAAAACTACACATTATCTAAATCACTGCAAGTAAATCTTTGCACTTGCAAGTCACTAGGTGCTCCAAGTTTGAGATTTATCCTATTTCATTCCGACAACACTCCTTATCAAGTATTACTTGATTTTGGCGCTAATGTTTCCTTCATCAGTGAATCTTTCACCACTTCCAAAAATTTTACGCGTTTCGAGATAGATGAATTTCCCATCTATCTAGTAAGTAGTGTGACTAAACCATCTTATTGGGTTTCCCAAAAGGCACAATGGACCTTCGCGTTTTCCAATTTCCCCAGCTTCAAATGGGATTTATTTGTCTTGGCTATACCTGGAATGGATGATACCATTCTAGGCCATGATTTCCTAGTTTACTGGAATCCGGATGTGAATTGGCAAGAAGGAGTAATTAACCTTCAAACCTTGCACCCCCAGAACGCTAATCTTTCTGTCAATCAGGAATTAAACAGCCTAACCGACACTGTCATTGAGTTGGATGACACTTTTCCGCCAGGAGATTTGCAATATCCTGACCTTCATTCTCAAATTCCCTCTTCAGATTTAGGAGTTATTGCTAACCTATCCAGCTTACCTCTTTCCTGTTCCTTTGAAGAGAAACAGAAACCAACCAAAAGGTGTATTTTGAGCTCCCTAATCCTCTTGCACCATGCGAGCACCTCAAAAACGGTGCTCAAAGATGACAAGATTGAAGATTTAGAAATCATTCGAGAGTCTTTACCTTTGGTTTATCATGACTTTGCTGATGTCTTTTCAGCTGCAAAAGCAGAGAAACTGCCTCCATCCCGTCCTTATGATCATAAGATCAAACTTACTGGCCCACCTTCGGCACCAGGACCAGTTAACTCTCTCTTGACGCAAGAATCAATTGCGCTTCAAGACTACATTGCGGAAAATGTAGCAAAAGGATTTCTTTGACCAAGCAATTCAAACACTGGTTCCCCTGTCCTATTTGTACCAAAAAAGGAAGGCAGACTTTGCCTTTGTGTTGACTGCGGGAAACTGAACCAGGTAACCCAGAAGAATGCCTATCCAGTAACACCTATGTCACATCTCCTTACCCTCTTCCATGGAGCTAATTATTTCTCAAAGTTAGACCTTTGAGGTGCCTATAACCTAATTCGCATTAAGGAAGTTCATGAGTATTTAACTGCGATGAGAACCCGGTTTGGCATCTATGAGTATACCGTCATGCCTTTTGGCCTCTGCAACGCTCCTTCCACTTTTCAATCAACAACATTTTTTCCAATCTTGTAGGTAAATACCTCGTGGTACATCTCAATGATATACTAGTCTACTCAAGAAACCTTGAAGATCACATTGCACATGTGCGAGAGGTGCTACAGCAACTTTGCAAGAATGACGTGTTTGCAAAAGCCTCTAAGTGCAAGTTCCATTCCTCTTCTCTTCATTTTTTAGGTGTCTTAGTCTTGCAGAAAGGACTATTGATTGACCCAGCCAAGAGAAAACGCATATTGGACTGGCTCCCACCTTCTTTGGTTAAATCTCTTCAAGTTTTCCTTGGTTTCAGTAATTTCTATAGAAGGTTTATTGCGCATTACGCTGAAAAAACTGTGAATCTTACTAACCTTCTTCAAAAAGACACTCCTTTTATCTTTACCAAGCAAGCTGCTTTGGAGTTTGAAGCTGTGAAGAAAGCGTTCACCACTGCTCCAATACTCGCTCACTTCAACGAGCTAGCTTGCACTATTGTCAAAACAGACGCAAGCAACTATGCGATTGCAGGAGTCATCTCACATTTTTCTCCTTCCACTTCTCTCTTCACCCCGTAGCTTTCGAGTCTTGCAAATTGCTTGCTGCAGAGCCTAACTATGAGATTCATGACAAGGAACTTCTTGCAATTGTTTATTGCTTGAAGAAATGGTGTTCATACCTTTTGAGTCTTAGGGAATCCTTTGAGGTTTTAACTGATCATAATTCTTTGAAGTATTTCATGAGTTCAAAAGTCCTCACACGTAGACAGGCACATTGGGCCGAATACCTCTCCGAGTTCCACTTTACAATCACGTACCTTCCTGGGAAACAAGCGGTAGTTCCTGATGCTTTATCATGTTGGGACAACGTTTACCCAGGGGGGGGGAGCACCTTTGCCCAAAACAACCCTGAAAACATTAGGACACTCTTCTCAACCCAATCTGCCCAACTCAGTTCAATCATTGCTTGTTTACAAGATTTGGCTTCCAAACTCTGACAAGCTCAACGCGATGACCCCAAGTGCATCAAACTTTGCAAAAGTGCAAACTTATTAGATAGTAGTTACAGTATAGATGATAATGACTTTTTAGTTTATGATAATTTTATAGTAGTACCAGATAATTCTTGCATTACGTTAGATATCTTCAAGTCACGGCATGATTCTCTGCTTGCTGGTCATTATGGGCAGGATAAAACCTTCCAATTGATTGCACAAGACTTCTACTGGCCTGGTATGACCAAAGAAGTAAAAGACTATGTTAGCGCGTGCTATGATTGCAATCATAACAAGTCCTTGAAACACCGGAAGTATGGGCTGCTCCAGCCACTTCCAATTCCGCCTTTTCCTTGGCACTTGCTGTCTATGGATTTGATCTCTCAATTACCTTCTTCTAGTGGATATGATGCTATTCTAGTAATAGTAGATTGCTTCTCAAAGATGGCTTTATTTTTACGCAGTAATGTGATGGCCTCTTCAGAAGACTTGGCTAACTTGTTCATAGAATATGTATTTTCGAAACATGGTCTCCCTGATTATATAGTTAGTGATTGTGGATCTCTGTTTGTCTCAAGCTTCTGGACCTAGCTATGCCAACATTTGAAGATCACTCGCAATTTATCAACGGCTTACCACCTGGAAACGGATGGGCAAACCAAGCGAGTTAATCAGATCCTTGAGCAATATCTTTGAATGTATGTTGCCTATCAACAAGACAACTGGTCACAATGGCTCCCACTAGCCAAATTTTCCTGCAACAACTCAACTCATTCCTCCACCAAACAGTTGCCCTTCCAAACTCTTTATGGTAGAAACCCAACTTTCTCTTCCCTTCACGTAGCACCTTCTCAACCTGCTACCAATTACCTTGAACAAATTCAATCCCTTTAATCGCAACTTCAAACCAACCTCAGAGAAGCAAACCAGCGCTATAAGGAGCAAGCAGACCAATCTTGCACTTTGGCTCCAACCTTTGCAGTAGCAGATCAAGTATGGCTTGATGCTCGCAACATTTGCAGCACTCTCCCAACTCGCAAACTCTCCAAAAGAAAGCTTGGCCCCTTTAACGTAGAATCAGTCATCTCCCCTAACGCCTTTAAACTTACTTTACCTGCAAAATGGCAAGGTATCCACCCGGTATTTCATGTGTCTCTCCTAGAGCCAGCTCAAGTCCTATACCCAGGCAAGAGTCATCCCCCTCCTGAACCGGTCAATGTCCTCAATTATCAAGAGTGGGAAGTAAGCTGTATTCTGGATTCCAGGTTACGCAAAGGAAAACTTCAATACCTCGTCAAATGGTCTGGCTTCCAGTCCGAAAAAGATTGCACCTCGTGGTAACCAGCCCATCACCTTTGCAATTCACACAGTCTGATTTGAGAATTTCATGCAAGCTACCCTTGCAAAACTTGGCAATCATGATTCTTTCACATCCAATCCCATCCAATTCCATTCCATTCCACTCCACATTTCATCCCATCCATTCCATTCCACTCCACATTTCATCCCATCCAATCCCATTTCACTCCATTCAACATTTATCTTACTCAATCATATTCCATCCCATTAAAACTCATCTTATTTCACCATCATTTGATCAGTTAAATCTTCCATCTCACTGTGTTATTCTTTTCTCATTTTCCCTTCATTTCCACTTATTATTAAAAAAAATAATAATAATAATGATAATTCTATTTTTTAATAAAAAAAAAAATAATAATATACATTAAATTACAAAGTTTCTTTTGTTTCTTTTTCCGCATCCTCCCAATTTGCCTTCAATTCCGCAACCATGGACCAAAAGTTATCAAGGCCTTCATTTTTGATCAATGCGGACATTCTTTGAAGCACCAGCACCTCCGTTACGATGTGCCTCTCAAAAATCTCCTCGCATCTCGCAACCCGTGCTCGCTTTGGGCAAGCATTCCATCCACCTTCCTCCAAGAGCTCTTCATAAGCTATCTTCCTTTGGCCACCCAACGTGCCTTCTCCAATATCCTCCGTCAGGCGCCTCGCATTGGTTTTGACCTGCAATACAATTTGCACCTTATCCGCTTTGCCTCGGCCCTCCATCCCTTCCGTCCCAGCCAATTCCTCCCCTCAATCTCCTTCATTTCCTTCTTCTAATTCACCAGCTTTCTCTTTGTTCTCTCCACTTCTTTTTCCTCCATTTTCCTCTTCTCTTTCCGCTGGGTTTTCTCCTCCCTCACTTGCTTCCTCCGTGATAACTCCTACCGGTTCTGCACCGGATACCTTGCCTTGCACCTTGGCATTCATCTGGGTCCCCGGCTTTTTAGTTGGTGGTCCCCAGTAAGGTGGTGGTGGTGGTGGTGTGTTGGTACTATATCTTTGAAAATGAGGCAACACTAGCAAAAAAGCAAACAATTAGTTACTATTTCAAGTTCATTAGTTAGTCCTGATTAGTACTCACCAGGAACTTGCGTCCCCAAGTATTCAATCTCCGGCAATGGTGGTATCTTGTAATTGACCCTTGGCGCGGACCTATGACTTTGCATCTCCCTCGATGATTCTAAAGGACCCTCAACAGTCAACTCAACATTTATAGGGAAGTTGCACGCCACCTTGCAAAGGCAACATTGCTCGCATTTGCCTCAGAGACCTCGGACGGCAGTACTGGGAATACATTGCTCGTTGCAGCAAATACAGTTTTTGCAACGGCGGGACGACAATGACGACATTCTTATAAAATTTATAAAATCTATTGGGTAATGAATTAAGTAACGTATAAAGGGTATACAGTAATAATTAAATGACTTGAAATCAATTGTAAAATTTACCTGAACGCTTGCAGGAGCTCGCGTCTTTATACCCGGGCAACTGTCAAGCTTCACACTTAAGGATTATTGTCTTCACCACTTTGACATGTCCTCTCCTCAGTACCATCTACCTCAGTCTAAAAGCGTGACACAAATAAAAGCACAACATCAATGTTAACTCCATACCGGTCAACCATCCATTATGAGATCCAATCTCCTTCCCTGGCCAATCAAAAGCCTTGGACTTCCATCTTTGGTCATGCATTGTTTGTTAGTTCGCATCTACGTCTAACCAAGCTATCACTACTGTATAGTTTGCAATTGGACTAGTCCCTACCCTGCATACACTATTACGTCTCATTGGCATTACCTTCAACGTCACTTGCTCCTATCCCAACTTGTCATGCAATTGTACGCTCAGATTCTATTGTCTCGCACTTACGCTAAGACCTTGGATCTATACCACTGCTTCATTTCCTATTCTGTTCCTGTCATTTATTGCCTCACCGCTTCACCTGTAGTTAGCTCATCACCAGGTTGTATCTAGTAACTTTGGATTACCTTATAAGGGCTATCCCCTTGCCTGATGATTGTCTCCTCAGTTAGTTAATTTCATACAACCTTGCATTTTGCTGCAACCTAGTTATCACATTGGACTCAGGTTGAGTTTCCTTCTTTGGAACACCTTCCATTCATCTTGCCGTTTGTTGAGTGGCATAACCAATTTCGCACTTTGCAACTGGATCTTGCTATTTGCACTTGCCCTTGCACTTGGTATTCCTTCGCGCTCACAATCATCTAAGAATTGCCCTATAGTACGTGGGGTGGTCGTGTGACATCACCTTGCAATAGCTTCATCCAAATATTTTATAGATTTTTGCTGCATTTTTTGAATAATATATAAATTATTTATTCCATCATCTCTGGTAGCTAAAGGATAGCAAGGGTGTTGGCATCTAGGAGGCTTGCAGGGGTGGTGGAGGGCTGCACAACAAGAATGACAAACTGGGTTTACGTAATGACAGGAGGGTTGTGGGATAGGGTGGCATGGGTATGGGTTATGTTTAGGATTAGGTCTCTGGTTTCTTGGGTTTCTTTCCTTGGTGTTGTTGGGCTGTTTTTGCATTTGTACTTAGTTTAGGGTTGAGAGTGAGGAAATAACGTCCGCACTCTCAGCGCTGGGTTGAGGGAGCATATGATATATCATTGAATCACAATATAAAATCACAGATGTGGAAAATGGAAAGAAAGGAACACATTGCTTTTACTCTCTCAATCACTTTATCTCTTTTAAGGGCGCATCCTTATCCTCACAGAAGCTAGAAAAATTAACTTCCAAACTTAGGGACAACTTGGGGAGTTCCTTTCTCTTGTTTCCACACATCACAGAGGATGATGATGAGGGCCTTAAGTAGTGATGACCATGCAATGATGAGCTGCGCAGAAAACAGAAAACCGTGCGGGATCATCAGTGAGATGATGCGCACGGGTGATTAATTATTGGTGGATGGTATGGGACAATTAGCTCTTATTGGAGAGTTAAGGATATGTGGCGGACAAAAAATGAGCGGATAAACCAGATGGCCAAGGGGAGGTAGTGCTCATGACAACAAGGGATGGAAGAAGTCTGTCAGCTTGCTACTATTGCAGAGCAAGCTGCAAAAGTAACCAAAATAACATAAAAATAATAATAATACAATAAAACTAAGAAGGAGTGGGAAAACCATAAATATTGATACAGAAATTGATTTTCCACCCAAAAGTAGGTAGGGTCACTCACTGACCCCACCCTTGAAATCCAACTCCTTATATTTTTAAATAATTAAGGAAAATGAAGACCACAATGCCACGGCACCACTATTGAACTCTTTGGCCAATTAAATATTTCACATTTATTTTCACGTATAGTTTTCACACCTAAAATTCAGTCAGAATTGAGGTGTTGTGTATATTTTAGGAGTTACAGACGGGAATGTGTTCTGTCACAGTTCCCACACGCAGCCCCAGCAGCCAATACACCCGCGCGCAGCTGAGCTACATAACTGTCACTCTGTCAAAGACGTGTACGCAGCCCCGGGCCTCTGACAAGTACACAGCCGCGGGACTATGGGTTGAGAAAGTGACAGGCGGCCTGAGAAACTTAGGTACCGCGTAAAAATGCTACAACCCACATAGGAACATTCTACAGATGTAATAAATTTTCCCATGGATAGTAGATAGTCTAAAAGTACATAATATTATATAAAAATACTTAAATAATCCTTATACTTATTTTTTATTAAATATAATTCAAAGTACCAAGAATGTCAATAATAAGACAATGACAACTTCTAAAAATTAAGTAAAATACTTGAATATACTATTATGAAGATTTCTAGACGTCAGTATTTTTTGTGACATACTGAGAAAAACAAAGATGTAAAAATATTACATGAATTCCCATGACTTATATTTTTAAGTAATTATTTGAGTAAATTAACTGAAACTCGAAAATAAGGAGTAAGATAAATATCATGAATTTACTCCAATTATTTAATACATAATGAGAACTCACCTGAAATCAGAATGTACGTAGGAATGTCTATTAAAATAATTATTTACTTACTGGGAACATGCAATAAGGATAATTAATTAAATAATACATAAACAGGACAGATTCATGATATTCACGCGTCCTAATATCCATTATCAAGTAGAATAATTCCCATACCCCAAGAAATTAGATGCTACCCGTGCTAAAGCACCAAGAAAACGTGACATGCTACCACTGGTTACCATGCTAGCCTTAGTGTCTGTCCCTTTGAGCCCCTGTACCCCTCAGAAGGATAATATTGGGACTCCAAAATCTATAAATAAAGAGCTCTTTTGAGGATATTGATTGGCAGAGAACCAGTTATATTTATATCCAGACACCCTTCTAAGGTAATCAAGTAGTTGAAACAGATAATTAAGTGATTTATGGGTTAGTCTGATTAATAATATCCATCCTCAACCTCTTTATGTCAGTTTAAAATGCTGAAAAACCTTAAAACCCCATATACAGGTTTAACCCATCAGTGCAGGTCCCAGACAGATACCCAAAGGATTTAATAATATAACAGTGAGTTTTATTATCCTTTCTCTGTCGTGGCAGCTTGGTTACAAGGTCCTGCCACTCCACCGTGTATTTTATATACATATTATCTTTGGGTAAAATATCCTTTAAACTAACAAGCCCAAAGTAGCCAGGACTACGTGTTTTCATACTGAAATCCCTGAAGAGAGGTGTTAAAGCTCCCCAATATAATTGTGGCCCCTCTATAAAAAATATTTAATAACCAATTTATTTACATTGATTTATAACAATAAATCAGAACCAAACCAATTAACCTTGCAATAACCTTAATCAAAATATTTTAAGGATTTTTGGTGCATTTATCAAATAATATATTTATTATTTATTCTATAACATCTGGTAGCTAAAGGATAGCAAGGGTGTTGGAATCCAGGAGGCTGACAAAGTCCAACAGCAATGGTGGTTTTGAAAGATTGGAAGTTCCAATTGAAGATTCTTGGAGGGGATTATGATTCCCAACAACAGATGGGAGGGTAAGCTTTAAGGGTCACAAACATTTTTTTTTGATAGACACATGAAAGATTATTTATAAAAAAATTTAAAAAATTTCACTTTTCTTATGAGGTGTCCCAAAATGGTCCACACACCTGTTTTGAGAGCTTGGTCTGACTCAGTTTACTTTTGACTGGATCAGTGGATGGAAGCATCCATTCAATAAAGTGATGGATGTCTTATTTTGTTTTGAAAACTGGATTTTGCACTTCATACTGGGCAGTACAACAATGTTTTATGGTCCCCTGAAAATTAACACAATGCAATTGTGTACCCACTGTTGAAAAAGTACTTTCTTCATTTACAGGGTCAGTGAAGATTGATCAAAAGGAGTGGAGAGATTGCTTTTGAGGAAAGAAATGACAAGCAGAGGGATTCCAAACTATGTAAAAGAGTAATCCATTCAATCTCGCAAATTTGGAAACTGAACCAACAATGTAGGATTTAAATTTGTAGCTAGCAGAGAGGAGGAAGAAATTTTGTGATGAAAACAATTATGTGGCACTTGAAACACAGTTCAAAAATCCTGATTTGTGGTCTGATACAGAAGAGCTGAATTAAAATGGTATAAAGGTTCACAGGACAATGAAATTGCCATGGCTTTCAGAAAGGGCTTACCAAATGATGAAATTCATTGAACATCAAATATTGATTGGAAGCTGGATTGGTAAGGCAAAAACGCAGCCAAAGTTTTTTGATATGAAATACTCCACCCAATTAAAGGCAAATGCAAGGATTCCAGCCAAATTATTGCAAAAATTTTACAATCAAGATTGGCTCAATACACTATATCCTGCAACAAGATCTGCTTTGAAAATAAAAGATATTTAGGTGATTAAGAATGACAGGACACCTGCAGGCTGAGAAATAAATAGTTCTTATGATAAATATGATTTTAAATCTTTTTACTCATTCCTTGAAAACCATCTCACACATGGTTATATGAAATTATTCCTCCTTCTTTAGTATTGGAAATATCTCTCTACAATCTTTACTTGTGATGATGGTTGATCTCAAAAGAAAAAAGAAAAAATTTAGCTTGATAGGGGAGATTTCATGAATGATTAAATAATAGCCATTTTTTTGCTCTGCTAGTTGTTCCTTTCTATTTTGAACCTCAATCCACATTAGGAGCACATCAATACCATTTATGATTCAAAATTGATTGTGAACAGGATCTCAAATTTTGCATATTCTCCTCAAATGTTTTTGGAGCAATCATTTAATAAACACACACTGTTTTTTTCTGGCCCAATCTTTGCAAAGAATTTAAAGACTGAGCCTGGTTTGTGGTATTCTATTGTGGCTCCTGGTGGAGGTGGATTATGAGCCACTTTCAATGTTTTTATATAAATAATGGACCACATACCATGATGGAAAAAATATTTGCACAGGTGATGTTGAGACCAAACCCTGCAGCATGGATGAGGCCAGTAGTGTTTGGGTTGAGGTAGCTCTGGCAAAATCTTCCTGGCAGTTTTTTTTTCTCTCTAGCTGTCATGGTGCCATCCAATTGTAAATATTTGATCTTTTTATGACTTAAAACACTCTGAATTCTGAGAATGGAATATTTTTTGAAAAACATGGTAAGCATTTTTGTGAAAATTGAAGCTTATGTGGAGGAAGTCTTACAAATCAAGAAAACTTCCCCAATTTCATCTTAATGATACCAGGACATTAGCCTTCCTGAAGCTACATCAAGTGATATTGGTGTTGGAATAATAATAATTACAACAAAATTACCTATAATTCTAAAATGGTTGATTTAGGAGCAAGTACATAAGTTTGAGTGGTTTGGTTGGATTAAGTTGATTTGAATATATTTTTCAAGAGGGGCCACAGTTTATGCAAATAGGGGATTGTTATTGGATAACAACCTCTCTTCAAGGGGCTCTTTTGAACCATGTAAAGAACTTTGGACAATGAGGTCCTAAGTGATTAATCAAAAGGGGTTTACTAAAGGGTATTGGGTGGAATGGCTGACTCACAGCACTTACGCCTGGAGGCAAGGAGGAGATAACTTCATAATTTAAGCAGACACTACAAGAAACTTGCAGCAATTCATGGTTGAAAGGGTCTCAGGAAAATTGTTGGGTTTCATTGCTAATGTTCTTCAATGGAATCAACAATGGATTAGAATTAATGATTATACTATCAGACTGAGGCCATAAATCACTTGTTTATCTTGAATAAACACTTGATCAAGGATGGAAAGGGGTCTGGATTCATTAATTGAAAATTACTGGGGTTTAAACCATCTAAAAAGTGTTAGAATTATGGCCAGAAATTAGCTTAGGCAAATGAGCAGTATTTAAAGCAAAAGAAATGCTGGACACTGGGTGTCAATATTTTCTAATGGGGCTCTCACAATGGGGCAATATTTTGGATGAATTTTATTGGAATGATGAATGAATCAATGGAAAACAGCAGTCAGAAGAGCTCCTTAAGTACAAAAGATTTGCCTCTTGTGAGCACATGATACAACAATCCAAAAGGAAAATTTTCCGCCCCAAAAGAGCTCTACAGGCTCTACTGGCCTTGTTACTTTGTTTGGACTACATCAGCCCACATGGCATCAGTCCCTGTACCCTTACAAACAGCCTATTCCAGTTATTCCAGTGTTTCCACCGTTACGGGGCTGAAACAGCCCCTTGCTGTTCAATCCCCTTGGCTGGTTGTCCGTTAGAACCAGCCATGATGACCTCATTATGTTGTTTATGGGCTGGTTGCCTCATGCAGCCAGCCCCTGGCCCCTCAAATGGGCCAGTTGGGACCCAGGGCACACCTGGGTCTGGTCTCAGACTCACATGGTGGGGTGTGACCAGCGCACATGCGGTCCCCCCCCCTCTTTCTCTCAAATCCCTGGTGGGGGCAGTCAAATCCCCTCACCAGGGGCCCTGGTGGTCAATACCCCCAGCTCTTTGTCAAGAGAGTTGGCCTGGGAGGGGATCAAGTCCTCCCAGGCCCATTGCTCCTCCCCCTTGGTAAAGGGGGGGGGGAGAGCGCCCCTAATTGGTTGATTCACACAATTGATGGTGGGGGGGTTATGAATTCCCCCCCACCTGCCGGTCCCTACACTTGCGGCCTGCGCCGCCACCTCCTTGGGCAAGGGGGTGGTCAAGTCCCCCCTGCCCTGACCGAACGCACTGTTGCAGTTGGTTGCTGGCTTGTTCAACCCAGCCAGCTTGCCCCCATCCCCCTTGCAACGGCAAGCAAGGGGAGGGGGAGCAAGCCGGGGCCGCAAGTCCCGGCTCTGCGGCGCTGGTTGCCGGGCGCGACCAGCTGGGCCAGTGTGGCATCCCACCGGGCGGGATCCCTCAGCAGCACGACAGCCCCGCGCGGGCTGTTGGGCCGCACGTGGGCCGTGCAGAGGGACACAGGCGGCCCCTAACAGGCCTCGCCACGGGCAGCGGCCCCAAGCGGGCCGCAACACGGGTGGTGGCCCCTAGCGGGCCGCGACAGGGGCAGGCTCCCCAATGGGCCGCCCCAAGCCCAAATTGTGAGAATTACATACTTTGGAGGGTCAGCCCATCTGGCCAAGTATGTCCATTATGAAGCTTGGGCCATTTTATGCCCAAATAAGCCCATCTGGCTTGGGTGGCCCATCCAACCTGGCGGGCCTGTGAGGGCCCATTTCCCAAAAGACCATAAAAACATGTTTTGGCACCCAAATGCCCAAAAACAATAACACCCACATAGGCCCATGTGGCCCACGTGATGTCCAATTGGCCGTGGAGGCCCATTTTTTCATCCCATTTGGATTACACACTCCTATGCACCTTGCCTGAGTTCATCCGCATTTTAACAAAAAGGGGTTGTTTATATACTTTTCTGGGGTAATAAGATCTTCTCAGGGGATGTAGAGAGGGTTGTGCTTGTGTGCTGAGGCTGGCAGGCTAACCAGGGATAGTTTGGCAAGTATTCATGGTTCCTTCAACTGGCTAGCCTTTTCTGTGTCATATTTCTATGTGAAATAATTTTCAGAAGGTATTTAGATATGAATTTGTTGTTTTTATGGTTCAGACATATTTCCTTATTTTTTATTACTTTATTTGGGGTGGCATGGGTAGAAGTGGGTATTTGTGAATTCAAAACCATCTTCTGCACGTGTGCCTAATTTTTAATAATTGTTTGGTAAACTTCTTGGTGTGTTTTGTGGTTCATGAAGATTTGGCAATCTCATTTACATGACAACATTCATTATTGTTTCTCACAATTTATTTGCTTTAATGTTTTCATTTTCATATTTTTATTCAATTTTCTTAGGTTTCAAACATCTCCCTATCCATCAGTCAACTTGTTACATATGCATGATGTATGCATTCCAGTTGTAGCATTCTCCTGCGGTACCTGGCTGTTGGAATTTCATGTTGACACGCGCAGGCTTGACAGCGACGTGCAGGAACCCATCATCAGTCATTTTGCATGCGGGTTTCTTGAGATGCGCCTAAATACTGGGTGTCAGGATTGTGTACCCTTACTATATGAATGCGGGGCTGCGCACGGGAATTGTTTCATAACACAAATACGCCTTTAACTCCTAAAATATAAACAACACCTCAATTCTGACTGAATTTTAGGTGTGAAACCTATAGGTGGCATTATGGGTGAAATATCAGAATGGCCAAAAAAGGCCATAGTGGTCCGTGGTTTATTGATCTTTTTCACCTGTAATTATTTAAAAATGGAAGGAGTTGGAATTCATGGGAGGGGTCAGTGAGGGACCCTACCTGTTTTTGGGTGAGAAATCCGTTTCTGCAATAATATATATGGATTTCACACTCCTTCTAATTTTATTATTTATTTTCTGTTTTTGATCTGCTTTGACTGGTTGCTCTTGTCAACTAGCAAGCCAACACCCAACAAGGAAACACCACAATATTCCTTTGTCTATCCCTTTTCTCCAATTTTTCAATGATCCTGTTGATTAGTCCTTAAATTTTTGAGCTCTCCAAAAACACAGCAGTGTGGAACCAATTTTGAATTATACCATTTTCTGAGGGATTGGAATCTTCTTCTTTCACTTGTGCTTCAAAACAACCAGATAATGGGAGAAACAGATTTTATTTGGCAAAAAGAGGATGATTGCAGATTCCACAAAGTTCCTGAAGTCTAGTGAGGAATCCAGGATTATTGGAACAATTATGGAAATAGGACTCTTTTTTTTGGAGTGATTTTAAAAAGAGTTCCTGTTGAATATTGTAATATTCTTGCGCAGAAGGTTTCAGGGGTGTGTAGATAATTGGATGGTGTTCATCTGGTAGAATATCAAGCTCATTTTCTGTGATTCTACTGAGGACTAGGAAATGCAATATGAGCTGGATTTTTAAGAATTTTCCAAGCATGAGATGGGTTAGAAGCATTTTTAGCCAGTTTTTGTGGGATTATTCAATCTCCATGCAGAGGAATGCCAGCAATGGAATGAGTTTTTTTAGATTTTTATGGACCAGTGTCTCAGTGAGGCATAGGCTCTGTTGAGAAATAATTAAAAAGATTGCTTTAGTCATCTTTACATAGCTGTTCCTGATTGTGCTATCAAATGATATATTATCAGTTTCAGGAATTTCATGTAGTGGAAGTGATACTTACTGTGCCTCATCATGGATTATACTGACCAATAACAAGAGTAAATGAAAGATGAAAATTTTTTGGATTCCTTCTGTGCCTTGTTATCAGTAGATTGCATGAGGGGATAAGCGGTGATTATCACCAAGGATGGTTGAGTACATCTGGACTGAATAAATGCCTTTTGCATCCATGGTAAATCAGGTGGTTGATGGTGTTAGGGGTAAAATCCTTTCGGAGTTTTTGAGCCCAGTTCTGTATTGGGCGGGTGGGCATATGATGAGAATTTCTGGATGAAACATAGGGGCTGAAGGGGTATCTTGGTGATCGTAAAAAGAGGTTGACTCAAGTATAGTGTGTGAACTTTAGAGAGTTGGAAACTTCTTCATTGAAGTCAATCATGTTCATATGCTTCAAAGCCCTTATGGTAATAAGTTCTTTGAAGTGGAGAAATTATTCTGAAACAGTTATTTGATAGGGGATGATGAAAAAATAAGATAGGAGACAATATTTGAGGAGCAGTTAACTGCAGGCTAAACTCAGTAAGTAGAGTCTTCTGCAATCAAGCATGCAATTGGGAAATTCACTTGGACCTGTATAGTCACCTGTCACAACTTCCTCTGGTGTGCAAGGGGCTGAAGGCACAGGCACTTCTACTCATAGAACTCAAGGATGATTTTTTGGAATTGTAAAGAAGAAGATGAGAGGAGGAGTAAAAGTGATGAGAATATTTAAGGATGGAATGGAGAAGGCCAGGAGGAGGTTGTTGAATAAGTGGTTGTTGAATCCTATAAGAGTAACACCAGGAAGGGACAAGGTGATATGAGTTAAGCAGGCTGCATGAAGGCTGTCTTGGGCTGAGATGACACCTACTGGCAGAGGGACTAACCAGTAAGAAGTAGCATACTAATTACTTGGGGGCAATTAGTCCAGAAGGAGAAGAGAGGCAAGTATATGTTAGAACTGGGAGGAGGCCTTGAGGAGGGGTGACTTTTGCTGGGCTGAGAGGTCCATGGAATTACCTGTTGACCAATTGGGCTGGAGGTTGTAGTTTGACAGATTGAGTATGGGCCTGACAAGGAAGGTCATGTACCCAACTGGGTTATGGGTTTTCCAGCCAGGAGTATGTACTATGGGTTGACTGTATGTACTTCTCATTCCAGATAGAGTTGAGGAGAGATAGGGATGTGCCAAACCATAGAGAGGTGGAGAGTATTCCGGGGAGATTACCTAGGGGACATGCAGCATGTAGATCCAGAGGTGGAAGTTAGGTTTTACTGGATTGGGAATGGCTGAGGGTTGAGTATGGCTGAGGAGGCTGAGTCAGGTTGTGGTTATGACAGTGTCACACGACCACCCCACGTACTATAGGGCAATTCTTAGATGATCGTGAGTGCAAAGAAATGCCAAGTGCAAGGGAAAGTGCAAATAGCAAGACCCAGTTGCAAAGTGCAAACTTGGTTATGCCCCTCAACAAACGGCGAGATGAATGGAATGTGTTCCGAAGAACAAAACTCAACCTGAGTCTGACCAATGTGATAACTTGGTTGCAGCAAAATGCAAGAACGTATGAAATTAACTAACTGAGGAGACAATCATCAGGCAAGGGGATAGCCCTTATAAGGTAATCCAAAGTGACTAGATACAACCTGGTGATGAGCTAACTACAGGTGAAGCGGTGAGGCAATGAATGACAGGAACGGAATAGGAAATGAAGCAGTGGTATAGATCTGAGGTCTTAGCGTAAGTGCAAGACAATAGAATCTGAGCGTACAATTGCATGACAAATTGAGATAGGAGCAAGTGAAGTTGAAGGTAATGCGAGTGAGAGGTAATAGTTTATGCAGGGTAGGGACTAGTCCAATTGCAAACTATACAGTAGTGATGGCTTGGTTAGACGTAGATGCAAACTAAAAAACAATGCATGACCGAAGATGGAAGTCCAAGGCTGTTGATTGGCCAGGGAAGAAGATTGGATCTGATAATGGATGGTCAACCGGTATGGAGTTAACTGCAAAGTTTGCAAGTATATACTGAGTTGGTCGCCAAGATTGGAAGGTCAGCGCGAGCCAGAGGAAATAGCGGATTGCACCATTGATGTTGTGCTTTTATTTGTGTCACGCTTTTAGACTGAGGTAGATGGTACTGAGGAGAGGATATGTTGCAGTGGTGAAGACAATAATTCTTAAGTGCGAAGCGTGACAGACAGTACCCCCCCAGAAGAGGAAGGGGTAGCTCCTGATACCCATAAGAAGAGGTGGAGGTAAGTTAAAGACTTCAACATGGATATACTTTCTTTCTCATCACCATATCCATCACCATGACCACCTGATACCTTTCCATCACTTCCTTCCTATAATAGATCATCCACCCCCCCATTCATTATGGATTTCACCAATGGCTATCACCCTGTCAACCAGTATTTACCTCCTTTATCCAGGTGTACAGAAACTGACAAGGTCTGCATCACCAGAATCACTCCCAATTCTGGAAAGTGCAAGTATTTTCAAAGATACAAAAGACCATGTTCTGGAGCCCACGACCTTGGAAGGAAGGTACTAGGACCTGTTGTTTGGGTGAGGGACAAAATTTGCCCAAAGTTTGAAGTGAAGGAAGCGCAGGATGACTTGAGCGTGTTGCTAGGAGTTAAGAACACGGTAGGAACCTTGGATGCTGAGTACTCTGAGGCTTTGGGATGCTGAGTGTGAACTGATTCCAGTCTGCTGTTGCTCCAATTGCAGTGGAGGCGTTGAAATAGAAGATGAAGCGTTTGGAAAAGCGCAGATTGGATTTTATGAGGAAAGGGTAGCTGGCCTTGGATGGCACTTCAAAGAAGGAGGCGGCAAGTTTGAATTCCATGGAAATTTGTTGGGGAACCCCCTTTTTGTCTTTGATCAGTTCGCTTGAGGATTCCAAGGGCCTAGGAGGTCAGTCAAATCTCCGTCAAAGTCAAGTTGATCTGGTTGAAGCCAATCAAACGGCCTTTGAAGCGGTCAAAGCATGTTGAAGTACCATTGAATAAGTTAATTTTGAAAGAGGTTGGATCAAATTGATCAAAGGTTGAAGCGGTTAAAGTTTGAAAGCCAAGGATTGGACCTGTTGAAGTTTGATGCAGTTTGGTAGAAGTGGCTGAGCCCCATCAAAGAACTGTCAAAGCCGTGGTGATCCAATCAAAGCATGGTCAAAGTAGTGGAGAGGGAGTCAAAGAATAATTGAAGCGTCATAAGGAAATCAAAGTTTGAAGTTTGAAGATAGTTTGAATTGCCGGGAAACCGCCTTTCAAAGCTGCTTCCGCCTCTGTCAAAGTCAAACTCAAACCTGTGAAAGTCAAATTCAAACCTGTTGAAGTCAAAGAGGATGTTGAATTGGGGAGAGAATAGGACAAATATTAAGATGCCCCTGGAGATCCTGATGATGAGGAAGAAGAAGGAGAGGAAGAGGGAAAAGAAGAAGAAGAAGGAGAGGAAGAGGGAAAAGAAGAAGAAGAAGAGGACATGGAAAGGGAGGAAGGAGGAGTGGAAAAGGATAAAGGAAAGGGTAACAAGGTGATAGAATTGGAACATTATCCCCCAGGCCCTCAGTCTGTTGGAGAGTTATTTGAAAGGTTAGTGGCTGAGGATGGAGTCATAATTGGATAGAGGAAGGTGACCCAAGGGGACATTGGTTTCTATGCTTGCTCCAAAGGAAAAGTAGTTGGACACATGGATTCTATTTAAGATGATGCAGTGGGAGACTTGAAGGAGATTGAATGGCGTCTTGGAAGGTTTTCAAAGTATTGCAGAAGCAATGATATTTTTGGATTGAGTTTGAATAGTGGAGAGGAAGTGGAAAAGAAGAATGAAAAAAGGAGGCAAACAAGGAAGTTTTTGCAGATTTGGAGTATTTTTTATCTTTTTCTGGGGTGACATGAATTGGGAGCTACTGCTAAGGATAAGGGGGAATATGAAGGAAGAAAGGTAAAATTTGCTAGTTTTTGGGTAACTAAGATTAATGATTCGATTGATAAGAGTGGAAAGGAATGGTAGATAGAAATTTTGTTTTATTTTATTTTACTTTTTTTTCATAGGGATTGATGGAATAGAAATAGGTTTGATTTAATTTATTCTTTCAAGAGAGTTGGAATCAATTTAAGAATTATGAGAAAAAGGAGTTGATTGGAAGAACAAGGGTGATGATCACAAGGGTTTGGGCTTGGAAGGATAGAGGGAGTGGAAGTTGTGGAGTAGGGCTGAACAGTTGGTGAGGTTGGATACTGGTTCCCATGAGGTTCTTTCAGAGTCTTCTATAAAACTTTTCCATTCAACTAAGTAGAGGAGTTTGCCACACCTGATCTTGGAGTCCAGGATTTGAGAAACTTCCCATTCTTCCTGGCCATGAATTTCCACTGGTTTTGGGGGTGGTTGGTGGTTAGGAGAATTTGGGTCTGAAGAGTAGGGTTGGAGGAGGGAAGCATGGAAGACAGGGTGGATGGAAGACCATTGATCAGAGAGTTGGAGTTTGAAAACATGAGATCCTATACATTCAACAATGAGAAAAGAACCTAATCAATGCTCAGAGAGCTTCATGGAATGTGTTTTAGTATTGATATTCTTTGCAGATAACCAAACTTTATTCCCAGGAGCAATAAATTTTGGAATATCTTTTCTATTAAGGTCAGCATAGTATTTATACTTATCCATAGACCCTTTTAATTCTTTCTTTAGTTGAATGTAGTTCTCTGGAATCTGGTCAAGGTAGTGACTAGCAGTTTGGTTGTCCAACACATGGAGGAAGTCAAAACTTGGGTGCCTATGGATCAGAGGCACGGAGTGAGCTTGCTAGCAGAGGAGGGACAGCTGAAAATGAAGGGAGGAAGGGCGCAACAAGCCACACACCTATGTATCAGAAGCTCAGAGTGAGCTTGCTAGCAGAGGAGGGAGAGCTGAAAATGAAGGAGGAAGGGCGCGACAAGCCACACACCTGATGAGGTGGGTGGAGGAGTGAGAGGAGGAAACACAAGTAAAGTTGATGGATTCAGACAGCACAGAAGAAGGAATGAAAGAAGGCAAGAGACAAGAAGATTGGCCTAGGGATCAGAGGCTTGGAGTGAGCATGCTAGCATAGGAGGGACAGCTGACCATGAAGGGTGGAAGGGCGCAACAAGCCACACACCTGATGAGGTGGGTGGAGGAGTGAGAGGAGGAAACACGAGGAAAGTTGATGGAGAAAGGAAAATACAACGGGGATTTTTGGGATTACTAAGTACATCAATGCTGGAACCTAACCCAAGTATATTCCACCTTTCCAGTGTTCTGCCGCAGTCAATTCCTCCCTAGTTGAAAGGCACAATTTATTCCTCACGCCCCCCTTTGCTGTCTAGACTCTGACCCGGGTGGTGAGTTGAAATACTTCCTTCAGTTTCCTGTTGTGTTTGGGGTTTACGGGCTTGGTGAAGCCATCCGCATTATTTTTGTCTGTGAGCACGTACTGGATGTCAAAGTTCCTGTTGAGGACCACTTCCCATAGCCAGTGTAGGCAGACGTCCACATGTTGGGTTTGATGTTGGAATAGGGGGTTCTTGATCCAGGCTATTGCACCCTGGTTGTTGCAATGCAAGATGGCGGTCTGCAGGGGTGACATACACAATAGTCCCAGACTCTGGATAAGGTTGGTGGCCCACAACAAGTCTTGACAAGTCTTGGAGCTGGATCTAATCTCGGCCTTGCAGACAGACAGAGCTAAAACCGGTTGCTTTGATGTGCGCCAGCTGACCAGTCCATTGAGGTACACGCAGCTCCTGGAGAATGATTGGCGCCCTGGGGAGTTGGCGCAGTCAGATTTGGAGTAGCCCACTAGGCAATCTTTGGAGGAGGGAATCTTACCTTGGGTGAGCCCTAGGTCCAAGGTGGACTTGAGGTAGCGCAAGACGTGTTTGAATTGCTCTTCATGCGCCCTGGTTGGGTTTATAAGGAATTGAGAGAGATGTCTACTGGCAAAGGAAAGGTCAGGGTGAGTGCACTTCACAAGATAGCCCAGGAGCCCTATGGCTTGTCTGAAGTTGAAACCGTCAGTGATTGGGCCAGAGTCAGGGGCTGGAGAACGGGAACTGGGGGGAAGCGGGGCGTTGACAGGGCAGAAGTCTCTCATCCCAAATTTTTCCAGCACGTTGTTGATTTACAAGTATTGGTGTAGGGAGATCAGGCGGTTTGGTCTGTCCCGGAAAATTCTCATACCCAGGACAAACTTGCATTTGCCAAGGTCCTCCATCTCAAAACGCTTATTGATTGCTTCCTTGAGGAATAATATGTTGCGGCTGCCAATGACCATGTTGTTGACATGGATGAATACAAAACAGGGACGCTGAGGGTTGTTATGAAGGAAGAGGCATGGATCAGGGGGCGGCGGTGAAAAATTGATGGAGTGGAAGAACTCCAAGAGGGTTTTGTACCAGCACCTGGGGCTTTGTTTCAGGCCGTACCCCAAACTCTCCAGTTTGAGGCATTCCCCTGGATTCAAGCCAATTTTGGTTCCCATGGGAAGCTTGATGAAGAGTTTCTCAGTAGGCTCACCATTTAAGAAGGCAAAAAAAACGTCCATCTTGTGAATTTAAAAGTCTTGCGTTGCCGCCAGGGCTAGTAGGACCCAGAGAGTGGAGAGGCGGCCCGTGGGGGCAAAGGTCTTGTCGTAGTACACTCCCTCAACATGGCCAAAGCCACGTACGCAGAGCCGGGCCTGATATTTCACCAGAAGCCCTTCTGCATTGAATTTTTGTCAGAAGACCCAGGTAGCGTCCAGTGCCTTGTGGCCGGGAACCAAGGGGGAAACCCTGCAAATGTTGTGATGCTCAATGTTACCCAGCTCTACATCAATAGCCTGTATCCAATCAAGGTGGTCTGGGGAGTTGACCGCATCCTTGTAGGTTTTGGGGTCCTGGGAAGTGCTGGGGACGCCAACAATGATGTTGGCACGATGAAGAAGGCCATGGAAAAGGATCACGGAAGGGTCAATGTCGCAGGAGATATTTTTGGGTGCAATGGAGTAGTGAGGCACATAAGTGTAGTGTTTGGAGTGAGGGAAGGAGTCCGCGTCAAAGTGGGATTCAGTTACAGTCTTGCCAAGGGGTTCTGTTTTGCCAACCGGTGTGTAGCTGCCCAGAGACGGCGCTGATGGATCTTTGCCAGAGATGGGCTTGTCATCTGTTAAGCAGGATAAGTTGAAGGGCCCAGGATGGTCATTGGGAATTGTGTACTGGAGACGGTAAGGGAAGCAGTCAGGAAAGAATTTGACGTGGTGAGAGATAATAATGGAATCCAAGGAAGGGACCCAGATCTTATGGGACTTGTGTCCCTCCTTGTAGCCAATGAAGATCCCTTCCAGACCACTGGCAGCAAAATTGGAATCACCCCATTTCTTTTTGTGGTAGAATATTGCACAACATACAAACGGTTGCAGGTGGTCAAGAGAGGGAGTTTTGTTGGTCCACATTTGAAAGGGAGTCCTCATCCCTATTGAGGAGTCGGGGAATTGGTCTTCAAGGTAAACAGCGGTGCAGACCGCATCCCCCCACAAGATGGATGATAGCCCGGAGGTCAGGAGAAGCGTTCTGGCCTTCTCAATGGTTGTCCAATTCCCTTGCTTGGCAAATGGGTTTGCTGCGGGGTGTAGGGGGTGGATCAAAGGTGAACTACTCCTTGCTCCATGAAGAGCTTGCTGAAAAAACTGTTGACAAACTTGGTCCCATTGTCCAAGACTACGGAGACAAGCTTTGATTTGGTTGTGTTCTCAGCTTCATTGAGGAATTTGAGAAAGTTGGAGAAGGTCTTGGCCTTGGTCTTCATGGGGAAGATGAATCTTAATTTGGAGAATCCGTCAATGATTTTGAGAAAGTATTGATTTCCCCTTCGGAAACGGGAGTGAGCGGTCCGCAGAGATCCATTTGTATACATTCCAGGGTGGAGTGAACTGGAGGAAAAAAGCCAGAGAAGGGTTGTCTGGTCATCTTAGCTTGGTTGCACTTGGCGCAGGGTATTTCTTTTAGGGAAATGGAGGGATGCGCTGCTTTGAGGTACTTGAGGTTGGGGTGCCCAAAGGATCAATGTAGATTTAAAAGGGAGACCTCAAAGGAGAACTGGGAGCAGGTGGAGACAACGGGGAGGTCCTTAAAAAAACGTCCTTCAAATAAGACATGGTCTGAGCGGCGTACTTGGAATCCATAGGTGGTTGGATTGATGGAGTAGCCAAGTCGGAGGTAAGGGGTTTGAGGAAGCAGGGAATTGAGTAGTGCTGGCACAAAGTAGGCCCTGTTGATAGTGAGGGGGCCGCAGCTAGTGTGGAGGATTACCTTCCCATATCCTTTGATCTTTAGGAGTGAGCAGTTGGCTGCAAGAAGATTGGAGGAGATTGGTTCAAACAAGCTGAAGATGGCTTGGTCATTGAAGTAGTGTCCCAAGGCGCCGCTTTCAAAGATGATATGGTTTCCCAGTTGCCTGTTGGAGGTGAATCCAGCTGTTCCGCTAGCATTGCCAAGGGATTTGAGTTGATTCCGGGCGGCCTCATGGTAGGCTACAGCCCTTTCAGGGTGGAGCTGGTTGCATACTTCTGGCGAGTGATTGGTTTCAGGGTTGTGAACTCCATTCCTGAAAACGGGTCGGTTTTTGGGTCTAGGGTCAGGAGGGGCTGACAAATTGACTGTCATATCCAAGGGAGTGGCAGCGGTGATTTGATTGGCCACAGGCTTCAGTTCCATTTTGAGATCATAGAGGAAGGAATCCAGAGAGATGGTGTTCTTTTTTGGATTGGATTCTTTCACCTTCTTGAACTCCAGAGAAAAAAGTACCTGGAACAAATTGGGGAGCTGCTTGAGAATTAAGAAGACCCACAGCGCCTCTAGGGTTTTTACATCAAATAGTTTGGAGGTTACTTCCACAAGGAGTTTGAAGTCTTCACAGAACAGGTTTATGGAATTCTGAATTTTGTCCTGGAAGGAGATACTTCAGAGTCTGTCCATGATGTTGGCAGCCTTCTCCATGGATTTTGTAGCGTAATGAGCATTTATTGAATCCCAAAGAGCCTTGGGCTGATACTTGGTGATGTTGGAGACAAATTAAGTGAAATTTTGATGGTCAAGGTGGAGGCGGATGAAGGTGGTTGCACGCTTATTTTTAAGCTTTGTGTTGGATTCATCACCGGAGGGATTGTGGTTGGAGAGCACAAGTTTGTCAAGATCTTTGTAGGCTAAGGCAGTCAAGATGCAGTTACTCCAGTTGCTGAAGTTGGAGCCATCCAGCTTGGCGATGCTGGAGGTTTTGAGGAGGTTGTCGGATTCATTGGACATGGTGGGTTTCTTTAAATGGATGGTGTGGATGCTGGGCTCATAACCTATGGATAAGAGGCTCAGAGTGAGCTTGCTAGCAGAGGAGGGAAAGCTGACAATGAAGGGAGGAAGGATGCAACAAGCCACACAACTATGGATCAGAGGCTCGGAGTGAGCTTGCTAGCAGAGGAGGGACAGCTGACCATGAAGGGAGGAAGGGCGCAACAAGCCACACACCTGATGAGGTGGGTGGAGGAGTGAGAGGAGGAAACACGAGGAAAGTTGATGGAGTCAGACAGCACAGAAGAAGGAATGAAAGAAGGAAAGAGACAAGAGGATTGGCCTATGGATCAGAGGCTTGGAGTGACCTTTCTAGCAGAGGAGGGAAATCTGACAATGAAAGGAGGAAGGGCGCAACAAGCCACACACCTGATGAGGTGGGTGGAGGAGTGAGAGGAGGAAACAGGAGGAAATTTGATGGAGAAAGGAAAATACAACGGGGAGTTTTGGGATCACTAAGTACATCAATGCTGAAACCTACACCAAGTATATTCAACCTTTCCAGTTTTCCGCCGCGGTCAAGTCCTCCCTAGTCGCGAGGCACAATTTATTCCTCACATTGCCTCCTGTAAAAGGTAAAGAAGGGTGATTTCTGTGTAGAAGAATCCACACTGTTGTTGTAAGAGAATTCTGCCAAGGGGAGCCATTTTTCCCAGTTTTCCTGGTTAGAACTGATTTAAATTCTGAGGTATTGTTCTAGTACTTGGTTGAACCTTTCAGTTTGACCATCTGTTTCAGGGTGTTAAGCTGTGGAGAGATCCCTTTGGATGTGTAGTTTTTCACACAGTGTTTTCCAGAAAGAAGAGGTGAATAAGGAGTCTTGGTCACTTATGATGTCAGCAGTTAGGCAATTTTTGGAGAACACATGACTAATGAAAAGGTTAGAAAGTTCTACTGCAGTCAGTGTACCAGTTGTTTCAATGAAGAGGGCCATCTTAGAGAAATGGTCCAAAACAACAAGGATAGAATCAAATCCATTGGCGAGGGGGAGTTGAGAGATTAATTCCATAAAGAATGAAGTCCAAGGGCCATCAAGCATTGGAAAAGGTTTGAGAAGTCCTAGTTTCTTTTCATGCCTTGCCTTGTTCCTGTTGCAAAGGTAGTAGGCTGAAACATAGTTTGTAACATCCTTTGAAATTCCATTCCAGGAGAATGATCTCTTGATGAAGTTGAGAGTATTCTGTTGGCCAGGGTGACCTGCAAGAGGAGAATCATGTCTTTGATAAAGTATTTTTTGTTTAAGATGGTTAGCTTTGTCAGGTATGACCACTTTACCCTGGAACAGGAGTAAGCCACTAAAGGGGTCTATGGAATAATAAGTTACTTCTTCATTCTTATTCAATAATTTAATGATGCCTTGAAATAATTTTTCAGATTTTGATCAGAATGGAATTCACTTAGTTGATTGTCAAGTTGTTAGCAGAAAGAAAAAAGAGTTTAGAAGCTTCAACTTCATTTTGTTTCAGAAGCTGTTGCAAATTTCCAGGATTCTTTTTGGAATATGGCGTTCCCCCCACTGAATACACATTGTCCTGAGGTGACAGGATATCTGGGATGGTTGAAAAGTTGCCAGGCCTGTAAGTGATCACAAGATTGAATTCAGAGAGGAATTCTTCCCAACAGGCCTGTCTTCTAGTAAGGACCTTGGAAGATATAAAATACTTCAAAGAGGAATGATAAGTTAGAACTTCAAAGGGGTAAGTAACGCTCAACAGGTAGGCCCGCCATTGCTGGAGGGAAATGAAAATAGCAAGGAGTTCTTTTTCATGGATTTTATAGTTGAGTTCAGCACTGGACATTTTTCTGCTGTCAAAGGCAAAAAGGTGTTTAGTGTTATCAGCAGTAAACTGGTGCCGGACTGCACCCAGGGCATAGTCACTGGCATCAGTCTCAACATAGGTCCTCAGGAGGTGATCAAAATGGTGAATGACTGAAGCTTTGGTGACATCTTGCTTTATGTTTTCAAATTGTTGAAAGACTTCAGGAGTGAGTTTGAAAGGAGAGCCGTTTCCAGAAAAAGAGGTGGGGTGAGAGAACTTTTTGGAGTAGTTCTTTATAAACTTCAAATAGAAGTTAGCAAACCCAAGGAAAGACTGCAAGGCTTTTCTGTTTGTAGGAGCAGGCCAGGTAAGGATGGTCTTGAAGTTTTTTGTTGTCCATAAAGATACCATCTTCTGAGATCACATAGCCCAGGTAGTCCACAGAAGGTGCGTGGAAGTTGCATTTGGAGGCCTTTGCATATAAATTATGCTTTCTGGGTCTTTTTCATAACCGTAGTTCTGAAACTCCTTCAACTAAACAAATTCAATCTCTTCATCAAACTCACCCTCATATCAAACCCAAATTCACTACTCCTGTACCTTCCACCAGATAGTACTACCTCTGAATCTCTTGCAGTCTCCATCCTTTTCCACCAGCTTCACCCTCTCCCTGTATGGTGTAAGCTCTATGTCCATGTACACCTCACCTGTCATGTGATTCAGCCAACCTTCTCAGGACCTCTCACTCTCTCCATGGCTTGGTACAACCTTCATCACTCCTCAACCCAATTGGTATATGAGTTAGTACATACTACACTTAGTATATACATAGTACATTCTCTCCACTGTCTGTTCAGCCCATACTCCCAGGACTCCAGATCAGTACATGTCAAACCTTCCTGGATAGGCCGATCACCCAATTAGTCAACTGCAGCCTCCAGCCCAATCATTCAACATGTAATACCATGGGAACTCAAACCTGCAACACCAGCCACTCATCCCTCAAGGCCTCCTTCTCAGCTCTCACATATTCTGGCCTCTCCTTCCCTCCTGGACTAATCCCCCCCAAGGAATTAGTATACTACTTCTTACTGGTTAGTCACTCTGCCAGTAGGTGTCATCTCAGCACAAGACAACCTTCACCCAGCCTGCTTAACTCATATCACCTTGCCCCTTCCTGGTGTTACTCTTATAGGATTCAACAACTCTCTCTTCAACAACCTCCTGGACTGGTATTCTCATCCTTCCTCTTCTCATCACTTGTACTCCTCCTTTCATCTCCTTCATTGAAATCCAATCAATCATCCTTGAGTTCTATGAGTAGTAGTGCCTGTGCCTTCAGCCCCTTGCACGCCAGGGGAAGTCGTGAAATTATACTAATTCCTTCCCCTTAATTACTGCCCACTCTCTACCTCTCAAATCATCACCTTCAACCAACTCCATCCCATCCCATCTTTGACCTTGGATAATACTGCCTACGCATCTTGTGGACCAGTGTGTGATTGAGCTGAACAGTGTGCAGCCTTTCACGTTTCCAAAGGAGTGCTATACAAGTTGTGGCTACCCCTGCGGAAGCTATCCATTCCCCTCATCAACTGCTCATCGGCCAAATCCCTCAGTTTTCCTCTTCAACATCTTCAACCCTCCGTTTCAACACTTCCTCAAGAGATTTTTCAATGCTTCTTTGACCATTCCTAGGCGCCTCCTCAACAAAAATTCGAAGCAATTATGGCGCCCTGGGCCGCCCTTCGACTTCAACGCTTCAAAATCTCTCCGACACCTTCGACGCGCCTTAGAAATCTCTTCGACGCCTTCCACGCGCCTTCAACCATCTCTGACCCTTTTTGAACCTTTCCTTTAAAGCTTGTTCTACGCTTCTTTGACGCTTCCTGGAGGCCTCTTTGACGCCAGTTTGACGCAACTACGACGCCCTTCAGCGCCCCACGGCGCCCCTACGACAACCTTTTGGCGCCCACTTCCTTCAAAATTTCTGGGAACTTTCTTCATTGAAAATTGGCCGTTCTTCCGCAAATCTCCTCTGGGTACTTTTTTTTGGGTCATTTCTCTTCTCTGGCGTATTTGGACACCATGCCAGCCCGACGTGCATAACCTTCATTCATTTCAAGTCCACCCCTCACCAAAGCAGCAAGAGGCAGAGGTTCTGTCATCAACATCTCCAATCAGGACCAGACAACTCCTCAAGCTTGTAGGCGTGGGAGGAATTCTTTAAAACTTCCAATGCCAGAACGCTCCACTTCCATGGACACTGGTATCCTTCCTCCAGCTTCTCCTAGAGCTTCTCTTTCTCCTGCCTCACCTGCAGTTAGTTGTATCACTAATTGTGTAATTGGTCAATATCCCCAAGCAGGCTTTGGATTAGATTCTCCATCTTATGATCCCAGCATCACTCCTATTCCGGAAGGCAAGGACAAGGAAGGAAGTGAGGACTTGGACTTTGATTCAAGGATCCTAAATAATCTTAATTCACAAACTATGGAGCCTCAAGAAGCATTGTCACCTTCAGCTTCTACTTCAACCCCTGCAACTCCAACACAACCTCAACCTCCAACATCTGCTGTGGATCCCAATCTATTAGCCCTTCTCCAGACCATGACTTCTGCTTTGAAAACACTCTCTCAACCCCCATCAACCAATACTTCTCACTCTGGAACCTTCAAGTCTCCTTCCATGAATGCTCTGGATACATTTGAAGGCAACAATCCTAGAAAACTCCGACCATTCCTCCAATCTTGTGAACTCATTTTTGCAAATGATGAAGGAACCTTTAGCGTAGACCTGAAGAAGGTACTTTTTGCAGCTTCCTACCTCTCTGGAAGTGCCAATTGATGGATCCAACCCTATCTGGCTCACCTTTCCAACCAAGATCCCTCTTTCCTCCTCAACTCATGGTCCCACTTCACAGAGCAACTTCACACCCTCTTTGGCAACAGACTAGAAGTGTTCAAGGCTGAAAAGGAACTGGTGAACTTGAAGATGAAGGACTCTGGCTATGCTTCAACCCACATCACTGAATTTTGATCACTTATGACCAAAGTCTCTGGGTGGTGTGATAGAGCCTTGTACTTCCATTTTTGACAAAGCCTCCCTTCACGCCTTCTGGACCAACTAGTAGGGTACAATGGCTCTCAAGAAAATCTCCAGGACCTTATGGATATAGTTTTGGACTATGATGCAAGGTATCATGAAAGGGTAAAAGAAAAATCCTCTTCTCTCATTAATTCTCAACCCCACAGTTCTTCTCAATCTTAATCTACTTCTAATCAACCTTACAAGGGTAGCGGTGAGGGTAGGGAGCATGACCAGTCCCCAGAGAAGTCAACTTCAACTATCACATTTACCAGACCCTCTTTGGACCTAGGTCCAGATGGAAAACTCAAGGCAGATGAAAGGGCAAGAAGAGAGAGGGAAGGCTTATGCTTATATTGTGGTGGTAAACACAAGACAGAAGACTGTAGAAAGAAACCTGTCAACTCATCTTCTTCTCCTAATCCAGCACCTTCCAGTGCTTAACCAAGGCCAAAACAAGATTAGGCTCACCCTTTTCTTCCTCTTTTTCAAGGCTTATCTCTATTGTTTGTTTAATTCAGGTGCAAATCAATCTGTAATGGTCAATTCACTGGTTAAAAAGTATCTATACCTTGCAGCCCCTTCCTTCTGGGCAAACATATTTCATCTTTCCAATCTCAGCTCATCAAATCTACTTCCAAATGGTTTTACTTACTTCCTTTCCTAGCTTTGAATGGGAACCCCTTCAAGTCAATGCACCATCCCCTGAAACCTTCACCCTGGGAATTGACTCTCCTCATCACTGGACTCCAGAGGCAAACTTGGAAGATGGGGCTGATCACCTCAAGACACCAACTAACCACTGAACTTCCCTCCAATCCTGTTGAACTCAACCTTGCTTTACTGCCTACAGCTGTCCTTCCCTTCAACTCTGCCTTTGGCGCTGCAGACCAATGCATTCCCCCTCACTTCAGAACGTTTTGCAATTCCCCAACACAACTTCCAATTCCCTTTGAGTTCAACACTCTTTCCACTTGCTCGGATATTCATTGATCCTTTATTTTTTCACAGGAGGAAGATATACTGGATTCATCCTTTCATACAATGCAACTGGTTACTTCTTCTGATGTTTCTCTTTTTTAATGATGAAGTTCCTGAAGAATCAGAAACTGTGTTGAAGAAAGTTACTGCTGATTTCCATTCATTCCGAGATTCTCTTCTCCCAGGTTAAAGCAGACCAACTCTCTTCACACCGCCCTTACAACCACCATGTTGGACTGGAAGGGCTCATACCTCCAGTTGGGCTTGTCTGTTCACTACCTCAAAATGAAAATTCAACCCTAAAAGCCTACATAGCAGAGAATGTAGAGAAAGGTTTCATCCAGCCCCAGAACTTCAAGCACTGGAGCACCTGTCCTTTCTTCTTTCAAGAAGAAGGATAGTGGTTTACAATTATGTGTTGATTTTTGCAAACCTGACGCTTTTATCAAGGAGAACCTTCACCCATTTCCTCCAATGACTTTCACTGAATGTCTTTCCAGGTTCTACCATCCTCACCCAAACTGATCTCAGGGTGCTTACCCCTTAAGCATCACAGGCCTTTGATTTACTAACTGATCTTTCTTCTCTAAAAGTATTTCCATGTCTTCCAAAGCTCTCATCAGAATACAAGGGTAGTTCATGATACTCCTTTTCTTCTTCAACACTCACTTACAGTCTTTGGAAGTTCTTCATTGAATTCACCCGGCCTCCTGTCACATTGGGACAAAATGTTTCCAGACGGGGGAACACATACTCTGAACAGAATCCTGATGAACTTGAAGCTTCTAAACCTTTTTACCTCTCTTTGATAATTCTTGAAGCTCAACTGAGTGAATTGACCATAAATCAACAAGCTGAAAAGTTACTCCAGGATATTATTCATAGATTGAAGAAAGGGAATGAAGTGACTAACAATTCTATAGATTCCTACAGTTGCTTACTCCTGTTCATGGTTAAAGTGGGTATACCCAACATGCTGACTAACTAAAGCTAGAAATACTTCTTCAATCAACCAAACTCCTTTGATAAAGATCAAAACAGCCTATGGATAAGTATAGGAACTATTCTGAACTTAATAGAAACTGAATTCCAAAAGGCATTCATCCTGGGAATTAAGTATGACTATCTGCAATTAAAATCACTACTGACAGACCTTCCAAGATAGCTCTTTGAGCGTTGGTTGTGAACCTTTTCTTATTTTGGAAAAATTAGACCCTCATGCTTCAAATACAAAACCCTGATCAATTCATCCATCCATCCATCCATCCACCCACCCATTCAACCATCCTCAATCTCACTAACTACCTTCTGGGAACCAACATCCAACTTCATCACCTCTGGATTTTCCCTGCTTCTCCATCAATTCATTTCCATCCATCATTCCAAACCCAAATCATCCTATAATCCTTTTTCCCAATCCACTTTCCAATCAATCATTTCCTAAATCAAATTGAAACCAAAATAACATAAAATATAAATAATAAATAAAATATTTTCCTTCCACTCCTTCACCTTCCAAATAGCCTTTTCCATCCTAAATATCATATCAGAAAATACTTCCAAATCAAAAAATACTTCATTCCACCTATCTATTCCTTTTCCATCCCTTATATTCCTTCTTACTTCAAATAATCAATCCTCAAACCCATCAAAATCAAATCACCATTATCCTAAATCATCCATCCCAAAAATTCCTGGAAACCTTCCAACTTCACTCTGGATATTCATCACCATCAGAACTTCAAACCAATCTTGAATACACCAGAACCCTCCAATAAGCTTTCATCTCAAATACTTCCAACCTCTTCAACCATCTTCCAGAACCTCCTATTTTTATTCTCTCTTCTCTTCCTCTATGTTTTTCATTCCCTTCATTTTCATCCAATCTCTCCAGGAGCACTCTCATCATCAACCCAGTCCAAGGAAGAATCCCCCTCAGTCCCTTTTAAATACCCTCCAATCCTCTCCAACCCCCTTCAAGTCAAACTTAAAAGTCAAACCAGTCAAACTTCAAAGTCAAACCAGTCAAACTTCAAAGTCAAACCAGTTGAACTTTTAAGTTGAACCAGTCAAACCAGTCAAACTTCGAAGTCAAACATTGAACTTTGAACATCAAACCAGTCAAACTTGCGGAACGTGGAACTTTGAACTAGTCAACTTTCCTAACTTCTCAAACTTCTCAAACTTCAAATCTCCAACTTCAAACTTCAACCTTTCAAACTCCCATTCTAACCTCAGACTTTGAGTCCCAGACACTGTGCAATAATTCACATGCTCCAAGCTATTTAACCTTGCTTCCAAGCCTGCCAGCTTCCAACCAGCAAGTACAGCAGACCTCAACCCTCACCCCCAGCACATCCTTCTTTGGGCATCAGGAGCTGCCCCTTCCCTTTCAGGGGGGGTACTGTCATAACCGTAGTTCTGAAACTCCTTCAACTAAACCAATCCAATCTCTTCATCAAACTCACCCACATATCAAACCCAACTTCACTACTCCTGTACCTTCCACCAGATAGTACTACCTCTGCATCTCTTGCAGTCTCCATCCTTTTCCACCAGATTCACCCTCTCCCTGTATGGTGTAAGCTCTATGTCCATGTACACCTCACCTGTCATGTGATTCAGCCAACCTTCTCAGGACCTCTCACTCTCTCCATGGATTGGTACAACCTTCATCACTCCTCAACCCAATTGTTATATGAGTTATTACATACTACACTTAGTATATACATAGTACATACTCTCCACTGTCTGTTCAGCCCATACTCCCAGGACTCCAGATCATTACATGTCAAACCTTCCTCAATAGGCCCATCACCCAATTAGTCAACTGCAGCCTCCAGCCCAATCAGTCAACATGTAATACCATGGGAACTCCAACCTGCAACACCAGCCACTCATCCATCAAGGCCTCCTTCTGAGCTCTCACATATACTGGCCTCTCCTTCCCTCCTGGACTAATTCCCCCCAAGGAATTAGTATACTACTTCTTACTGGTTAGTCCCTCTGCCAGTAGGTGTCATCTCAGCACAAGACAACCTTCACCTAGCCTGCTTAACTCATATCACCTTGCCCCTTCCTGGTGTTACTCTTATAGGATTCAACAACTCTCTCTTCAAGGACCTCCTGGACTGGTCTTCTCATCCTTCCTCTTCTCATCACTTTTACTCCTCCTTTCATCTCCTTCATTGAAATCCAATCAATAATCCTTGAGTTCTATGAGTAGTAGTGCCAGTGCCTGTGCCTTCAGCCCCTTGCACGCCAGGGGCAGTCGTGACAGTATGGTCAGTACTTCACAAACATGAGGGATGTGTTCCTGTAAGTTTTTTTAGAAAATAAGGATATTGTCAAGGTAAACCACCACATAAACTGTGAGGAGATCAGCAAGGATGCCATTGATAAGATTCTTGAAAGAAGCTGGGGCATTAGTCAGTCCAAAGTGCATGAACAGGTATTCATAGCTTTCAAACTGAGATCTGAATGATGTTAGGTGTTCATCTCCTTCCTTGATGCGCAAAAGGTTTTAGGCGCCTCTGAGGTCCATTTTGGTGAAGATGGAAGAACCTAAAAAGAAAGTCAGTAAGAAAGTCATTGGAGGAAGTGGGTAAAATTTCTTCCTGGTTAAAGCGTCAAGCTTGCAATAGTCAACACACAAATGCAAACTCCCATCCTTCTTTTTAAAAAAGAGAACAGGTGCTCCAGTGCTTGAAGTGCCGGAACGGATGAAACCTTTCTCTAAATTCTCTGCTATGTAGGCTTGTAGGGTTGACTTTACACTTTGAGATAGTGGATAGATGGGCCAAACTGGAGGGAGAGGGCCTTCTCATTTAATGTGGTGATCATAAGCGCGGGGAGGAGGGATTTGATCTGCTTTAAACTTATAGAAAACATCTAAGAAAGAATGGTAATCATCCTGAACTTTTTCCAACACAGTTTCTATTTCTTCAGGATCTTTGTAAATGTCAAATTTTTCCCTTGCAGTTGAAGTATTCTTATGGGGAGCAACAGAAATATTAGAAGGTGTAACCAATTGCATTATATGCAAGTATGAATCCCTAGGTTCTTCCTCCGGAGGAATGATCAAGGGATCAGCAAATACCCAAGCAAGGTGGGAAATTGTTGAACTGGATGGAAATTGGGTGGATTGTTGAGGATGAAAGGTTTCTGAAGTGGAGGGGAATGCAATTGACTGCAGTGCCAAAGACAGAGTAGAAAAGAAACCAGTTGAAGGTAGGTTGGCCATTTTGAGTTCAACGGATTGGGAGTTAAGGTTGTCAGTTGGCTAGTGTCTTGGGGTGATCAGCCCCATTCTCCAGTTTACTTCAGGATTCCAGTGGTGGAGAAATTCCATTCCCAGGATGAATCTTCTAAAAATGGTGCATCAAAAAGGAGAAATTTTCATTCAAAGCTAGGAAAAGAAGGAAGAGAGACCACCCAATTTGCCTTGTGGGTAATTAGTTTGGAGGATGACTAATTTGGACTGAAAATAAAAAGAGGAATAGATTTTCCCAGAGGGATGGGCTGAAATGAAAACTTTAGAACCATAGTATTTGCCATTAAAAATTGAGTTGCACCTGAATCAATCAAAACACTATAACTCAAGTCCTGGTGAAAGAGAATAAAACATAAGCCTTTGGAAAGTTGGTCAGCATAATCTTTTTGTATCTTTTTTACCCTAACATCACTAGGGTGAAAATGCTGGAGTAAAGCAGGAAAACCACCTAGTTTTTTTTTCGCTTGGAGTCAGAGGGAGAGTTGGTGTTGGAGGAAGGGTTGGCGTTGGGCTTCTTGTTGCAGTTTTCTGTCTTGTGCCTCCCTCTAAAATACATAAATAGTCCATCCTTCTCCCTTCTTGCCTTTTTTTCAGCCTTGAGCTTGGCATCAGGACCTAAGTCCAAGGTAGGTTTGGTTTTGGAGGATTTCTTCTTTGCAGATTTGTCTTTCTTCTTTTGCTCTTGTCAGGCTCGGAAGAATTAGCTTGGAATTGAGAGAAATTTTGCCAGTTAGAGTGGCTTGGATGGGAAGACTTCTCCTTGACTTGTTTGTGGTACCTGGTATTGTAATCCAAGACTACATCCATAAGATCTTGAAGGGTGTCTACAGAACCATCATAACCAGCTAGTTGGTCCAGAATTCAGGCAGGGAGGCTTTGAAAAAAATGGAAGTAGAAGGCTCTATCCCCCCATCCTGAAACTTTAGTCATAAGGGAGCAAAATTCTTTGATGTGGGTTGAGGCATATCCAGAGTCCTTCATCTTCAAATTCACAGGTTCTGTCTCTGCCTTGGCCACTTCCAGACGATTTCCAAAGGGATTATGAAGTTTCTCTGTGAATTTTTGCCAGGAATTGAGTAGGAATGAGGGCTCTTGATTGGAGAAGTGAGCCAAATAGGGTTAGATCCATGCGTTTGCCTTCCCAGTGAGGTGGGAGAAAGCAAACAGAACTTTTCTTTGATCCACACAGAAGGTCCCTTCATTGTTTTCAAAGATGAGTTCACAAGCTTGTCAGAAAGGTCTGAGCTTGGTAGGTTTACTGCCCTCAAATTTGTCTGGCTGATTCATTGATGGGACTTTGAAGGTTCCAGAGTGGGAAGTACTACTTTTTGGGGGTTGAGATAGTTTGGCTAATGCTGAAGTCATGGTTTGAAGCAAGGCTAGGAGAGTAGGGTTCAAAGCTGGAGGTTGAGGAGGTTGAGTTGGAGGGGCTGCGATAGCAGTTGAAGCAGAAGGTTTGGAAGCTTCTTCTTGAGGTCCAGAGGTTGGTGAGTTAAGATTGCTAAGCATACTAAAATCAAAACCTGAATCTTTGCTTTCTTCCTCCTCTTCCACATCCTCAGGTAGAGTAATTAAACTGGGATTGTACAATGGGGAATCCAATCCATAACCTGCTTGGGGATATTGACCAGGCACTCAATTAATAAACAGTCTGAAAACAGGAGGAGAGGGGGACAGAGAAGCTCTTGGAGGAGCTGGAGGAAGGATACTAGTGTCCATGGTGTTGGAAGCTGGTGCAGGGTGGTTCAAAAAGGTCCTCCCTTGTTCACAGGCTTGAGGAGTAGATTGATTGTGGTCTTGTATTTCTATAGTAGTGCCACATCCTCAAGCTTCCTAGTAAGAGGTGGTATGGTGATGAATGAAGGTCATGCACATCAAGGAGGCATGGTTTCCATGTATTCCGTAGTGAAGTGACCCAAGAGAGGTACCCAGAGAGAATGAGGAAGGAATTTTGGCCGCAAAAAGTTCTTGAGTTGGTACAACATTTTTTCAAAGCTCCTCAGAGTGGGTTGAAGTCAGAGGTAAAAGTGTCAAATTTGAAGCATCAAAGTCAAAGTTGAATTCAAAGTCAAAGAAAGTCAAAGTTAAAATTCAAAGTAAGTCAAAGTTCAAAGTCAAAGTAAGTCAAAGTTCAAAGTTCAAAGTTCCCATTGAAGCGTGGTTTAAGGGCCAATTTCAGGAGAAAGGTTGAGGTAGATAAGTTCCACAGGATGAACCTTTGGAAACGTGGAGGCCACACACTGTTTAGCTCTATACCACGCACGCCCAATAATATTGTAGGTAGTTTTATCCATGAGATGGAATGGTTTGACAAATGGATGGAATAGGTATATTAAGAGATAGATATGAGTATTAATCAAGGGGAAGGAGTTAGTATAATTTCACAACTGCCTCTGGCCTGCAAGGGGCTGAAGGCACAGGCAATAGTACTCATGGAACTCAAGGATGATTTGTTGGAATTTCAAAGAAGAAGATAAGAGGAGGAGTACAAGTGATTAGAAGATGTAAGAATGAAATGGAGAAGTCCAGGAGGAGGTTGTTGAATAAGTGGTTGTTGAATCCTATAAGTGTAGCACCAGGAAGGGGCAAGGTGATATGAGTTAAGCAGGCTGGGTGAAGGATGTCTTGTGCTGATATGACAACTACTGGCAGAGGGACTAACTAGCAAGAATTAGTATACTAATTCATTGGGGGTAATTAGTCCAGAAGGAGAAGAGAGGCCAGTACATGTGAGAACTGGGAGGAGTCCTTGAGGAGGGGTGACTATTGCTGGGCTGAGAGGTCCATGGAATTGCCTGTTGACCAATTGGGCTGGAGGTTTTAGTTTGACAGATTGAGTATGGGCCTTTCCAGGAAGGTCATGTACCCAACTGGGTTATGGGTTTTCCAGCCAGGAGTATGTACTATGGGTTGAATTTATGTACTTCTCATTCCAGATAGAGTTGAGGAGAGATAGGGATGTGCCAAGCCATAGAGAGGTGGAGAGTATTCCTGGGAGATTACCTAGGGGACATGCAGCATGTAGATCCAGAGGTGGAAGGTAGATTTTACTGGATTGGGAATGGCTGAGGGTTGAGTATGGCTGAGGAGGCTGAGTTGAGTTGTGGTTATGACACCACCTTTGAATTGTGAGAAAATGGAATGAACATGAGTGATGAATAGGAATACGGCACAGCGTGAATGAGGCTGAGGGGGGATGGAAAGATGGATGACTGAAGAAGGAAATAAGAAGAAAAGATACCTTGGCTATATCAGGTCCAGCCTCCTCCTTAATATTGGTGAGGCAGAAGACTGAATTGGTTGTTGAGTTGAGGATTGATACCTGGGCAGAGAGACCACAGGGCCAGGCTAAGCTTTGGATTTTGAGAATAACTGGAGAAAAGGGATGAGAGGTGGGAGTGGAGAGAGATGGTGAGGGAGCAGCCTTGCAGGAAGTCTGAGGGGGGACTTCATGTTGTTTGTTGGGGCTAGGGCACATGCAGCCGACAACGGTAGTTTGGTGTGGAACTCATGGGTGCAGTGTGGGCACAATGACACTCCTCCTTGACTCAGACACAGCCATGTGCAGTTTCTGCCTAGCTTTGATTACTTTAAAATAGCCAATAGTTTTTTCAGTATATTGGCTATCATCTGGGCGGATGGGCAATTCCAAAAAATCAGTTTTGACTTTGATACAAGGTGGAAAATGTAATGATAACTTATTTTGATATGTCTCAAGTTGGGATTGAGTTGAGCCTCCCTACTGATAAAGTTAATACCTTGTTTATTGTTCATGATGGTGTTTTTGAGGACGGAAATCCTAATCCCAGTGTGTAGTACCAACATCCATTGGAGTTCCTTGGCGCATGAGTTCATTGAGACAAATTCAGCCTTGATAGTTGATTGCGCTACTACAGTCTGTTTCTTTGCTTCTGAACTGATGGGATTCCTGTAGAGGGTAATTGTGTACCCAGAAGTTGACTTCTTTTCAATGCTCTCAGTGCCGTAATCTGCAGCTGCCCACCCCTGCAGGACAAACTCATGTTTGGGACTATTTTGAAACAGTACCTCAGGAGAGGTTGTCCCTTTGAGATAGTGCAGCAAGTGCTTCACCATGTTCCAGTGGGCCTGAGTTGGGCAATTGGCAACCCTGGATAGGGCGCTGAACGTGTATGCAATGTTGGGCCGAGTGTTGATAGAGAGGTGAATGAGCATCCCTACGGCCTTCTGCATTTTCTTTAAATAAAACAGAGGTGAGGGCATGAGCATTTGGTTGTGCAGGTTGGGTGGGGCAAGGCTTTAATGGGATTTGCCGAGTCCATGGAAAAGTCTGTGAGAATTTTTTTTCAGAAATTGCGATGATGGAGCAGTATGCCCCTGTAAGGGGACAGGAATAATCTTTATTTCAGCACTTCTCTCAAATGTAGTAACAATGAAGGGTACCTTAATAGTCACAATGAAAAGAGAAATAAGAAATAAGTAAATATTACTTGGTAGAAATAAAATGAATCAAACAAGTAGTAATCACCCATAGATCAGAGGATAAACTAAGGCCAGCGGTCCAGAGAGCTCAAGTGGAGGTATTTTTGAATGCAAGCTAGGCATTGATAGATAGGATCATCAACACAAGGATGGTGAGTACAAGATAGAAAGGAAAAATAGAGAAGGATAGAGAACAGAGGAAAATAGATGATACCTCCTCCTAAGTTGCTTTGGGCCCCTCCTGAGCTTTGGGGTTCCTGCTGGTTTTTGGTGAGTGAGTTGACAAGCCAAGACGGTTGGAGGAGTGAGATAAAGAAAGAGATAGAAAGAAAATAAACAGAAAAGAAAGAGATAACAAGAAAGGAACAGAAGGAAACAGTGAGCTAGCATGTTGTTAGGTTTTGAGGTCACAATTGCAAAAAGTGCCGTATCCGCAATTGTGCATCCTTGACTGCGGAGAGATTGCACTAGATGCATCTGTCTAGGAGGTCGAGGTTGGAGTCTTCAACCAACACTCCTACTAGCTTCAGCCTTGACTCATTGAATTTGTTGACAAGCTGCAAGTACTTTCACTACGCCTAGGGGTTTGGTGAGAATGTTGGCAATCATCTCTGCGGAGGTAACTTGTTTGACTTGGATAAGGGACTTTGAGACAATTTCACGCAGATATTGATACCTTACTTTCATGTGCTTGGATTTTGGATTGAGCTGAGCTTCTTTTCTTATGAAATTGTCACCCAAGTTGTTGTTGTAAATCTTTGGGGTAGGTATATCCATTCCTAGGTCAGATACAAGAGTGGACCTCCACCTTAGTTTTTTTGCGCAATGTTTCATGGCAATAAACTCTGCCTCTGTGGTTGACTGAGCTAAAAATGACTAATTATTTGAAATCCAATGCAAAGGGTTCCCCTAGAGGGTTACCACAAAACCTGAGGTAGACTTCCGCATATCCATACAGTTTGCGTAATTGGCATCTGCCCATCCGTTCAAGTGATTGTTGTTTGAGGTGGACTTTTGATACAAAATACCAACGCTTGTAGTGCCTCAAAGATATATTAGAAGGTGCTTGACAAGACTCCAGTTTTTGACTGTTGGTTTTGTTGTGTATTGTGAGAGGACTTTGACAGTGTGAAGTATGTCTGGACGTGAATGTAAGGCCAGGTGGTTAAGCATTCATATGGCCTTTTCCATCACCTTGACATTGAACGGTGTAAGAATCCAAAAGGCGCAGGGCATTGGCAGTTATGTGTAGGGGATAGGTGCTTTTTTAGGCTGCCCTCCTGAGTGTTACAAAAATATTTAAATGTAACCAGGATCAAGGTCCAGTAACCTTTGTTAATGAGGAATCAAATGGGAAAGGGATAAGTCAATAGCAATGATAGCTGAGGGGGGAAGCAGCACTATCTGAACCGGAATGATGAGGAGAAAGACTTTGAACAAAATAAGTTAAAGTTTTCTCAGAGTCCAATAGAAAGAAGAAGTTTTAAGTAACGGCGCCCACACACTAATAACTCTGGTCGTCAGCAGGTGCTTGGGAGCAATCAACTCAAACCCAATCAACCTCCAGGTTCACAATGAACCTGCCCAACTCTCCGCAATCAAGCGCTTGAAGGGTACCAGATAATGCTGGGTGGCTGCACAAGACAATGCAATATGTTTATGGATCACTGAAACAAACAGTAACAATTTTGGACTAAGAGTAACCCAACACTTCTCAAGGATTCAAGAATAGTGTGGCAGAATGCAACTTTAATAATTAAAGGGATGTTTAACAATCCAGGTTTAAACTCAATAAAACCTCTTACTCAAATGTTACTGGTCCAGAAAGACTATCAAATGAATGATCAAGACCAAATAATGGTCAGAAAAAGGGATCAAGAGTGGTATAACACACTCAAGAATTCAATTTAATGAATTATTCTTCAACCAGAAAGGCTATGGTTGGTGATAAGGAAAAGGGCCACAGAAGGGCAGATCAGAGTTTTGAACTTAAAAAAGTCAAGGGTAAGGGATAAGGATCAAGGGATAATCAAAAAATATATCCGGATAAGTGATCAATTTCACAAAGGAAGGAGCTCTTGGATCAGAAGCTCATAATTTTTATTAGTGGGAAGACTTCATGATGGAAAAAGCAGGGGAGAGCCCCTCCTTTTCTAGGCTAGAGAGCCCTGTAACTATTTACAATTGGATAACACAAATGAAAGTGGAATTTTTTTTTTTACAATGATGAGGCTCAAGCTTGGGGAGGCCTGGTTCCCTTCTGCCAATCTTCCAGACTGGGGTGAGAGATTCTCACCCCAGACTGTTGCTTGCAAAAGTCCATGCGGACGTTTGCACACCTAGTAACAATGCAACTCCCCTCCCATCCTAATCTGGAGGGGGGTGAGAAAGAAAGAAATTGTAAAATAAAAGAAAATAAAAAAGCGGTGATGGTGGTGATGATGAGGATTCCATGATGGATCAATCAATGATGAGAGGGAAGGCAATGATTCCCGCATGGCCAAGCGATGGGGAGGGTAATGATGAACAACTGATGGTCTCAATGAAAGTGAGGAAGCAATCAAGGATGCGAGCGATGAGGATGAGGAGGAGCAATGCAATAAGGATGAGGATGAGGAGGAGAGACACGATGAGGATGAGGAGGAGCAACGCAATGAGGATGAGGAGGAGCAATGCAATGAGGATGAGGAGGAGAGACGCGACTAGGACAGGAAGGGTTGGAGTGACGCAATGAGGAGAGGAGGAGCAACGCAATGAGGATGAGGCGGAGCAAAGCAATGAGGATGAGGAGGAGAAATGCAACTAGGACAGGAAGGGTTGGAGTGAAGGATCCAAATTTTATCTAAGTTCAAAAAAGAATTTTTTTTTTTTCAAATTTTTGAATTCTTTTCCCAAGGTGTCCCAAATGGTTCACCACAATGGTTTGGATCTTTGGTGGCCTTCTTTACAAGATGAATTGGTGCTGGAATTTTGATTGGATTTGCGTTGGACATGGAGAAATAATCTAGTACTTTTTTGCAGTAGTCACGTTGGTGAACAAGTACGGAGCCATCCTCCTTCCAATCAAAAGTGTAGCCTAGATTCTGTACTGCTTTTTATGCCAATTTAATCCTGTATGTCAGTGGCAGATCAGCCAAGAACTTCACAATCTTGTTGCGCAACTTTCCCACGATCAGCCCATTTTCAACGTGGATATGGAGGATAATGGATTTTGAGTTGTTCATATACAGAGATTTGTCAGTGCTCAATGGTGAAAACCCCAGCTTACTCAGTTTATTGGTCAGGTGCTTCTTCCAGCATTGAGTTGCCTGCTTGGTGCTGTAAAGGGAATTGTTTCAATGCCAGACCCAATCTTCCTTGGCTGGAAGCTCAAAACCCAAGACTTGAGACATGTTGACTGTAGCGTTGATATCCCCGTAGAGGAAAGCCATTTCAACATCAAACTGGAAAACTGACCATCCATGCTGAATTGCCATGGAAAGGATGACCTTCATTGATTCATTGATACCAATGCTGGAGTAGGTGTCATAGTAGTGTTGACCTTCTTCCTGATGGTTCCCAAAGCAGACCCACTGTGACTTAGGCCTAGTTACCTCACCCAGTTTTTTTTTCCTTACCAGTCTCCACATCCCTCAGATTACCTTGTTGTTGCTGGGACATGGTACAAGCGTGCCAGTGTTTTTTGACAGAAACAAAGCATTTTCTTCTGCCATCAAGGCCAACCATTTTGGTTTCTCCTTTTGATTGTTTATTACCGCCTTGACGGACACTACCTTGGCTATGTTGACCAAGTCATCAGAGGGCATCTGATCACGGGAGGGAAGGTGGACGCCTTGACGGGTGGTAGAAAGTATTGCCAATGGATCAATGTTGCGTAATATGCTGCATGCAGCCACATTGTAGTAGGGCACGTAGGCATAGCCCATGGCAGTAGTTTTTGTTCTTGTTTGGCTTCCAAGACTGTCTGTTGCCTCAGAGGTTATAGCACAATCGCCCTGATTGCCAGCTTTGGCAGAGCCAGAGGCAAAATCCTCAGAAGACTGGTCCAGATTAGTTGGTTTTTTTCAATGTTTGATTTATGGATTGGACCGGGATAGAACAGAAACATGCCAATTGAGTTTAAGTGTAGAGAAGCCAGTTGGAATCAGGTGGGGGAGAGTACAGGAGGATTTCCTCAGGGCATCAGAGGAGTTATATTTGAAGTTGAGTTCAGACAGAGAGAGATATCTACTGACTGAGATGATCCCCTTCAATGGATCCAGGAGCCTGGCAGCATTGGAGAGAGGCTCATAACCAATAAACAGAAATGGGTGAATAAAGGGGGAGATTTTTAACCTGGGAGGCTGGATGCATGCGTTCATTTTGATTCCAAAGGGAAGGATACAATAAACTTTTTGGGTTGGCTCAATGAGTAAATTAGCGCATTGAAGTTGTCCCGTCAGATTTTCCCAGTTGATTTCCTTACTCGGAAGAATGTTTATGAGCATGGAGCAATACTTTGCGCCTTCATCCCAGTAATTTATTGGAATGTTGGATTGAGCTAGGAACCAGCGGAGTTTTGTGAGTAAGCTTTGGTTGAAGCATTCAGCTAGACCATTTGTTTGTGGAGAATCAGCAGGTCCCCTTTCTAGGACAGTTCCTTTTCTATGAAGCTTTTTTAGGAAAGAGTTTGAACTGAAATCACCCCCACAATCTGAGTGGAACACTGCAGGGTATTGACGAAACTGGTTTCTTATTTCCTGGAAGTATGCCAGGATTTTTTGTTTTGATTTTTGCTTTGCTTTTTGTAATTAGATGCAATTGAATCTACTCAAATTGTCAATAAGAACCTAGATATACCAATAGCTGTGTTTTGAGGGGGGATTAATTTGTAGGACATCCAAGTGGATGGTGTGGAAGGGAAATGTAGCATGTGGGAGAGGATTTGAGTGTGGCAATCTTTTTAGCTTGCACAGCTGGCATACAGCACAGAACCAAGCTCTGTGATTAGCAGGACAGGAGTCAAGACAGTGGATTTTAAGAAACTTATCCAGGTAGGCATTGGATGGATGACCTAATTCCACGTGCCATTCAGTGACGGTGTGGTGTCAATTTATAGACACGGATTGGGAACTGCGTTGCGGCTGCGCGCTCAGCATTGGGGGCAAGCGGGCTAAGCATTAGGGTATGCGGAATGCTCAGCAGAGGCAGCTGCTGGATCAGAAGCAGCGGCTGTTTGGCTCCCCACCTGGTGTATGGGTTGGGCTCGGCATCAAATGCGGCGTGGGCGGCTATCCGCCCCGGAGATCTGATTCAGAAGGTAGTGCGCTCAACTAGGTTTGCGGGCGCACTGGTTTAGATACGTAGCGGCAGAGCAATCCGCGGGCTATGAAGGAACGGATGAAGCGCGCGTGCAAGCATGTGGATCATGCCAGATATTACCAAACACCCAAAATGGGCGCGGAAAAACGGATACGGACAGGCGCAGGGGGCTCTGAGTAGGGCGCGGTGCAAGGACCACGTCATGAGAAGGAAAAACCGGATGGACGGAACGGCGTATGGACAATGGGGGGAGTTTGGTATGGAGGAGGTGGGGAGAGGAGGCTAGGGTTTCTGTTTTGGGATTGTTTTCTGTTTCCTTGTCATACTGTCATTTGCGCGTGTACTTAGGTTAGGGTTGAGGGGGAGGACTTATCCTCACTCCCAACTCCGGGTTGGAGGAGGGGCATGGATGCAGAGGAGGAAGAATCACAACACATCATTGGATTGGATCACTCATCTCACCAGGAGATTAAAGAGACTCATACCGGATACACATCCAGGTGGAAAGTTCTTAGGATTGAAGGATTGGCAATTTCTCTCTCTCTCTACTTTTCTTTATCTCTTTACCTCCTTATTTCTATTTCTCATTTAAGTGCGACTTCGGACATCCTCATCTCCTTTCAAACGCAGGGAACCGTTAACTTGCGAACCTTGGGACAATTATAGGGGGATGAACTTATATTATTTCCACATCTGGGGGTCTGGCCGGGAAATAAACTTCTGTTTCTTGTCTTTTGAAGGTAACTTGGCGCAATGTCCTATTCATACCTCCCTACAGTTGCTCCTTCTTCTTCTTCTCCTTCTCCTTCCGTCTCCAGGTCCACTACTCCAACCCCACTCTTGTATTCCATCCCTCCTCCTCCCCCTCCCTCCGCTCAACCCAGGACAAGCTATGCCATTCCCCCATTGGTCTCCAGTGACCATGAACCCACTTGTCTGGTTTGCATCAGGCTGCGCAACTACCCTCACATCCGATTCAACACCGCGGATGTGGAGTGATTCATCTCAAGATACAAAGGTATTGCAGATGCGGAAGGTGCGTCAGACCCTGATAAGGCCCGGCTTGTTGTCCTGTTCATTATGGACAAAGAGAAGCTCCGGGATGTGGAGGAAATGGAAGGCTACAAGAATCAAGATTGGCCAAAACTGAAGGCGGAGATCCTAACGTGGTGGGGTAGGCGCAAACCTTGATTCCTGGAAAGCAATTTTGACCGCGTGGCCTCGGAGGCGAGCGCGCGCAGAGGGGTCAGAACACAGGTGGAGCTGGCGGAGTACACCTCGACATTTGATTGGATCTATCCGTACTTGTCAAAGAACAAGGTGGTGGCGGGACAGACAGGGGCCATGAAACGCGCGTTTCTGGGCGGTTTAGGCGCTCAACTCCGGGCAAGGTTTCAGAAGCATCTTTACAATCACAACTTGGTAAAGCGGTCATTGGACGGGAGCATTGCGCTCCTTCCGGAGTTGGCTGTCATTCTCCGGGCTGTTGAGAGTGAGCTTGACTTAGAGCAGCTTATTGAGGACACCGCTAAGTCCTTCCCAGCGGGACCAAAGAAATCCGCCCCCCAGGTTCCGGCTCCGGCGCAATTTCCGGCCCAAGTTCCACCTACTTCCTTGCGTGTTCCGGTTCCTCAACCCGCGCCCGCCCCTCCGGTAAGCAAATTGACGGAACTAATGAAGGATCTGAAGATCTGCATGAGCCATATGGGCCAGCAGTAGCCGCAAGGGCCTCCACCTCACATGGTGGAAGGGTTTCGGCCCCCCGGTACCTTTGTGCCAAGGGGGTGCTTGTACTGCGGGGCAAACAGTCATTGACAATCGGGGTGCCAGGAGCTTACAAAGGATCTCAGTGCAGGATTGGTTCAAACTGCTGGGATGGGGTACATGTTTCCAACGGGCGAACAGATTCCGATGGAGCCAAGCCAGAAAACCGCAATGCAGCAGGTGCGCACACGGGGTCAGGAGGCAGGAACAACGGCGCGAGCGTCACTGGGCATCTTTACCGGTCCCGGATTGTGGCAATCACCTTGGGTGGAAGCTGAGGTAAGGGTAGTGGCAACGGAAGAAAAGGTGGCGGTCTCCAATAAAATAGAGTTGGAAGCAAAGGAGCGACCCCCGTCGTCCGTTCCAAAACCAGCCGCGCGCGTGCCTGGAACCAAGGCGCCAGCAGCAAATCCTGTAGGGAAGAAGAAAGCAGCGGACATTGTGCAAAGGGTGATGGGTAACGAGACTCCGGTTCTGCTGACCTTGCGGGAACTGGCCGCCGTGTCTCTGGTGGTGGTAGACAAGATGGTTCAGGAATTGCGGGATTGCGGTCAGGGCCCGGTACCTCAGATGGTGCAGCGGGTTCATGTGGCGCGGGGAGTGCGAGTTCAAATTGGTTTCGACTTGGCTTGCTTATTTTCCAATTGTCATAGCGGGAAGGAAGGTGTGGGCTATGGTGGACAGCGGTTCAATGGTGAACCTGCTGCCATTGCGGATGGTGGAGCATTTGGGGTTGGTTTGGCGGAAATGCGCAATGGGTCTCCGCGCGCTTAAAGGAGGGGAGCGTTGTGTGGATGGGGTAGTCAAGGAGGAGGAGGTTGAGGTCGCAAGGTTCTGTAGGCTTCTTTCTTTTCTTTTGGTTGATTATGGGGATGTGATTTTGGGAAGGCCGTTCATGTTTGGGTTTTGAGCCCAAATGGTTTTTGATCTGGGGACGGGAACAGAGGCTTTGACGGTGGAGGATTTGTCCGGGGGGAAGTTTGAGACAACTATCTGAAATCACGGGCAGGGAAATTGGAGGAGATTGTTGGAGTATGAGGAGGAACCGGACGTGGCGCTTGCGTCCAGCTGGGGACAGTGGCCAAGTTGGGGGGGGAGGTAGAGGGGGTAGGGGATAAGTTTTGATTTGGTGAGGGGGTGCTCTAGCCGGTTCACAGCCAGAACAACTAGACACCCCAGAATGTTTGTTTCTCTATGTTTCTTTCTTATCTGGATTGTGGGGTTTTTTCTTGCTGGGTGTTTTTTCAGGAAACGCGGGCGCGGCACAAAGCCGGGTCCGTAAACGCAAGGACAAGCTACGCGGAACCGGGACGCGTGGGCAATCCCGCGGATGGGGGAAGTGGGACGAAAGAGCGATTTGCGGGCGGTCTACGGGCGTTGCGCGAAAAAAAGGGTGTTCTTTTCTATTTCTCTTCTCTGTTGGTTTCTTTTTCTCTTTTCCTTTTCTCTCAGGATATCTTGAGGATAGGTGGTTGGTATGGGCATAAGCTTGATTTGGTGAGGGGTTGCTCTAGCCAGTTTACAGCCAGGACAACTAGACACCCCAGAATGTCCGTTCTCTTACTCTCTCTCTCTCTCTTCCCTTACAGTGGCACGCGCTGGTGTTGGTTGTTGTTTTTTTTACAGGAAGGGTACGGGGAACTGTGTGGCAGTTTGTGTGGGGAAGTCCAGGTGCCTCTTTTGGAACGGCTAGTCACTTATGGTCGCTCACAAAGCAAGCGCGGAGCGCGGTCTCAATCTCAAGCTCACTCTCACAAAGCGCGGTCGCGCACTTTTTCTCAGAAGGTTAGGACCTTGTGCGGATACATGTATTTTCTTAATGGAAAGGGAAGCACAGTACAACAACAAGAAGAGAAGAAGTAGAGGAAAGGAAGAAGGGGAAAAGGGGGGGCGATGCGCCTAAGCCATCTTCACCATTTCCTCCATTTCCGCCCTTGAGGACGCCAGTAAAGGCTGGAAAGACGCCAGGAGTTTGCGCTGGGATTCCGAGGATTGTGCGCCAGGGATTGCGAGGAAATTCCGGAGCATGGTGGTCAACCTTTCCGCAAAAGCCTCAAAGCCAGCTGCCGGGAGCACCATTATGATTGGAATCTCCAGGATCTTGGGAGGGCTGGCTGGAGGAGCAGCCGGTGGAGATGGGGCCCCCGGGGAACCAACAGGGGGGCTTGGTCCAGCTGGAGGCAATGACGGGACAACTATAGGTGATGGAGGCGGAGGGACATTGGGGGTTGTAGGCCTCTCATCCAAGGCCGCTGGTGGTGCGGGCGGTGTCGGCGGTCGTGGAGGAGGAGAAGGGGGTGATGGCCCGGCGGCAGGTCTTCCAAAGAGTCTCGGGTCCAGTACCGTTTGGTTCACGCCAAAAGCGGCGGTGTGGTGACCAATCCGGGACACCACGGGAAAAAAAAAAAAAAAAAAAAAAAAATACTAAAGTACTCCAAAAAGGTTTCAAATTTATCTCTTTTGAATTCTAGTCTAAATTTTTTTCTTATCTTTCTAGAACAACCGACGGAGGACGTTGAAATTCCTCAATAATTGGCAGAAGAACACCATTGCTCCACACCTTCTCCCTTCTTCCAATTCATCCTTCCCCGATTGTCTCACCAGTGATGGATCTTCACCATCCGATCCCAAACGGGCCATCAGAGAGGCCTGGGAACTCATGAATCCAACCAGGAATCTCAATATTTATTATTATCATCATTGTCATGATCCTCATCCTCCTCCCTCCACTCTCCCTCTCCCTCCTCCTCCTCCTATTCCTTCTCAACCCCCTACCTCAACCCATTGTGATCATCAGACCTATCACTCCAATCGTTATCAAATCTACCAAAACCCTAGGTACAGGCTCTTGGGTCACTCTTGTAGAAACCTACCTGGCTCGAATTGGGATCTCATTGATTCAACTCACCATCATCATCATCAAAGTCCTCAAAACCTCAACCCGAGTCATTTGGTCCCCATCCATAGTGGTTGAGAAGCCGGTTCGATGCTGATCACAAATGAATCCCGGGAAGAATCGAGCAAACGGTTCTTTGGTGGGCAGTCGAATCAAAGGAGTAGTAGTATGAACCGACTGAGTCAAAGACTGTTGGTGTTTCTTGAAAGACCTTCGCCATTGTCATCCTTTAATCGAATCCAATCCAGTTCCTTTTCCACCGGTCACGATCCATTCTTCTTCGGTGGTGGTGGTGCTGGTGGTGGTGGCGGTGGTGGTTATTGAAACCATCCTCAGGCTTAGTGCTGACTTGGTGTTCCATACCATGTGATGTGACGTACATACACGGTAGTTGTGAAGATGAAAAAAAAAAAAAAAAAGACCTTCAACTATTAGCTTCCTTCAATCCTTTTATCAGCTCTCTTGTGATGCTCTCCCGTCTGTTATACTTGGGTTACATACATAGATTTTTGAACCTTGGAGAGATCGTTAATTTATCAATGATGGGAGATGGGAGGTGTACAAGCTTGGGATATTTGATCCATCTCAAACCTTGAGGAAGACCACCCCCCTTGATCATCCTTCTCACCTCATCTAACGATCCCCAATCCCTATCATCACCAGCAGCAAAACTCCATCCTACGCCCATCATCCAATCTGACCAACGACCACAAGCAACCGCTTGTGGCCGTCGGAACTTTCACCCCGTTGTCGCCGCCGATCGGGCGACAACAACCGTTGTCGACACCCGCGACCGCTGTTGCAGGTGTCCATATGGTTTCCCGCGGTCATTCTTGACGCGGGCGACATCTCTTTTTCCTCTCATGTAAATTTTTTTTTTATTATTATTATTTTTTATGTTTTCATTTTTTTTTTTTTTTTTTTTCCGCACCTATTTGTAAATCTCTCTTGTACATAGTATACAGGGCCTCATGTCTATAAAAGGAGGGGCTCTCCCCTGCCTTTTGGCCAGCATCCCAGCATCAGAGCATCAGATCATAAAAAAAAAAAATCCCATCATCATATCCCCTCATCATCATAATCAATTTATCTGTGGGCATCCTTCCCCACCTATCTGAGCCATTTATCTGGGTATATCCATGATTGCCCCCTTGATCCTTTGAGCCTCCATACTCAAACTCTGGCCCTTGTGACTTTGATCCTTATCACCAACCAATAGCCTTGCTGGTTGAAGAAGAATTCCTGTCTGTCTGAATTCTTGAGTGTGTTATACCACTCTGATCCCTTTTTCCGACCATACTGGTCTTGATATCTCCTTGATCATCTTTCTGGAGCCAATCACGTTTGATTGAAGAGGTTTTATTAAGCTTAAAACCTGGAGTGTTATACCTCCCTTCTTCTTTAAGGTTGAATTTCGCCACGCTATTCTTGAGTCCCTTGAGAAGTGTTGGGATATTCTTGCTCAAATTTGTTATTGATTTGCTTCTAGAGCTTCATAAACAAATTGCTTTTGTTTTTTTCAGCCTCCCACAGTTATCTGGTACCCTTCAAGCGCTTGATTGCGGAGAGTTGGGCAGGTTCATTGAGAACCTGGAGGTTGGTTTGGATTGAATTGATCTTTCCTAATCAGCTGCTGACGACCAGAGTTATTAGCTTGTTGGCGTTGTTACTTACAACTGCCTTGTTCTATTGAACTCTGAACAAACCTTGACTTATTTGTTCAAGTCTTTCCCTGCACCATCTTGCCTCAGATAGTGTTGTTTCCATTGCTACCAACAACTCTTATCCTCTTCCCTTAGTTTGATTTCTCATCCATAAGGTTCTGGACCTTGATTCCGGTTACATTTAAATATTATTGTAACTCCTAGGAGGGCAGCCTAAATAGCACCTTTCCCTCCACAGAACTGCCACAGCTTAGCACCGTTTGGAGTCTTACAGCGGCCCAAGAGTGGGTCTCCGCGCGCCATTCCTCCAAGGTTTTGTATTTGCCCCGTTGCGGAGGTCCGGCCTGGCGGAGAGGTGATGCCAAGTCGCGGCTAACGTGCAAGGTGGTGGGTGACGGAGCTCGGGGGCTGTGGGATGAAGGTGAACTGGGGGGTGTTCACAAGCCTTCCAAGATCGAGTCTTTGTCCAAAACCACGAACAGGTCCAGATGAGCCCTCTTGCGCGGCCTGGGGAAAAAGCTGGATTGGAGGGGATCTTGAGGGATGCTGTCGCTAAGCGAGCAGCAACAATGGCTGCAACGGCAAGAAACACAGGCGCGTCAACCGGGGACAATCAAACACGCGTGCCCGTTCTTGGCGCAGAAATTGCATGGGAGCATATTGGCAAGATGCGGAAGGAGGACAGGGAAGGTGGTAGTGGGAGTGGTGGGGGTGGTAGTGGAAGTGGCGGGGTTGGTAGTATGGTGAAGAAATGGGAAACTTCTGGGGACAGAAGTCAAGTTTGGGGGGGATGTGGTGTCAATTTATAGACACGGATTGGGAACTGGGTTGTGGCTGCACGCTCAGCATTGGGGGCAAGCGGGCTCAGCATTAGGGTATGCGGAATGATCAGCAGCAGCGGCTGTTTGGCTTGGCACCTGGTGGACGGGTCGCAAACAGCATCAAATGCGGCGTGGGCAGCAATCCGCCCCAGAGATCAGATTCAGAAGGTAGTGCGCTCAACTAGGTTCACGGGCCCGCTGGTTCAGATACGTAGGGGCGGAGCAATCCGCGGGCTATGAAGGAACGGATGAAGCGCGCGGATCATGCCAGATATTACTGACACCCACGACGTGCGCGGAAGAACAGATACGGACAGGCGCGGGGGGCTCCGAGTAGGGCGTGGTGCAAGGACCGCGTCATGAGAAGGAGGAACCGGATGGACGGAACGGCGTACGGACGACGGGGGGAGTTTGGTATGGAGGAGGTGGGGAGAGGAGGCTAGGGTTTCTGTTTTGGGATTGTTTTCTGTTTCCTTGTCATACTGTCATTTGCGCGTGTACTTAGGTTAGGGTTGAGGGGGAGGACTTATCCTCACTCCCAACTCCTGGCTGGAGGAGGGGCATGGATGCAGAGGAGGAAGAATCACAACACATCATTGGATTGGATCACTCATCTCACCAGGAGATTAAAGGGACTCATATGGGATACACATCCAGGTGGAAAGTTCTTAGGATTGAAGGATTGGAAATTTCTCTCTCTCTCTACTTTTCTTTATCTCTTTATCTTCTTATTTTTATTTCCCATTTAAGTGCAACTTTGGACATCCTCATCTCCTTTCAAACGCAGGGAACCGTTAACTTCCAAACCTTGGGACAATTATAGGGGGATAACCTTATATTCTTTCCACAACAGTTGGATTATCAACCACCAAATAGAGTGAAAGTTGAGAGATTTGGCGGTTCCCTATGTACAGGTTGCCAGTTCTGCAAAATGAAAAAACTATGGTATCTGCCGATTTAACCAGCACAAACCAATGTTGATGTACAACCTTCAGGCCATGATCCTTTACCAGGCAGAGATTAAAGATATTTCAGTCTTGAAGTTGAGGTTTATATTGATTGATGATGACAAGAAGGAAGTATTTGAATAGAAAAGGAAAGAAGAAAGAAAAAGAAATAGAGAATAAAAGAACAGAAAAGATTACTGAGGCAATTTGATGTGATCTTTGATGAGCTTTGACGCTGTCTTGAGTTATATTGAGGTTGGAGGTCTATGGTGATTCTTGCTTTGACATTTGATTTCAGTTGGAAGGATGATCAGATAGAGAGAAGTGAACCACGCAAAACAGAAAAGGAAAAAGATTCACAAAAGAAATAGAAATAGATCAGGGGACCGTAGGGGAGTCGGGGTAGAGACTGAAGGACGTGAAACCTCCTCTGTCGCGCATAGCTTTCATTTGAGTGTGTTGAGACATGCGCTGCAAAAGGGAAGGTGTCTCATGGAAATACTCCATGATCTTAACACCCCTTGTGACTGGTAAGAGGAGAAGCCGGAGTGTGATTGTTCTTGATTTTGTAGAATATCTTCTTGTGAAGAAGTTTGAACACTTGGACAGAGGTTGCCTTAGTTAAGGAGTCGGCCATCATTTTGCCTGAAGGAATGAGACACAATTTGTATTTCTCAAGTTAAAAATCTTCCCTTAAACCTTTAGTTTTAATATCTATATGTTGAGATTTTGAATGATAACCAAACTTTATTATTTTTTCTTTGAGTCCCTTATTATCAATGTAGATTGTAGGCTTCACTGAGGGATTGAGATAGATTTTGCCAATCAGATGAGATATCCATTTTAATTCTAAGTAAAAATCTAACATTGCATTTAGTTTGGATTCAGTGGATGAATAAGGTATGTTTTGTTTTCATGATGAGTTCCAGATGACGGGACTTCAGTAATAAAAAATGATGTAGCCTGTTTGAGACTTTTGAAACACAGGGCCATTGCCCCAGGTTGCGTCGCTATAGCCAGAAAAAATTTTGTGGTTGGTATCGTATTGAAGGATTAGTTTCAGATTTTTTGTGGTTTTAAGATATTTCAAAACTTTCCGGACCTTTCTTCAGTGCGTGAGGTCCAGCTTGGGCATTAAGCCTAGCCAAGCTTGACACGGCAAAAGAAATTTCCAGTTGATTATATTGGGAAATTTGATTCAAGAGACCAATTGCAGATTGGTAATTGATGTTGAGTTGAACAAATTCTGCGTGATCTTTATCTGAGGAAGTTTTGAGATGTCAATTTTGAGTCAAAGGGGAGTTGAAATCTTTACAGTCAGCAAAACCTTATTTTTAAAGTCCACGATGTAAGACTCCAAACGTTGCTAAGCCGGGGCAGTTCTGTGGAGGGGAAAGGTGCTGTTTAGGCTACCCTCCTAGGAGTTACAATAATATTTAAATGTAACCGGAATCAAGGTCCAGAACCTTATGGATGGGAAATCAAAGTAAGGGAAGAGGATAAGAGTTGTTGGTAGCGATGGAAACAACACTATCTGAGGCAAGATGGTGCAGGTAAAGACTTGAACAAATAAGTCAAGGTTTGTTCAGAGTTCAATAGAACAAGGCAGTTGTAAGTAACAACGCCCAAAAGCTAATAACTCTGGTCGTCAGCAGCTGATTAGGAAAGGTCAACTCAATCCCAACCAACCTCCAGGTTCTCAATGAACCTGCCCAACTCTCCGCAATCAAGCGCTTGAAGGGTACCAGATAACTGTGGGAGGCTGAACAAAACAAAAGCAATTTTTTTATGAAGCTCTAGAAGCAAATCAATAACGAATTTGAGCAAGAATATCCCAACACTTCTCAAGGGACTCAAGAATAGCATGGCGAAATTCAACCTTAAAGAAGAAGGGAGGTATAACACTCCAGGTTTTAAGCTTAATAAAACCTCTTCAATCAAACGTGATTGGCTCCAGAAAGATGATCAAGGAGAGATCAAGACCAGTATGGTCGGAAAAAGGGATCAGAGTGATATAACACACTTGAGAATTCAGACAGACAGGAATTCTTATTCAACCAGCAAGGCTTTTGGTTGGTGATAAGGATCAAATTCACAAGGGACAGAGTTTGAGTATGGAGGCTCAAAGGATCAAGGAGAAATCATAGATATACCCGGATAATTTGCTCAGATAGGTGGGGAAGGAAGCCCACGGATAAATTGCTTATGATGATGGTCAGATAGGATGATGATAGGATTCTCTCTCTGGGCCAAAAGGCAGGGGAGAGCCCCTCCTTTTATAGACATGAGGCCCTGTATACTATGTACAAGTGATACTACACATAGGTGCGGAAAAATGAAAAAAAAAAAAAATTACATGAGAGGAAAAAAAGAAATGTCGCCCGGGTCGAGATTGACCGCGGGCAACCAGATGGACACCCGCGACAGCGGTTGCGGGTGTCAACAACGGCTGTCTTTGCTTGATCGGCGGCAACAACGGGGTGAAAGTTCCGACGGCCGCAAGCACTCGCTCGCGGTCGTCAGTCGGATCGGATGATGGGCGAGGAGGAGGTAGAGTGGATCAGTTGTGGAAGAGGGAGGATAAGGAGGAAGAGCGACTACCGTCAGAGTATGAGGATTGATTGAGGGAGTGATGGTCGTGATAGATGGGAGGGAGGGATGGATTAGGACCAATAGAGTGGATGTGAGGAATGGTGTGGGAGGAGATGATGTGGGGGAGGATTGAGAGGACATGAACCGAATTTTTACGTTTGAATCAACAAGAGGAAAACCAGCTTGGTTTGGAACAATAGTGAGCTTGCTCAGGTGATGGTTCTCGAGACATCCAGTGGGTCTATGATCACTGGAGATACCTGATGAAAGGTTGACAAAGGAGGAGATTGGATTTGATCGATCAGGCTTGGAGTTTAGGCAATGATGGTGATGATGAGAAGGATCCAATCGAAGGGATTGTTGCAGGTGGTTTGACGATTGCTTGCGTTGCCAAAAGTCAGGGCCGCAAGCGCGACAAGTGGGAGTTGAACATAGAAGGGGGGGATCGAAGCGGAGAGACAGGCAAGAGACCTGTCCTAGACCGCTAGGACAGGGAGAAGTTGAGAGATGGGGAGAAATGAAGGTACCCATAGGGGTAAAACCGAAAAATATATATATTTTTTTTTTGTGGTGTCCCGGATTGGTCACCACAACGATTGATATGATTTGGTTGACTAAGCATAATCTTGTCTCCTTCAAATTCCATTAGCATCCCAAGAATTGTATTGGGGGAGTGACAAGAGGAATTAACAAATCTTTTTAGAAAACTTGTTGCAAAATGGTCAAATCTTCCCATGAGGATTAGATCATCCACATGGAAATAGATGACCTTGCCAGAATCTGAATTGAGAAATAGACATGGGTCACTGGTAGATCCATGGAATGCTTGCGACTTGATCCAAGCAGTAAGAGTCTTGTACCAGTTCTTCGGCAATTTTTGGACGCCATATAATGATTTCTTCAACTTGAGGAAAGGAGATTTTCTATCTGATGCTTTGGGGGTTTTAATTATAACTGGTTCATTGAAAGGAGCATGTAAGAAGGCTCCCTTTACTTCAAATTGAGTAAAGTTTATATTTTTTTGAGACCATAAAGGAGGGCTAGAAAAAGGGATCCAAGTTTACCAGTAGGTGTCCAAGTCTTGTCAAAATCAATACCTTTAATTTGATTGAAGCCTTGCATGCATATTCTGGCTTTATATTTGACAGCCTCTCTGTGGCAATTTTCCTTCACCTTGAATACCCAAGTGGTGTTCAGAATTTTTTCCCGAGTGTTGTAATATTCTTCCCAGATTTATTGAGATTCTATTGACAGTAATTCATCTTTTGAAGCTTTTTCCCATTTTGGCCATTCTGGGAATTTTTGGGCAACTTTATAGGAGGGTGGTTCATAGTAGTAATGAAATCTGTATCTTTACGGTTTTTGAGTTTCTCTTTTTGGTAGCAATATTACATTGGGAGCAGAAATAGTTTGAGTTGAAGTGATTGATGACAGAGGATCTAAGGGACTATTTTCTTCTTCTGGATCAGATTCCAATTTGAGACATTCAGTGTTTGCCTCATGGATAGCGTATACTTTGTTGGATGTGGAGAAGTCTGACTCATTGGGGTCCAAGCTAGATTGAGAAAAAATCTCCAGCCCGGGTGATTCAAGAAGTGGGAACTTGTTCAAGTTTGTTTTGAGGAATATGGCGTGTTTTGTCTCTATAAAGGCGCTGAGAGAGTTGAGGATGAGATAGGAGTGAAAAACTGGGTTGAAACCAACCAAGATTCTTTCAGGACCTTTTTCATTGAACTTGCACTCCTTTTGTGTGAGATTTGTAAGATATATTACAGATGTACCTATGGGTTTTAAGTAATTAGGGGTAGTTTCTTACCAAACATAAACTCCCAGGGAGACTGATTTTTACCTTCCCAAGGAATCTGGTTGAGCATGAAGCAAAAAATTCTGGTCACAATGTGAAAGGAATTCTTGGGTAATCTTGAAAACAAGAAAGTAGCCCAGGCAGATTTTACAATGGTTCCATTGGCTCTTTCAGCACAACCATTATGTTGAGAAGGGTACGGTTTGGATGTTAAAAGCTTGAGATTTTTAGTCTGTGCAAAATCTTTAAGGGTGGAATTGGTGAATTTGGTCCCTTTATCTGAAAAAATTTCATTTGGGTAGTAGTTTACCCTTTTATATTTAGTTTTGAGTATGTTTATGATTGTGTTGGGAGTCTTGAATTTGGATTTGAGAGGGAACGCCGCGAGATAGCCAGTGCCGTTATTGACTGGGGTGAGTAGATAGTGGTGGCCGGACTTAGATTGAGGGGAGATTGGGCCAATCAGATCAAGGTGAATTTTCTCCAAGGGTCTGTTAGAGGAGGTAGATGCATTAGAAAATGGAGCTTTGGTGATTTTACTTTTAACACAACTATTGCATTGGAACTTGAGAAGTTCTTTGTTGGGGTAGTGATCTTTCAGCAGGGGTTTGAGGGTGGAGATGGAAGCATGGCCATAGTTTCTGTGGAATTTGAGTAACAATGACAGTTTAGAGGAAGGTTGATTGGAAAGATTCACCGTCCGGTTGTTACTGGTGGTCCTAGGTTTCTCAATGAAAAATAGATGATCTTGGACAAGGCCTTTTAAGTCAAACTTATTGGTTCTGGTGACGGAAAAGCTGTCGTGTTTTTGTGTGAGGTTGAAAACTTTCTTAGCTAGGAGACCAGGGCTGATTATATCCACTACTATCTCAGGTACATATAAGAAATCTTCAAGAGTGATTGTGGATTCTTTCCATTCTAGCTGGACCGTTCCAGTTCCTCAAATCTTGATATTGGCTTCAAGTTTGCCGGTTTTGAATTCCTTGAGGTAATCTTGGAGCTTGATAAAGGTAAAGTAATTAAGATTGTTGAAGATGTGGACATTGGCTCCGGAATCCAGAAGGAGATTAGGGTTACTATGGTAGTTGATCCAGGGAGTAAGTAGGGCATGATAATTGATTGCTGGATTCCTTTTGTTTTTATTCTTCCATTCCATTTGTTGCTTGATCCACCGGTCTGGGGCCGTCTCAGGATGTAGATGAAAAAAGGATGACTTGGTATGTGGGGCGTTAGGGTTGTGGTAACCTTCCTTTGAGCGCAATTTGATCTTGCATTTGTCCTTATTGTGTTTAGCTTTAGTCGTTCAAAGAGATACATCAGCAGAGGGCTTAGAAACTTTGATCTGTGCTCTCCTTTCATTTTATACTGGGTAAGGTTATTGAATACAAAGTCCACGGTTAGATTTTTCTCAACCTGCATTATTTTCTGATTGGGATTCTTGAGTAAAGGGGGAAACTTGAAGAGAAGTAAGTAAGCTAATATGTCTTTTGGGAGTTCTATTTGTACATTGGTCATCTTTTTAATAGCTTTTCACATCTCAGTGATGAATCCATCAATGGCGTGTTTGCTGAATGTTGAGTGGAGGAAGTGGTTGAAGACCCTAGTGCTGTTTGCGGTCTCCAATGATGTGAATCTCCACATTATTTTGGCCCATAGAAGTTTAGAAGGTGTTATGTTGGCTGAGTTAACTACATTTCAGTGTGTGGTGCTATTTAGTTTTGAAAGAATAATAGCCCGTATCACTTGGTCTTGCTTGGTCAAAATTTCTCTGGAATTCCTCGTAATGTCCTCTTTGATGTCTTTAAGATCAAAGAGAATTAGCATCTTATCTTGCCAGATCAAATAGTTTTCTTCAATCAACGGAGGTATGGCATTGACCAAAGCTTTTAGGGATACCTGATCAAAGTAATTGGACGCTCCTGCTGGTTCATTCATATCTTTAAGTTGTCTGGTTGAGGTCGTTTGTTTCAGATTTCAACCGTGTTAGTTTTTGAGATGAGATTGTATAGAACTAAGAACCAGAAAAACTGAGCACCATGAAACAGGTAAGAATTTGAGATAACATAAACCTAAAGTAAAAAAAAAAAAGAATAAAAGAATAAAAAGATGGGATCCTACAGCTTTAGCCAATCAAAAGGGTTATAATAAGTAGCACATATAGGATGACATCTTCAAGATACGTAGAGTGGATCAGGCAAAAGCTGGCGTTTGCAAAATCAAGGTTTAGATGGCCCGGATGATCTTTTGGGAGGTTTTAGATCTTACCAGGCAGAGATTGAAGATAGTTCAGTCTTGAAGTTGAGGTTTATATTGATTGATGATGACAAGAAGGAAGTGTTTGAATAGACAAGGAAAGAAGTAAGAAAAAGAAATAGAGAATAAAAGAAGGGAAAAGATGACTGAGGCAATTTGATGTGATCTTTGATGAGCTTTGACGCTGTCTTGAGTTAGATTGAGGTTGGAGGTCTATGGTTATTCTTGGTTTGACATTTGATCCAAGTTGGAAGGATGATCAGAGAGAGATAAGTGGATCACGCGTACAGAAAAGAAAAAAGAGTCACAAAAGAAATAGAAATAGATTGGGGGACCGTAGGGGAGTCGGGGTAGAGACTGAAGGACGTGAAACCTCCTCTGTCATGTGGCGCCTTAATGTGAGTGTGTCAAGACATGCGCTGCAAAAGGGAAGGTGTCGCATGGAAATACTCCATGATCTTAACAATTTTGATTTCCATTTTCCGGAAACCAGGCGTTGAATCTGGGAAGCTTTGTGCACCTGTAGATCCAAATAGGCAAAAAAGTTTATAGCAATACAGATCAGAAAAGATTTATTTTACTTTTCACCATGTGGTGCTTCAGCCTCTATGGGGGAATAACACTGGCTGCTATGCTCCCTTTCAGAAAGCAAACATCCCCCTTGAGCAGTGTTATGCCCCCCCATAGAGAAAAATAAGCAAGCAAAATCAAGCAACCCAGATTTGAAAAGATTAACTTTGGGGTGATTCCCATTTTTCATAAACCAGGCATTAACTTGGAGCAATTTTAAGCTCACACAAATCACATCAAACCCACAACTGTCTAGTAGTATCATTGTGCTTCTTCTTTTTCCTTCTTCATCCCATCTTTGGAAAATCAAATTCATTGATTTTGATTCCTGGTTACCAGAAACTGGACATCAAATTTGGGCAGTGTTATTCCCCCATAGAGGAAACCAAGAAAGGAATTTAACATAAATCCAAATTTCACCAGATATATTTTAATTTGTATCATGGGGTGTTTCAATCTCTACCAGGGGAATAAAACTGCCATTGATGTCTGGTTTCCAAAAACTTATAATAAACTTGAAGTGGTGTTATTTCCCAGTAGAGATTTTCAAAACCAGGCTACCCACAAGCCAGATTATGCTGTTCCACATCCTCCTTCACCCCATACTTTCACAATGTATAGCTGGTAAAATTTATGGATTGTTTCTGGGAACCATGAATAAATTTTGTGAAGTATTATTCCCCATACAGCAAAATAAGCAAGGAATTTGACAGAAATCTGCATTTCACCAATTTTTTTTTACTTTTCATAATGGGGTGTTCCATGATCTATGGGTCATAGCACTTCCTGTGATTTGTGGTTTCTGTAAAACAGGCATAACCTTTGAGCCATGGTATTCCCCATAGAGACAATCAAACCAGGCTAACTAAAAGCCACATAATGCTGCTTCTTTGTCCTTCTTCATCCCATGTTTTCACTCTGGATAGTCAGTTCAATTTATGCATGTTGATGCCTGGTTTCTGGAAGCTGGACATCAACTTTGTGTAGTTTTATGCTCCTTTAAAGCAAAAAAAGCAAGGACTTGACACAGAACTTCACATTTGACCAGATTTATTTTACTTTGCATCATGGGGTGCCTAATACTCTAGGGGGCATGAAGTGTCCTGTGATTTCTGTGTTCTCAAAACCGGGAATCAGTATGTATTTTTGTCTTTCTGAACCTTTTTTTTAGTAGGAGGACATCAACCTTATGGTGGTTCTTTTTCCTACTTGACCCCATAATTTCACAATGTATAGCCAGTTAAATTTACGGATGTTGATTCCCAGTTTCTGCAAACTGGAAATGGACTTTGTGCAGTTTAATATCCCCATACAGCAAAATAAGCAAGGAATTGACACAGAAAATCAAATTTGACCAGATTTCTTTTGCTTTGCATCATGGGGTGTTTCATGCTCTACAGGGGCATGAAACAGCCTGTGATGTCTGGTTTCCATAAAAAGAGCATCACCTTGGAGCCATTTTATGCTCCTGTTGAGAACATCAAACCTAGGATTCCTAAAAGCCACAGTATTCTCTTTCTTTTTCATTCTTCACCCCATCCTTTCACTCTATGTGGCCACTTGAATTTTCACCAAATTTTGGAACCCATTTGGATGGAGAATAATATTTTGGATAGAACTGGGGCTTCCCCACCAGTCCCTGTTATTAGACAGAAATTTTTTACCTAACTCTTTGCATATTCACAGTGATCCTTGGGCAATGCAAAACACCACTATAAAAAAAATGACAACATTTGATGTTGGGCACATCTCATCAAAGCATACCTGAAAATAAATGAGTCCACCCCAAAATGCCAAAAACTTCCAATGATCCCCAGGGATTAGAAGAATGAAGATCCCACATTTTCAGTGCGGAATATTTGGTCTAATGATCCAGGCCTGGAATACCTCACAAGAACTAGACATTGAAGAGCTACTGCATTGTTTTTTCTATAGAAATCCCAAGTCAAAAGGCATTGTTGGCTCTACTGCGTCCACTTCATCAGAAGTCAGTGTTCCAAATGCTGAACTCCCACCTTTCCATTATCATGCCACCCGTGCACATGGGGCAGACCTGCGGGGCACTGGGGACATTGGCTTGGATGATTTTGACAATCTGCATTTGAAGCATTTCCTTTTCTTAACCATGGCCAGAACCAACCATGAGACCTCTACTAAGATTCAAAGAAACCCATGTAAGAACTTGTGGATTGAAAATTTGATTGATTCAATTCTATCCATCAAATCAGTATCCTCTGCCCCCGTGGGGGTTTTACTGCATTTTTTTTAATGGCAAGTATCAGGTTTGAGGATGGTGACACAAAATCTTCAACTTTCTTGTCCCTCTCCTCCAAACCCTCCTCTTCCAATTCTTCACCATTGATAAACCATACAACTCAAGAAAAGTAGTGGCACTTGCTAGCAAGTTCCATCAAGGAAGCTCTGGTTGAAGCTCTGTCCAATCTCTGTCTCAAGGTTTTTTCATTCTCTAACATGTTTTTGGTTCACATTGACTGTGCACATTTCAGAGTGACTGTGCACAATTCACAGTGACTGTGAGCAATGACAAGCAACTGTGCACAATGCACAGCAACTGTGCAAAATGCACAACAAATGTGCAAAATGCACAACAACTTTGCAAAATGCACAGCAAATGTGCAAAATTCACAGCAAATGTGCAAAATGCACAACAACTGTGCAAAATGCACAACAACTCTGCAAAATGCACAGAAAATGTGCAAAATGCACAGCAACTGTGCAAAATGCACAGCAACTGTGCAAAATGCACAGCAACTGTGCAAAATGAACAGCAACTGTGCACAATGCACAGCAACTGCGCACAATGCACAGCAACTGTGCACAATGAACAGCAACTGTGTACAATGCACAGCAACTGTGCAAAATGCACAGCAACTGTGAAAAACGCAAAGCAACTGCGCAAAATGCACAACAACAGTGAAATATGCACAAGAACTGTGCAAAATTCACAACAACTTTGGACAATGCACAAAAACTGTGCAAAATGCACAAAAACTGTGCAAAATGCACAGCAAATGTGCAAAATTCACAATGAATGTGCCCAACTCACAGTTACTGTTCATTGTGCAGAGTTTCTGTGCATTGTGCAGAGTTTCTGTGCATTGTGCAGAGTTTCTGTGCATTTTGCAGAGTTTCTGTGCATTTTGCACAGTTGTTGTGCATTTTGCACAGTTGCTGTGCATTGTGAACTTTTGCTGTACATTGTGCACAGTGACTGTGCATTGTGTAGTCACTGTGCATTTTTCACAGTCACTGTGAATTTTGCACAGTCACTATGCATTGTTCCCAGCCACTGTGCATTGTGCACAGTCACAATGCATTGTGCACAGTCAGTGACTTTGCATTGGAGTGTTACTAAATTTTGACCTGAGCTTGGTAGGAGCTTGACCTGAGCTTGGCCATACATTGGGCAAGAGCTCTTTGATGGCACTTGCTAGCAAGTGAAATGTTGATTTCTGTGGCAATAAAACCTTGGGATTGATACTTTGACTGAATTGAAGGTATTTTTTGCATACTCCATTAAAAACCTCAAGGATGAGGGGCACAACTCAACATACCAATTGCATAGGCGTAGAAATCGTGTGGTTCATCTTTCTTGACCATGAGAAATTGATTAAGGAGGAATTGAACAATTAAAAATGCAATTCCAACCAGTTGTGACCAAAAGATCACTGAAGCCAACCACATTGAGATCAATTAAAAGAGGATACTAGCTTGAAACTGTGGAGGTACATAAACAAATTATAATGATTCACTCCAGCCAAACCACCTTCTCCATGGGTTTCAGCTTGCTGTTGATCAATGATTTTCCTATTAGCTGGATAAATTGGTGTACCATCCAGATGGAATGATATATGCATACTGTAACCTTGGACAACTTTGACTGCATCACTAGCCAGTAACCAAGCAAACACTCCACTGGCCCACTTGACTCAATGGCTAATTCAGCCCTTAGAATTACTACAAACTAAAAGTTTTGATCAAGCCTTTTTGATACAGTAGGGGCTGACACTTGGTCCTCAATAAAAAAATCTCATGGGTGATAATATAGCCCATCCCCCACCACTTCAAACTCAATCTTCCAAGCCATGGAAAATCACCTCAATAAAAGCCTCTTCTTAAATCTGCTTTTGTCAATATAAATAATACATCATTTGAATTTGGAAAGCAATTAAGCAACTAATGGCTTGTAAGGTTTTTTTTAACTTAGTAGAATGCCCCATTGTGGTGCTCCAAAATCTAACTTATAGACATCAGACTCTTTTTTCTAGTATAAGAACAGCTTCAATCATAAAAGAGACCTCAAAAATGGATTCTACACCAAAAATAACCCCTAGTCACTCAGCCAAAGTAACCCTCTATCTCTCATGGTTTAGAAGATATGGCTCAAATCAACTCTGGCCTACCCATAACCCTACCAGGTGTCACAGACCAGTGAACATTCATGTACTTAACCTGGATTCCTTCAATTAAAATCACATACAGAAAAACCATACATAATTAATATATGCAAGAAACTGCATGCAGCACCAAACAAACCTGCAGCAATCAACATAATTAATATATTCAAGACCCTGCATGCAGTACCAAACAAATCTGCAGCAATATACAGAAGAAATGTATGCAAGGCACTGCATACAGAAAAAAACATGCAGCTGTATACAGAAGAAATATATGCAAGACACTGCATGAAGGACCAAACAAATGAACAACCACCATCATACATAAGTAATTTATGCAGGGGGAACCTGTATCAATGCAGCACAGCAATGCATGCAAGGGTATACATGCATGTAGATTACCCTCCTCCTCTGACCAGCCAAAGGTTCTCATGAACTGTATTCACTGTACCAGGGTGACCCTCAGGGGCAGCCCTGAGGGCAGGATTTTCTATAAATAGAGGGCCTCTCTCCCCCATCGAATCCCCCCATCCTTCCCTCCAGAGATAACCATGCCTCCTATGCACCCTTAACCCATACTTTTACCATCCTCAACCATTATCCCATAACCCATAGTGTGACCATCACCAATCCCATATCCCATACAATCACCATCACCATCACCATCATCATCATCATCAACCACCACCATTACCCTGGACCATTCAGCAATATCAACACATACTTTTAACCATGACCCAACCCAATAACCTATAATTTTGACCATCCACCACCACCATTATTTACCCAATGCCCTATACCTTTGAACACACACCATGTCCCCATAACCTGAACATCATCATCATCAACCACCACCAGCTCTCATGATCATCCATCATCATCATCACTTACATATCATCATCATCATCAATCATCATCATCATCTACCTATCATCATCATTATCCATCATCATCATTACCTACCTTGACCATCATCAATCATAATCATCATCCATGATCATCATCACCATCCATAATCATTTTCATCCATCACCATCATCAACTACCTTGACCATCATCAATCATCATCATCATCATCATCATCATCATCATCATCATCATCATCATCATCATCATCATCATCATCATCATCATCATCATCATCATCATCATCATCATCATCATCATCATCATCATCATCATCATCATCATCATCATCATCATCATCATCATCATCATCATCATCATCATCATCATCATCATCATCATCATCATCATCATCATCATCATCATCATCATCATCATCATCATCATCATCATCATCATCATCATCATTATTATTATTATTATCCATCATCATCATCACCATCCATCATCATCATCACCTACCATTCATGCTATCATCATCCACCTCCATCACCATCAGTTTTCAAATATAGGCTCAGCCATTCTTCTTTATCAAAAACCCCCTGTATCATCAAAGGGGTATCAATCAGTAACCAATTAAACCAATATGAAAAATATATATATAAAGGAAAAGAATAGATAAAGGATTCTTCCCTTACTCCGCTTCATTACTCCAAGTCACTATCTGTTCCACAATTTCTTTCTTATCAACATTGAAAATATTGATCCTAGGTCTGATAGAGACTAATATAGTAGCAACTCTATCTGAAAAATCTCTTTTCTTTTATTTTTGTGAGACTACTATGGTACTCAGAGGTTCAGGCAATTTAAAATCACCCTTAGTATTCCTATATCTTATTTGTAGTGGTATTAATAAATTCCCCCTCAAGTGACTGCCAGCAAGCTATTTGCTAAAAGTTTCCCAATCCCAAAGGAGTCTCCACAACTTCTAGATGTATAAGGTCCCCCATCACTTCCTAATACTATTTTTGGGGACCTAAAAACGTGAGCACATTTCATTCTATATTTTTATTTCCTAAGGGTCAAGAAAGAATATTAGGGGGTATCAAATTTAACCAAAACCGCCATTTTTTAATGGCGGGTTTCAACCCAAATCCGCCATTTCAAACCCGCCATTAAAAATCAAAAAACCCCACTTATTTCAGATCAGAAGTGTCAAAGTTAACCTGAAATAAGTGGGTTTTTTCAAAAAAATTATTTAAATGCTTCCACCACCTGTCCGCGTCATACACCCCTGTCTTCCCACCTCATTTTACCTCCAACCTCATTGGAAAATTTTTTACCCCCACCCTCATCATAAAATTGATTGACCACTCTCATCACTTTATCGCTCTCATCACTTGATCACTCTCATCCACTTCATTGCTCTCAAAACTTCATCACTCTCATCACTTAACCGCTCTCATCACTTGATCACTCTCATCCACTTTATTGCTCTCAAAACTTCACCACTCTCATCACTTGCGTAGCCCTTACTCTTTCAAATGGCCCCTCAGCAAACCTCCCCTCGTAAGTCCAACACACCCAAGAGAACATCGCCAAGGAACTCCACAACAAACAATCCTCCCCCATCAGCTTCCAAGGGCTCAAGTCAGCTCAAGAGAGCTGATCACATCATCCTGGTAAACTGGCTGAAAATTCCCTCCAACTACGATGCCTGCTTTGGATCCAACAACAAAACACGTGTTGGCCGACCTCAATCCTCTAAGGTCAATGGTTATCTCCTGATGGCCAATGAACTCAAGAACAAAACAAAAGGTAGGCTGGATCTGTCATCCAAACAGATGAGGGAGCGGTTCAAAAACTATTGAGCCAAGTACAAAAAGGCCCACTCCATGTCTATCTCCACTGGCTTTGGTATCACCAACTTGGACAAAGCCAAAGGAATCAACTCGGTGGTTGATAAGTTGGACTCCATTTGTCCTTTTTATATTCAAATGGATGAAATCTTTGGAAAGAAGGCCAACATCACCCCCCTAGCTGCTTTCAATGCCCAACAATCCGATTCCGTTGATGCCAAGGACTTGGCTAGGGATGCTCAGCCTACCAATGGGGACCTTGATGAAACCTTGGCCTTGGAGTGGCCCCCATCTGATGACAAGGAGGATATTCAAACACAATCGGCTCCAATCACTTCTACTTTGGTATTGATTGATCATTCAATCCCAACCTTGGACCCCTCACTTCCTTCTTTCAATTGCTCTCTTCATGGGGCAGAACAACTGGAGAACTTGCCCAATGAGGAGGATGTTATTCATGGATCACCGTTGCCATCAACATCTGCTCAAGTAAGGAACTAAGTTGTTTTTTATTCTGTCTGGTTGCTCCTGACTGATTTAAATTTTAAAAAAACAGGCTCATCCATTTTTGATTGGCCAAAAACTCAAGCCAATGGGGCCTCCCACATCGCCTTCAAATACTAGTGAGGACTTTCAGACTCAAACCTCCTCTGCCAAGGGTAAGCAAAAGGCCTCCAATTCCATCAATGTCAACCCCAAAAGTCATCAAAAGAGAAAACACTTCCAGTTTTTTGGGCTTTGAAGAAATCATGGAGAAGCGAGATTCATGTAAGTTGACTGATTCAATATCCTTTCTTTTAAAATCATGCTCATTGCCATTCCCCTCCAAAAAACAGTGAAATCACAAATTGAATCAGATAAACTTCAGTTTGAAAGGCAAAAGTGGGATTATCAACTGGTCATGGATGGTCAAAAGCAGCAATCCGAGACTTTGGCTAATCAACAAAAATTGGATGCAGAGTGGAGGTTGAAACAAGCTGAGCTAGAGTTTCAAAAAGAGGAAAAGGAGAAGGATCGGCAGCAAGTGCAACTGGAAAAGGAGAGGGAACAACGGCCAAACAAAAAAAAGGATAAGGTATCAGTAGCTTTGGCTTGCATTGGCAGTGGTAGATTGGTAGAAGAAATACAGCAGATTACTCAAATGCTGGGCTGGTAAATATATTTTCATGGATGAAAGAAAAACAAATTATTTTTTACTAAAACAACGTTTGAGAGAATTCTTAACCCCACCAATATAGAGATCTTTTTTTGTTTTTATTGATTTTTTTTTCTCTAGAGTAAATTTTGCCTTTTTTCATGTCCCTACAAGTGCTTTGAGTTTTCTTATTAATTTGGAGTGACATGGCCATTCTGGTATGGGTTGCTGTGTCCACAGCTGGAAAGGTACAGTGCTTTTACTTGTTAGCCGCCCAAACCATTTTGACTATACCTTTTTTCTTGAAATCAATTCCAAAGCCAAGGTCAGGAAAAACAAATTGACCGTCCAAAACTTGATATTCATGCGTATCTTCAATAAGTCAACCATTCAATTTTTTGGTTGGGACCACAAGTAAAAAGGAATAGCCAGAGATGTCGACTTGTCAATATGAGGAGAATTGTAAAAAGAATCCAAGGTGAAAGTGAGGTGTGGGGAGCAATCAAAAGGTGTAGGCTTGGAAGACCAGGCAAACTTTTCCTTGATCCAGTCGTCAGTCACTTCCAAAGAGATTTCCGAATCCCTCATTTGAGCCCTCCTTTTTCTACGATTCCTTTGCTTGCCACCTCTCTTTATGTTTTTCATACCATCTCCTTCCATCTTTCTCCCTCCGAGGCACTTGCTGCACCCGAGGCGATGATCAAGGTGAAATTTTAATGGTTTTATAACATTTTGAGTTTGGTAGGCAGTGAAGGAATCAATATCAAAAAAGGGGTTGGACAAACAAAAAGATTTGAGCCCTCCTTTTTCTACAATTCCTCTTTCCAAATCCCTCATTTGAGCCCTCCTTTTTCTACAATTCCTCTGCTTGCCACCTCTCTTTATGTTTTTCATACCATCTCCTTCCATCTTTCTCCCTCCCAGGCACTTGCTGCACCCGAGGTGAGGATCAAGGTGAAATTTGAATGGTTGTATAAAATTTTGAGTTCGGTAGGCAGTGAAGGAATCAATATCAAAAAAGGGGTTGGACAAACAAAAAGACAGGTCAAACAAATAAAAAAAAATGTAAGCAAAGTTCTCATTATCAGCAACAAACGGTGGGATTAAAAAAATAAAAAAGAGATGAAAATCAACGATTCCTCTGCTTGCCACCTCTCTTTATGTTTTTCATATCATCTCCTTCCATCTTTCTCCCTCCCAGGCACTTGCTGCACCCGAGGTGAGGATCAAGGTGAAATTTGAATGGTTGTATAACATTTTGATTTTGGTAGGCAGTGAAGGAATCAATATCACTCCTTCTCTTACAGCATTTTTATTGGCTTGAAGAAGTACGCTCGGTGATAGGGTTCAGGTGAATTCAATCTCTCCTTTGAGCAACTTGTTTCCTCTCAACTTGTGGTGATTTTCATTCGGTCTAAGAAGCCAATCAATTTTGGACTTACACTACTTCCAAACACATCGCTCCCGTTGCACTCGTCATGAACACGCAGCGTGAGCTCTTTGCTGGGATTGCTGATGAAGTTGGGATCACCAAAGATATAGACCGTCAAACCGCCAATTGGAGGTAAGTAAGTTTTGAGATGGCTGCGAGTCAAAAGTTCTGGGTACATTCCTCCTGTGTCTTCAAACAAAGCACCGCAAAGTATTGCTTTGCTTATCCCTTGGGTAGGCAGATCAAAAGGAGGCACGGTTCAGCATACTTGGCTAAGTTGGGGAGTATAGTGGATTTTAGAATTCATCAAGGGTGGGGTACCAAGAATGTCCAAAATGAGAGTGAGTTGGTGATGATAGTCTCTACCGGGGAATAGAGGCCATCTGGAGAGAATCTCAGCCAGGATGCAGCCGACGGACCAGACATTGATTGCTTTGGTATATTGCTTGAAACTGACATAATCCAATGTATCGGAGCATCAGCCTTGAGGCCATGGATATATGAATCAAAGAGGGAAGGACCAACGTCAACATGATTTCCGGGGCCCTGTACCAGCAAGTTGCCACATATTCAGTCATAAAGCCAGTCTCTTGTTTGGCGGTACAAACAGAACAAGCAAGACCAAAATTGCAGACTTTCAAATCGCAGTTAGCGTTAAGCAATAGATTCAAGGGCTTCAGGTCCCGATGGATCACGTCGGCAGAATGAAGAGCTTTCAAAGCCCTTAGGGTTTGAAAGATGAAGTATTGACAGTGATCATCGGACAGATCTTGAGTCCTAATGACTCGGTGCATATTGGTCTCCATTAGTTCCTGATTGACATTTCAGGGAACAAAAGGCCAACAATAGGAGATGATATGAAACAATAAGAAACACGCCAATCAAAGCCCATGGATCGAAGAGGGAAATGGAACGTACCTGAATCAAATAAACCTACTTGAAAGCCTCGATAGTAGGAGGATGGATGATATCAACGATTGAGATAATCTGTCATAATGGCGAGTCAATCGAGTCAGCCCAAAGTCAGTACTTTGATTGACAGTACTGTGAAGGGATGGTTGAATTAAAATTAAATTAAATTTTGAGAAACGTTTTTCGGGGTAGCCAGAAACACTTGCCTGATAACTGAAATTGGTTTTGTAGGAGACGTACGACTGTACTTGATTCCAAGGTTAATATTATGATTGTGCTTACTTCGTAATAACTAATCCAACTGCCTCTTGATGGGTGACGACTGGGCTATGAGGTCTGGCTGAGCTGAGCAAGGGCCCCATTTTATCTGTTTTTGGGAGTTGGTGAAGTTCTTCAAGGTTTTCCACTTGCCGCTCTAGTGGTGGTTTGTGATCTTGCTCTAAACTGCCTGACGTTGGAGGTTTATTGAGCCTCCGACGAACTAATTCGAGGTCTAGACATTCACACATGGACAATACGCAATTGACATCTACTTTCTTGGCCCTCATCCACCAATTCACAAGCAAGCTGCCTCCAGTTTTGCCCATTTGTCTTCCTTCGGACCAGTCAGGCAACAACGTGATAAATTTGATTGAAACACCAGAGCTTGGATCATCATCCACGCACTCACGGCATGGCCATTTCAAGATGTTTGTCCCTTTCCACCAATCTTCTATGAATCCTTGTTGAGGGTATTCACCCTGCAAAGACGGGGGAAAGGGTTAACCCAATGTATCGGAGCATCAGCCTTGAGGCCATGGATATATGAATCAAAGAGGGAAGGAACAACTTCAACATGATTTCCGGGGCCCTGTACCAGCGATTTGCCACATATTCAGTCATAAAGCCAGTCTCTTGTTTGGCGGTACAAACAGAACAAGCAAGACCAAAATCGCAGACTTTCAAATTGCAGCTAGCAATGGGGAAGGATAAGGGCCAACCTTCTTGATGGCTACTTTCTGTCCAGTACTGACTGAATCCGAGTCATGAGCTGTCAGCTCTCTGATACCAGGAACCTTGCAGTCCTTTAGCTACAGAGAGTGATAAAAGAACTTGAAGCAATAATATTCCAAAGAATAAACACTTTAAAGCTCCAATAATGGTATGGTAAGAGCAAGTGCAAGGTTTATTTGGTTTGGTTATAAATATTTTAAATATAATATAAAAATAGGGGCCACAGTATTATACTACTGGGGATCTTTACAGACTAGCAACCTCTCTTCAAGGGGCCTCCTTAGGCAGTTTAAGAACCTTGGAATAAATATGGGTGCCTTAGAAAGGACTTATTCCACTAATGGCCGGGCTTAACAGCACAAGTGGCCTAGACAGGAAGGGAAACACTCACTCTGAGCACTTGACCACGAAAATCCTGGAATAATTGGAAGGGTTTCAGAGCAGATGGGGTTGATTGCCTGACTAAACTTCAATGGTTGATTGGTTAATAAAGGTAAATAATACTACTACAGACTAACTCATAAATCACTTGCTTATCTTCATATAAGCACTTGATTAACAATGACACCGTGTCTGATTGATAATAAATAATTCCTGATAACTGATTAACTTGTTGGAAACAGAAGGGCAAAAAGGGCCTGTTTAAATATTCTTTTGGGTGCTTTGAGGGCCTCTAGAAGGAGTACTAGCCATTGGCTGAGGCTAGGGGGGCAATCAGGGCAAGATTGGCACGTCCTCAAGGTGCTGTTAGCCTGCTGGCCTTAGATCTGTCAAGGAACAGCTCCTTTTTAGCTGCGGGATCTGTTAATCAATAGATTGGTCATTTTGCTGATCCTGCACTGATCCTTAATTTGTAAAGTAAGTACTGGTCCAAAGTGAGCTGACGTGGGTGTTTATTGATTCTCCATCTTCTGCTGATCCTGTATGTAATTTTTAATAATTTTTACGACCACTCCTTATGTAGTTTCGTGGTCTTTGAAGGTTCTGATCAACTTATTTCGTGGTTAGTCTGGATCTTTATTTAATTAATAAAAAATACTAGAAATTAGTTAATAACTAATTTTAATTGATTTTTAAGGTTTTTGAACCATAATCTATGCTCGTGTAGTAGCTTTACATATGTAGTGTAAATCCTACTGTATTGTAGCTTTTCTGAGCGGTACCTGGATGTCATAGGAGGCGCGGGGATGCGTGCGGGAGTTGGCGTACGCGGGAGTCCAACGCGGGCTGCGTGCGGGAGTTTGCGTACGCAGGAGACCAGCGCTAGGGACGCGGGGCTGCGTGCGGGAGTTGGCGTACGCGGGAGTCCAACGCTGGGCTGCGTGCGGGAGTTTGTGTACGCAGGAGACCAGCGCTAGGGACGCGGGGCTGCGTGCGGGAATTGTGACAAAACACAATTTCCCGTGTAACTCCTAAACTACACACAACACCTGGATTTCGACTGAAATTTAGGTGTGAAACCTATACATGACATATCATGTGAAATATTAAAATGGCTAAAAGGTGCCATACTGGTGCCGTGGTCATTTACCATTTTGTATTAAATTAATTAAAAAATATAAGGAGTAAGAATTCAAGGGTGGTGTCAGTGAGTGACCCTACCTTATTTTGGGTGGGAAATCCATTTCTGCAATAATATTTATGGATTTCCTACTCCTTTATTTTATAATAATTTTATTTATTCATTTATCATTGTTCCTTTTAATTTTGTTAATATTATTATTGTTGTTGCTTTTTCAGGTTGCTCTGTGCTAAGTAGCAGGCTGACATTCCCCCACTCCAAGATATGACTATATCTGAAAAAAAATTTTGGGGCTCAGTGTCTTTTACTGGCTCTGTCCTTTCTCAGGTGTATAGGTCCATCTGGAATGTTGTTTTCAGGTAGCCATTCATCTTTATCAGCTGATTCTCCTTTGTATCTGACTAAGTAAAGTCTAACATCTTTTCCTTGGATCCTTTCTTTTTTATCTTTAAGGATTTTACTAATTTTTCCTTTGTCCTTCTCAGGCTCATCTAAGACTGGTATTTCAAGTGAAGGGGTCTTTTCTCCTTCTCTGGGATGGTAGTGTTTGACAAGGCTGACTGGGAAGACTGGGTGTTTCCTAGAGAGTTCATTACTGAGGATGAATTCTACGGCATTCTTACCATGGAGTTTCTTGATAGTGAAAGGCCCAACAAAGGCTGGTCTGAGTTTCCTATTACCAGCCAAGTTATTAAAATTGGCGGTTGAAATTAGAACTTGATCTCCTATTCTGAAATCAGGTTCTTTGTGAGTTTTATCCCACCTATGTTGGTTGTATTCAACAGCATCTTGTACACACTTAGCAGCGTGCTTGTTTGCCATATCTATCATGTTTTTGAAGTCCAGTGATGTTGGATGAATATTAGTCAACTCCTGATTGAGGTTATCTTTGGGCAATTTGGGGATCCATCCTCTTTCCAGTATGTAAGGAGCTTCTTTGGTGGTAGAGTGTTTACTACTGTTATAGGCCATTTCTAGTGCAGGTAAAAGGCTAACCCAGTCATGGCAATATCCGTCTGTATTTTTGTACTCCATCCCAAAGCAACAGAACCTTCTGAGAATATCCTCTAGAGTCTGGATCATTCTTTCAGCTAATCCATCTGTCTGAGGGTGATAAGCTGTAGAAAAGGCTAAGGTAGTTCCTAACATATCATGGAGGTTTCTCCAGAATTCAGACGTGAATTTGGGGTCTCTATCACTGATAATAATCTTAGGAATTCCTACATCAGCAATTAGTCTGTTCCAGAAGAGTAAGGCTACTTCCATAGCTGTGTCTTCCTTATGGTTAGGTAGAAACTTGGCTTTCTTAGAAAATCTGTCTACAATAACCAGGACTGAGTTGTAAGAGTAAGCTCCACCAGGGGCAGTCCTGTTACAAAGTCCATGTTGATAACTTCCCATCTTTTCCTGGGCTCAGCTATCCTTTGGAGTAGTCCAAACCTTTTCCCAGTGGTCCTGTTGGACTTCTGACAGATTTCACAGCTTGAAACATACTTGATAGTGGAGTCTCTCCAGTTGATCCACCAGGCAGTCTGTTTTACTTTATCTAGGGTTTTATCAATAGACAGGTGACCCGAAGAGCAATTATCATGACATTCAGCTAAAACAAGTTTGATATGCTCTGCTTTGGTCAAGACTATAACACTAGAGTGTTTATGCCAGTAATATACTATCCCATCCCACAGTGTGAATCTTCCTTCTTTATAGGACTTCAGTAGGGGTTCAGGTAAACTGTTTATGAGTTCAGATGGAGGGGAAGTACTTTCTATGATGTTAATCAAAGTCTTCATGTCAGAGTTGTATGCTTCTCTGATGGAGCTGAACAGTGATTCCTCTAGTTCACATATGTGAATTCCTATGATGGGAGCTTCCAGATTAAACAGGTTAATGTTTAGTATAGGAAATATATCATGATCTTCTGGGTCATGAGCAGGATTGCTAGTATCATTTGGTAGAGCATTTCTGCTAAGACTGTCAGCATTCTGATGTTTAAATCCAGCTTGGTGGACTATTGTCATCTGACCTCTGTACTGTTGTATGGCTATCTGCCATCTTAACATATGCCTGCTAGGAGTTTTCATGTTCATGAGAGTCCTAACAGCATTGCAATCAGTGATTACCACAAAGTTTGTACCTTCCAAATAATAGTGGAGTTTTTCTAATGCCCATACTAGAGCAAGGCATTCCATTTGGCTGGCACCATATCTCTTTTCAGTATCTTTGACTTGTCTAGATATGAAGAGTATAGGCTTCTCTACTGGTTTATCCTCTTCTATTACTTCTTGGTGTAATGCAGCTCCTAATCCTTCCATGCTAGCATCTATGTAAAGTTTGAAAGGTTTAGAATAATCTGGTTGTATCAACACTGGGGCAGTAGTCATAGCTACTTTGAGTTCCTTGTAATTCTTCAATCTTTCATGAGTCATTTCGAAAAAAGTGTTGTTGTTGCAGATCTCATATAAACACTTGGTGAGGTTAGCAAATTTAGGTATGTACTTCTTGTAATAGCTGCAGAAGCTTATAAAGGATAAGAGTTCCGTTTTGTTCTGGGGCATAGGTCTGTTCATTACTGCTGCTATCTTACTTTGGTCAGCAGTTAAAGTTAGTCCAGAAACAATGTGTCCTAGAGCTTTGAGTTCTCCGTATCCAAAGTTGCACTTTTTCATAGATACTTTTAATCCTACTTTGGCAATTGTTTTAAGCACTAGCCTTACTTTATCCATGTGAGTATCCCAATAGTCTGAATAAATGATAACATCATCTATGTATACCATCATCCAACCTTGTCTGATGAACATTCCTAAGACTGTATCCATCATTCTTTGGAAGTGGGAAGGAGCATTTTTAATACCAAATGGCATTCTGAGATACTCATATATGCCTAAATGACATATAATTCTCATAAATTTCCTACTATCCGGACTGATAGGTATTTGGTGAAAGCCTTTCAACATGTCCATAGTAGTAATGAACTTAGCTTTAGACAGATTATGTAGAGCGTGGTCAATCCTTGGGATAGGATAATAGTCAGCTTGGGTGTAGTTGTTGAGCATTCTAAAATCTCCAACCATCCTAGACTTATCATTGTGCCAGGCTATTATCATGGGGGTAGTTAAGTCTACTTGCTCATTATGCCCTACTTTCCGTAAGACTTGTAAGTCCACTAGTTCTTGGATGTGGCTTTCTAGAGCAGTCCTAGATTTTGGACTAGAGGGGTAAGCTGGTCTCCTGAGGTTAGGAGGGTAAGGAGGCTTAATAGTCAAAGTTAAGACCATATCATGACCTTTAATATTACCAATGGGATGGTCTTTAGTGCAAAAAGCATTCTGGTTCTCAAAGCATGCTTGGAGAATAGCTCTTTTCTGGTTTTCACTAAGCTGGGAATTCAAGGCAGTTTGGGAAAAGTATTCCTGGTTAAAAGTTTCTAAGTGCCTCTCATAAGTGGAATCAGTAGCTTTAGCATTGATATGGCATATTTGGAACTTCTTGTTCCAATCTCCTCCTATAGTGAAATATCTCCCTTTACTCTGGAAGACATCTATCCCATACAGGCAAAGAGAATCATTTCCTATAATAAAATAATCACATACTCCATTTTGAAGTACTACAAATTCAATCTTTATCTTGATTGATCCTTTAGAGTGGGGGAGTATGATTTCTTTTGGCCATACTCCAATAGCATTGAGAGGTGAGTTACAGCTGCTGAACTTAGCTCGAGGTACAGGTAGTAAGTTTTTCTTCCAGTTGGAATCCTGTTTATCTAAGTAGTCAGTTCCAACACAAGAGCAGAAGGCTCCACTGTCTAGAAGTAATTTTACGGGGGAACCTTGTATCAAGCCAGTTGCATAACAAGTTTTACCACCGGTGTACCCTTTTCCAATAGATGGTTTGAGGGTTAAGGTCTTAGCTTCAGAAACATGTTGGATTTTCATGTTGGGTGTCCATTTTTGAGGCAAATTGCTATCTTCATTAACAGGGTTAATATCTAGGGAAGATTCTATGTTGCCTTCGATGACATTAATGGGATTAGTGATAATTAGGTCACATTCAGAGATGGAACCATCAGTGTCATCTAGTTGAGGGTCAGGATTAGTGTCATCCTCTTCTCCTTCAATAGGATTAATCTTTCTCCTGGGTAAAGGACAGTCAGGTCTTACATGCCCTGTTTGGTTGCAATTCCAACATGTCTTTTCTTTGGTCACCAAAGTATTCTTGGCTTCTGAGTTGTTAGGTAGAAGTTCTTTATTCTTGTTATTATAATCTTCCTTATTCCTAGTAGTTGGTTCTCTGGGTTTATTAAGCTTTTTGTCTAAGCCATTCATGTCAATAGTTTCTTCTAATACTCCTATGAGAGTGGAAAGGTCAGAGTTCATGGGCATTCTGCATCTTACGCTATGGTTAAGTTGTCCTGGACATAAGTTGAGGAGTCTTTCATTGACTTCTTCTTTATCAGCATTTGGGTAGAAGCAGTCTAGTCTTATCTTCTGGTCAAGGCACCATTTGTGAGTTTTGTCCTTAGATGGATCAAACAAAGAAGTTTCGAAAGTCTTCATCATTTTTCTTTTCCAAATTCTGGTACCAAATTGTTCCTTAATCAAATCTTTCCATGAATTCCATGACAAAGATCCTACCTCTTCTCTCTTATTAATGAACCAGTCAAGGGCTACTCCTTCAAACAGTCTAGGTAGTCTTACTACGGCTATGTTATCAGGAAGTTCATAAGAGGCCAGAGTATAGTCAATAAACTTAATAAAACTGACATGATTGTATTCTCCTTCTCCGGAGAATTTAGGCCACTCAGTGATAGGGGGAAGTAATTTTAATGCTTGTTCTACTTCAGGAGTGGGACTAGGTCTGAAAGGTTCATGCCTTGTTAGTCTTGGTCTAGAAGGTAGTTGGGGCGTACTGTGGTACCTGGAAGGTCTGATTTCATCAGAATCTGCAATTGGTTGAGATAAGTTTATCTTTAGATCTCTGAGATCATTCTTAATCACACCTAATTCCAGGTCAAGTTTGTTACTTAATGAATCAATTTTATTAATAATATGAGTAGGTGAAGTTTGGTCTGTTTTATTAATACCTTCTTTGATTTTTTCAATAGATAGAAGAATTTCTTCTTGGATAGCTGAAGTATTGTTTTCCAGTTAATTCATTAGTTCTCCCTTACTCAAACTAATGCTGTCTCTTATTTGTTTTACTTCTTACTCATTGATTTTGATCAAGTTGGATTGGGATTGCATGACTTTACCAAAATTGGTATTTACTTTATCCAATTGCTCATATACTTTATCAAAACATTTGCCAATGATATCAAAGTTATGAGAAACATTTATGGAAAACAAGTTGAAAGTTTCTACGTCTAATTGTGGTACACTTTCTTCCATTTTCTTGCCAAAGATATTATATTGTCCCACTCTTTGGGACTCTTTAATTTCTGATGGGCTAGAGATATCTTCTTCTTGTTGTTGTTGTTTCCTCTTAAGGAAACTAATTGGTCCCAAGGATTCCAATTCTTCACGTAACCTTCTACTTCTCTCTTGGGAATCAATTTTTGGAGGGTTATTTGAGTCTTTTTTGCCAAAGATATGGCTTTTCTCATACCCTGATGGTCTTCCTGGGTCTGAGCCTGTTTGAACAGTTCCCAATGACCCACGTGTTCTTTCACCAATACCTTTATTTTCTCCTCCTTGGAGGAGTCCGGCTGGGGTGGCGTAGGTGGAACGGTATCCTCCTGGGATTTCACGTTCAACAAGGGACGGCTCTCCAACGGTGAGTTGGTCGAGTCGGCGGCCGCGGTTGTTGTCACGGTTGCTCCAATAATGGTATGGTAAGAGCAAGTGCAAGGTTTATTTTGTTTGGTTATAAATATTTTAAATATAATATAAAAAGAGGGGCCACAGTATTATACTACTGGGGATCTTTACAGACTAGCAACCTCTCTTCAAGGGGCCTCCTTAGGCAGTTTAAGAACCTTGGAATAAATATGGGTGCCTTAGAAAGGTTTTATTCCACTAATGGCCGGGCTTAACAGCACAAGTGGCCTAGACAGGAAGGGAAACACTCACTCTGAGCACTTGACCACGAAAATCCTGGAATAATTGGAAGGGTTTCAGAGCAGATGGGGTTGATTGCCTGACTAAACTTCAATGGTTGATTGGTTAATAAAGTTAAATAATACTACTACAGACTAAGTCATAAATCACTTGCTTATCTTCATATAAGCACTTGATTAACAATGACACCGTGTCTGATTGATAATAAATAATTCCTGATAACTGATTAACTTGTTGGAAACAGAAGGGCAAAAAGGGCCTGTTTAAATATTCTTTTGGGTGCTTTGAGGGCCTCTAGAAGGAGTACTAGCCATTGGCTGAGGCTAGGGGGGCAATCAGGGCAAGATTGGCACGTCCTCAAGGTGCTGTTAGCCTGCTGGCCTTAGATCTGTCAAGGAACAGCTCCTTTTTAGCTGCGGGATCTGTTAATCAATAGATTGGTCATTTTGCTGATCCTGCACTGATCCTTAATTTGTAAAGTAAGTACTGGTCCAAAGTGAGCTGACGTGGGTGTTTATTGATTCTCCATCTTCTGCTGATCCTGTATGTAATTTTTAATAATTTTTACGACCACTCCTTATGTAGTTTCGTGGTCTTTGAAGGTTCTGATCAACTTATTTCGTGGTTAGTCTGGATCTTTATTTAATTAATAAAAAATACTAGAAATTAGTTAATAACTAATTTTAATTGATTTTTAAGGTTTTTGAACCATAATCTATGCTCGTGTAGTAGCTTTACATATGTAGTGTAAATCCTACTGTATTGTAGCTTTTCTGAGCGGTACCTGGATGTCATAGGAGGCGCGGGGATGCGTGCGGGAGTTGGCGTACGCGGGAGTCCAACGCGGGCTGCGTGCGGGAGTTTGCGTACGCAGGAGACCAGCGCTAGGGACGCGGGGCTGCGTGCGGGAGTTGGCGTACGCGGGAGTCCAACGCTGGGCTGCGTGCGGGAGTTTGTGTACGCAGGAGACCAGCGCTAGGGACGCGGGGCTGCGTGCGGGAATTGTGACAAAACACAATTTCCCGTGTAACTCCTAAACTACACACAACACCTGGATTTCGACTGAAATTTAGGTGTGAAACCTATACATGACATATCATGTGAAATATTAAAATGGCTAAAAGGTGCCATACTGGTGCCGTGGTCATTTACCATTTTGTATTAAATTAATTAAAAAATATAAGGAGTAAGAATTCAAGGGTGGTGTCAGTGAGTGACCCTACCTTATTTTGGGTGGGAAATCCATTTCTGCAATAATATTTATGGATTTCCTACTCCTTTATTTTATAATAATTTTATTTATTCATTTATCATTGTTCCTTTTAATTTTGTTAATATTATTATTGTTGTTGCTTTGTCAGGTTGCTCTGTGCTAAGTAGCAGGCTGACATGAGCCATGTAGAGCTCAAGGTTGAAGAATTGAGGCCCAGAGGCGTAGGAGGAGGTTGAGTGAGAGAAGAAGGGGCGAGCGAATTTGGGGTGCTTCCCTTGGGAGTTGGAGAAGTTTGTGACAACGGGACTGATAAACCTAAGGTTTAGAGCTATGTTGGGGGTATTGGAAGGCTCACGACACTTGGTCAGAAAGGGCTCCTGAGATCCAATCAAGCACGGCAAATCAAATGTCACAACAACTAACCTTCAGCTCCAATGACGCTTGTGAGTCCCTAAGGCCTTTGACTTTGGCAATCAAGCAATGAAATAGCTTAATGGTTCTGACTGAATCCAAGTCATGAGCCATGTAGAACTCAAGGTTAAAGAATTGAGGCCAAGAGGCGCAGGAGGAGGTCGAGTGAGAGAAGAAGGGGCGAGCAAATTTGGGGTGCTTCCCTTGGGATTTGGAGAAGTTTGTGACGACGGGACTGATAAACCTAAGGTTTTGAGCTATGTTGCGCGTATTGGAAGGCTCACAACGCTTGGTCAGAAAGGGATCCTGAGATCCAATCAAGCACGGCAAATCAAATGTCACGACGACTAACCTTCAGCTCCAATGACGCTTGTGAGTCCCTAAGGCCTTTGACTTTGGCAATCAAGCGATGCAATAGCTTGTTGGTGCTGACTCAATTCAAGTCATGAGCCGCAAGCGACATGGTGACCAAGCAAGGATACACTGTTTACTTGGAGTCAAATATGGGCTTGATGTAAGTGCTTGTGTGGAGTTTGAAAGCAAATAAAAGGACTCAAGTCAGGACAAATCATGAGAGCTTGAGAAGCAGGGTGGGAAGTTGTAACACAAACTCAGTTGACCGTACCAAGCCCAGGGTGTATGCACTTAAGATCGAGCTCACCTTGGGTGTTTTTGATGTGATGGATGGTGGATGGATGATGATGCATAAATGGCGGGTTTAATGGCGTTTTTGATGATTGAAATCCGCCATTTTCATGAAACACGCCATTTTGAAATACACCAGTTAGGGGGTATGTGTATTTCAGAAACCCGCCATTAAAAATCGCGGGTTTTGTCAAAAAAAATGGCGGGTTTCTAATGGCGGGTTGGCTAACTTTGATACGCCCTATTGTTGGTATTTATTGTACATTAGTCAGGAGAGAATCAACAGAAGTGATCAATATTAGCCAACTGCCAAGATCAATCTATATAATGTTGTTTTTAGAGTTGAAAACCAAAATCAAATTTTTACATGGTAGCAAGAGTAATGATTCTACATGGCACCAGTCTCACGCTCAACAACCTCCAGCATCTTACCAAAAAGCAATCCAGCAATTCCATCAATCAGCTCAAATTTACCTACATTTACCACCCAGCCCAATGTTAGGGAATCCACTTTTTCCTCAGTGGACCTCAAAACAAGAAGATTAAGATAAACATCTCAACAAGAAATCATCAGTTTTCTGTCAAAGCTAGCAATATTGGCCAAGCTCAATGAAAAAAATTATGGATTTGGTCCAGTGCTATTACCGTGGCCCTTGAAGCCATCTAGTTTTTACAATACCTATTAAATGAAACGGTTTTGTGACCAATTTGGTACAACTCACCTCAAGAAAAGGGCAAAAATTAAAAAAAAAGTTCCTAGTTTTTTATCTCATCAAAATTTTTTGAAAAAAAAACAAAATCTGTTGCTATAGGTTCTCTCCTTCTTTCCTATCTCCCAACTTTTTGTTGTCCTAGGTTTCAAGGAAGGGCCTCTAGCGCGTCCAAATCTCTGTTTTGTTCCTCCTTCTTGCTTTTGCGCTCAATTTTTTTTCCAATGGTCATTCCAGTCAACCTCCCCCATTGATCCCCCTTCTCAAGCTCCACTTTGATACAATTGATAATCCTCATCAGCTTCATCACACCCTGTCACAATCCACTAAATCTTCTACAAAATCTTGTTGGATTACCCTCTTGGACTTGGGATCAGGTACCGGCAATCTTCCAATTGAGCTGGCTCAGAGATTAACTCAAGACATCCAACCAACCCATTCAATTTAGTCCATCACTAAATTACCCACCTCCATCATGCTACCAAAAATTCCAGAAATACGCAATCAAACTCAGTCATTGTAGCTTGCCACCCAATATTGCACTGAGTTGATTGAATGACATCTTACACTGTAACTATCCAAGCACATTGGATCAAATGTGACCAATCAACCTATGCCCCAATCCAACCATCCTCTCATCTGATCTAAGTCTGAAAATCCCTTTTTGATCTCTTTCTCATCCTTGGTACCCCTTGCTGATCAAATGCAGCAACAGGTGTTGCTGTTGCTCATCCTCAAGGTCCAGTGACCGCTTTTGCTGATTTTCATCCCCCCTACCACCCATCTTCAAACCTGAAGATGTCCATCCACTGCCTTCTGTCATCTGTGATGCTGGCTGGTCTCCTTCATGCCATCTTATTTTCACATGTCTTAATCATTTTTTTTGTGTATTTTTTGACTTTCATTTCTATATTCCCGCATCATCTTATTTTCTTTTTTTTTTAAAAAAAAAACATTTTTTCCTGCTCTCATATGTAGTTATCTCTTGAAAGTAGTTTAAAGGGCCTCTTTCACATAAAAGGAGGGGCTCTCTCCTGCCCTATTTCCCCATCATACATGATCCATTGATCCATTATCAGCCAGCTATCATCATCATCTAAGTAATAAATCCATGGGGCCTTTCCCCTTTAATCTGAGCATCCTTATCCTGGGTATAACTTTTGATTGTCCCTTGATATTTGAGCCTCCATAATCAAATCCTTTGATCCATCCTCTGTGACCTTATCCTTATCATCAAACAATAGCCTTTCTTTTTGAAGAAGAATTCATTTGGTTGAAACCACTCCTTTGATCCCTTTCTCAGACCACTCTAGTCTTGATCATTCATTTGATTGTCTTTCTGGAACCAGTCATTTTTGACTGAGTGTTTTCTTTAAGCTTGAAACCTAGAGTGTTTAACCTCCTTTTATTTCTTTGCAGTTGAATTCTGCAACACTATTCCATCAAGTAATTCACTTCCTTCTCCACTCTTCCCTAAACTTTCACTTCCACGCTATCCTCAACTGTCATGAACTCCTCAACTTTCACCAAACTTGTCTTTACATCTTCCTCTTTTCAGGGAACAACCAGAAAGAAAGCTACGGGGGAGGATGAGGGGCTCTTCTTCTTGGAACTCTTAACCAACTTAAAACCAAAAAGACTCAACCTTAAACCTGCAACTCCCAATCAAAAACTTTTGTTCTTTTCCAATCCTCTTCTCTATTTTCCTTATTTTTCTTTTCTTTTGTCTCAATCTCACTCAAGATGCCAGCTTGAATCCAACTTTGCAATTGCCCGCTCATCTATTTCTGAATGGTGAGACTATCATCAGTCACTGCCAAACCTGAAAGTATAAAATCTGACCCTCAATACTCAGCCCTACTTGAAGCTCCCAGTCATTCAATCCCTTGGCTTCCTGGTCCTTTGATTCAATTAAAACCCTCATCAAAGATCCAGTCAACTGCCTTGTTGTGTCTTGTTGGTTGATTTTTTTTTCCCTCATTGAATTTCTTTCTTTTGTTCTTTTAATTTGCTTTTATTTACTGATGAAGAATTCGGCACAGCCCTCTTTGTTCATAATATCTTTAATTTTCTTTCAGAAATCCAACACGGACCAGAGCCAATGATACTGCTGACTAATCCAACCAAACAAATGGAGGTATCCAGCAACAATGGATTCTGTCAAATCATTCTCAATGCCGCTCTCAAAGCCCTTCCAATTCTATCAGACAAAAACTACTCCATCTGGAAAGAAAAAATGACCATGCTGCTCAAACTGAAAGGCGTCAAGGAGGCTCTGGAAAACAATTCCAAATTTCTTAGCTCAATCAAGGACCTGGAAACCAGGATTATTCTTCTCTCTCAAATTGATTCTATGACACACAACAATGTTGTCAACCCTACAAGTATATCTTCTGCAAAACTTCTGCGGCAAACTATCAAAGAAAGTTTTTCTTCCTCTCAAACTGCCAATCAAGCCCAAGTTTTCAATGATTATCTTTATCATCAATTCAAAACCAAAGCTATAGATCTCTTCATTACTGAAACCAAGATCTCTCTGAAGAAAATGGTCAACGTAGGAATAGATCTTCTAGACAAAATTATCTCCTATCTTATCCTCTTCAAATTCCCACCATCTCTCCACTATCTAAATCAGAAAATAATGCACTCCAAAAAGTTTATCACCATGGATCTTTTTCTCAATCATCTTACCCAGCTGGATAAAAAAGCCAAGGTCAAATCCAAGGAAGCCAAGTTATCAAACACTGCTCTCATCTCATCTCAAAATTCAAAGAAGCTGGTTCCAACAGAGTTGAGATGCAAGAAAGGATTCCATAATCTCTGGTCCCCTGATCAATCAGAAGACAAATGCTGGCATCTTCACAAAAATCTTGCTCCCAATTGGTGGAAGGAATCACAAGCCCACTTGCAAGCTCAACTCAATTCCAATTCCAAAACCAAAGAAGAATCCAACTACCTGGCTCTTCTTACAATGTGAATCATAGAAATCATCCCTCTCAATTGAATCATCCTTGACTTTGGCCCCTTGAACCACATGTTCAACTCTTCAAAATTATTTAGAAATATTGAGGAATGTTCTGAAAAGGACTTCATCAACACTGGAAAGGAAGGTACAAAACTAGAACTTTGGAGAATGATTATTGAATTTTAACCAGCAAGACTGAAACAAAAGAGAAGACTTTTGATGGGACTCATACCAATAGGATGACAACCTGTCTTAAAAAAAGGAACAGAATACCTACACTGAGATGAAATAAACTAAGTAGAGTTGACTATGGCATTTTGAGAGGACAGAGAGATGGCGTGACAGATCTGAATGATGAAACAGAGGCACTTAGGTTGATTGATGTTCAGATAATTATGGGCACGGAGTGACCTTACCAGTTAGAGAGATGGGTTCTTGAGATATGACTGTTGAAGCAATAATTGAGTATCTTGAACTTTAGATTTGATCTTGAGGGTTTTGTGGGAGGTTGAGATGAAAGAAGAGTTGTTGGAGATTTGAGAGGAGTGAGATTGAAAAGAGAGCACAAAGAAAAGAGATAGGGAAGCGTGATCAGATGAAAATGAAAGATGACCAAGATCAAACCAGGATTGCTGGAGCGCTACAAGCTATTAACAGTCCAACTACTGTAGTTGGCGTCGCTGTTGTGTTCCCATTTTGGAGCATTAGCACCGTTGATTAGTCTTGAGGGAGTCAATTCTTCAGGTCTCTGAATGAGAGAGACATCCCCTCTTTCTACACACCCCTTAACTGGAGCTCAATCCGTAAGGATTGCATCACAGAATTTTTGAAGTTTTTCTAGACTGACCGCCTTGGTCAAGGGAACGGCCAACATCTTACCAGTTTCAATTAGATGGATGGTAAGATTTCCTTGTTGGAGTTCCTCCCAAAGTCCTTTTTTTTGAGATCCATATGCCTTGTTTTAGCGTTTGATCCAAACTTCTTCAACTTTTCATTGAGGCCTTTGTTTTCTATGAGATGTACAGATGATGGGAGTCTCATTTGAAAAACTTCTCCAAGTAAGTGACAGAGCCATTTCGCTTTGAGGAATGAATCGAGTAAGGGGTTTAATTTGGCTTTGGTGGACAAATAAGTTATATTCCTCTGTTTGTAGCTGTTCCAGGACAGCGGGGAACCAAAGGATAGACAGAGATATCCTGATTGAGACTTTCCATTGGATGGATCTTCTCCCCCGGACGCATCGCTATAAGGTTCAATCAGCCCCTTCAATTTGTCATAGGTAAGGGTGAGTTTCTTCTCTTTGGTGTGGTTGAGATATTGCCAAGTTTGTCTGAGTTCTTTCCAATGAGTCATACCGGGCTTATTTTGGAAACGAGCTAAGCTAGAAACTGAGTAGCTGAGGTCTGGGCGGTTTCTGCATGCGATGTAGTTGAGAAGTCCTATTTGCGGACTTGTAGTTGATGTTGAGTTCTTTGAATCTTTTGAAGTCTTTTTCCAAGGCGTCAGAGAGTTGGAGATGAGGAGTCAATGGAGTGGAGCTTGGTCTTGATTTGAGTAGTCCGAGTTCTTCTAGGCCGTGAGTGATGTTTTTGGGTTGGCTTAGCAAAATACTGTTTGCCGTTCTCTCAAATTTCATACCAAGAATAGTGTCTGGTTTGTGATCTTGGGAGTTTTTGAATCAAGAATTGAATTTATTGTTGAATTTGTTGCTGTTGCACACAAGAATCAGGTCGTTGACATGAAAGAAGAGAAAAGATTTTCTGTCCTCACTCTTTTACAGGCAAGGATCACTGTCAGATTCCTTGAAACCAACCAACTTGATCCATTTGGTGAGGTTTTCATACCAATTCTTTGGTGATTGCTTGGGACCATACAAACCTTTTTTGAGTCTCAAGTACTGAAATTTGTGTTGGCAACCTTGTAGCGTTTTGATGATTACTTCCTCTTCCAGTGGTGCATGCAAAAAGGCAGCCTTCACATTATACCGCCGGATATTGAGTTTGTTTTTCAGGGCGCACAGGAAGATGGCTCTTAAGGAGGCAATTTTACCAGTTGGGGCAAATGTTTTGTCAAAGTCCAAGCCGTGAACCTGATTGAAGTCCTTGACACAGATTTGCTCCTTGTGGATGATCATGTTGTCATGAGTGTTATCTTTGATTTTGAATATCCATTTTTTGTCCAGCCGATTCAGTGGAGCATTGCCTTCATAGTCTTCCCATACTTCAAGTAATTTGCATTGGTTGATTTACTTTTTGATTGCCCCCCCCCACTTGAAGCTGTCAGCGCACCTGCTTGCTTGATCAAACGTTTTAGGCTTGTAGTAGTGATGAAAACCGTACCATTGGGGGGGTTTGATTGTGGATCAATCACGCAGAGCCCTTCTGAAAGGCTCTCTGGTTGACTGTTCAATCATTGCAGGAGTTGACGCCCTTGGTTTTGTTACAACAATGGGTTGAACCGGATCCATTGACGAGTCACTTCCTGGGCTTGAGTCCGTTTCAGAAGTTGATGGTTCCTCATCTGAGGAGGGTTCCTCAGCTGGAGGGTCATGGTAGTTCATACGGTTCAATTGATTGGCATCATTGCCTTCTGTTCCCAGTGTAGATTTGTCGACAATATTGAAGTTGAGATCCAAGGTGGAGTTGATACCCAGTTGGTCAATCAACTTCTTCAGTAATCAAACATGCTTAGATTGAATAATCTGTCCATTTGGAATGAGGATCCAATAATAGAGGAAATCAGGGTTATAGCCTACCAGCTTTCCTTCCTGCTCTTTTGGGGTGAATTTAGCTCCCTTTACCCTTCTCTGGTTCAATGCAATAGCCGTGATGCCAATGGGTTGAAGATAGTTGGAGGGTAACTTGCTATTTTTGATCAGTTCCCAAGGGGATCAATCCAGGCCTTCTTTTGGGATCTGGTTGAGGCTGAGACAGCACAACTTGAGAACTTCAGACCAATAATTCCGGGGTAGTTTTGCTGATCTCAATGAGGACCTTAAACTCTCAACTATTTTTTGGTTGGCCCTTTCCGCCCGGCCGTTGTGTTCAGGGTGTTACGGTTCCGCTTTGAGATGGTTGACAAATCTGTCCTTGAGGTACACGGTAAACTTCTTTTTTACAAACTCGGTGCCACCCTCCAAACACACCATTGATGGATAGTATCCGCAGATGTTTCTCTGCTTCTCTATTACTTCCATTAGGACTGGCGTTGCATTGTCTTTTCGAGTCAATGGGATGCCAGAGATAAAGCGGGAGTAGTTCTCCACGACTGTAAGGATGTATCTTTCGCGTCGATGAGATTCTGGCGTGATTGGGCCAATGATGTCTAGATGAATGCGTTCAAATGGCTTAGTGGCCGCGGTGGAGAAAGCTTTAAAAGGGGATTTGGTTATCTTGAAGAGAACAAATTCCTTACATTTGAATTCCTCCTTTTCAGCTGAACTGGGTTTAGCGCCCTGGATCTTGGATAAGCAAACAATGGAAGCGTGGCCGTAGGAGAGATGGAGATCCTTGAGTGATCTTGAGTCTTCTTGCTGCGACAAGTAGCATTGATTGTTTCCTATCTTGCGCGGTTTTTCCAGGACAAAAAGACTGTTCACAACAGTACCCTGACATATCTTGATCTTGTCCTTTTTTAATTTGAAAATCCTAGCTTTGGCCTTCAGCGTACATCCTTGTTCAAGTAGTTTTCCTGGGCTGAATAGGTTGGAGAAAATGTCTGGAAAATACAGACTGTGGGACAGCATGATGACTTGATTCTTCCATTCTAGTCTGACTGTCCACAACCCTAGAATGGGTAGATTTGCACCGGATTTTCCAGTTGTTATGTGCTCTCCAGTTCTGGGTTCAAGGTTGGTGAAGAATTGTTTTTCATTGAATATGTGGGAGGTTGCTTAGCTTTCAATCAGGATGTTTTTCTGAGCTCCTATCTCAGAGTCTATCTATCTGGTTACAAACACGTGAAAATGGGCGGTCTCCTGAGTCTTCTTCTGCTTCTCCTTCCATTTTCTCTGGGTCTCTCTCCACCACTTGGGGGCTTTTTCCGGATGCAAGTGGAAACACTTGGATTAAGAGTGATGCTTGTCCTGCTTTGGATTGTGGTATACTTCAATACACCTGCTTGAGATGAATTTCTTTTTTTTGGTCCTCATAGTGGCCAGAGCGGTTTCAGCAGTACCTCGCCAAGTCCCTTTTTCAGTACTTTTGGCTCTGATCTTGTTATGGTACTGGATAAGGTGATTGCTTACAAATTCAACAGAGATTTTCTTCTTGGAGTGCAAAAGTTGATGCTTAAGATCTTGAAGACTTTGTGGAAACTTGAACATCATCAGATAGGCAAGGATGTCGTCAGGTAGTTCTATACCAATGTTGCTCATCTTCTTGATTGAGGTTTTGATGTCTGTTACAAAATTTGTGATCTTGTCCTCTCTGAAGCCTACATGGAGGAAATTGTTGAATATTCTTGCTTGATTCATCGCTTGAGAAGAGGAAAACCCCTCCTTGATGGCTCCCCATATGTCCTTGGCTGAATTGATGTTGGTTGCCCTTATGACATTGTTGTGAGTGATAGAATCTATCTTGGATATGAGGAGAAGTTGAATTTCATCTTTTTCCGTCAAGGAGAGTTCTCCTGTGGTTGAGTCAAGGACATCAAGTACTCCTCTGAGTTTGAGTAGGGCCATCATCTTGTCTCTCCAGATTCCATAGTTTTCTTTGGTTAGGAGCGGGGTTTTTTCCAGGGCTGCTTTGAGCATAGCTTGTTGAAAGGGATCCAACAAGAAACCAGAGGAAGTTGACAAATTGCTGGTTCTTGCTGGTTGGGAAGAGCCTTAGGCTTTTAACCGTATAAATTTGAGTAATGATTATTGAATTTTAACCAGCAAGACTGGAACAACAGAGAAGACTTTTCATGAGACTCATACAAATAGGATGACAACCTGTCTTAAACAAAGAAACAGAATACCTACACTGAGATGAAATAAACTAAGTAGAGTTGACTATGGCATTGTGAGAGGACAGAGATATGTTGTGACAGATCTGAATGAAGAAAAAGAGGCCCTTAGGTTGATTGATGTTCAGATGATCATGGGCACGGAGTGATCTTACCAGTTAGAGAGATGGGTTCTTGAGATATGACTGTTGAAGCAATAATTGAGTATCTTGAACTTGAGATTTGATCTTGAGGTTTTTGTGGGAGGTTGAGATGAAAGAAGAGTTGTTGGAGATTTTAGAGGAGTGAGATTGAAAAGAGAGCTCAAAGAAAAGAGATAGAGAAGTGTAATCAGATGAAAATGAAAGATGACCGAGATCCAACCAGGATTGCTGGAGCGCTACAAGCTATTAACAGTCCAACTACTGTAGTTGGCGTCGCTGTTGTGTTCCCATTTTTGAGAATTAGCACCATTGATTAGACTTGCGGGAGTTGAGTCTTCAGGTCTCTGAATGAGAGAGACATCCCCTCTCTCCACAAAAACTCCCTATCAAGGGCAAAGGAGTCTTCAAGCTGTCCTGGAATAGCTTGGTGATGAATTCCACAAATTGCCTATTTGTACCAATCTAGTGGTGAACCTCATCAGCCCCGGTAAATTGATCTCCACTAAGCACTGCACTCTTACTTCCTCCCAAAACCAGTTTTCTCTCTACTCTAAATCTCAACTAGCCTTCTCATGTTTTATTCAAGAAAATATTATCTTACTCAATCCTCCTTCTTTTTTTGGCAAAAACAGCCAATTCTACCATCTCTCTTGCAAGGACTTGGATCTAAATCACATCAGAAATATTCAACAGTCTTTTGGACATGCAGGTCAATATTGCCTCAAAAACCTCTTTCCTTCACTTTCTATCAAAAGGCTCTCAGACTTTCAATTTGAGGACTGCATATTCTCCAAAACCACCAAAAATACTTTCAAAGAAACCTCAAGATTTTCTTCCAAAACTTTTGAACAACTTCACATTGACTTAATTGGCCCTATCAAACCCTCTTTGAGAAATGACATGAATTACATCATGAAAATCATCAACAATTTCTCAGGATAAATCTCTGCCATACCCCTTCAATACAAGTCAAATGCCTTTTAACAACTCAAAATCATCCTGAACCATAAAAAACAAAGAATAAATGGTTTTCCTGCCACCATCTGTACCAATAGAGGTGGTGAATTCATCTCTCCCAAACTCAAGGATTTCTTTAAAGTCAACTCTATTCAGCACCCAATTTCTGAACCCTACCACTACAAACACAACGGGAAGGTTGAAAGAGCCAATAGAACGCTTACTGAATCCATGAGGGCCATCCTCCAAAGTTCCAAACTGCTTCTTAATCATTGGGCCGAAGTTGCTAAGTCAGCCTGTCTTGCCTTAAATCAATTCCCCAAATCACCTGATCTTCCCTCTCCCTATAAAATTTTTGCTTGTTAAACTCTTCCAATCAGTTACTTTAACCCCATAGGTTCTCAGGTGGTGTATCTCAAAAAAAAGATCAATTTGGGAAAAAATTTCAAGGACCACGGGCTTGCTGGTACCCTTGTGGGTTACAACCCCAATTTTGTGTCCTATTGAATTCTCAAATCTGAAAATTCCATTATCTCCTCCAAAAATGTCAAGATACTCAAAAACTTTAATCCATTCCAGTCTCCTGATATCCCAAACCCTGCCATAGAATCCTAGCAAATAAAATTTGAAGATTATCTTCCTACCGTCTCTTCCAAAAATTCCTCCTCAAATTTCCCTGTCCATGCCAACAATTTGGAATTCCCATCCGGAAAGCTTTCTCCTCCATCAACTCCCACTATTGAATATCCAAAGATCCTCTCAACTGAAAGCAAATCTGAACTCTCTGAAGAACTAGCACAGAAGATTATTCCAAGCTACACTCTTTGAGATTTACTGACTCTAAATCCACCTCAACAATACGGTTATCATCATTATTATTTGCCTAAAACTTTTGAAAAAGCATAAAAATGCACCAACTCTTCCAAATGGGAAGTCTCCATGAATGTTGAACTCGATGGGATCAAATCACTTGAGTTGTGGGAGGATTAAAACATTCCTGAACCCAATAATTCACTCAACACTACTTGGATGAACCAACTCAAAGAAAACTGTCATAGTGATCCACTCATCTATGAAATTCAATTCTGTTTCCAAGGCTTCAATCAAATCTATGGTTTAGACTATCAAGACACCATCTCCCCCACCGGAAATGGGGCCTCTTTACACATTGCGCTTTTGTTTTTTATATTCCACTCTATCCCTATTACTCAATTTGATGTGAAGAGCGCGTTCCTTCTTGCACCTCTTTCCAACAAGTTCATCATTTGAAAACCCAAAGGCTCCAGAAGAACATCCAATTTCCTCATCTTACAAAAATCTTTCTATGTTTTACAGAAAGCGCCTTAAAATTGGTTCAACGCACTTACTTCTTGGATTTGTGAACAAGGCTTCCATGAATCCATCTCCAATCCATGTTTTTACATTCATCCAGATTCTAACTTGGTTCTGTTTTTCCATGTAGACAATCTTATCCTTGTAGGCCTCGGAAATGACTTTCAAGACAAATTTCTCAAGCAATTCCCAAATTGTAGTCATCACAAACCCAAAAAAATTCCAGGCATGAAGTACAAACCCATTGGTGACAAAATACTCTTGTATCAACCCAAACACATTTAACACAGACTGGAAGAGTTGAAGATGACCAACTGCAAAGCATCTTCAGTTCCTCTCACAGCCAAAAAAAATCTAAAGCCAGCCTCCAATGAAGAACATGAAGAATTCAAGCCTCTCAAAATCAATTATTGATCTGCGGTTTTTCTCATAAGCTACATAGCTTTTCTCACTTGCCACTCTCAGATACGCACTCTCCAGCCTTGCCAGATTCTGTAAAAAGCAAGGCATCCGTCACTGGAGGGAAGTAAAAATGTGCTGGAAGTATCTAAAGACAACCAAAGATCTCAAACTTTCTCTGCAAGTTCACAATTCCAACACTCAAATCAAATGCAACAGCAATTCCACTTGGAACAACAACTGGGAAACAAGGTACTTCCAATCAGTTTGTCTTTCTCTTCTTTCAAGTGCCTTATCTCCTGGAGCAGCTACCCCCAGTGCAATGTTACACACTCCATGACCAAAGCTGAACTCAACCATCTCATCCGTTCCTTCCTATAGGCTATCTGGATGAGAGGCTTAGTAGCAGAACTCTAGAAAACCAATGTCACTCCAAGCTGGGGCTTCATTGACAACAAAGGCCTTGATGAAAAACTCAAGAAGTTTGGGTGCAACTCCAAAACTTTCCACATAGACATAAAACCTAAAGCGCTTTGCAAAGAACTCCAGCTTGGAAAAATTGTCATCAAGCTTATACCTGCCCACAAAATGAAGGCCAATGGAATATCAAAGCACTTCCTCTTCCCTCACTCATCTCTCTCCTTCAACTAATCAATCCATCTTTCTTGGATCTGATTCAAGTCATACTAGTCACCGGGGGTGTCAAGTAATTCACTTCTGTCTCCACTCTTCCCTCAACTTTCACTTCCATGCTCTCCTCAACTGTCACAAAACTTGTCTACGCCTCTTCCTTTTTTCAGGGCGCAACCAGAAAGAAAGAAACGGGGGAGGATGAGGGACTCTACTTTTCAGAACCCTTAACCAACTAAAAACCAACAAGACTCAACCTTCAACCTGCAACTCCCAATCAAAAATCTTTGTTCTTTTCAAATCCTCTTCTACCTTTTCCTTCTTTTTATTTTCTTTTTTCTCATCCTCACTCAAGATGACAGCTTGACTCCAACTTGGCAATTGCCTGCTCATGTAGTACTGACTGGTAAGACTATCATTGATGACCACAATACCTGAACTTCTAAAATCTGAACCTCAATCCTCATCCCAAATCAAAGCTCCAAGTCATCCAATCTAATGGCTTCCTGGTCCTTTTATCCAATTAACACCTTCATCAAAGATCCAATGAACTGCCTTTTTGTGTCTTGTTGCTCAATGTTTGCTTTCCTTATTGAATTTTTTTCTTTTGTTCTTTTACTTTGTTTTTCGTTACTGATGAAGCATTTGGCACAGCGCTGTTTTTTCATAATCTCTTTGATCTTCTTTCAGTAATCCACCATATTCTTGAGTCCCTTGAGAAGTGCTGGGTTATTCTTGATCAAATTTGTTACTGCTTTGCTTCTAGAGCTTCATAAATCAAATTGCTTTGTTTTTTACAGCCACCCACAGTTATCTGGTACCCTTCAAGCTCTTGATTGTGGAGAAATGGGAAGGTTAATTGGAAAACTGGAGGTTGGTTGGGATTAAGTTGATCTTTCCAAACATTCTACTGAAAACCAGAGTTATTAGCTTTTGGTTGTTATACTTACAACTGCCTTGTTCTATCAAACTCTGAAAAAAATTTAATTTTGTTTATTCAAGTCTTTTCCTGAACCATCTTTCCTCAGATAGTGTTGTTCCATCACTAAAAACTACTATCAAAATTCATTCTTTCCATTGATTCCTTATTTACCAGGTTCTGGATCTGGATTCCAGTTACATTTAAATATTTCTGTAACTCTCAGGAGGGAAGGCTGGATAGCAACTTTTCCCCTCCACAAGACTTCCTGCTTCTCAGCACCATTTGGATTCTTAAAATGGTTTTACCACAAAAAATTCTTCCTTCCAGCATGAATTCACTAAGCAACTTCTATGTTAATGACTCATAATCCATATTTACACCCAAAACTGCCCTGGCCTCAACACCAAGTTCCAGAGATCTGCCAAACACACCAAGTATACCAGCCCAACCAAGATCTGAAATGCACTAACAGAATTCCACATGAAGAACTCCAGCCATAATTCCTTTGATTTGCCAAAACAACTTTGACTCTTGAAAGAAGGCCCCAATATGACCCTCCCTGAGCACCTAGCCTAATTCAAAAACATTCAAAAAAAATCCCCTAGTCTGGTGGAAACATCAAAAACAACAGGCTTGTCTTTATGCTCCTGAAGTTCATGCACCCCAGATACTCAAATGATTTCAGATCTGTTAGCATGTGACCCCGCCCACAGTTACAACAAGGGACCCACAGCAGTGCCGCTCCAGCCCAGGAAAATTTATCCCTGAACCCCCTCCCCAACCTGAAGGCCACCAGGTCTAGTCTCTCTCTTGGCTCATAGCTTCTACCTTCTCCAAATCTCCCCTCCTCTCCAATCATCCTCCTTCTCTCTCTCCACAACCTGCCGCATTGCCCAACTCATGTCTCAAGCTCCGATTTGTTAAAATGCAGATGTACTCATATAATTTGAATAGGAGTTTGTAATCCTAATGGGATGAAAAAATGGGCCCCACGGCCCAATGGACATCACGTGGGCGATGTGGGCCGATGTGGGTGTTATTGGTTTTGGGCATTTGGGCGCAAAAACACATTTTTATGGTCTTTTGGGACACGGGCCCTCACGGGCCCGCTAGGTTGGATGGGCCACCCAAGCTGAATGGGCTTATTCGGGCATAAAAGGGCCCAACCTTTGTTATGGACATACTTGGCCAGACAGGCTGGCCCGCCAAAGTATGTAATTATCACGATTTGGGCTTGGGGCGGCCCATTAGGGCTGCGGCCCCTTTCGCGGCCTGCTAGGGGCTGCCGCCCGTGTCACGGCCTGCTCGGGGCCGCTTCCCGTGTTGCGGCCTGCTCGGGGCCGCTTCCTGTGTCGCGGCCCACTTGGGGCTGCTGCCTGTGTCGCGGCCCGCTTGGGGCCACTGCGTGTGTTGCGGCCCATTTGGGGTTGCCTGTGTTCCTCGGTGCGGCCCACACGGGGCCCAACGGCCTGCGTGGCCAAGGGATGCCGCGCGGGCCCTGCTGGTCGCGCCCAGCAACCAGCTCCACGGAGCCAGGGCTCGCAGCCCTGGCTTGCACCCCCTCCCCTTGCTTGCCGTTGCAAGGGGGATGGGGGCAATCTGGCTGGGTTGAACCAGCCAGCAACCAACTGCTACAGTGCTGTCGGTCAGGGAAGGGGGGACCTGACCACCCCCTTGCCCAAGGAGGTGGCGGCGCCGTCTGCAAGGGTAGCAACCGGCAGGTGGGGGGGAATTCATCACCCCCCCACCATTGATTGTTTGAGGCGACCAAGCAGGGCAGGGGCGCTGTCCCCCCCCCTTTACCAAGGGGGAGGAGCAATGGGCCTGGGGGGACCTGATCACCTCCCAGGCCAACTTACTTGACAAAGCCCTGGGGGTATCAACCCCCGGGGCCCCTGGTGAGGTGATTTGACCGCCCCCACCAGGGATTTGAGAGAAAGAGGGGGGGGACAGCATGTCTGCTGGTCACACCCCCCCATGTGAGTCTGAGACCGGAACCAGGTGTGCCCTGGGTCCCACCTGGCCCATTTGAGGGGCCAGGGGCTGGCTGAATGAGGCAACCAGCCTGTAAACAAGGCAATGAGGTCATCATGGCTGGTTTTAAAGGACAACCAGCCAAGGGGATTGAACAGTTAAGGGGCTGGTTCAGCCCCATTGAGGTGGAAACACCAGAAATAACCAGGATAGGCTGGTTGTAAGGGTACAGGGACTGATGTCATGTGGGCTGATGTAGTCCAAACCAAGTAACAAGGCCAGTAGAGCCTGTAGAGCTCTTTTGGGGTGGAAAATTTGCCTTTTGGCTTGTTGTATCATGGGCTCACAAGAGGTCAATCTTTTGTACTTAAGGAGCTCTTCTCCCTGCTGTTTTCCATCCATTCATTTATCATTCCAATCAAATTCATCCAAGATATTGCCCCATTGTGAGAGCCCCATAAGACAATATTGATACCCAGTTTCCAGCATTTCTTTTGCTTTAAATACTTCTCATTTGCCTAAGCTAATTTCTGGCCATAATTCTAACACATTATCAGTACCATTATCATCATTATTTCCAAGCAAGATAGACCCTTATACCTTACTTTGGACAACCTCAAGGACCTCAATTTTTCCAAGAAGATGTCTTATATCCCGAGTCCAGCTCCACCAAGATAGTTTTGAATAGTCAGAACTATAATGCTTGGGCTGTACTTATGGAAAGTGAGTTGGATAACATCTGTTGTGGGGATATTGTGAAAGGAGATTATACTTTGATCAGTTCAGAGTTGGAAAAGAATGCCTATCATCTTATTCTTAGACACTTGGATGAGCATCATGTAACATGGGTTGCTGATACTCTGTTGGAGGAACAGAAGAGGAAGGGGAGTGTTTTATGGAAAATGCTCACGTCAAAGTATGCTGGTGACTCTGTTCATCAAAAGGGGATTGCTTTCAATAGATTGTTTAAGTTGAAATTTGGCAACTGTAAACAATTTTTGGGGGAATCTAGATCTAGTATTGTTAAGTTCAATTCATCTAGGCTGAAAATGGATCCTGAGTGTTTGTCACTCTTAATTCTTCAAAAGCTGCCAAAAGAATATGAGACCTTGGTCAGGATCATATGCCAGTTGGATCCCCTTACAGGAGAAGAGGATGTGCTTAGAAGGATTGAAAAGGATGATCTTCAATTCAAGATGAAGAGAGCACAGTAACTGCTCTGGTGGGGAAGACAGGAAAATCTGGGAAGAAGGCAAAGGCCAAAAAGGATTTATCAAAGGTCTTGTGTTATAATTGTTGGAAGAAGGGGCATTATGAAAAGGATTGCAAGGAGGCCAAGAAGAGGAATAAATCCAAGGAAAGTGAAAAGGAAGACAAAGAGGTCAACCTTATCAGGGAAAATTTTGCTATGGTGGCAGTGGATGTTCCAATGGAACAAGCTGTTGTGGAACAGGTCCCCAACAAGAAGGCTAAAATCAAAGAGGATCAAGAGATGGACTTGATTGATTATGAATTATGTAATCTTAACCTTGAAAATGAGAACTTATCAGTGGCTGATAATTCTTAATTCCTCACAGGAGGATTGTTGAAGGAGGATTTTCTTGTTTTTATTGATTCTGGTTGTACAGACCACATGTTTTTTGAGCCCAATTTGTTTTCAAATATTAGAGATTTTGATAGTGTTGTAAATATTTGCCAAAAGGATGAAAAATCCTTATTAAGGGAATTGGAAAAGTTATTCTTGCAAATCACATTGTTTTCAAAATAATTTTTGAGAAAGTGTTCTATGTACCAGATTTTCCTTATAAACTTGTGTCTCTTGGAGTGCTCTGGAAAAAGGGTTTCCGGATTTTTTATCTTAAAGAAGATAAGTTTGTTATTTATTTGAATGGGAGAACTATCCTGAGTGGACAAGTTTGGAATAAGTTTCTCTGTGCTGACTTGTTCAAGATTTCAGCTCTGAGCACTGTTTCTCACAATAGAAGTGGCCATAAGGTAAAGGAAAGCAACTGTGAGAATTGTAACTTAGGGGCCAAGAACAGGAATGTGTTCTCAAAGAGGAGAGACCACAAAGAAGTTCCTCAAGAGGAATTCTCCATTGATTTTTCAGGGCCATTTTCACCAGTGTCTCTTGGAGGGGCAAGATACTTCATCAATTTGGTTGATACAGCAACTAATTTTGTTTGGGTAAAACCAATAAGATAAAAGGATCAAACCACAGAGGAGGTTTCAGTAATCTTCAAAGTCTGGAAACAGAATGGTTTGATGAGGGATATCAAGAGGGTTATTACTTATGGAGGGGGTGAGTTTTTGAGTAAAGAGTTTGAGAAACTGTTGAATGATTATGGTATCACTCATATAGTTACTACTTCTAGTACTCCAAAAAACAATGGAATAGTTGAGAGGATGAATAGGACTTTATTGGACAAAGTCAGAACTATTATGGCTGAATCTGGTCTGCCAAAGTTTTTATGGGCTGATTTGGTGTGCAAACTGTGTCTGTTGCACAATATTGTAAGTGTTAATGGAAAGTATCCTCATTATCAGTTTTGGAAGTTGACCCCAAAAAATCACACCTAAGAACAATTGGTTGCTTGGTGTATTATAGTTTCCACCATAATGAGATGGTTGGAAAGTTAGATCCTAGATCCAGAACAGGGGCACTTGTGGGCTATGACTTAATAAGTAAGTCATACAGGATTTATTTTCCAGGGACAAGAAAGGTTATCCATAGTAGGGATGTAAATTTTGAAGAAAGTACCATTCCACTCAAAAAGGGTGAACCTATTGCTGTTCAGGAATCACAGCAGGAAATAGCATTGGATCATATTTCCCCAGAAGAGGCTGGAGAGAATATCATTAGTGATCATATTCAGGTGGCAGAAGTGCCACAGGAGGGTTCAGTACCCACTACAGGGGAGTCTGTGGAATCAGAACCTGATGAGCCTCCACCTCCAGTTAGAAGGAGTGGCAGGATGAGAATGCCTTTTGATAGGTATGGGGAATGGAAGTCCCATTATGCTTTTGGGAAATATGAGGAAGATACACTTCAGGAACAGTGTATGCTTACTGAGATTCTACAGTTGAGTTCAGAAATGGGTAATAGAGTTAACCCAAATAGCTTTGGCCAAGCTATGAATTCTGATGGGAGAGCCAATTGGAAAACAGCTATTTTTGAGGAATTTGATTCTCTAGAAAATAATAGTGTGTTTGAAGTGGTTAAGAAGGATTCAGTTCCAAAAGGAAAGACCATTGTTGGGTCTAGATTAGTGTTAACAAAGAAGTTTGATACCAATGGAGTTTTGAAGAGGTTCAAGGCTAGATGCGTTGCACAGGGCTTCAAAAAGAGAGAGGTTATTGATTGACAGGAGAATTTCTTGCCAACTGGAAGGCTGTCCAACTTCAGGTACATCATTGCTTTGGCAGTGGAGTTGGGTGAAGAAATCAGACAGGCTGATTTTGTGACTGCATACTTGAATGCAAAACTTGGAGAGGAAGAGACTCCTATATGTCAATTCCTGATGGTTTCAAGGAATGTCTGGTTGAGACCAAGCCAGAAACTATGAAGAAAATCTGTGTGAGAAGTTTCCTCTCAGCAGATAAATAGCAGTATGTCCTCAAGCTGTGTAGATCCCTGTATGGATTGAAGCAAGCAGCTAGGTCATGGTATAATACTATGAGCATGAAACTGATAGAGATTGGTTTAAAAAAAGTTTGGCTGACCCTTGTCTCTTTGTGAGAAAGGATGCAATTTTGTTTGTATGTGTCAATCACATTATCATTATTGGGAATGGTAAGGAGAGAGTCATGGAGACACTCAAAAATGAGTTCAAGATAAAAGATCTTGGTCTGGCACCGCAGTTGCTGGGAATGAAAGTTAGTAAGAGAAAGAATGGGATCAGGTTGGATCAGAACCATTATGTGTCATCTCTACTTAAGCAGTATGGCTTAGAAGATGCAAAGTAGTTTGGCACTCCAATACAGTCTAACATTTGGTTTGAAAAGTCTGCAGATGAAGAGAATCTAGAGTTTGTTCAATCTGGGAATGATTATAGATCAGCTATTGGATTTTTGAAAGCCAATAGGAAGCTCAGAATAGTCCATGACCTCCAACCCCTCAAAAAAAATACCATCAAGGATGCAGGACTACCCCCAAAGATTGAAGAATTTGTGGAGTCTTTCTCTGGAAGGGCCTGCTATGGATTAGGAGATATCATGGGAGGATATGATGAAAGAGAATTGGACCAGACTACAAGACCACTTACCACTTTTGAAATCACCCTGGGAGACTCCAGCTTACAAGATTACCTCAGGGGGGCACCAACTCAGGAGCAGTCTACCAAGCTCAGATGACCTGGATACTCCAGGAGGAAATACCAGAAAATGTAGGGATATTTAATGATGATGGAGGAATAAAAGGACCCAGAAGCAGGTACAATGAAGAGACACTGGAAGAAAAGCCCCAAATAAAAAGATTTGTCTGGGAATATGCTATAACCTTAGAAAGAATTTTATTTAGGATAGAGGAGGCTGGTTTAATTATCTCAGGAGAGAAATTTGCTTGCTGTGTCCCTCCCCTCAACATAGTAGGGCATGTGGTATCCCAGGAAGGAAGGAAGCTATCAGAACAGAAGCTAAACAAAATTCAAAGCTGGCCCCAGCCAAGGAACAAGAAAGAAGCTAGAGGATTCTTGGGGCTTTTCTCCTATTTCAGAATGTTCATCAACAACTACTCAGCACTGTCAGCTCCAATCAGAAGGCTCACCTGGAAAGATGTGGAGTTTAAGTGGGATAACCAGGGTGAAGAAGCCTTTTTGCTACTCAAGAAGATAGTAGGAGAAGATATAACCCTCAAAAGCATAGAACATGGCAAGGATTCAGGAAGAATCATTCTAGCTGTGGAATCAAGTTACCTAGCAGCTGGTGCTGTCCTAATGCAGGAGGACAAAGAAGGAAGACCAAGGCCAGTCCACTATGAGTCAGTGGGCTTTTCAAAAACAGAAAAGAAGTATTCCCAGTCAAAACTGGAACTCTGTGGAGTAGCCAAGATACTTAAGAAACTCTGGACTACCCTGTGGGGACAGCACTTTGAATTAAAAGTAGATGCAAAAGAACTCATTGAAATGATCAACACCCCCAGCCTCCCTAGTGCCCCTATGACTATATGGGTGGCATTTATCCAATTATTTTCCTTTGAATTGGTCCATAAACCAGGAAAGACCTTCACAATTCCTGACAGCCTATCAAGAAGACCAGAGAAGACACCAATCAGGATTTTGACAAAGAAGAAGAGTGGATAAGTCCCCACCCTGTTTTTGGATTAAAAATAAACTCTATTAAAGACCAACAACCACCCATACCTCCAGCTGGATTCTGGGAAAGATTAAAGGAATATTTATTAACCATGAAAAAGCCCACAGGGTGCTCTGACAAGGAATTCCAGAAGATCAAGAGGAGTTCACCAAACTTCTATATAGAGGAAGGAAGACTGAAAAGGAGGGGGATATGGGGCCCTCAGCTGGTGCTGACAACTAAAGAAGAAATGGAAAGGGTCATGAAGAACCTGCATGAGGAATTGGGGCACAGAGGGAGTGGAGAGACATACAGAAGGATCAAGCTTAGGTTCTGGTGGAGGGGATGAAGAAGATGACTAGGAAATGGGTCCAAACCTGTGAACCATGCCAGAAGAGAAGCAAGCTTCAGCAGAAAGAAGGAGGCAAGGCAACTCTTACTAACACCCTGTTTCAGAGGGTAGCAATGGATGCAGTACATGTTAAGGAATGAAGATGGAATTACCTAGTGGTAGCCAGGGATGATTTTTCAGGGTGGGCAGAAACAGTGGGCCTGACTAGTCTCACCCCAAGAAACATATCCACTTGGTTTCTATCTGAATGGATCTATAGGTATGGAATCCCCAAGGAAGTAACAGTAGATGGGGGAGGAGAATTCAAAAAAGAGCTCCAGTCAGCCATGAAGAAGGTGGGAACAAAACTCAGAATGGTCACCCCTTATTATCCAGAAGCTCAGGGAATGATAGAGAGGGGCCACAAGGAAATAAAAGAAGCACTAATAAAGCTATGTGGGGAGAATGGCAATAAATGGAAGGAATACCTCCCCCTAGTCACCTTTGCAGATAGTATCTCTACATAAATGACAACAGGATTTTCTCCATTTGAACTACAGTTTTGACGGCCAGCAGTCCTGCCACTGGATCTAGAAATGGAGACATACCTAGGAATTGACTGGGGGTAGGTAACCACAACCTCAGACCTCCTCGAAGCAAGAGAAGCACAATTGGACCAGAAGGAAGACAACATTCAGAAGGCAGCACATAAGATGAAGGAAGCAAGAGAAATTTCAATCAAATATTGGGACAGGAGACTTGCCCATAGGATGAGGGAACCACTCAACAAGGGGGATCTGGTATTAGTCTACAATAGAACCCAGGAATCTCAATGGGGACTACTCTTCAAGAGTTGATGGAATGGACTTTACAAAGTGGGCAAACAAATCAACAAGGGACCCTATATTCTAGAAAAATTGGATGGAACAGTACTTGGAAGAAGGTTTGCAGCAAGCCAGATCAAGAATTTCTACAACAAAGGAGCCCCACTAGAAGAAGAAGATGAAGGACTAGAACAAGAAGAAGAGGAAGGAATGGACCAAAGAGAAGAGCAGCTAGTAGAACAGGAGGGAGAAGAAGAAAACTCCTAAGCATGAGTCTAAACTGCAAACCAAAAAAAAAAAATAACCAAAAAAAAAAAAAAAATATATATATATATATATATATATATATATATATATATAATATATAAAAAAAATAATATATATATAAAAAATATAAAATAAAATTAAAAATGAAATAAATAAATAAATTAAAAGGAAATAAAATAAAAAGAAAAAATAAAATAAAATTTAAATTGAAAATCAAATCAAATTAAATTAATTTTTTTTTTTAAAAAAAAATAATAATCAGAGAATGAATGAAAATATACATTTCATCAAGAAGGTTATTACTGTAAAAAGATTTCAACCCAAAGAGAAACTGGACCACTGGGAAGAAGGAAGGACCTGAGGACATAAAGATTGGCTTAACTCAAAATTGGACCCAATTAAATATTTCAAGATGTGTCAAGGTATCAAGGAAAAAGGGATCAATTAATCTTCAGCTAGGACCGTCTGATGGAAGAAATTATATTAGGTTTCAAAGAAAAAAAAAGTTATCTATCAGGGTTGAATAGATGCAAACAGGGTGTCAAGGCCTGAAACTAGAGAAAAGATTCAGAGGAAAAAAAGGGGGAATAAAATGAGGAAAATCTGTCTTTGGCCATGAGGTACCATAGTATATGGAGAAGGGAAAAGAAGATTTAAAGTAAAATCAGAAGGAACAGAGAAAAATGCCAAAACCTGTCTTTATCCAGAAGAACCTTAGTATAATTCAACAACCAAGAATAATGGAAGGGATTTAATTATACTTTTACTTTCTACATGGGCACAATCAAGAAATAATTATGAAATGAAGATCTAGGGATAAAAAATCAAGATTTCAACAGGACTAACTGGATCACTAGGATTCTGTGGACCTTGGTTTTATTCTACTGTGATTATTTAGTTTTTTTTTTTATGTCTCTCAGATCACCAACAAGAAGAATAAGAAGAAGAAGAAGAAGAAGAAGAAGAAGAAGAAGAAGAAGAAGAAGAAGAAGAAGGACAGAATGTGGAGTCTGATGTCTATGGACAGGAATGCTGTGGACAGCATTAAGTCTGGGGGGGATGTGGTAGTCCAAACCTGTCCTATAGCCATCAGACTCACTTTTCTAGTTTAACAACAGCTCAAAACCTCAAATTATCCTCAGAAATGGATTCTAAATCACAAATAACCCATAGTAACTCAGCCAAAGTACCCCTCTATCTCTCATGGACCAAGAAACCTTCACCTGTGGAAAAACCCATAACAGCTCTGTGGAAGACATAAGGCATACCTAGTAAAACCTCAAGTACATACCAGTGGCAGCTTAACCTCAACATCAGGACCATACACCAATACTGTCACCTCAGCCAGAATACAGCAATACAGACATAGGAGGCAGTGCAACAGTCCAGATCCAGTCACCTCAGCCAGAAGATAGCAATACAGATACAGGAGGCAGTGCAACTACACCAACCCTGTCACCTCACCCAGAATGCAAGCAAATGTACATACAGAAGGCTGTGCAGAAGTATAGAGGAAGAGTGCAGGCAGGAGGAAGTGGAACCAGCCTCAACCAGAACCAAACAAAACAAGCAAATATACATACACAAAGCTGTGCAGAAGTATACAGGAACATTACAGGCAGGAGAAAGTGAAACCAGTCTCAACCAGTTCCAAACAAACAAGCACATACACATACACAAGACTCTGCAGAAGTATACAGGACAGTATAGGCAGGGGAAGAGGAACAAGTCTCAATCAGATCCAAACAAACAGGCAAATACACATACACAAGGCTATGCAGAATTATACAGGACAGAATAGGCAGGAAGAGGGACCAGTATCAACCAGATCCAAACAAACAAGCAAATACACATACACAAGACTATTCAGGAGTATACAGGACGGTATAGGCAGGAGGAAGTTAATCCAGTCTCAACCAGCCAAGAAAACCCAGCACCTCACAGCAATTTATGCAGTCAGTAGCATGTGATACCAAATAAACTACCAGTACCAACAAACCTCAGCACCACACAGCAATTTATGTAGTCAGAAGCATGTGATACAAAACAAACCACCAGTCCAAGTACCACAGGGCTACCCAGCAATACATGCAGGAAGTCAAGACCATGCAGGAACAATCAAACCACCAGTAATGAAATACATGAAGTTAGAAGCAAGTAGCACCAAACAAACCACCAGTACTGCACAGGAGTATATTTTCATCTGCACTTCACAGCAGTTTATGCAGGGTTGTGCATGCATGAAACCCCTGTACTAGCTTTTTCCAACCAGCAGAATTGCCTTGGTTCATGCAGTGTCTTTTTGTCCAACCAGCAGAATTGCCTCAGTTTCATGCAATTTCTTTTTCCAACCAGCTAAAATGTCTCATGTACCTGTATCCCACTGTAACAGGGGAAGCCCCAGGGCACCCTCAGGGGCAGCCCTGAGCATCCCCTGAGGACCAGATTTTCTAGTAAGGAGGGCCTCTCTTCCCTATCCAAGTTGTATCATCACCCACCACCTCTCACATATCAAACCAACTAACAGGCCCTCTTGGCCCATCCATCTGTGGTACCTACCCAGATAAATATTATTAGTGAATCAGTTATAAAGGAAACAAGAAATCAAAACCAAGTTATCACCCATCTTTAGCCAATTAACCCACCCAACAGGTGCTTAAATTTGGGTTCTTCTGTGACCTAAATATTCAGCACCAAATTAAAGAAGAACCACCCCCTTAATTAAATAAATAACCCTTACAAAGAAAGAGAGCTCAACAAAAAGAAACTACCAACCTTTCCTCTACCCAGCCCCCTGTGGGTAAACCCATCCTTGGGTTGTCTCCTGAACCATCCCTTTGATAAACCCTTGAACCCTTTAATATTGGGATATTGGTTAAGATCAAATATATCTGATCAATAAATAACCAATAATCCAATACATCTGGTCCATTCTTCAACACAACCCTACCAATAACAATTATTAAATAATCTAGGTCTGATCTGAGACCTATTTTAAGTCTCAAAGAAACCAGCCATTAATTTTAAATAAATTATTGTGCAGACTTACTATAGTACTAGAAGGGCAGGCAATTCAAAACCACTCTTAGTATATACTAATACTCCAAAGGAGTAGAAGTAATACTAAATTCCCCTTCAAGGACTGCCAGCAAGCTACTTGCTACTTTATTTGTATAATCCCAAAGGAGTCTCTACAGCGTACATGCGGAAATGTGTTATGTCACAATTTCTGCGCGCAGCCCCGCCAGCAGCAGGATCCCGCGTACTAGAGACCTGCGCGCATCTGATTTTTCCATTCACGCAGCGGATCCTACCCCGCGCGTACACGCTGTGGTGACCAATCCGGGACACCAAAAAAAAAAAAAAAAAAAAAAAAAAAAAATATATATATATATTTTTTTCGGTTGTACCCCTATACCTTCATTTCCCCCATCTCACAACTTCTCCTTGTCCTAGCGGTCTAGGACAGGCCTCTTGCCTGTCTCTCCGCTTCGATCTCCCCCCCTCCTATGTTCAACTCCTACTTGTTGCGCTCGCAGCCCTGACTTTTGGCAACGCAAGCAATCGTCAAACCACCTTTGACAATCCCTTTGATCCTTCCCGCTCCTCTCATCCAACCAACGCCGTTGCTTGTTGCGACGGTCGTCAAATCTCATTCAATCGATCTCATCTACCATCACTATCACCATCCCGAGGATTACCATCACCACTGCCCTTCAACCTCAACCAATCCCTCTCTAACATCCTCAACCAACTCCAGTCAACGACAATGACGACGATTCGATTGAATCCATAAGAACTTGAGTCCGACCCAACTCATCATCATCATCATCATCATCATCATCATCCGATCACCAAGAAGTTGGCCATCGAAAGGCTCAATACAGTCTATCGGTCCTATCAAACTTATCATCCCATCTATCCAACAACTATCCCTCTCATCCACCCTCAATCACAGTCCAAAGACAAACTCCTACCCAATCCTTCCTCACCATTGTCACTCCGGCTTGGGTAGATCCTACACCATCCCAAAAAACGGTCCATCTCGCCCATCATCTGATCCGACCGACGACCGCGAGCGACCGCTTGCGGCCGTTGGAACCTTCACCCCGCTGTTGCCGCCAATTGGGCAACAACAGCCGTTGTCGACACCCGCAACCGCTGTCGCGGGTGTCCATCTGGTTGCCCCCGGTCATTCTTGATGCGGCCGAAATTTCTTTTTTTTCCCCTCATGTCATTTTTTTTTTATGTTTTCATTTTCCCCCACCTATTTGTAGTATCTCTTGTACATAGTATGCAGGGCCTAATGTCTATAAAAGGAGGGGCTCTCCCCTGCCTTTTGGCCCAGGATCCCAGCGGACCATCATCATCTCATCTCATCTGTTCCCTCATCATCATAAACAACTTATCCGTGGGCATACTTCCCCACTTATCTGAGCAATTTATCCGGGTATATCCATGATTGCCCCTTGATCCTTTGAGCCTCCCTACTTAAACTCTGTCCCTTGTGACCTTGATCCTTATCACCAACCAATAGCCTTTCTGGTTGAAGAAGAATTCCTGTCTGAATTCTTGGGTGTGTTATACCACTCTGATCCCTTTTTCCGACAATACTGGTCTTGATATCTCCTTGATCATCTTTCTGGAGCCAATCACGTTTGATTGAAGAGGTTTTATTAAGCTTAAAACCTGGAGTGTTATACCTCCCTTCTTCTTTAAGGTTGAATTTTGCCACGCTATTCTTGAGTCCCTTGAGAAGTGTTGGGATATTCTCGCTCGAATTCGTTATTGATTTGCTTCTAGAGCTACATAAAACAAATTGCTTTTGTTTTGTTCAGCCTCCCACAGTTATCTGGTACCCTTCAAGCGCTTGATTGCGCAGAGTTGGGCAGGTTCATTGAGAACCTGGAGGTTGGTTGGGATTGAGTTGATCTTTCCTAATCAGCTTCTGACGACCAGAGTTATTAGCTTGTGGGCGTTGTTACTTACAACTGCCTTGTTCTATTGAACTCTGAAAAAACCTTTACTCATTTGTTCAAGTCTTTACCTGCACTATCTTGCCTCAGATAGTGTTGTTTCCATTGCTACCAACAACTCTTATCCTCTTCCCTTACTTTGATTTCTCATCCATAAGGTTCTGGACCTTGATTCCGGTTACATTTAAATATTATTGTAACTCCTAGGAGGGCAGCCTAAACAGCACCTTTCCCCTCCACAGAACTGCCACGGCTTAGCACCGTTTGGAGTCTTACAACGCGGAAATGTATTATGTCACAATTCCCACGCGCAGCCCCGCATCATTACATAACCCCACGTACTAGCAGCAGCAGGATCCCGCGTACTAGAGACCCGCGCGCAGCTGATTTTGCCACGCACGCAGAGGATCCCACCCCCCGTGCATCTGTACTACTGATCACTGTGCCTGGATCAGTCGTGAATAATCTGACAACCAGGTACCGCTCAGAAGAGCTACAACCTAGTTATGGTTTCCTAGGATATGTAACAAAAGGACATATGCATTACTAATTATCTGAAAGGATCAAAACTGAAATAAAATTAAATGAAAATTAAGTTTTATACATTTTTTAATAATAAATCAAAGATCAAGGACTACCACTTAAATCACTGATCTTGATCTTTGAAGACCACAAAACACTACAAGAAGTGTTCATAAAAATTATTAAAAATGATATGAATGATCAGCAGATGACGGAAAATAAGTAAACATCCACATCTGCCCGCTTTGAAGCAATATCAATAGTACAAATGAATGATGAGTACAGAATGATCAAATTTACGCCATAACTAATTAACAGATCCTGTGGCTAAAATAGTACAGAAATCCAGCAGAGCTAAGGACAGATGATTGACAGCAACAAGGAGACGTGCTTATTTTGCCCTGACTAGCTTGCCATCCTCAGCCCACAAGCAGAACCCTCTCTACGCGCCCTGAGAAGACCAAAATCACCCCGAAAAGGTATTTATACAGACCTCTTTGGATCCATTATTAAATCAGAGTTTACCAGGAATTTATTTATTATCAATCAGACAACGTGTCATTGTTAATCAAGTGCTTAGAGGAAGATAAGCAAGTGATTTATGACTTAGTCTGCCGTAGGATTATTTACTTATATTACCCAATCAACCATTGAAGTTTAGTCAAGCAATCTACCCCATCTGCTCTGAAACCCTTCCAATTATTCCAGGATTTTTGTGGTAAAGTGCTCAGAGTGAGTGTTACCCTTCCTGTCTAGGCCGCTTGTGCTGTTAATCCCAGCCACTAGTGGAATAAGTCCTTCCTAAGGCACCCATCTTTATTCCAAGTTTCTTAAACTGCCCAAGGAGGCCCCTTGAAGAGAGGTTGCTAGTCTGTAAAGATCCCCAGTAGTATAATACTGTGGCCCCTCTTTTATATTATATTGAAAACAATCTACCACCAAACCAATTGAACCTTGCAACTGCTTTAATTAAATCATTTATTTGAGCTTCTAACCGTTTATTATTGGAATCATAATTACTATTATCATTCCAGCATTTTTATCAATCTCTGTAGCTAAAGGACTGCAAGGTTCCTGGTATCAGAGAGCTGACAACTGGGGGTCTGGCCGGGGATTATCCTTTAGTAATTAACTTTTAATTATTTATTCCTTGGACCAGTCTATTTATTTTTAAAAATAAGTAAACATACTTATAACTCTTATTTTTGATCATTTTTTTCTCTAGTGGATTTTAAGACCAACCAAGAATTGATCAATTATTATTTGAACCTTCTTAAAAAGAAAAAAAAAGAAAAACTCCGTAACTTTGTCCCTGTTATTATAACTCCTGAGCAACAACAGGAGAAATTACTTTATTATAAGCAGAAGGTTATAAAAGACAAAGAACTCAAGCTTGAAAGAATTATCAATTTCAATTCTTTATTAAGGCAACATAAGGAGTGGAAAATTTATCAAAGGAAGCTTTATAATTATAAATTAAATAATCCTGAAGATAAATAAAAACCCAAAAATAATAAGAGTGATAATTTTTTTCTAAAAATTACCATATCACGTAAAAATACAAAAATATATTAAACTTATATTTTTTTTATCCATCTCAGTGGACTTTGTTTTTGGTGATATCATTGACCAGGACCTCCTAGAGGATATCCCAGAAAGTGTACCATTGGATTTATCCCAGGATCTGATTGGGACTCACTCAGAACCCGTTGGAATAACTTCCAAGGATAGTTGTGATCCAAACCAAGTGTTGGTACCGTTGAATTTAACTCTAAGTAAGTTAAAATATTTATAAAAAATTATTAATAATATAAAACACACAAAAAATATTATTTTTATAAATTTAAAGTCTCTTATTAAATCGTTTATTTGAGCTTCTAAGCATTTATTATTGGAATCATAATTACTATTATCATTCCAGAATTTTTATCACTCTCTGTAGCTAAAGGAATGCAAGGTTCCTGGTATCAGAGAACTGACAGGGGCGCTCTCCCCCCCCCCTTTACCACGGGGGAGGAGCAATGGGCCTGGGGGGACCTGATCACCTCCTAGGCCAACCTACTTGACAACGCCCTGGGGGTATCAACCCCCAGGGCCCCTGGTGAGGAGATTTGACTGCCCCCACCAGGGATTTGAGAGAAAGGGGGAGGGGGACAGCATGTCCGCTGGTCACCCCCCCCATGTGAGTCTGAGACTGGACCCATGTGTGCCCTGGGTCCCACCTGGCCCATTTGAGGGGACAGGGGCTGGCTGCATGAGGCAACCAGCCCGTAAACAAGGCAATGAGGACATCATGGCTGGTTGTAATGGACAACTAGCCAAGGGGATTGAACAGTTAAGGGGCTGGTTCAGCCCCATTGAGGTGGAAACACCAGAAATAACCAGAATAGGCTGGTTTTAAGGGTACAGGGACTGATGCCATGTGGGCTGATGTAGTCCAAAAAAAGTAAAAAGGCCAGTAGAGCCTGTAGAGCTCTTTTGGGGCGGAAAATTTGCCTTTTGGCTTGCTGTATCATGGGCTCACAAGAAGCCAATCTTTTTTACTTAAGGAACTCTTCTCCCTGCTGTTTTCCATCCATTCATTTATCATTCCAATCAAATTCATCCAAGATATTGCCCCATTGTGAGAGCCCCATTAGAAAATATTGACACCCAGTGTCCAGCATTTCTTTCGCTTTAAATACTGCTCATTTGCCTAAGCTAATTGCTGGCCATAATTCTAACACAAATCCCCCTCTCTATCCTTAAAAGGACTCAAAAACCTGAACCACTACTCTTGACAGCACACAGGAGTAGTTATATGTCAAGCAGAGGTACCCATTCCAACCCACATTTTCCTCAACCTCATCCCCACTCAGTACCACTGCTCTAACCTGGTTTCTTTTTTCTATTTCTGTCTCAAGGGTCTTCTCTTTTATTTTCCTTCCTATCATCCTTGCTGATTTTCTGATAGCCATAGGTCCCGTTAGTTGAGCTCCTCAAGCAAGTTACTGCTCCCAGATTACTATGTCATCCCAGCTTCTTTTCATAATCTTCTAGCTTACCTGTGAATCTACTGTCCCTCATCCAAAAGAGGTCTTATTACTACAAGAGTGTTGTTATGTTCTCAATGCCCTGAACATGTGACTGCAGTAAAGAAACTTGAATTATTCTCTCATGTTAGCAAGAGTCAATTATTGGTCAAGGAAATAACAATAGCATAATAAAACTCCTAAGTATAAGCTCCCTCTCAACTTAGGACATGTACCTTGTACGCAACGGCCAACACTGGACGCAATTGTCGAATTCCCAACTCAGACAGTGATTACTCCCAGGATGACTACTCAAAAAAGGCTAAACTATTCAAAATAAATTTCCAGAACTGGCACAACCTTAAAAACAATTTAAGCACCTCCTCATTGGAAAAGTGCACAAGGAGATTCTAGACAAAAACTTGATTGAGAGGAATAAGAACACTAAGACCTGAAGGAAGAAAAAATTGAGGGCCATGAGATTCCTTAAAAACTCTTTCAAAAGGGACCTATTATCCAAGATAAAATCTTCCATAAAGGAGTTCACCCAGGCCTACCTTGCACTAGCAGCAGGCTGTGGAGAAAGCTCAATGATAGTAGCCGGAGATATGCTATTCAGATTATCACAAATCACTTACAATCCCAATTCATCACTACAAGAAAACACTTCCAGGTTCAAAAAACAATGAATCAATCTGATTAAAACCCTGAAAGGAAAGCCTCCCAACAAAAGATGCCTATTCTTCCCAACTGGCATGGCAGATGTGCTTAAATTGAATAGCCCTGCCTAGACCATTCTCTATCCCCAGTCATACAACCTTCATTTACCATGAAGCCCTTGAATCTGGAAAACGGCAGAAATTTCATACTACTAGAGGAAATAAAAAGGGAATCACACACCAAAGACAATGCCTATGCAATCATCCACCCCCCAAAGCGCCCTCCCCAAGCTGTGAAGAACCAGTTTGCACAAAGAGGAAAACAATTGGGACCCAATTTCTCCTAAAAAAACCAAACCCACTCAACGTCAAATAAGCCCTGTGGTATCCACCAATAGTTTAAGGAAGGACACCAACCCTGAGGTTCACAAGAGAATATCTGAGCTTTCCAACTAGATAAAAAATCTAAAAACACAATTCTCCCTCAACACCATTGATCACGCCAGCTCAACCAAGGGCAAAGAGGTTGCCAACAGACTGGAAAAAGACTTGTTGGACTTCAAAATCTGTGGATGGTATGCGCAAGATGACTCTCTACTGTTAGCCTTGGATAAAAAGAAGGCCCCATGCAAGCTGGTGTATGAATTGGGAACCTCTTGATCAAAATTATCTGAATTCTCCCTACTCCAGGAACCTACCCCAATAAACAAATCCCTCAAACCATACGGAGGCAAGACAGATATGACTCACATGGGTAAAATTGAAATTGGTGGAACATTGATCTAAAAAGTCTACTATTCCCCAGAGAGGCCAATAAGCCAAGTATTGGCCACACAGGTTGACAACCAAGGTCTCAAAATTTTCCACCAACACTGCACCATACTGGTGAAGCACCAAAGTTCAATTGTGTACCAGTTCATGCGCATTGGAAACCTGTACGTCTCCATCCAAAGAAGACCTGTCTCCCCCACCTCCTATCTTATCTCTGGCTTGAGGTTGGTTCAAAACTGGCACATTCTTCTTGGTCACCCCTCAGACCAGTACTTCAAGCGCTTCCTGTCACTGCACTCAATCAAGAACCTCAATCCCCTCTAGTTGGTTTCCAACTGCAAAGTTTGAAAGACATGCAAGCTTAAACTTTCCCCCCACTCCAACCCTCTCCCCTCATCACCAATGCCATTCCACTGTCTTCACATGGACAAACTGCAAATCACCCTGCCTTCCAAACTTGGCTTCCAGTATTTCCTGTTCATCATCAAAGACTACTCCTGGTTCAATCACATTTAATATCTCATGCAACAGAATTCAGACTCTGAAAGTTGCATCATCTCTTAAATCAAAGATGTCAGGAATTGGTTGTGCATCTTCCCCCCAATCCTTCACTCCAATGGGGGGGGGAAAGTTCCTATCCACCAAAATCAACTCCTTCCTAAACCTCCAAGGCATTTTCCTTGAACAGGGCCCTTCCAACTTTCCTCAAACTAATGGCCTGGAAAAGTTCTTCAACAAAAAAAACCTTAAAAATTTGAGATGTCTACTGGCCCAGTAAACTGTGTTATAATTATGGCCAGCAATTAGCTTAGGCAAATGAGCAGTATTTAAAGCAAAAGAAATGCTGGACACTGTGTGTCAATAATGGCTAATGGGGCTCTCACAATGGGGCAATATGTTGGATGAATTCGATTGGATGAATGAATGAATGATGGAAAACAGCAGGGAGAAGAGCTCCTTAAGTACAAAAGATTGGCCTCTTGTGAGCCCATGATACAACAAGCCAAAGGGCAAATTTTCCGCCACAAAAGAGCTCTACAGGCTCTACAGGCCTTGTTACTTGGTTTGGACTGCATCAGCCCACATGGCATTAGTCCCTGAACCCTTACAACCAGACTATTCCGGTCCATTCTTGTGTTTCCACCGTTACGGGGCTGAACCAGCCAATTGCTGTTCAGTCCCTTAGTTGGTTGTCTATTACAACCGGCCCTGATGGCATCATTACCCCTGTTACGGGCTGGTTGCCTCATGCATCCAGCCCCTGGCCCCTGAAATGGGCCAGGTGGGACCCAGGGCTCACCTGGGTCCGGTTTCAACCTCACATGGGGGGGTGTGGCCAGCGGACATGCTGTCCCCCCCTCTATCTCTTACAAATCCCTGGTGGGGGCGGTCAAATCCCCTCACCAGGGGCCCTGGGGGTCGATACCCCCAGGGCGTCGTCATGTAAATTGGCCTGGGAGGTGATCAGGCCCCCCCAGGCCCATCGCTCCTCCCCCTCGGTAAAGGGGGGGGGAGAGCGCCCCTATCTGGTTTGGTCGCATTGACCGATCAATGGTGGGGGGGTGATGAAATCCCCCCCACCTGCCGGTCGCTACTCTTGCGGCCGGCGCCGCCACCTCCTTGGGCAAGGGGGTGGTCAGGTCCCCCCTGCCCTGACCGACCGCCTTGTTGCGGCCGGTCGCTGGCTGGTTCAACCCAGCCAGCCTGCCCCCTCCCCCTCGCAACGGCGAGCGAGGGGAGGGGGAGCGAGCCGGGGCCGCGAGCCCCGGCTCCGCGGCGCTGGTCGCCAGTCGCGACCAGCCGGGCCCGCGCGGCATCGCACCGCGCGGGATTCCTTGGCCGCGCAACAGCCCCGCGCGGGCCGTCGCGCCCCGCGTGGGCCGTGCCGAGGAACACAGGCGGCCCCGAACGGGCCGCGACGCGAGCAGCGGCCCCGAGCAGGCCGCGACACGGGCGGCAACCCTAATGGGCCGCCCCAAGCCCAAATTGTGAGAAAAGACTACTTTTGCGGGCCAGCCCGTCTGGCCAAGTATGTCCAAAATAAACCTTGGGCCCAATTATGCCCATACAAGCCCATCTGGCCGTATTTGCCCATATACCCCATCGGGCTCGTTAGGGCCCGTGTACCAATGGGTCTATTTCACGCGTTTTGAGGCCAGTTTCCCCAACTCTGTTGCATCCACATGGGCCCGTATGGTCCGTGTGTGTGTCCAATGGGCCTCAGAGGCCCATTTGTGCATCCCATTTGGATTAAACTTATACGTAGCACCCGCGTAAGTGCGTACGTATTTTAACACACCCCCTTAATCCAAAAGGGGTGACATCCGCATATTAGTCACAAAGCCTTGATGCTTGTTTCTGTCTAATGCCTTAGTCAAGATATCTGCAATAATTGCTCCAGTGGGCATGTACCTCAACACAATCTCATTGTAGTTAACTGCGTCGCGAATATAGTTATAGTGAACATCAATATGTTTTGTTCTTGAATGGAACACTTGGTTTTGTGCCAACGCAATGGCACTCTGGTTATCAGAATACAACAACGCAAACCCTTGTGGTTTATGTGTATCCTCTAAGACTTTTCTCAACCATTTTGCTTCCTGTGAAGCTGCTAAGTAAGCTCTATACTCAGCCTCTGTTGATGAAAGACTTATTGCCGACACCTTCTTGGACATCCATGACACCAGATTCTTACCTAAAAAGAATATAAAACCACTTGTTGATTCCCTAGTGTTACCATCTGCCCAACTTGCATCGGAATAACCAACCAAATCAAAGTTTGCTGACTTTGTAAACAACAGTCCCAGACTGTGTGTTCCTTTAAGATACCTCATAACTCTCTTAAACGCTGACCAATGCCTCATGCTTGGCTTTTCTAAGTGTTGCGACAAGACCCCAATTGCAAACGCAATATCAGGCCTTGTACACTGCCCCAAATAATTAAGCGATCCGACAGCTGACCTGTAGTCATTCCCTGATTGAACAAACTCCAGATACTCCTCATCTGTAGACTTCTCTAAACGAATGTTTGACTGCATGGGAGTACCAAACTCCTTTGCATCCTCTAAGCCATACTGCTTAAGAAGAGCTTCAACGTAATGGCTTTGGTCTAACTTAATACCATTCTTGCCCTTACTAACTTTCATTCCTAGCACCTGTTGTGCCAGACCAAGATCTTTTATCTTGAACTCCTTTTTGAGTGTCTCCATGACTCTCTCTTTACCATCACCAATAATGATAATGTCATCGACCCATACAAACAAAATTGCATCCTTTCTCACAAAAAGGCAAGGATCGGCCTCAGACGTCTTAAAACCAATCTCTATCAGTTTCTCACTCATGGTGTTATACCATGACCTAGCTGCTTGCTTCAATCCATACAGGGATCTACACAGCTTGAGGACATATTCCCCTTTATCTGCCAAAAAAAAAGTTCTAACACAGATTTTCTTCATGGTTTCTGGTTTAGTCTCTACTAACCATTCACGAAAACCATCAGGAATCGACATATAAACAGTCTCCTCCTCTCCAAGTTTTGCATTCAAGTATGCCGTTACAAAATCAGCTTGTCTGATTTCTTCACCCAACTCCACTGCCAGAGCAATGATGTACCTGAAGGTGGACAGCCTTCCAGTTGGTGAGAAAGTTTCTTGGTAATCAATACCCTCTCTCTGCTTGAAGCCCTGTGCAACACATCTAGCCTTGAACCTTTTCAAAACTCCATTTGTGTCAAACTTCTTGTTTAACACCAATCGAGACCCCACAATGGTCTTTCCTTTTGGAACAGAATCCCGCTTAACCACTTCAAAGACACTATTATTCTCTAGAGAATCAAATTCCTCAAAAATAGCACTCTTCCAGTTGGCTCTCTCATCAGAATTCATAGCTTTGCCAAAGCTATTTGGGTTAACCCTGTTACCCATTTCTGAACTCAACTCCAGGACTTCATTGAGCATACACTGTTCCTGAAATGTATCTTCCTCATATCCTGCGGCAGCATAATGGGATCTCCACTCCCCGTACCTGTCAACCGGTACTCTAACCCTACCACTCCTTCTAACCGGAGGTGGAGGCTCATCAGGTTCTGATTCCACAGAATCACCTGGAGCGGGTACTGAACCCTCTTGTGGCACGTCTGCCACCTCTTCATCTTCTGGAACCACATGTTCCACAGCTTTTGCTGGTGAAATAGGTGCTAATTCTATTTCTTGTTGTGGCTTAATCACAACGACATCTTCACTCCTTTTGAGTGGAAAGGTACTTTTGTCAAATTTTACATCCCTGCTACGGATAACCTTTCTTGTCCCTGGACAATAGATCCTATAAGATTTACTTATTAAATCATAGCCTACAAGTGCCCCTGTTCTGGCTCTAGGGTCTAATTTTCCAACCATTTCATTATGGTGGACACTATAATACACCAAGCAACCGATTGTTCTTAGGTGTGATGTTTTGGGGTACAACTTCCAAAACTGATAATGGGGGCACTTCCCATTAACACTTATAATGTTGTGCAACAGACACACCGTGCACATCAACTCAGCCCATAAGAACTTTGGCAGACCAGATTGAGACATAATAGTTCTGACTTTGTCCAGTAAAGTCCTATTCATTCTCTCAACTATTCCATTATTTTGTGGAGTACTTGCAGTAGTGACTATATGAATGATACCATAATCTTTCAACAGCCTCCCAAAATCTTTAATCACGAATTCACCCCCTCCATCGGTAATAACCCTCTTGATCTCCTTCATCAGACCATTCTGTTTCCAGACTTTGAAGATTACAGAAACCTCCTCTGTGGTCTGATCCTTAGATCGAATTGGTTTAACCCAAACATAATTAGTTGCAGTATCAACTAAATTGATGAAGTATCTTGCCCCACCAAGGGACTCTGGAGTGAATGGCCCTGCCAAATCAATGGAAAATTCCTCTCTAGGAACATCTGTGTGATCTCTACTCTTAGAGAACACATTTCTAGTCTTAGCCCCCAAGGTACAACTCTCACAGTTGATGTCCTTTACCTTATGGCCACTTCTATTGTGAGAAACAGTGCTCAGAGCTGAGAATTTGAACAAGCTTGCACACAGAAGCTTATTCCGAACTTGTCCACTAAGAACAGTTCTGCCATTCATATCAATAACAAACCTATCTCCTTTAAGATAACGAATTTGGAAACCTTTTTTCCATAACACCCCAAGAGACACAAGGTTGTAAGGCAACTCTGGTACATAGAACACTTTATCAAAAGTAATTTGGAAACCCAGTTGATTTGCAAGAATAACTTTTCCAATTCCTTTAATCTGAATTGTTCTGCCTTTCTGACCAATATTTACAACCCCATCATAATCACTAAGATTTGAAAATAAATTTGGTTCAAAAAACATGTGATCTGTACAACCAGAATCAATCAAAACAAGAACATCCTCCTTCAATCCTCCTAGTAGGAAAGAAGCTTTATCAGTCACTGATAAGTTCTTATCTTTGAGGTTAAGATTACTAACTTCGTAATCAATCAAGTCCATTTCTTGATCCTCATCGATTTTGGCCTTCTTGTTGGGACCTTCTTCCACAACAGCCTCTTCAATTGGAGCATCCAATGCCACCATTGCAACGTTTTCAGTTGTGAGATTGACCACCTCCTTGTCCTTTCCTTCGGACTTCTTCCTTTTCTTGGCCTCCTTGCAGTCCTTAGCATAGTGACCCTTATTCTGACAATTGTAACATAAGACCTTGGACAAATCCTTTTTCGCCTTCTTGCAAGATTTTCCAGTCTTTCCAACTAGGGCTGTTCCAGAACCCCCCTTCATCTTGAATTGAAGGTCATCCTTTTCAATCCTTTTAAGCACATCCTCCTCCCCAGGAAGAGGATCCAATTGAGAAATGATTCTGACTAAGGAATCAAACTCTTTTGGCAGCTTTTGAAGGATTAAGAGTGACAAACACTCTGGATCCATGTTAAGTCCAGATGACTTGAACTTGGCTATTCAAGACCTAGCCTCTGCCACAAACTGTTTACAATTCTAATATTGTAACTTGAACAGTTTATTAAAGGCTATACCCTTCTGGTGAACAGAATCACCAGCATACTTGGACTTAAGCAGCTTCCAAAGGATGCTGCCCCTCCTCCTCTCATCTTCCCTAAGAGTATCAGCAACCCATGTCACATGATTCTCATCAAGATGCCTAAGGATCAGATGGTAAGACTTCTTCTCCACTTCTGAACTGATCAGAGTGTCATCTGCATCCATAATTTCCCCACAGCAGATGTTATCCAGCTCACTATCCATAAGGACAGCCCAAGCATCATAGTTCTGACTATTCAGAACTATTTTGGTAGAGCTAACATCAGGGATATAGGACATCTTCTTGGAAAACTTGAGGTCTTTGAGGTTCTCCAAAGTAAGGTACAAAGGTCTAGATGGCTTGGAAGTAATGATGATGTTGGTACTGATAATGTGTTATAATTATGGCCAGCAATTAGCTTAGGCAAATGAGCAGTATTTAAAGCAAAATAAATGCTGGACACTGTGTGTCAATAATGGCTAATGGGGCTCTCACAATGGGGCAATATGTTGAATGAATTCGATTGGATGAATGAATGAATGATGGAAAACAGCAGGGAGAAGAGCTCCTTAAGTACAAAAGATTGGCCTCTTGTGAGCCCATGATACAACAAGCCAAAGGGCAAATTTTCCGCCCCAAAAGAGCTCTACAGGCTCTACAGGCCTTGTTACTTGGTTTGGACTGCATCAGCCCACATGGCATTAGTCCCTGAACCCTTACAACCAGACTATTCCGGTCCATTCTTGTGTTTCCACCGTTACGGGGCTGAACCAGCCAATTGCTGTTCAGTCCCTTAGTTGGTTGTCTATTACAACCGGCCCTGATGGCATCATTACCCCTGTTACGGGCTGGTTGCCTCATGCATCCAGCCCCTGGCCCCTGAAATGGGCCAGGTGGGACCCAGGGCTCACCTGGGTCCGGTTTCAACCTCACATGGGGGGGTGTGGCCAGCGGACATGCTGTCCCCCCCTCTATCTCTTACAAATCCCTGGTGGGGGCGGTCAAATCCCCTCACCAGGGGCCCTGGGGGTCGATACCCCCAGGGCGTCGTCATGTAAATTGGCCTGGGAGGTGATCAGGCCCCCCCAGGCCCATCGCTCCTCCCCCTCGGTAAAGGGGGGGGGAGAGCGCCCCTATCTGGTTTGGTCGCATTGACCAATCAATGGTGGGGGGGTGATGAAATCCCCCCCACCTGCCGGTCGCTACTCTTGCGGCCGGCACCGCCACCTCCTTGGGCAAGGGGGTGGTCAGGTCCCCCCTGCCCTGACCGACCGCCTCGTTGCGGCCGGTCGCTGGCTGGTTCAACCCAGGCAGCCTGCCCCCTCCCCCTCGCGACGGCGAGCGAGGGGAGGGGGAGCGAGCCGGGGCCGCGAGCCCCGGCTCCGCGGCGCTGGTCGCCAGTCGCGACCAGCCGGGCCCGCGCGGCATCGCACCGCGCGGGATTCCTTGGCCGCGCAACAGCCCCGCGCGGGCCGTCGCGCCCCGCGTGGGCCGTGCCGAGGAACACAGGCGGCCCCGAACGGGCCGCGACGCGAGCAGCGGCCCCGAGCGGGCCGCGACACGGGCGGCAACCCTAATGGGCCGCCCCAAGCCCGAATTGTGAGAAAAGACTACTTTTGCGGGCCAGCCCGTCTGGCCAAGTATGTCCAAAATAAACCTTGGGCCCAATTATGCCCATACAAGCCCATCTGGCCGTATTTGCCCATATACCCCATCGGGCTTGTTAGGGCCCGTGTACCAATGGGTCTATTTCACGCGTTTTGAGGCCAGTTTCCCCAACTCTGTTGCATCCACATGGGCCCGTATGGTCCGTGTGTGTGTCCAATGGGCCTCAGAGGCCCATTTGTGAATCCCATTTGGATTACAATTATACGTAGCACCCGCGTAAGTGCGTACGTATTTTAACAAACTGTCCCCATGAACTATGGGGATGAAGCCATCAGGTAAGCTTCCATGATAATCAACCTTCTGCTCAAAATCCACTTTTGTGGTCCTCCCCCTTCAATATTTTGATTTCAGCCAACAGCACCATTGAGCCTATCCGTGAGGTCAACAAGCTGATACCCTTTGGGATTAAATTACTTGTGAACCAAACTCCAAGGTCAAAAACACTCCCCTGCTCCCGGATGTTTCTCTTCCTTGGGTAAAAATTGCACTTGGGCGCAGAAAGGTCCCTGGACCCAGCCAAACTGCATGTGGTGGTCAGCCAAGACTTCACCAACACAGCGGCCACCTTCAACTACAAAAAAACCCTGTCTGTGAAGAAGGCCCCGGCGTCACTACCTGGACTCAGCAAAAGGACACACGATGGCAAGACAAACTTTCTGGCCTCAGTCTCAATAAACATCCCCATGGTGGGGAGGCCCAATTCCAAGCCCCTGAGGGTAAGCACCCCACCAAGCAGCTTAGGTAATCCCCCTGAGCAGGGCACCCCCAAACCACTTTCCACTCCCCTACCCGCTGTTGCCCTGCCCAACAACCTTTGACTCAGTGAGGCCCCCACCCCAGCACCACACAATACCACCAAAGGTTGCTACTTGTATGTCCTGTCCTAATTCATGGCCTGCGGGACATCAAAAGCTCAATTGAACCAACCAACATCCTTCCAACCAGAACTAAAAATTTGGGCACCAATGCCAGCGCATCTTACCAACAAAATGAAGAGGATTTCCAAGAAAAGGAAATGCTATCTGGGGCCATCACTGTGGAGGAGGCTTTCTCAGACCCCAAGGAAGCCTCCCTATGGCTTAGCTCCATGACCAGGAAAAATTATTCAATTTTAAAACATCAAAGGGGCGCCCTGGTACTGCCTCCCAAAGATAATTTTGTAATTGGGGACATGTGGCAACTTTTACATAAGAAAAATGAAGTTGGAAATTTGGTCAAAAAAACACAAGGTGGGTGTGCTTTGGCAATCATCAGGAGGACCCTCAACACTACCTTGTCACCTAATCCTTGGTAGGATGGAAGGAGTCACTGAAATCAGTTCTTTCAATTTCTGTCCAATGGAAATGGCACACTTTCACAAACCACCTTCCTGTAGGGGGATATTGCTGCCAATGTGGAATTCTCTCAAGTGGCGGGGTGAAACATTGATGGCAAGGAGGACTGGGTGTGGAAGCTGAAAAAGTCCCCCTATGGAACTCACCTAATCCTTGTTAGGATGGAAGGGGTCACTGAACTTAGTGCTTTAAATTGCTGTCCAACGGAAATGGCACAACTTCCAGTTTGATGTTGAAACCACATTCATGTAGGGGGATATTTCTGCCAATGTGAAATTCTCCCAAGTGGAAGGCTGGAAAGTTGATGGCAAGGAGGACTGGGTGTGGAAGCTGAACAAGTCCCTCTATGGAAAAAAGAAGGCCCCGCACTGCTGGAGGGCCAACTTGACTAACACACTGAACAAGCTGTGTCTGTCCCCTTTGTCAAGGGACAAATCAATCTTTGTGAAAGCCAACCAACCGATCCTCCTCCACATATAAATTGACAAAGGGCTACTTATTGGCAGCAACCAAAGCCACCTACTGGAGCTTCTGGAAAAACTGAACCAGTTCCACTCCATCAAGCCCCAAGAGAGGCCCCCTCAACATCTGGGCTACACCCTGGACTGGAAGCCAGACAGTTCCATCTTGCTGAACCATAGCAACTTCACCAAGAAGCTCCTATGTGAATTCCACATGACAACATCCAAACCAGTGAAGGCGCCATTTCCCCTCAACATAATCCACCAAATTGTCTGCAATTCCCCCAATTTTGACTTCAAGACTTTGCAGAAAGCAATAAGAATGCTCATACACCTGTCCATCAACACATGGATCAACATTGCCTTCATTTTCAGCATTCTCTCAAGAGTTCCAACAACCCAAGACAGGCTAACTGGAGCCTTGTGAAAAACCTACTTTGCTACCTCCGGGGAACATCATCCGTTGGGTTCCTTTTCCAGCGCCACCCCAAGCCTGAAAAATTCCTCCAAGGCTGGGCCAATGGGGACTAAAGAATTGACAGCCTAAATCAAAAGTCCAATTATGGATACAGGATAAATCTTCATGGAAACCTGGTCAGCTGGGCAGCAAAAAAGAAAACAGTATCCACTCAGTCAACCACCAACACTGGGTTCATTTCCATGAACACCTGCACAAAAGAGGGCACATGGTTTTTGACCTTACTGATGGACCTTGGCATGAAGATCCTGAAACCTACCATCATGAATAATAAAAACGGCGCCAATTTCATCATCAGGGAGGCGCAACTGAAGCCCAACTCCAGACACATTGAAATCCAGTATCAGTACTTGCGGGATCTGGTAGCAACATCTAAGCTGAAATTTGAGAACTGCCTGTTGGAAAAAATGATTGCCAATTTCCTCACCAAGACTATTGGATACATGAAGGTGATACAAGCCAGAAAACAACTGAACCTAACTGCATCTGGATCATGGAGGAGTGTTAGGATTGGACCCACCCCCCAGCTACAACAAGGGACCCACAACTTCACCTCTTCAGCCCAGGCACTGTCATCCCTGATCCTGCGCCCCAACCTGAAGGTCATTGTGGTAGGCCAAACCTGCCTGATAGCCATCAGACTCAATTATTTAGCAAAAGTATTACTCCAATCATAAACAAAACCTCAGAAGTGGATTCTACACCCAAAAAAACTCCCAGTCACTCAGCCAAAGCACCTCTCTATCTATCAGTTTTTAGAAGATAAACCCCAGAAAACCTTGAACTGTGGAAAACTCATACCCAAAAAGGTGCCACAGCTCTGTGGAAGTCATAAAGACATACCTTGGAAACTCTCAAGCACATACCAGTAACAGCTTACCCTCAACACCAGGACCATACACCAACCCTTTCACCTCAGCCAGAATACAGAAATACAGATACAGTAGACAGTGGAGCTAGTCCAACTTATTTCACCTCACCAAAAAATCAGGCAAACTTACATACATACGGCTGTGCAGAAATATAAAGGAACAGTGCAAGCAGGAAGAAGTGAAACAATTCTCAACAAGAACCAAACATATAAGCAAAAATACATACAGGAGGCTGTGCAGAAGCATACAGGAACAGTATAGGCAGGAGAAAATGGAACCAGTCTCAACCAGTACCAAAAAAACCTCCAGCAAAAGTGAAAAAGGGCTAACTAGCAAAATATGCAGGCAGCCAGAGCTGTGAAGCACCAAAAAAACCACTATTAAAAGTACCACAGGGCTACCAAGCAAAATATTCAGGCAGCCAGAACCATTCAGCAACAAACAAACCACCATTACCAACCACAACACTACACATCAGCATATGCAGGAAGTCAGAGAAATGTGTTTCCAAAATATCTATCAGCACACAAGAGGACCAAATAAACTACCAGTACAATTCCACTCTACCCCTTCACAGGAATACATGCAGGAAAAACATTCAGTAAAAAATAAGGAACCAGCACCAGATCAACCTTATCAGCACCTCACAGATGTTTATGCAAGCATGTGCAGGCATGAAAAACCTTTAGAATCTTTTCCTAATCAGCTGGATTGCCTCATTTTCATGCAGTGTCTTTTTACCAACCAGAAGAGTTGCCTCAGTTTCATGAAGATTATTTATCCAACCAGCTAAAATTTCCCATGTACCTGTATCCAACTGTAACAGGGGGCGCCCCAGGACACCCTCAGGGGCAGCCCTGGGCATCCCCTGAGGAACAGATTTTCTATTTAAGGAGGGCCTCTATGCCCTATCCAGGTTGTATCAGCATTCCAAACAGCTCTCCCCATAAAACCATCAATGGTCATCTGTGGTTCCTACCCATAAAAAATATTATCAGTGAACCAGTTATAAAAGTAAAAAAGAAATCATAAACCAAGTTATTAATCATATTTAACCATATTGACCCAGCCCATCAGGTGCAAGAATAAGGATTCTTCTGTGACCTAAATATTCAGCAACAAATTAAAGAAGGACCACCCATCAATCAAAAAATATCCTCATAAGGAAAGAGGGCACAAAAAAAGCATCTACAAACCTTTCCTCTACCCAGCCCCTTGTGGGTAAACCACACTTGGGTCCTCTCCTGATCAACGCTTTAAAAAACCCTTGAACCCTTTAAAGTTGGGATATTGGTCAAGATAACATATATCTGATCAATCATTGACCAATAACCCTAACACATCTTGCCCAATCTTCAGAAAATCCTAACAACCCACAGCTAATAATTAAGAATTGATTGATCTGAGGTCTATATTAAGACTAAAAAAAAAGCCAAAAAATGGAAAAATTTTGGAAGACTTACTATAATTTAGAAGGGCAGGAAATTCAAAACCACCCAAGTAAACCAATACTCTAAATGAGTAAAAGTAATACTTAATTCCCTTTCAACAACTTCCAGCAAGCTATTTGCTAAATTTAACCTTATCCCATTAGGAGTCTCACACCATCCCGCCTACTTTCTCTCTTGGATTGTAACTTCTCCCTTCTCCCAAGCTCCCCTCCTCTCCAATTTTCCTCATTCTCTCTATCCACAACCTCCTGCATTTATCAAATCAAGCCTCAAGCTCCAACTCCCCCTCTCTGTTGGTACATAGGCCCAAAAACCTTAACTGCTAATCTTGACAGCACTCAGAAGGAGCTAGTAATAGGTCAAGAGAGGTACCCATGGCAACCCGAATTTTCCTGCACTTCATCCCCACTCAGCAACACTTCTCTAAACTGGTTTCTCATGTCTATGTTTGTATCAAGGGTCTTGTCTTCTATGTTCTGTCCAATCCTCCTTGCTGATTGTCTAATTGAAATAGGTCCCATTAGTTGAGCTCCAAAAGCAAGGTACTGCTCCCAGATCACTCTGGCATCCCAGCTGCTTTTCCATCATCTGCTAGCTCACCTGTGAATCTACTGTCCCTGATCTGAAAGAGTTCTTATTACTATAAGAGTGTTTTTATGTTCTGAATGCCCTATACACATGACTGCAATCAAGAATCTCAACTTATTATCTCAAGATCCATTACCAGGTGCATTCAACAGATCACCTACTCTCAATTCTTGGGAGAGCTAATTGAGACACAAAATTTCTCCTCTCTAAAACAATGGGGCAAACCAAACACTGAAGAAGCTAACTTTAGCAGTGCAAATACCAATAAACCATGCTTTTCAAACGAAATGTCAGCTTGCTAATATTTCAGAGAAATCTGAAAAATTAAAAAAATAATATAAATAAATAAAAATGTTCTTAAAGGAGAAATGATATTAGAAATATTATTTCAAATTCTGATTCTACATGAAAATTAAGGTAGGTTCACTGACTGACACCTCCCTCAAATTCCTACTGCTTATATTTTTAAGAATTTGATGAAAATTTGGAAAGAGAAATGGCCTTGGGATTTTGGCCATTATAATATTTCACAAGAAACCCCATGTATAGGTTTCACTGTTAATTTTGTGTCAGAATCCAAGAATTCTGTGATTTGGAGGAGTTATGGGTTGAAATGTTGTTTGTCACAATTCCTGCACGCAGCCAAGGAAACAAACACATCTGCGGGAAGCTGAGCAGCAGCACTGCCACCCTGTCAGTGTACCGTGACAAGTTGTGTATGCAGCCCTGGGAATCTGACAAGTATGCAGCCGTGGGACTATGGGCTGAAATAGTAAAAGGCAGCTCAAAAAGCCCAGGTACCATGTAAAGGTGCTACAACCAAGATGGGGACATAGTAAATCTGCAATAAATGTCCCCGTGAATAGTAGATAGTCTAAAAATACATTAAATTATATAAAAATACTGAAATAAACTTTCTAAATATTTTCTTATAAAATATAAGAAAAAAATACCAAATATGTCAAAACTAAGATAACTACTATTTGTAAAATATCTTAAAATAATTTCAACATAAAATTGTGAGAGCTTCAAGACATTAGTATTTTTGGTGAGATAATCAGAATACTGATTATATAGAAATATTACATGTATTCTCATACCTTATATTTTGAATTGATCATTTCAAGTAAATCAACAGAATTTTGAAAATAAGGAGCCAAATCAAAATCATGATTTTACTCCCATCAGCTAATAAATAATGAAAAACCACCTGGAATCAGATTACCCAGAGGAATTTCTACTAAGAAAAATTATTAACATTCTTGGAATATTTACTAGGATAATTAATCAAATAATAATTGTGTGGATAGATTAGCATTATTCACACCCTAAACATCAATCAAAAGATAGAATAATTGCCATACCCTGTGGAATTAGATTTTACCCGTTCTACAGCACCAATAAAACATAACAGGCTTTTTGCTTGTTACACTTCTAGCCTTAAAACCTGTCCCTTTGAGCCCCTGAAAACCTAAGAAGGACAGAATTGGGACTCAAAATTCTATAAATATAGAGCTCTTGTGAGGATATTGATGCCCAGAGACCTAGTTATATTTACATCCCAATACATCTCCAAATTAATCAAATACTTGTAAGAGATAATTAAGTTATTTATGGCCTGAGTATGATTAATAATAGCCATAAACAAACCAATTTTTTCAATTTAAACTGCTGAACAAACTTTTTAAACCCAGTGATAGGTTAAAACCATCATTGCACATCCCAAACAGGTACCTAAAGGATTCAATAATATACCAGTGAGTCTTATTATACTTTTGATGTTGTGGCAGCTTGGTCACAAGGCCCTGCCACTCCACCATATATTTTATATATATAGTATATTTGGGAAATATCTCTTTTAAGAATATAAATTAAAGGTTCCAAAAGTAACCAGGTATACTTGTTTTCAAAGTTAATTCCCTGAAGAGAGGTGTTAAAGCTCCCCAATATTATGGTGTCCCCTCTATTAAATTATCTCATAATCAATTTATTAATTTATATTAATTATATTGAATCTTAACCAAACCACAAACCCTGAAATAGCTTTATCCAAATATTTTACAGTTTTTTTCTGCATTTATTGAATAATCTGTTTATTATTTATACTATTACCTCTGGTTTAAATCATTTAAAAATATTAAAAGAAGAATAAACTAAAAATTATAAACCAACTGGTTTGGAAGATTCAACTCAAGCTTAAAAACTTAATATCTCTTCTGTCCGTAAACAACTAGATTAACTCCTTGAAAAAGAAGATTGAGAGGCATATCAACTCTCAATATCTTTTAAGACAACATAAATCTTGGAAAAAATACTGGATAAATTACTTTTTAAAATACAAAAGTATGCAAAAACTTTATATTATAAAATTATTCTATTAAAATAATATTAATAGATTTTATTAAACAATAAAATATTTCCTCATACTATCAGTGAATCCTCCTTTCCCAGAAACCACTGCTACTGAAATTGACCTATTGGATCAAGAGTTACAAGATATTTCTGGACGTATTGAAAACATTGACTGGACTGGAGGAGACCTCAATGGAACACACCAAGACCCCATAGGATTACCTAGTAAGGACCAATATAATCCTAATGAAGTATTAGTAAATTTAAATATCAAGTTAAGTAAGTTTTAATAAACTTATTATCATGGATTTTTCTTTAGAAAAATACTAAATATTTTGTTCAACCTGAAAAGACGTAACACAAGGGTCTCTGGAAGATTTACCTCCTATGGATCTCTGCCAGGAGCCCCCAGTAACCGTGAGCCAACCAATAATGACAAACATGAGGGTACTGGAACCCATGAATCAAATGTTTATGGACAAGGAAGAGCCTCAAGTACTTCTGCCCTCGCCCAACCTAGAGCCAGAGAAGGTACTAGAATTAAACCTTCCTATATTACAAGAACATTCCCTGCAGCCGCCCCAGCAGAATCTGGCCAAGGAAGCCAGGATCAAAGGCTTAGTAAAAGCGCATGTTAAATATTGGGAAGAATTCAAAGAAGCCCAAACAAAGGGGGACGTAGTATCCATGAAAAAAATAATATTCCAGGAAATGGCTACACAGATAGATCTTCACAAAATGATTTCAAGGAAAGAGGTAGAATCCTATGTAAAAAAAGGGAATCCATGGCATCAATTAGCATAACTGAAAGGCAGAAAATCAGGAAAGAAGTGAAATTCTTCCCATCCAAAGCCAAAGGGAAAGAAGGGTTGGGACCCAATAATGTTCTTAGCACAAAAGTGGAAAAATGTGTATCACAATTAGCTTCTAATTCTGAAAACAGTGCCTTGTCTAAACCAACCTCTTATGTAATTACCTTCTTTTCTAATGATATGCGTCATAATTTATAAATTTTCTGTGAAAATTTGGAGGGTGTTTACACCCAATTGGATATTTTGACCTCATTAGTGGCCAAATTGATTATTCATCAATCAAAAGCTTTAGGGATAGAAGATATTTAGGAACATACCAAAAAAATATTGGAAACAAGAAACCAAGGTAAAACCAGTGATACTCAAACCAGTGAGAATATGTTATCAGGTATCCAAGAAGATTTTATTATGTCCCTTCAGAATTTTAAGAATTAATGAATACTGCTAACAACTCCATTCTTCCCCTTAGTGTAAAATTAGATCTGCTTAATAATAAAGTGGAACTGCAACTTAATTTGATCAAGAATGATCTGAGACACTTAAAAGTCTTTCTGACCAACCCCTTGGGGTGTACCACAGAGGAACCAAAACCTCCCAGAAAAACAACTACCCCTTATGCGCTACCCTTAGTAGGAGTGCATAGGGGTGAAAATTTCAGGCCTTTTCCTACTCCTGAAATGGAACCAGCCCTCAAACATTTACCTCCTATCTCTGAATGGCCTAAGTTCTCTGGTGAAGGAGAATACAACCAGATAAATTTCATCAAATTTATTTACTACACCATAAATTCCTATGACCTTCCCAAAGCTATACCCGTAATCAGACTGCCTAGACTGTTTGAAGGAGTGGTGTTAGATTGGTTTATAAGTAAAAGAGAAAAAGTAGGATCCATACCATGGAATTCTTGGAAGCTCTTAATTAAAGAGAAATTTGGTTCCTTCTTGACCCAAAGATGCCTTCAATATTAACAAAACCTGGGATGAACCTCCTCTGATATATATCCCTGACCATAAGCAATGTAATGAGAAGGATTATAATGAAAGAATACCTTGAACCTGTTGGAACTTTAACAAAATAGGGCATATGAGACAATAATTCCCATTACCCAAGAGAAATATAGCAGTAATGGAAGGAGAACCTTAGAGTGAAGGGAACCAGAACTATGAAGAGAAAGCTGATACTGAAGGATCACTGTCTCAATGTGAATTAATCCTGACTAACCCTGTCAATGTAATATCAGGAGATATAGGCACTTCCACAGAAATCAATAACATCCATGGTGACGCTAGTTTGTCATTCTACTTAATCTCTTTATTTTGATATTCCACTGCATTTATCTTAAAATCTTCAAAGTCTTGAAAAATTCCTCCAAGTTTTGAAAATTAAACAACTCATAACATTCATTCTGCTCCTCTTTGTTTTCCCCTCCTCCATTTACACCATAAACATGCACATGCTCCAGAATCAATCATCTTCCAAGGCTAGAAAGGTATTAGAAAATTTCTTTAGCAAAAAAGACCTCAAGTCTACCCAAAAAATCCTCTCTGATTATTTGGACTTGAGTTATTAACCCATTTGTGCATCACTTCCAATCATTTTTTTGAAACCCACCAGGGTTCCTGCAGACTCTCAACTCTCACCCAAAGAATGCAAAAAAAAGTATGAAATGGATTTCCTTGGAGCAAAATGAGCCAATTCTGGGAAAACCATGGTTTCAGCTTGTTGATACCAGGAAATTTGGCTTCCTTTAGCTACAAAAAGTGATATTGGTTTTGGAATAATAATAATTTGAAGAAAGTTACGCAAAATGCTCAAATGCTTGATTTAGAAGCAAGTGAATAGTTTGAGTGGTTTTTTTGGATTAAATTTATTTAAATATATTTTTCAAGAGGGGCCTCAGTTTATGCAAACAGGGGTCTTTTTGGATAAAAACCTCTCTTCAAGGGGCTCTTTTGAACCATCTAAAGACCTTGGGAAAATGAGGTCCTAATGGATTACTCAAAAGGGGTTTACTCAAGGGGATTGGGTGGACTATCTGACTCAAAGCACTTATGCCTGGAGGCAAGGAGGAGATAACTTACCAATTTAAGCAGATACTCCAAGAAAATTGCAGAAATTCACGGTTGAAAAGGTCTCAGGACAATTTTTGGGGATATTGCTGATATTTTTCAATGGAATTAAAAATGGGTTAGAATTAATGATTATACTATCAGACTGAGGCCATAAATCACTTCTTTATCTTCAATAAAAACTTTTCAAGGGTTCTGGATTGATTACTTAAAAATTACTCAGGTTTAAACCATCTGAAAGGGGCTGCTTATAAACCTTTCTAGGGTAATAGGATCTTCTCAGGGAACATAGAGAGGGTTGTGCTAGGGTGCTGAGGCTGGCAGGCTAGGTAGGGCTAGTTTAGCACGTAGTCTTGGTTCTGTCAGATGGCTAGCCTTTCCCGTGTCCTATTTCCATGTGAAATAATGGTCAGAGGGTATTTAAGTATTAATTGTTTATTTTTTATGGATCAGACATATTTCCTAATTTTGTGTAACTTTCTTTAGAGTGGTATGGGTAGAAGTGGGTATTTGTAGATTCTAAGCCATCTTCTGCACATGTTGGTAATTTCTAATATTTTTTTGGTAGACTTATTTATGTGTTTTATGGTTCATAAAGGTTTGGCAATCTCATTTACATGACAACCTTCATTTTTTTTATCACAATTTATTTTCTTGAATGTTTTGATTTTCATATTTTTATTCAATTTTCTTAGGTTTAAAACATTTCTTTATCTGTCAGTCAACTTTTTATATATGCGTGATGTATGAATGCAAGTTGTAGCGGATTCCTGCAGTACCTGACTGTTGAAATTAGTACAACTGATGTTGACGCGTGCAGGCTTGACAGCTGCGTGCATTAATCCATCATCAGTCATTTTTCATGCAGGTTTCATGATATGTGCCTACATACTGGGTTTCAGGCGTGTTTACCCTTGATATATGAATGCAGGGCTGTGCGCAGGAATTGTTTCATAACACAAATCTTCCTGTAACTCCTGAAATATAAACTACACCTCAATTCTGACTGAATTTTAGGTGTGAAACCTATACGTGGCATTGTGTGTGAAGTATTAGATTGGCCAAAAAGTGTCATAGTGGTGCCGTGGTTTATTGGTCTTTTCTTCTGAAATTATTTAAAAATGTAAGGAGTTGGAATTCAAGGGTGGGGTCAGTGAGTGACCCTTCCTCTTTTTGGGTGTGTAATTTATTTCTGCAATAATATATACAAATTTCCCACTCCTTCTAATCTTATAATTTTTTTTAATCTGCTTGGACATGTTTCTCTTTTCAACTAGCAAGCTGACACATGAAATAAATTGAGTTGATTCAGGCTCCATCTGAGATAATTAAATATCTTTTGGATGGGATTTTTTTGAAAATATTCAAGGTCCATAATGAAACTTCCCCTTTTTGTCAAAGCCTGGGAACTTGGAAATCACCCTAAATGTTGAATTTTTTGACTCTCTTGGAAGTTTCATCCCTTGGAAATATTTCCATGGTATGCCTTGATCTTCCACCTTAAAAACATCTGAAAGCAGATAATTTTTTTTTAGGAATCATACCTGGCCCCAAGGAGCCTAATGGTCCTCAAATGAATTATATATTTACCCCCCTAGTCACAGAGCTGCATAAACTTTGGAATGGTGTCAACTTCTCCAAGAACTATAATAATCCTTAAGGATTTACCATCAGAGCTGCTATATTCACTTTCATATCAGATGTTGTGGCAATGCACAAGATCATAGGATTTTCCAGTAATTTAGGAAAAAATGTTTTTCAACTTCCATACCATTGAAAATTTTGAGATAAATGAAATTGAGCCTTTCAATTGGCCTCCAAGAAATTTTTCAGAGCAAAACATTCAAGTAAATTTATTTTTAAATGCAACTCAATTGCACAGCTAATCATCTCAAAGGGAATGGTTTCTGTTACTCAATGTTGGAGAACTCCCTTGTCTGGATGCAAAAAAAATGGCCAACATTGAAATTATGCACAATATGATTCTTGGAGCGTTGAAAGATAATGCTTTTCCAAATTGAAACTTCCAGAATTCTCTTGGACAACCATACAGAAAAAGTCACCAGAATCAGAAGAAGATGAATCAAATCATGATAATGGTGAAGATTTAATTGGATAAAATGAAGATCCCAGTGAAAAAAAATGACTCAAGAACATTAAGTTACTTCAAAAGAGATGCCCAGAAAAATATTCAAAATATACAAAAATGCAAAGTGAAAGGGGGAGAACAACCTCTGTCTCTGACTAATTTTGAATTCATGGGGGCATCTTCTTCATTCTGTTATTCAGATTATTTACCTGTTTCATCTTTGTATCAAAGCACAAGTGATATCCCTGAGCAAAGCCCCCCAATTAAAAAAAATTCATTTGATTTTTTTCTGCTGAAATATTTTCAAGAAGTCATCAAGATTACTCTGATTCCATCTGATTAGAAAAGATTACCAAAAAAGATTGGAGCAGAAATTAATGGAAGTCTAAAGCCTTCATAGTGTTCTCTTCTCTATAAATTCTAAATCTCCAATGGTCTCTTCTTTATAAATTCTAAATTTCCAATTTCATCATTGCCATGCAATCTGAAGAATTTCCATTCAAAGAAACACTTGTTGAAAATACCTACCATTTAGTGACCTTTTTCAAAATTGCCATTAGTTGGAGTACCAGATCTCAAACTGGTTCTGATTTTGAAAGGAACCATGCAACATATTGCTAAGTTTGTAGGAAAATTTTTCCAGAGAAAAATCAAAATCAAAATCATCATCTTGCATCACACATACCTGATCATTTACAAAGTTGGGGGCCTGGCCCCACATGTGCCACCTGGGTTCATGAGAGCTTGATTTTTGGATTAAAACCATTGTAAGAATCCAAATGATGCTGAGCCTCAGGAAGTTCTGTGGAGGGGAAAAGTTGCTGTTTAGGCTGCCCTCCTGAGAGTTACAAAAATATATAAATGCAACTGGAATCAAGATCCAGAACATTTTAAATAACAAATCAATTAAAAGGATGAATTTTGATAGAGCTATGGAAAAAAAACTATCTGAGGTAGGATGGTGTGGGAAAATTTTTAAAAAACTAGGTTAAAGTCTTTTCAGAGTTCAATAAAACAACAAAGTTGTAAGTAACAACAACCACAAGCTAATAAATCTGTTTTTCAGCAGAAGAATAGGAAAGATAAAATCAATCCAAACCTAAATCTGCGTTCTCAATAAACCTGCCCAAATCTCTGCAATCAAGCGCTTGAAGGGTACCAGATAACTATTCCTGCCTTTAAAAAAGAAATCAATTTGGTTTATGAAGCTCTAGAAGCAGAGCAGTAACAAATTCAAGTATGAATAACCCAGAAATTCTCAAGGAACTCAAGAAAGCCACCAGCGCCAAATTTGGGTCTCTGGTTGATCAGTGACATGAAGTCACTATATGTGTCCAATTTTGTCTCAAATAAGTGTCAATTTTAACCATGAAAACACAATGATGTATTCTGTGATTGACCTTAAAATATTTAGGATTTATTTTGGATTTCACCTTGATGGATAATAAAAGTCAACTGTTTTTCACCTTGGTTGAGGATCAAAGTCAATCTGTTTTCACTTTGGTGGAAAATGAAAGTCAACCTGATTTACCACCAAGTCCAAAATTGGATCACAGGCTGACCAGTGAATTAATCAGAACACAAAAATGAAATATTACCGCAAGATGGCTCAAGTAGGAATATGGTGTGACCAACCTTGAACATATTTATTCCAAGACAAACAAGAATTTCATGCCACCGTTACCAGAGATAGTCAAAAACCACTGATCAATAGATTATCCTAGGCCAGGTTCAACCTGTTCACATTAAAAGAACTCTAAAAAATATTCATAATCTGTGACATGCACTCCTAATGGTGCACTTGTTTCCAATTATTTCAATACTACCCAAAGTGTTTCAGAACATTGTAACTCCCATCTTCATCAAATTTACCAATAATAAATAAATGAAAAATATCTCCAATAATTTATTTTCTCAGAAATCTAGTTTCTTTTTGAATAAAATTTCAATTAATAAACTTGATAAGAGTTGTCTTGCAAAATAAGGCATTGATAGACTGGTTCAAAGGGTTCTAAAATATGTAGGCACTTACATGTGTTCCACATATGAGTGTATTCCAAATGGGATGAAAATATGGGTCTCTATGGCCCATTTGACAATAAAACGGACCATACAGGCCTGTGTGGATGTCACTGATTTTGGGAAACTGGTCTAAAAAATGCCAAATAAATCATTTGGGACATAGACCCTCCCAGGCCTGCTGGGGTGGATTGGCCATCACAACAAAAAAAGCTTCAGGGGCCATCATTGAGCCCAATCTGTATTATGGACTGACTTCGACAGCCCGACTGGCCAGCAGCTGGCCCAAAAAGGATTCATTTCACCAATCAGGGCTTTGAAAACCATATGGGCCCATTTCCCGCCTTGCGGCACCCTTGGTGCCACTATTACTTGTCCTTGGCCCACTTTGAGGCCCAAAGGCCCGCGTGGGACTGTTGAAGAGGGCAGAAGAACTCATTTGGAGTCCCTCCACCCCGGATGGTTGTTGCAGCGGCGGGGGGAGCGCCAAAATTGCTCCCCCCATCCCCTCACCTCCATTGCCCCAAGGGAGGGGGAAAATGGAGGGGGCCAGAACCAGCGGGGGGGAGGCGCAATGATTGCTCCCCCATCCCCTCATATCAATTTCTGCAAGGGAGGGGATACAGTTGCATCAAAGCAACTGTCATGGGGGGCCCAAAAATCACTCCCCCCATCCCCTCACCTCCATTGCTGCGAGGGAGGGGAGAAATGGAGGGGGGAAGTTGCATCAAAGTGACAGGAGGGGGGGGCGCAATGATCACTCCCCCCATCCCCTCACCTAAGGGAGGGGAAAAGCAGAGGGGGCCATTTGCATTGAAGTGACCGGCGGTGGGGGGGACCTTACCACACAGGGGCTGTCTCCCCCCCCCCCCCATTACTGAGGGGGAGGAAGGAGGGGAAAGGTTCTTTTCACCAAAATGCTTGAATTAGGATGTATGCTTCCAAACACTAGCATTTTGGTGCAAGTTTTTTTTTTTTGAAGTGGGTTTCAAAAAAAAACCTCCAACCAAAAATCTTGTGTTTGGATGAATGCCTCCAAAAACAAGCATTTTGCTGCAACAGTTTTTTTTTTGGATTAATACCACTGGGAAAAATTCAACAATAAAATGATAAAATAAATATATATAAACAAAAATAAATAAAATAAAAATAAAAATTGAAGCAACCAGAATGGGGGGTGCAATGATTGCTTGCCCATCCCCTCACATCCATTGCTGCAAGGGAGGGGACAAACGGAGGCATCCATTTTCATCAAAGCCACCAGCGGGGGGGCGCAATGATTTCTCCCCCTGTCCCCTCACATCAATTTCTGCAAGGGAGAGGACAATTGAAGGGGGCCAGTTTCATTAAACCAACCAGTGTCAGTTCTCTGATACCAGGAACCTTGCAGTCCTTTAGCTACAGAGAGTGATAGAAGATACTGGAATAATAATAACTATAGTCTTCCAATGATAAAAACTTAAACAGCTCAAATAATAAATATTTTAAGATCTGTTTCAAGGTTTAATTGGTTTGGTTAAGAGGGTTTCAAATTTTTTATAAAAAGAGGGGCCACAGTATTATACTACTGGGGATCTTTATAGACAGACAAACTCTCTTCAAGGGGCCTCCTTAGGCAGTTTAAGAACCTTGGAATAAATGATGGGTGCCTTATAAGGACTTATCCACTCATTGGGCCAGGCAAAACAGCAAAATGGCCAAGGCAGGCAGGGAAACACTTACTCAGATTTTTTCACCCCAAAAATCCTGAAAAAATAAAAAGGTCTTCAGAGCAGATGGGGTGGATCTGCTTGGCTAACTTCAATGGTTTGGTTGGTTTTTGAGAAATAAATAATACTACTACAGACTAGATTGTAAATCACTTCCTTATCTCTTTATAAGAACTTGAATAACAATGAAACAGTTTCTTATTGATAATAATAATTCCTGGTAAACTGATGGGGAATAATAGATCCAAAGAGGTCTGTTTAAATACCTTTTGAGGTGAATATGAGATTCTAAGGACATTTAGAGAGGGATATTCTCATGTGTTGAGGCTAGAAAGTCAGTCAGGGCAGGTTCAGAACGTCCACTAGGTGCTGTCAATCAGCTGTCCTCAGATCTGCGGGTTTTATGCACGATTTTAGCAACAAGATCTGTTAATCTGTTAATGTTGTAATTTTTTTTATTCTGCACTTATCCTTTATTTTTATTGATGAAATTGATTTATAGTAGCCAGATGTGGATGTTCATTGAATTTCCATAATCTGCTGATTACGTAGGTTGTTTTTAATAATTTTTACAGCCACTCCTTAGAGTGCTTTGTGGTCTTCAAAGATCAGGATCAGGGGTTTACATGGTAATCCTCAATATTTGATTTATTATTAAAAATATGTTAAAATTAGTTTTTCATTAATTTTTTTTAAGTTTTAAAGTTTCTAGACTATTAGAAATGCATATGTAAATTTATTACATATACCAGATAATCCTCACTAGGTTGTAGCTCTTATGAGAAGTACCTGTTTGCCATATTAGTCACAACTAATCCTGACATGGGGATCAGTCCATTCAGATGCGCATGGGGTAGGATCAGCTGCGTGCATGGCAGAATTGACTGGGTGCATGATTTCAGTACGCAGGAGTATGCGGGTCTGTGCGCAGAAATTGTGACAGAACACATTTCCACTTTGTGGTGCCCAATCTGGGAAACCTCTGGACCAGTACGGAAAAAGTAAAATTTTATGAAATTTTCTATAGCCTCCATTTAGATCCAAAAAAAAAGAAACTTTTTTTCAGAATGAATTCTAAGTTCAGTTCCCAGTTCTCAGCCTTCCTTTCTCCTAGTTGTCTATGAATATCTCTCAGTTCCTAGACCCCTGTGCCTGGTATTCAATTTGTTGAATTTATGAAGTGATTCAAGAGGACAAAAAGAATTGATAATTTATAGAGGGATCAAGATACCACAGAGCTGCGTTGAGGTTGGTTGAGTGAGGACGCTAAACACAGACAGATAAGTTGGAGAAAGAAAAGAGATTCTTCAAATGGAGGTAAAAGAAGATTAGGGCTGAGGAGAAACAATTGGACAGGCCACAAGATCTAGTTGAAGTCTTACCAGACAGAGCAGGATGGTGGTGAGGTTGAAGTTGGAAGGTTGAGGTTGCAAGGTTGAGTGAGTTGGGGTGAAAGCATGAAGAAATAAGAAAAGGAATTGAGGAAAAAGAAAAAGAAAGAAGTCTTGGAAAAAGGAAAAAGAAGAAGAGAGGAACAAGATGAATAGGTCAAGTGGAGCCTTCTCGAGTGGTCTGAAATAAAAGAGAATTGGGATTTTATTGGTCCAAAAATCTGAGAAAAGGTCCAGCGTGACATATAATCCGGAGGAAGAGAATGGGTCGCGCGGTCTGTACAAGTGACATTCAAGAGACAGAGACAGAGCAGAGGAAAGAAAAGAAATTGGAGAACATGGGGCATGGTGATTTTGATTAAGAAAAAGAGTGAGGATGCTCAGAAGTTTCAACACTCCCCATGGCTGGTATGACTGAAGACGCGATTGAGTGAGAGGGATTGATGAGATTTAGTAAGTTGGACAGAGTAAGGTAGGTTAGAGCCTTTGTGAGACCGTCTACTTTCATTTCTTGAGAGGAAATCAGTTTAACAATAAGTTTGCCCAGGGATAGCTCCTCTCTGAAGGCCTTAGTTTTAATGTCAATGTGGCGAGTTTTATAGTTGCAAACAAATTTCTTGAGTTTGTCTTATAGGCCCTTTTTATCTATGTAGTGAAGAATTGGCTGAGGTTCTTGTTTCCAAAGTTTGGAAACTAAATCTTTCATCCAAATAGCTTCCAAAAAGGAATCCACCATTGAATTCAGTTCAGCTTTGGTTGTAGAATGAGTAACATTTCTTTGTCTGTAGCTACTCCAGGAGATGAGAGATCCAAAGAGGAGGGAGAGATGACCCAATTTGGATATTCTAGTTTCAAGATAATTGCTCCAAGTTGAATTGCTGAAGCATTCGATTTGAGTATTGAGGGAATGAACTTGAAGAGTAAGTTTGAGGTTTTTGGTAGCCTTGTGATACTTCCAGGAGCGCTTCACTTCTCTCTAGTGAAGCATTCCAGGTTTCTTCCAGAATCTGGCAAGGCTTGATACTGCAAAGCTAAGGTCTGGTTGAGTGAGGCAGGCTATTTAATTCATGAGAAACACAGCTGATTGGTATTTGATTCTTAAGGATTGGAATTCTTCATGTTCTTTGTCTGAGGCAGGGGTGAAGCTGGAGTTGACGGTGAGAGGAATAGAAGAGGGTTTGCAGTTGCTCATCTTGAGTTCTTCAAGACTGTGATCAATGTGTTTAGGCTGAGAGAGAAGGATTTTGTTGTTGACTTGTTTGTACTTCATACCTAAAAGGGTGTTGGGCTCATGGTGGCTGGAATTTGGGTATCAATTGAGAAAGGCTTGTTGGAAGTCATCTCCAGGGCCTACAAGTATTAATTTGTCAACATGGAAGAATAGAACGGAGTTTTCCTTGCGATGTATGTATAGGAAGGGATCTGAAATGGATTTTTGAAAGCATTGCTCTTGAATCCAGGAGGTTAGGGTGTGGAACAAGTTGGCAGGAGATTGCTTGAGTCCGTAGAGCAACTTATTGAGGATTAGGTATTTTGATTTCCTTTTGCTTCCCTTGGGCGTTTTGATAATGAGCTTGTTGGATAAAGGAGCGTGGAGGAAAGTGCTTTTGAGCTTAAATTTTTTTGATTGGAATAGAATGGTACAGACCAAAGGGAAGAGCCATTCTAAGCAATGCAGCCTTTCCAGTAGGAGAGAAAGTGTCAAGATAGTCAAGGCCATATATTTGGTTGAAGCCTTGAACGCATAGCCAACTTTTATAGACTAGGGGATTCCCATGGAATTTATCTTTTAGACGGTACACCCAGGTGGTATTGAGCGGGTTAATTGTCTCTGGTCAGTCGTAATCTTCCCACACGGCAAGATTTTCAATACAATTCAGTTTGGCGTCCCTAGAGGCTTCCCACTTGAGAGAGTTGAAGCATTTTTTTGCTTGTTAAAAGGGTATAGGGATGTAGTAATGATGATATCCGTATCAAGGCGGAGGATTTAGTGAGGAATGATCTTGTAGTTGGTATCTGGGATCTAACTGAGTAGTTAGATTGTTGGAGGAATTGGACAATTTATCAGAGGATGGATCCTCAGGCTGAGGAGTATCAAGAAAAGGGGAAGGAGAAGAGGGAGACTGGGATTAATCAGGACAAGGAGGAAGAGGAATAGAAGAAGAGGAAATAGAAAGAAGAGGGAGATCATCGTCCAACTTGATTAAGAGTTGGTTGTTGGAATTGGAGGAAGAGGAGGAAGGAGGAGGAGAAAAGGGACCAGATTCTTTGAAGATCTTTATGTGTTTGGAGGATAGGATGGTATTTTCAGGAGTAAGGATTTGATAGTATAGAAAGTCGGGATTATAACCCACTAGAGTGCCTGAAAGGCCTTGGTCCTTGAATTATTCTCTGCAAGATATTTTGTTGTCCAGAAAGACAACTTTGGAGCCAATGGGGTGATAATAACTGTATGGGAGTGATTTATTATTAAAGATCTTATAAGGGGATTTAGCATTAGAGTCTTTGGTAATTTGATTGAGAGTGAGCCGGCCTGTTTTGGAGATTTCCACCCACAGGTTGAGAGGAAGCTTAGAGCCTTGGAGCATAGCTTGGATCAATTTGGTTAAAGTTCTGTTAGTTCTTTCAATTTTTCCGTTGTGTTTGTGATGGTAAGGTTCTGTGGAGAGATGGCAAATAAATTTTGAGGTGAGGAAGTTGTTAGAGTCTGAAGAGGAAAATTCTCAGCCTCCATTGGTGCAGATAGTGGCAGGGAAACAGTTGCATTTTTGGTGTTTGTGATTAAGGATGATTTTTAATTGATTACTTGCATTGGATTTGTGTTGAAGAGGAATAGCAGAAATATAGCCTGAGTGATTATTGACAATGGAAATTATGTAGTTCATGTGGTTTCTGGAACTGGGAGTGATGGGGCTGATGAGGTCAACCTGACGTTGTTCAAAAGGTTTGGAAGCTTGAGATTGAATATTCTTGAAAGGGGATTTTGAAATTTTGGAGAAAACACAATTGACGCATTGAAATTTGGAGAGTGACTTGGAAGAAAGGTTAGGAAAGAGATTCTTAAGACGGTAGGGACTAGCGTGACCAAAAGATTTGTGGATGTATTTCAGATTCTTGGTAGTGAAATCCTTGCGAGAGAGATGGAAGAGGTTTTGGTTAGATCCTACAAGAGCAAAGGAAGATTGAGTAAGAAAAGATTGCCTTGGATGAATCAAGAGAAAAGGGGTTTGAGTTGGAGAAGAGTTGGAATTGAGACCCATTTGATACAAGCAAGCATGTATTTGATGAGATGAGTTCTCCAGGGCTTATGAGGTTAATGAAAAGATCGAGAATGTAGAAACAGTTGGAAAGAGGACCACTGAGTTTATACAGATAAGTTGAACCGTTCCTTTTACCTTGATCAAGAGTTTAGAGCCTTCTTTTCCTGTGTTAATGAAGTTGCCATTGGAAAAGTAATCAAGATGAATGAAGAAATTGGTAGAATTAAACATATGGCAAGATTCACCGTAGTCAAGGATGATTTGATTGGCTGGATTGATTTCTTCTATCCAAGTTGTCAGCAAGGCCTGGCAATGAGCTACTTCTTTTCCTTTGGAGTTCCAGTTCATCTGAGCTCTCCCGTTGGCTTGTGATTCTTTCCACCATTCCAGAGCAAGATGTTCTTGTTTGTGCCAGCATTTGTCTTCAGAGTGATCAGGGGAGAGAGGATTGTGGAGGCCCCTCTTGCATCCCAATTCTCAAGGGACCGCTTTCTTCGAATTGTGAGGAGAAACCAGGGAAGTATTGTTGGACTTGATTTCCTGGGACTTGAATTTGGATTTGTTTTCCAGTTGAAATAGATAGTTGAGGACAACGTTGACGGAGATACCCTTGTCTGAATGCATGATTTGCTGGCGGAGAGATTGTAGGGAGGAAGGGAATTTAAAAAGAATAAAGTAGGAGAGTATTTTGTCAGGAAGATCAATCCCCACATCCAGCATCTTCTTCATGGAGATCTTTGTTTCTGTGATGAAGGAGTTGATTGCGTCCGGTTTGAACTGTTGGTAAAGAAACTCATTGAAGATTTGAGCTTGATTGGCAGTTTGAGAGGAAGAAAATTGTTCCTTCATATTGAGCCATAGAAGCTTTGCAGAGGACATGTTTGACAAATTGACCACGTTGTTGTGCGTAATGTATTCAATTCAGGAGAGCAAGATAACGCAAATTTCCATTTTGTCCGTTGGGCTGAGGCTTTTAGTATTGTTCTCCAACGCTTCTTTGACACCTTTGAGTTCCAGCAGCATCAACAGTTTGTCTTTCCAAATGGAGTATTTTTTGTCATTGAGTATGGGTACGGCTTCTAGAGAGGCCTTGAGGATGATTTGACGGAATGCATTGGTGTTTGATTGCTCCATTGGTCTGGTTGAGTTCGTCAAGATCGCTTTTGTCTTTTAACCGCGTTGAATTTCTGAAGTGATTCAAAAGGACAAAAAGAATTGATAATTTCAAGAGGGATCAAGATACCGCAGAGCTGGTTTGAGGTTGGTTGAGTGAGGAAGCTAAACAAAGAGAGATAAGTTGGAGACAGGAAAGATATTCTTTGAATGGAGTTAAAAGAAGATTAGGGATGAGGAGAAACAATTGGACAGGCAAAAAGATTGAGTTGAAGTCTTATGTCAGCCTCCTGGATGCCAAGACCCTTGCTATCCTTCAGCTACCAGAGGTGATAGATTAAATAATAAATATATTATTTAATAAATCCAGAAAAAATCCGTAGAATATTTGGATTAAGCTCATTGCAAGGTTAAGTGGTTTGGTTGTTGTTTATTGTTTTAAATCAATGTGAATAAATTGATTATTAAATATTTTTAGAGAGGGGCCTTAATTGTATTGGGGATCTTTAACACCTCTCTTCAGGGACTAAAGTATGAAAACACGTATTCCTGGTTACTTTGGGCTCTTTAGTTTAAAGAATATTTTAACCAAAGATAATATGTATATAAAATATACAGTGGAGTGGGGGGGCCTTGTAGCCAAGCTACCACGACAGAGAAAGTATAATAAAACTTACTGGTATATTATCAAATCCTTTGGTTATCTGTTTGAGACGTGTACTGATGGTTTAAACCTGTATACTGGGGTTATAAGGTTGTTCAGCAGTTTTGATTGATAAAAAGAGGTTTGAGGACAGATATTACTCATCAGACATTGCCATAAATCACTTAATTATCTCTCATAAGGAATTGATTACCTTGGCACGGTGTGTAGATATGAATATAACTGGGTCTCTGCCCATCAACATCCTTAAAAGAGCTCTTTATTTATAGCTTTTGGAGTCCCAATATTGTCCTTCTGAGGGTTGTAGGTGCTCAAAGGGACGGACACTAAGGCTAGCAGGGTAACAAGTGGTAGCCTTTTATCTTTTCTTGGTGCTATAGCACGGGTAGCATCTAATTCCACAGGGTATGGGAATCATTCCACTTTATAATAGACATTAGCACGTTAGAATAAAACTAATCTGTCCTATTTATGTATTATTTAATTAATTATCCTTAGTAAATATTCCCATTATTTTAATAATTATATAAATAGAAATTTCTACGGACATCTTGATGTCAGGTAAGTTAACATTATGTATTATATAAATGGAGTAAAAGTCATAATATTGATTTTACTCCTTATTTTCGACTCCCAGTTGATTTCCTAAGATAATTACTTAATAATATAAGTTGTGTGAATTTATGTGATATTTTTACATCATTAATTTTCTTAGTATGTCACAAAGATATTGATGTCTAGCAATTATCATAAAAGTATATTAAAGTATTTTAATATATTTTTAGAATTTGTCATTGTCTTATTTTCGACATTCTTGGTACTTTGATTTATATTAAATAAAAAATAGGTATTAGGGTTATTTATGTATTTTTCTATAATATTATGTATTTTTAGACTGTCTACTATCCACGGGAACATTTATTACATATGTGGAAAGTTCCCGTGTGGGTTGTAGCACGTTTACGCTGTACCTGAGCCTCCCAGGCCGCCTGTCACTCTTTCAACCCGTAGTACCGCGGCTGTGTACTTCTCAGATTCCCTGGGCTGCGTACACAACCTTGACGGAGTGACAAGGCTGTATCTCAGCCGCGCGCGGGTGCATTGGCTGCCGTGGCTGCGTGCGGGTATTGTGACAAAACACATTTCCGCCCATAACTCCTAAAATATACCCAACACCTCAATTCTGACTGGATTTTAGGTGTTAAACCTATACATGAAAATGTGTGTGAAATATTTGATTGGCCAAAAAGCTCATAATGGAGCCGTAGTATTTTGGTTTTTCTTTCCTTAAAGATTTAAAAAGATAAGGAGTTGGATTTCAAGGGTGGGGTCAGTGAGTGACCCTACCTAATTTTGGGTGGATAACCCATTTCTGGAATAATATTTAAGGTTTTCCTACTCCTAATTGGGTAAATTATATTATTATTATTTTTATCTTATTTTTTTACTTTTGCAGCTTGCTCTGCAATAGTAGCAAGCTGACATTCCCCCACTCCAAGATATGGCCACATCTGAAAAAAATCTGGAGGAAGTTGGGAGAAAAAATTAAATGCATATTTGCTTCAGTTCCTTTTTCTGGCTCTGTAGTTTTGGAGATGTATTGGTCCATCAGGTATATTATTTTCTGGTAAACATTCATGTTTGTCTGCAGATTCTACTTGGTATCTTATAAAATTTATATGATTGTATTCTCATTCACCGGAGAAATTGGGCCATTCAGAAATAGGAGGTAACAGTTTGAGTGCTTGCTCCATCTCAGGAGTAGGACTAGGCCTAAAGGTATAACTCCTATGCATTGCTAATAAGGGTGGTGCATAAGGAGTAGTGGTTTGTCTGGGAGGTTTTTGTTCCTCTGCAGTACTCCCCAAGGGGTTAGTCAGAGGGACTTTCAAGTCTCTAAGATCATTTTTGATCAGATTAAGTTTCAGGTCCACTTTGTTATCAAGCACATCCAATTTTTCACTAAGGGATAGAATAGAGGTGTTAGTGGTAGTTGCCAATCCTTCTTTTAAGGGGTGGAAAGACATAATAAAATCTTCTTGGATTCCTGATAACATATTCTCAATTGTTTGAGTCTGTTTGATCCTATCTTGATTAATTGTCTCCAATAATTGTTCTGTGTGTTCTTTAATTTCTACCATTCCTACGGTCTTTGTTTGGTTATTAATTATTTTGGCTACCACTGAGGTTAATTTATTCATTTGGGTATAAACCCCGTCCAAATTTTTCACAAACAATTTTGAAATTATGACCCATATAATTAGAAAAGGAATTAATTACATCAGAGGTTTGTTTGGGCTCAGAATTAGAGGCTAATTGTTGTAAACCTTTGCCACTTTTGAGCTAGTGATATTATCTGGTCCCAGTCTTCCTTTCCCTTTGGCTTGGGATGGGAAGAGGATCTCTTCTTTCCTGATCCTTTGCCTTTCAGTTGGGCTAATTGATCCCAACGATTCCACTTTTCTACGTAGGATTCTACCTCTTTCCTTGGAATCATCTTCTGAAGAGATATGTGGGTGCCTTTGGCCTGGGATATTATCTTTTTCATATAAACCATGTCCTCCTTGGCTTGGGCTTATTTTCAGCAAAAATCTGTAAAATATTTGGATCAAGCTTATTGCAAGGTTAAGTGGTTTGGTTATTGTTTATTTTATTAAATAAATATGAATAAATTGATTATTAAATATTTTTATAGAGGGGCCACAATTATATTGGGGATCTTTAACACCTCTCTTCAGGGGTTCAAGTATGAAAACACGTAGTCATGGTTACTTTGGGCTCTTTAGTTTAAGGAATATTTTACCCAAAGATAATATGTATATAAAATAAACAGTGGAGTGGCAGGGCCTTGTAGCCAAGCTACTACCAATTAAAAATGATAATAAAAATTACTGGTATATTATTAAATCCTTTGGGTATCTGTTTGAGACGTGTACTGATGGGTTAAACCTGTATACTGGGGTTATAAGGTTGTTCAGCAGTTTTGATTGATAAAAAGAGGTTTGAGGACGGATATTACTCATCAGACATTGCCATAAATCACTTAATTATCTCTTATAAGTACTTGATTACCTTTTCACGGTGTGTGGATATGAATATAACTGGGTCTCTGCCCATCAACATCCTTAAAAGACTCTTTATTTATAGCTTTTGGAGTACCAATATTGTCCTTCTGAGGGTTGTTGGTGCTCAAAGGGACGGACACTAAGGCTTGCAGGGTAACCAGGGGTAGCCCCTCATGTATTCTTGGTGCTATAGCACGGGTAGCATCTAATTCCATGGGGTATGGGAATCATTCCACTTCATAATAGACATTGGGATGTGTGAATAACACTAATCTGTCCTATTTATGTATTATTTAATTAAGTATCCTTAATAAATGTTCCAAGTAGTTTAATAATTATATAAATAGACATTTCTACGGACATCTTGATGTCAGGTAAGTTATCATTATGGATTATATAAATGGAGCAAAAGTCATAATATTGATTTTACTCCTTATTTTCGAGTCCCAGTTGATTTCCTAAGATAATTTCTTAAAAATATAAGTCGTAGGAATTTATGTGATATTTTGACATCATTGATTTTCTTAGTATGTCACGAAGATATTGATGTCTAGAAATTCTCATAAAAGTATATCAAAGTATTTTAATATATTTTTAGAATTTTTCATTGTCTTATTTTCGACATTCTTGGTACTTTGAATTATATTAAATAAAAAATAGGTATAAGGGTTATTTATGTATTTTTCTATAATATTAGGTATTTTTAGACTTTCTACTATCCACAGCATCATTTATTACATATTTAGATAGTTCCCGTGTAGGTTTTAGCACATTTACGCGGTACCTGAGCCTCTCAGGCCGCCTGTCACTCTGTCAACCTGTAGTACCGCGGCTGCGTACTTGTCAGAGGCCCAGGGCTGCGTACACAACCTCGACAGATTGACAAGGCTTTATCTCAGCCGCGCGCGGGTGCATTGGCTGCCGCGGCTGCATGCGGGTATTGTGACAAAACACATTTCCGCCTGTAACTCCTAAAAAATACACAACACCTCAATTATGACTGAATTTTAGGTGTGAAACCTATACATAAAAATGTGTGTGAAATATTTGATTGGCCAAAAAGCTCAATAATGGAGACGTAGTATTTTGGTTTTTCTTTCCTTAATTCTTTAAAAATATAAGGAGTTGGATTTCAAGGGTGGGGTCAGTGAGTGACCCTACCTAATTTAGGAAGGAGAACCCATTTAGGGAATAATATTTAAGGTTTTCCTACTCCTTCTTAGTTTAATTGTATTATTATTATTTTTATGTTATTTTTGTTACTTTTTCAGCTTGCTCTGCAATAGTAGCAAGCTTACATCTTACCAGAAAGAGCAGGATGGTGGTGATGTTGAAGTCGGAAGGTCGATTTCGCAAGGCTGAGTGAGTTGGGGTGGAATCATGAATAAATAAGACAAGGAATTGAGTAAAAAGAAAAAGAAAGAAGTCTTGGAAAAAGGAAAAAGAAGAAGAGTGGAAGGAGATGAATAGGTCAAGTGGAGCCTTCTTGACTGGTCTGAAATAAAAGAGAATTGGGATTTTACTGGTCCAAAAAGCTAAGAAATGGTCAGGCACAACATATAATCCCGAGGAAGAGAATGGGTTGCACGGTCTGTACAAGTGACATTCAAGAGACAGAGAAAGAACAGAGGAAAGAAAAGAAGTTGGATAACGCGGGGAACGGTGATTTTGATTAAGAAGAAGAGTGAGGATGTTCGGAATTCTTAAGACAAGTACTTCCTGCTTCACTCCTCTTCCTTCAGCTCTCTGTTTTTCTTATTTTTTTGCCAAACATGCGCGCCAACGGCCATTGACCCCAATGATCATCCTCTAGATCATCATCTACCAGATCATTTTCATCATCTTCATATGTCCCATCATCCATCAGATCATTATCATCATCAACCTAAGACTTGCTCTCATCACCCCCTTTCATGATTATCACCATCTCCAAAGAAGATCCCAATCCAAGGAGCAACTCAAGCAAAGAACCTCCCCAGAACTACTCCCCCAAAAAAAAACATTGCCGGATTCAACCAATCCTCACCTTGGCTGTCAGAGTTTTTTCAAATGGAAAGCTTGATCAACCACTCCTCATCATCTCGTCAAACATCATCATCACCGCGGTCATCAACCAGACCCTCCTCCAATTGTTCTCACAATCCTCTTTCCTTTGCAACTGCCAACCAACTGCCAAAATCAACCACCCTCCAAAATTCAGGGGCCTTCTCCCCCTGGTGAATGAGTGCGAGGAAGGACAGGCAAGGTGCTTTGCACCAAAATGCTTATGTTTGCATTTATGCCTCCAAACACTAGCATTTGTGTGCAAGGGTTTTAGTTTTTTTTGCGGGTTTAGTTTGCTAGGAGTCAGAAATCTATTATGTTATTCAGATATGTTGCTTGTGGTAGAAATAGTATTGTCAGCCCTCTTATACCAGGAACCTTGCAGTCCTTTAGCTACAGAGATTGATCAAAATGCTGGAATAATAATAATGATTATTATTCCAATGATAAAAACTTAGAAGCTCAAATAAATGATATAATAAGAGCATTTGCAAGGTTTAATTGGTTTGGTAAGAAATGCTTTTCAATATAATATAAAAGAGGGGCCACAGTATTATACTACTGGGGATCTGTACAGACTAGCAACCTCTCTTCAAGGGGCCTCCTTAGGCAGTTTAAGAACCTTGGAATAAAGATGGGTGCCTTAAAAAGCACTTATTCCACTAATGGCTGGGCTTAACAGCACAAAGGGCCAAGAAAGGAAGGGTAAAACTCACTCTGAACACTTTACCACGAGAATCCTGGAATAATTGGTAGGGTTTCAGAGCAGATGAGGTAGATTGCTTGACTAAACTTCAAGGGTTGATTGGTAATAAGGTTAAATAATACTACTACAGACTAAGTCATAAATCACTTGCTTATCTTCATATAAGCAGTTGATCAACAATGAAACTGTGTCTGATTGATAATGAATAATTCCTGGTAACTGATGATGGAATAATGGATCCAAAGAGGTCTTTATAAATACCTTTTTGGGGTGATTTTTGGTCTTCTCAGGGCACGTAGAGAGGGTTCTGCTCGGGGGCTGAGGCTGGAAAGCCAGTCAGGGCAAGATTAGCACGTCCACTTGGTGCTGTCAATCAGCTGTCCTTAGATCTGCAGGATTTCTGTACTATTTTAGCCACAGGATCGGTTAATCTGTTATGGCTTAAATTTGATCATTCTGTACTCATCCTTCATTTATACTATTGATATTGCTTTAAAGCAAGAAGATGTGGATTTTTCCTGATTTTTCATCATCTGCTGATCATGTAGATAATTTTTAATAGTTTTCATGAACACTCCTTGTAGTTTTTTGTGGCCTTTCAAAGATCAGGGTCACTGATTTACGTGGTAATCCTTGATCTTTGATTTATCATTGAAAAATGTTTTAAAATTAATTTTCATTAATTTTATTTAATTTTTGATCTTTTTAGATAATTAGTAATACATATTTCAGGTTGTTACATATAATAGGCAACTCTAACTAGGTTGTGGCTCTGCTGAGCGGTACATGGTTGTCAGATTAGTCACAATGGATCCAGATGCGGGGATCAGTTAGTACAGATGCGCGCGGGGTAGGATTCCATGCGTGCGTGGCAGAATCAGCTGCGCGTGGGTCCCTAGTACGCGGGAATCTGCTAGTACAAGTATGTAGGGATATGTAATGATGCTGGGCTGCGCGCGGGAATTGTGACATAACACATTTCCGCGTGTAACTCCTATAATATACACAACACCTCAATTCTGAGTCAATTTTAGGTGTAAAACCTATATGTGACAACACGTTTGAAATATTAGAATGGCCAAAAAGTGCCATACTAGTGTTGTAATTTTTATTACTTTTCTTTTTAATTATGTTAAAAATGTAAGGACTTGGAATTCAAGGGTGAGGTCAGTGAGTGACCCTACCTAATTTTGGGTGAGGAATCCATTTGGTGAGGTCAGTGAGTGACCCTACCTAATTTTGGGTGAGGAATCCATTCCTGTATAAATATTTACTCCTTTTTTTGTTAGTTAAGATATTCTTATTTTTCCATAGTTTTGTGTTGCTATTGACAGGTTGCTCTGTACATAGTAGCAAGCTGACAAGTATATACAAGTGTCACAGGTTACTGTGATATCTTCCCATGACCTAATGTCTAGTTTGGTAAATACACAACACCCCCCCACAAGCTAGGCACCAAGAGAAAAGAATCAATTACAAAAAATAAAAAGATTATGCAAACTCAACCCTTTAGTCATCACATCCGCCAGTTGTTTATCAGTGTCTATCCATTTAACCTTTATACCCACTTTCTGTATTGTATCATTAACAAAAAAGAAATTGCTTGCAATATGCCCCATCTTAGTGAAGGGTTAACAGGCTTATAAGGAAGTTTGACTTCAGAAAGAATGATTAAAGAAAAAGACAAGGAAATGAGCAGACACCTCTAAAGGACCAGATAGCGTGGAGAAAACAGAAGTTATGGAGGAAAAGAAAATAAAAGAAAAGATGAGCTAAAAAGAGAGAGAGTCAATCAGGTGTAAGACTCTTGACGTTAATGAGGAGACAAGCTTGAGCAGTAGTGATAGCTGATTGAGCCGTGGTGATCACTGAAAGCAGATGTTAATGGTAGCTGGAGTTTGAAGTCAACTGTAGCTGGTGATCAATGTTCATGTTGGCAGATTATTAAAGAGTTATCCGCTCAAGTAAATGCGCAGAACTTCAGAAATGGGGCTTTGGAAGTGGTTTATTTTGAAGGAAGCGCGTGAGGGTGATTGAGATTTATAGAGGTAGCAACAGGGGGTTGAGAGACATAGAAGAGAACTTAGAAAGAAACATAGATAGATAAAGAAACATAGAGAGAAATGAAATAGAAAAAAAGAAATGAAATAGAAAATAAAACAAGAAATAGCACAATAAAGAGAATAATAAGGAGAATTAATTTGAGCATGTAATTGAATTGCAACACTTATGTCTCCATCCACAGTTGCTAGCTAAGAAAAATGCCCCCAGTTCTTGCAATAAAGATCTGATTCAACACTGGAGGGAAGCTCAGATACCATAGGGTGTAGAGAAACAAAAAATTTGACACCCAAACCAAGTAATATGAACTCAGAATTACAAGGAGACTTTTCAAAAGTCTTTTGGCGTTTGAGGAAAAAGAGATGGGGCATTTTTCAAGTAGAACAAGGAAAACTGAGGTCAATCTGTGGAATTTCCCCCCCCAGTCTGCATCAACCCATATTTGCAGGCCAGAGGGTTGCCCTTGGAATTTAAGCTGAGAGCCAGTTGTACCCAAGATGTATTGCACTAGGTATTCCAGGGCCATCCAATGTTTCTTTTTGGGTTGTTTGCTATAGCACAAGAGGTAGCCTACAGCAAAGGAAGGATTGGGCCAAGTCCCAAGCGCAAGGTAGTTTATTCAACCAACATAAGATTGGAATGATTTGGGATTCATACAATCTGCTTTGTTGTTTGTTGACAGGGCAACATCTGGGAGGGTGGTGATTAAGTTGAAAAGTCTTGGGCAAATGGAAAGATTCCACTTGTTAATGATTTGTCCTTCCAGGAGGCGCTGTTCAAGTGAGAACAGACCATCTTTCTGATTTAGGTTGATACCCACAATACTGGTTCACTCCTTCAACCACTTCAACTTAACATTTGCTGCCATCTTTGCCGGTAGGTCATTCAACACTGCCTGATAATTGCTTACTACCAAACCCTTATCAACATGGAGCCAAATTGACACTAAATTCCCACCTTTCTTATACATGTACACCATTTGTTTGATCTTGCTACCTTCACAACCAAGTCCCGTCAAAATTCCCTTGAAGAAGAGCCACCAGCAGCGCGCCTACTGGCGTGTTCCATGGAGGGATTTATGTAATAGGATTTCTTTACTTCAAAGATGAGGCCAAAAATGGAAAGGGGGTTCAACATACACGGTCATGCTAATTGGTAAATGGAGGTAAGCTGCGGAGACATCAAGACTTTTGATTAACTATTTCTTTGAAACTTCAACGGCCAAGAGCAGAAGTAATGAAGAGAGAGAGGAAGTTGGGGTAAGGTTCTTGTAGCAGTCAAAACCAAAGCGCTTTCCAAAGCCTTTGGCCAAGTATCAAGCCTTAGGCATATCAATGGAGCTTTCAAATTCTTGTTTAAGGTTGAAGACGTACTTGTACCCAATAACCTTCACCCCAGGTAGGAAATCAACAGCCAACCACACAACCTCTTGAATGTTTGGTCAAGCTCCTTGGTGATATGTTTGAGCCAGATGGATTGGTAATTGGCAGAAAATTCCTGCACAATTGATGTTGGTATTCTAAGGTTGCACCAGGTTGAAACATGGTCAAGCTGGGAATCCTGTTTGTCCCAAATCTGATCACTTGGAAATATTCATAAACAAAGGTTGACCACTTGTAACACCTGTTCAATATTGGGCCCTCCTGCAAGAATCATAATGAAGGGTTTTGAAGATGTATTGGGGGAATTGGCTGTGTTGGTGATTGTGACACACTTATGGCAATTGCTCCATTACATGTAGCCAAGTTTGTCATCCTGGTAACCCAGAAAGACTATCTTCTAAGCTCAGTGGTCAAACTCAAGGAGTTTTTCCTTTAGGATGTGTGCCATAGCTACAGATCCAAAAGGATGAAGGGGGACAGGTTGGTCAACAGTATTGTATAGTAATTTGGATTGCAACTTGGGAGAAAATCTAGAAATGGGGAGGTGGTTGTGAATGAAGCACGCGTGGCAACATGCCAATGACCAGAAATTATGGCAAAGCCTAGCGTAAGTCAGCATTGACCAAGAAATGTTTCCAAGGGTTCTATTGACGCTTTTGGCTTTGCAATTCTGCTTGGGGGTGTAGGGACAGGTGAACATCAGCTTGAACCCAATAAGTGCCAGGTGGTCCAACAGTGATCCCATGTGGTACTCTCTTGTGTCAGATCAAATGTTTATGGGGGCCTTGCCAACCCAATTTTTCAGAAAGTTTACCGTTTTCATGAGGAGTTTGGGAACTTCCAACCGTAGCTTGAAGGAATGGACAAAAATGAAAGTGGAGTGATGATTGCGGATTGTGAGGAGATATTTTTTACCGGTGTGGTGTTGTATTTATAACCTTGGATTGGGAGCTGAGTCACGGGCCGCAACCCGCGCAGGGAACACCAACCAAGTGATGAAGCCGGCCCAAACAAGCTTGCGGGTGGCTAGTCCGGAAGGCAATGGCGGGGAAATCAGGGGTTATACGCGCCGGGGAGGTTTGGGTGGGCATAAGCGCAGGCCAACTCATGGATTGCGGGATCCATGGATGCGCGCGGATGGATAAACCCAGGGGGCTCCAAGTAGGGAACAGCGGAGGTTTGCGCGGGCATAAGCGTGGGCCAACTCATGTATCACAGGATCCGCAGATGTGTGCGGATGGATAAAACTGGGGGGCTCCAAGTAGGGTGCTGCGGAAGGATGCGCCATGAGAAGGACAAACCGCACGTATGTGATATTGAAGGGGAGGGTTTTGGATGGGGTGGGTGGTATGAGGTAGGGTTAGGGTGGAGCTAGGGTTCTTTACTTGGCGTCATATTTCATCTATCTAGTTGCTTGTGGTTGTACCTAGGTTAGGGTTGAGAGGGAGGAATTAAAAAAACCTCACTCTCAACTCCAGATTGGATCACCTTATCATCTCATTACCATATAGATAGCTATCATCACATATAATCATCACCGGACCACCAGGGAATGGTATGGGAAGGATTGGGAGGGAGGAATTTAGCTTTTCATCACTCTCTTTATTCTTAAAACTCATTGGATCCAATCTCCTTACAGACGCTTAGACCAATAACTTCTGGAACTTGAGGAGAAATTCAGGGGTAACACCACTCTTGTTTCCACACCGGAGACATCTGGGGCAAATGGGCCAATGAAGTTGGTGAGGAGAAGATCAAGGGTATTATTGAGGGGAATGGTTTTGTGCAGGATAATGCGGAGTGGAGTGCTTTTAGCTGTTTGACAGGCTTTGCAGATAAATAGAGTCCAGCTCTTGATTGGAATTTGGGGATGTGGGTACAAAGATGGGCTTTGATGATTTGGTTGGAGACTTGGCCAAGGGCACAATGGTAACAGAAAGAAGGGGAGACAAAGGGGAGGGGGGGAAGGGTAATGTTGGGGATGTCTATGGCACAGGCGTGATGGGATGGGGTAGTGGGGTGGTTGGGAAAGAGAAGAGGGGAATGGAGGGCTGCCTATGTAATTCACCAGGTACAATTGGAGTATGTAGTAAAGAGTCAGTGTTTTGGCAAGATTAGAATCAGATTGGTACCAATGAAAGAGGGAGTGTATCCTGAGTCAATTAGTTAGCCGAGTGACAAAAGGGTCCCTAAAATGAGTGGACAGTACAGTACATCATTCAGGAGGGAGCCCCACGGTCCCCAAATGGGGTTTCTTCCAGACGGATTGTTCTCCTGCCAATTGCAAGCATCTCGCTATGAGGGTCTGCTAGCTTCAGGGGGAGAGGATTGGGGAAGGGAGAGTAAGAAAGGAAGGAAGGGAAATGGCTGATCACCATTGAGATTGCCCCAGATTCAACTACCAGCATGTTTGGGGACAAAACTGAAGGCATGACAGGGCTTTTGGGGCAAACCTCATTGGTCACAGGGTGGTTGGGTGCTGCCAAGGATCCAATTCTGTTTCCATGGAAAGGCTGTGGGGTTGGATTTGGCGGGTTACAAAGGTGAGGAGAAGACCTAGGTGTATTACCAGAAACTGGTCCAGGCAAGGGGAATGCAGCGTTAATACTAAAATGAGGAAAATCACCACGCCATTTATTGGGTGAGTTGCAATATACACAGGAGCCACCAACACGTAGGTGCATGTCATCCAGGACCTGTTGGTTTCTGTTTTATCAAATGGCTTGGGCAGTTTTGATATTTGCTGGGGTTGGCTGGTGAAGAAACGCACGGCTGGTTTGCTGGCAATTGGGTTGGGATTGGGGTTGTTGGTTGCTGCGGCTTTGTTGCTTAGGAGTAGGCTGAGACCACAGGTTCACTGCTGACAGTTCTGCTGAAACCAAGTATGATTGTCAGACAATTTAATGAGGGAGATTTTGGAGGAGTTGGAGGTGTTGATATACTGGGTGTTGGCCGCTGTAGGTTTTTCAATATGGTCAAGCTGAGGGACAAAGCTCTGCAGCATTTGGGTCCGTGAAGTGCCAGTTGGGGGGGATTAAGCACCTGAATTACAAGTGAGAGGAAAGGATTGGGAACTGGTGGACCAAGTCTACCAAGTGCAAAAAACAAGTTGGAGATGAAACTCAGGTTGGAGGATAAACTACCATCCATTGTGGTGAGCTTGTAGAACAACTTGTCACACAGTTCAATCTCATGGGTCTGCGTGGATAGTTCAAAATTCTTTCTGATGGTCTCAAAAGCCCCTGCTGCCATATTATCAGCCCCAATGTGGGTTTGAAGATCATGGTTGATGATGAAGGTAAAGAAAACTTAAACCATGATGCTCTTGTTATCAGACAACAATGAAAGATTTGCTATGTCATGGGTAAACTCATTGATACCAAAAACCATGAGGCCAATAGTATTGATACCTTGGATCCATTTGTTGATGTTGCTACCATTGAACTTCAATTTCCTCACCATAAACACTTATTCTGTTGGGTTTGATAAAAATCTTGCCTTCACAGTGGTTTTGATGTCTTTTGACATTGGTGGGATTGATTTTGAGTCCATAGGATATTTTTTGCTAGTATTGTCAAGTTTGTTTTGAGGGCTCTGCGGTTTGGCTAAGTTGTTTGTTTGGGGCTGGTTTACCAGTTCTAGGAGATCCTTGTTGTGGTATCATACGCTATTGATAGTCACAGGATAAACATGGTTTCCAATATATTGCCAAGTATGTCCAATGAGAGCCAGCTGATAACCTGCAGTTTTCTAGGAGTCACAAATCAAGAATGTTATTTCAGAATTGGCAACAACGAGTGTTATAGAACCACCCACGAAGACCCAAGGACCCTGAAAGATCTTCACCTCTCTTACGGTCACGCGTGACTCGGCCGCTTAGCTCAGATCAAAGGTATTCACCTCAATGCCACCAATAAAGACAAATTCGAGTGCAAGGACTGCCTAATCTGCAAAATAACCAAAAACCCATTCAAATCAACATCCACCTCGGCTTCCAAACCATTCGAACAAATTCATCTTGATGTCATCGGACCAATCACGCTGGAATCACATTGACATGATAAGTATATTCTGACCATCGTGGACAACCATTCTGGTTACATCTCAGGCATTCCCCTTCATGGAAAGAACGATGTCACTCCGATACTGATTGAAGTCATTGAGAAGCAAAGAAAGGTGAGTGGGTATTATCCCACCACGGTTTGTTCCGATGGGGGATCTGAATTTGTGAATGAAAGGTTAGTAACGTATTTCAAGGAGAAATACATTAATCAGTTGGTAACTGAACCGTATCACCCCAAACACAACGGCAGGGCTGAAAGGGCTAATCGGACAATCATTGAGAGTGTCAGATCAACCCTGAGTTCCGCCCACTTACCTTGAAAGTACTGGTTGGAAATTCTCAAATCCTGCTGCCTCAGTCTCAACCAAATCCCACAAAAAAAATGGGATCAGTCTCCCTGGGAACTCATCAAGAAAAAAAAACTTCCACCCAATTATCTTCAACCCATCAGTGTCATTGCGGTCGTGCTTAATCAAAAGAGAACAAGAGGCGCTAAATTTGAGCCAAAGGGAAAGGAAGGAAAGCTTGTTGGGTACAATCCTGAGTTACTCTCTTACCAAATTCTCATGCCAAATGGAGTGATTCTTCAATCAAAGCATGTGCGTTTTCTCAAGCACTCAGTGGATCAACTGGGAACCAAATCGACTATGGATCTTGATTTCAACATCAAAGAAATTGTGAGCGAGGATCCGTCATCGACTGAAGAGACTGTTGAGAACTTACCCGATTGGATGAACTACCGCAATCCACCCGGGGAAGTGGAATCTTCAGAAGAAGATCCGTCAAGCGGCGTCTCCAAGTCAGAATCAAGCTCAGAGGACGATCCAATTGGACCTCACTCACCATGCCAAACAGTTCAACCGTCCAAGGAAACTGGTGAAGTTCCAACCCGGAGAAGTCTCCGTGACAGGGCTTCCATCAGACCCCCTCAGCGATACGGATTTCACCATTATTACGAGCCAAAGACGTTCGAACAGGCAAGACGGTGTGAGGATGGTCCCAAGTGGGGCGGAACAATGAAGAAGGAAATGGACCAGTGCAAATCGCTTGAAGTATGGGAGGATTACAAGGGTGAAACTCCACTGAACCCGTTGGACACGACGTGGATATTGAGGATCAAGGATAACGCCCATGAAGACACCGTCAGTCACAAGGCACGGATATGCGTCAAGGGGTTCAATCAAATTCACGGACTGGACTTTGACGAGACCTTTGCCCCAACCGGTAAGATAGCCTCACTGAGAGCAATTCTGCTATTTGCCCTGAAAAACAGCCTGAACATCAAGCAGTATGACGTAAAGGTGGCATTTCTACACGCGCCTCTGGAAGAAGAAGTCATCATAAAAACAACACTGGGATGCCCGCGAAAATGCCAATATCTTAGACTCAACAAGAGTCTTTACGGTCTCAAGCAATCTCCCAAGAACTGGTAAGGCACCTTTACAGAGTGGATTAAGTCTGTAGGATTTGACGAATCAGACAGTGATCCTTGTCTTTACAAATCAAGGGATAACAAGTCTTTTCTTTTCTTCCACGTGGACAACGTGATTCTTGTCGGCCATGGCGATAATTTCAACGACAAATTCAGGACCAGATTTAAAGGCTTGCAAGGTCATGACCCGGATACGATTCTAGGGATTAAATTCAAACGATTTGCCAATAACATCTTGCTCAGTCAAACGACACATCAAGCACGGCTTGGAGGAACTTGGACTTCTTGAATCTAGACCTTCTTCCACTCCTCTAACCCCACACTTTCAGTTGAGCAAGGCCTCAGACGAAGATTTTGAGGGTTTCAAGAAACTAAACATAAACTATAAATCAGCTATAGGACTCCTCAACTATATTGCAAGTTGGACTCGTCCAGAAATTAGTTAATCTGTCTCCAGTTTGGCGCGATTCCAAAACAAACCCGGTCTAACGCACTGGAGGGAACTTAAGAAGACCTGGCAATACCTGAACCATACCAAACATTGGAAGCTGAAACTCGCGTACAATGAATCAAAGGAGCCAATCAAATACTACAGCAATGCATCCTGGGCCAAAGACCCAACAAGCCGCAAATCACAGTCAGGTTACTTATGCATGTCCTTTGGTAGCCTTGTTTTGTGGAACAGCTACAAGCAAAGAAACATCACATACTCTTCCACGGAGGCCAAACTCAACTCACTGCTGGACTTGTTTCTCAAGAGCAAGTGGGTGCGTCATCTGTTGGGAGAAGTCTTCCAGTCCACCCTGTCATTGTCTATGCACTACATCGACAACAAAGGAGTCGACGACAAACTAAGAAAGTTTGGATCCAATGCCAAGTCTCTTCACATGGATCTTAAAACCAAGGGGCTGAGGGAAGGACTCAAAGAAGGTTCACTACTCATACATTTAATAGACACCAAGAGAATGGTTGCTGACCCTCTGACCAAGGCTGTCAATCTGATACAGCTGGAAAAATTCACTAGTTTTATCTTTAACTCAATTGAGAATGATTTCCAGTTACGGGGGGTGTAAAGATGGATGCATAAATTCTTGTTTCCGCCTCTGTGGCAGCTTCATTGTCCCTGCGGGGGTCACCGCCCCCGCGGGTACACACGCACTGTGCTCAAGTCAAGCAGAGACTCTCACGGTGGCAGAGGGGGAAGGGGTAAAGGATCTACCACTACAAATCTGACTCAAGACCTGACTCAAGACCGACTCAAGACTATTGGTGTCTCCTTCATTCTATTTTCTTTTCTTTCTTCTTATTTTTTTCTATTATTATTTGTTCATCGTGCTCATCCTCAAAGTTTGACTCAAAGCGCTCACCCTCAAAAACTTCTCAACCAATCTTACGAGCCTCGACCATCTTCATAAGCATCATCTTTAAATTGGTAAGAAGATCTCTAACTGAAGATCACTACAACCCAGCTCATTGAATTCCATCACTTTGATTCAGTCCCGCCACTCGTCATGTCTTTCTCATTCCCTCTCAAATAGCCATAGGCTACTGGGGTAACATTCTTGTTGTGTTGGTCTCCTTAATCTTAATGAGTTGCTTCTCACGTCTACTCTCAGGCTTGTTTGTTCTAATTCCTATTTTATCATCATATGACACAGCTTGTTGTTTCATTCGTAAATCAAAGTTATAATAAATATAAATATAAATATAAATATAAATATAAATATAAATATAAATATAAATATAAATATAAATATAAATATAAATATAAATATAAATATAAATATAAATATAAATATAAATATAAATATAAATATAAATATAAATATAAATATAAATATAATATAAATATAAATATAGATATAAATATAAATATACATATAAATATAAATATAAATATAAATATAAACATAAAAATAAAAATAAATATAAATATAGATTCAAATATAAATATAAATATAAATATAAATATAAATATAAATATAAATATAAATATATATATAAATATAAGTATAAATATAAATATAAATATAAATATAAATTTAAAATTAAACATAAATATAAATTTAAATTTAAATTTAAATATAAATATAAATTTAAATATAAATATAAATATCAATTTAAATATGAAATGAAATAAAATAAAAATAAAATAAATCATAGTATAAAAGAAAATAAATCCAATAAAAATAAAAATGAAAATGAAAATGAAATAAATAAAAGAAAATAAAATTAAAATTTAATTCAAAATTAACAAATTAAAAAAAAAGTTGCACTAAATTCTTTCAGAATTACATTGGCCAAGGTTTTCAATGTAGGATTTGTGTTGATGCTGAAAATAGAATTCTTTTTGACTGCCTGCAGCTAGTGAACTAGTGGTTGAATGCCTAGCAATCAGGCTGTTACAGTGAATGAAGCCTACCAAACATTCAAAGCCCCTCAAGCCATCAACACTCAGCTCCTCAGCTGCTGATTTGGGTTCAGTTTCAATATGTTTGTTGGAAGCCACAAAACACAAATTTGAAACACAGGTGAGAGGCAGGAAATACCCTGGCAAAATACAAGAAACATACCTTTAGATTTGAAAAACAGAAATGCAAAGGCATCGGTGAAATATCACAGGTTGTTTCATAGATATTAAGGTTAATCTGACTTCAGATGTGCACTTTTTTCTTTTTGAAATTTGCAAACAATATTGAGATTCATCAGAATTGAGTTGTCACTCCTTGTTAAAATTTTTGATCACAAGTTTTAAGACTGGGGTATTCCAGTAAAAAAATGTTTTTATTTGGCATGTTTTATACATCATCATTTATAAGGTGAATTCCAAGTGAGTTTCAGTTCCATTTATGTGGAAGCTGAAGTGAATTACAATTTCTTCATTTAGGAATTACCAGTGAAAACCATTTTCTACCATGGTGAATAATGTGTGAATTATATTTTTTTTCAATGTAAACTTTGTTGAAGTCAAGATTCTTCATTTGTGAATAGATTTTTCCTTGAAAGGATTAAATGGGTCAGGAAATGGGACTGGATGGTGACTTAAAGTCACTGGCCAGCCAGAGACCTGAATTTGGCCCTGGTGAGCATGGCAGAATTCAACTTTAAATAAATAAAGTGAGGTTTAACACTCCAGTTTTAAAGCTTAAAGAAACCTCTCAGTCAAACAAGGTTGGTTTCAGAAAGACAATCAGATGATTGATCAAGACCAAAGTGGTCAGAGGAAGGGATCAAAGGAGTGCTTTACACAATCAAGAATTCAACCAAATGAATTCTTCTTCAACCAGCAATTCTATTAGTTGGTAATAAGGATGAGGATCAGGGGATATTCAAAAGATATATCCAGCTTTTTGATGATGATGATGACAATGATGAGACACACATAGAGATACCCTTATTTATCAATAAGAAGATTAGAGCGTTATTCAATAACACAATGGATGATGAATGAAAGCTGATGGGCAAAAAGGGAGGGGAGACCCCATAAAAATCAGTATGTCACTTGCTAGCAATTGCAATCAAGAGGCTCTAGGTGTATGCCACATGCCAAGCCCGGAAATATCTCCAGCCTACTATAGTGACATGTATGTACGTACACATGCTCCAAAAAGGGAAGCTCATAAAGGTAAACATGTATGTACACTCGTCAGGGAAACACCTGTGCCTATATAGAACAAACCTAGGTACATACAAAAACAAGGTTGAGAACCAAATCAGCCAATAATTGCATTCTGATTTGTGAGGAGAAGGATGGATTGAACCTCCAAACGCATAAAGCTAGCATACCAACCATGGAGGAGGATGGTTGAAGAAGGAGCAACATTTCAGCTCTCTGATACCAGGAACCTTGCAGTCCTTTAGCTACAGAGAGTGATAAAAATGCTGGAATGATAATAATAATTATTATTCAAATAATAAAAACTTAGAAGCTCAAATAAATGATTAAATAAGAGAAGTTGCAAGGTTTAATTGTTTTGGTAGTAAAGGTTTTTCAATATATTATAAAAGAGGGGCCACAGTATTTTACTACTGGGGATCTTTACAGACTAGCAACCCTCGTCAAGGGGCCTCCTTAGGCAGTTTAATAACCTTGGAATAAAGATGGGTGCCTTAGAAAGCACTTATTCCACTAATCGCCGGGCTTAAAAGCTCAAATGTCCAAGACAGGAAGGTTAAGAATCACTCTGAGCACTTTACCACGAAAATCCTGGAATAATTGGAAGGGTTTCAGAGCAGATGGGGTAGATTGCTTGACCAAACTTCAATGGTTGATTGTTTAATAAAGGTAAATAATAATACTACATACTAAGTCATAAATCACTTGCTTGTCCTCTTATAAGCACTTGATCAATAATGAAACGGTGTCTGATTGATAATAAATAATTCCTGGTAACTGATGTTGGAATAACGGATCCAAAGAGGTCTGTATAAATACCTTTTTGAGGTGATTTTGGTCTTCTCAGGGCACATAGAGAGGGTTCTGCTCGTGGGCTGAGACTGGCAAGCCAGTCAGGGCAAGATTAGCACGTCAACTTGGTGCTGTTAATCAGCTATCCTTAGATCTGCTGGATTTCTGTACTATTTTAGCCACAGGATCTGTTAGTCTGTTCTGGCGTAAATTTGATCATTCTGTACTCATCCTTCATTTGTACTATTGATATTGCTTTGAAGCGTGCAGATGTGGATTTTTACCAACTGTCCATCATCCGCTGATAGTGTAGATAATTTTTGATAATTTTTATGAACACTCCTTGTGGTGTTTTGTGGTCTTCAAAGATCAGGATCAGTGATTTATGTTATAATCCTTGATCTTTGATTTATTATTAAAAAATGTTTTAAACTTAATTTTCATTAATTTTATTTAATTTTTGATCTTTTTAGATCATTAGTCATGCATATGTCCGTTTTTTACATATACTAGGCAACCCTAACTAGGTTGTAGCTCTTCTGAGCAGTACCTGGTTGTCAGATTAGTCACGACTGATCCAGATGCGGCGATCAGTTAGTAAAGATGCGTGCGGGGTAGGATCCGCTGCGTGTGTGGCAGAATCAGCCGCTCGCGGGTCTCTAGTACGCGGCAATCGGCTGCGACTAGTACATAGGGATATGTAATGATGCAGGGCTGCGCGCGGGAATTGCAACATAACACATTTCCGCGTGTAACTCCTAAAACATACACAACACCTCAATTATGAGTGAATTTTAGGTGTAAACCCTATACTTGATAATACGTGTGAAGTATTGGAATGGCAAAAAAGTGCCATACTGGTGTTGTAATTTTTAGTACTTTTCCTTTTAATTATTTGAAAAATATAAGGAGTTTGAATTCAAGGGTGGGGTCAGTGAGTGACCCTACCTAATTTTGGGTGGGGAATCCATTTAGATAATAATAATTATGGATTTCTCACTCCTTATTTTTATAATTGAGATATTATTATTTTTCATAGTTTTGAGTTGCTTTTGACAGGTTGCTCTGTACATAGTAGCAAGCTGACACAACAGGTACAAATGGAAAAGCCATCACCCAGACATGAGTAACCAAGGAGGCAGGAAGATCCCACTCATTAATCTGCAGGGGCACCTAACTAAGGCAGTGACTACCTAAAAGAAAACTAACCCATTGAAAATATTCCATCCTCCTGGAAAACAACTTCAAATATTCTTAGTCACCCTGGACCCAAGAGGCCAATAGGCTTTCTGAAGGATGCCCCCTTAGAACAACACTACCATGTTGAATTTTGAAACAAAACCACTTCCAAAGTTATTTGCTCTTATTTTTTTGCTTTGTGTGAGGAGAAGATATACTCAGTTGATGTTAGTAGTTCTTTCTCATTGCCACTTGATCAATCTACTTAATATAAGTGTCAGAGGTCAATTTCCCTCAAAAAACTACATTGGTCAAATTCACACAACCAAGGTCTCTTTTGACCAGGTGTACCCAAAACTTCTGAAGGTGGTTGAAAATTTGGATTTCATAATAACTTGCAATGCCTCCAATGAATTTGCAAAAAAGAAACACGAAAATTACCTGAAAGGAAATGCCTAGTCACAATTGGAAATTCTTTTGGAGATTGTTTAAGGATTTTATATTGACAAGGTTGTCTTTCAAGTGAACTTGTGGTTTTTAACCAATGTGTTCTGGAATGGGTATGTTTTCACCATTTTCTTATATAAATAGAGCAGTGACTGATGACATGCCAATGATTTAGCCCCAATCATTATATATTTGCTTGGACATGCGCTTTTTAGGCCTTGACCACATTGAAAAGCAGAACTATATAAAATATTTCCTTGCGCCTGAAGCTTTTGTATTGATAACGGTAGATGAGATTATCAAGGGTTCTGAAAAAGGAAACAGTAGTAAAAGTTGGGACCCAATCCAACTATGTGCGCAGGCTGTGGAGTGTCTGAGCAAAGATATGTTGTAGACCTTATCTCTCCTTCCCAGTTTTTAAATGGGAAGGCTTGATTTTATCCTCCTGAAGAATGATATATCCTCCCCACTTTGTCCCACCATATTTGCTATACAAACAATTATGTGCAGTTGGAATCAAAAGTGTCCAGTTGTAATAGAGGGCTAGGGTCAATTGTAAAAAAATGAATAATAGAGAATACAGCATAGTTTTTTAAGATGATGGGTTGTAAAATGGATGGATAAACACCATTGATTAAAAATGAATGTCAGAAGTAATCTATCCAACTGTCTTATTGAAGGAAACTGAGATAAGGAATGAAAAGGGGTGAACTTACTCAACATGAATTAATTGATTTAATTTACTTTAGAAGCTTTCTATTCCATTATTGTCTTCTAAAATTTATTTCAAGGGTTTGATAACCATTCAGACTTATTCTGCAAGGACTCAAAACTCTTGAATGAAATTCTGGATGGGTTGTATCATTTTGTTTGGAGATTGCTAATTTTTTTATCCATGTATACGTACGGAAAGCTAATAATGTTGGATTGTTTAGCTTTCAAAATTAATTGAGATGCTTTCCCCTCTTCACACCAATTCCTGAACAATTTGCATCCCTAACAACAATTTTGACAAGTTTTAGAAACACTGCAGGTTAATTTAAGAGGTGTTTGCACCAGTGAAAATTAGTCCTGGAGGTGCTTTCACACCTCAAAACTAGTTGTGGGGGTTGTGAACCCTCCAGAATGGATGTTCAGGTTTAATAACCACTCCAGAATGGTTCTAAGGGGGTTTTGAATACTAAGGAATGGGTCTGGAGGGGTTGTAAATGATAAAATTTTGATGTAATTCCTCAGAAATGGAAACCAGCAGACTATGGACAAACTTTAGAATCATGAGAGATCAGACAAAAACTGAGAAGAAGGAAAAATGAGAAGACCAAAAGCTTTGAGTTATTTAGCAAGTAAGAAGAAGGTCAGATGGCATAAATTGTTGATAGCATGTAAGTTGATAGAGTTCAGAAAATGGAGATGGAGGACTACAAGATTGAGTTAGTTTGTCAGAGAAATCATGCAAAAAAGATCTTAAGGATTATATTCTTACCAGGCATAAGTTAATTGACGGAGAGGAAAGTCAGAGCAGAGTAGGAGTGTTGAGTTGGGGAGAATCTGGGTTGAGGAGAGTCATCAAGCGGAAAGATGGGAGCAAGGTTATAGAAGGGGTCAAGATTAAAGAAAAGTAAGGAGACATTCAAAGAGACAGATAAAGAGTAGAGAATCAAAAAGAGGAAAGAATAAAGAGAGAAAGAGCGGACGCAAGAAGTTCACCCAGGTTGTCTCATGAAGTAAGAAGACACGGGTGGTACAGAAATGTCACAAGGACTCATCTCAGTTCATTCACAGAGCTACTGGGGCGGGTACAGAGTGAGAGTCAGAACACAGGATAAGATAACAATAATCTTAACACCCAAAGTGAATGGTGAGAGGGTAATCAAAAAGATCACTTGTTGGTCGCATCAAAGATTGTATTCTGGAGAAGTTGCAAAGAGGTTTCTGAAGAAGTGTTTTTGAGAGAATCCGCAATCATGGAATGACTTTGAATCAGACTGAGTGTAAACTTGTTGCTTGCATAATCTTCATGAAATCCTTTGGTTTTGATATCTATGTGTCTGGACTTGGAGTGTGATACAAACTTTTGGATCTTGTTGTCCAAACCCATATTTTCAATGTGTAGAGTAGGCTTGGGTTTGGCAATTTGATGGATCTTGCTGATGAGGTGTTTGATCCATTTGATTTTGAGGTAGCAGTGAGGTAATGCATTTAGCTCAGATTTGGTGGAAGAGTAAGTGATATTTATCTGGTGAGTAGAGTTCCAGATGACGGGACTGCCATAGTGAAGGATCATGTATCCAGTTTGAGATTTTCAAAGGGTTGGATTGTCTCCCCAGTTAGCATTGCTGAAACCTGAGAAAATTTCTTGCTTGGAATTGTACTTAATTAAACGTTCAAGATTTTTAGTTGTTTTGAGATACTTTCATACTTTCTTATCTTCTCTCCAGTGAGTCATGCCCGGTTTGGCATTAAACCTAGCCAGACTAGACACAGTAAATGTGATTTCAGGTTGAGAGTAATGAGCCAAGTGATTCAGAAGTCCAATTGAAGATCTAAAGTTGATATTAAGTTGACAAAATTCTGTGTGATCAACGTTGGAGGCAGGTTCAAGATTTAAGTTTTGAGTCAATGGGATATGGGTATCCTTACAAGAGGTCAGGCCAAGCTCTTCCAGACCTCTTGCGATGTGATTGGGTTTGCTCAAGAGGATTCTATTGTTTTTGATTTCCATGAACGTTCCAAGTATGGTGTTGGCGGGATGGCACAAGGAGTTCTTGAATTGTTTGAGAAATTTGACTTCAAAGAGGTTAGATTTGCCTACATGGATGAGATCATCCACGTGGAAGTAAAGGATTTAACTGGTTTTAGTTTTGAGATATAGACAGGGATCACTAGTCAATTCTTGATATCCTTGAGACTTGATCCATGATGTCAGAGTTTTGTACCAATTCTTGGGGGATTGTTTCAAACCATAAAGGTATTTCTTTAGCTTTAAGCAAGGAGATTTCCTTTCTGATCCTTCTGGATTCCTTATAATGACAGTTTCATCATTAGGGGCATGAAGGAATGCACCTTTTACGTCAAATTGAGTCAGTTTCATTTTATTCTTCAAGCCATAGATAAGAGCTACTTGGAGTGATCCAAGTTTGCCGGTTGGTGCCCAAGTCTTGTTATAGTCTATCCCTAGAACTTGGTTGAATTCTTGAACATGGAGTCAAGATTTATATTTGACAGGGTCACCGTGACAATTTTCTTTCACATTGAAAACCCACATTGTATTTAAGATGTTGTCTGGGGTGCCATGGTGCTCCTCCCAGACGTCTTGCAGTTCTATCAAATTTAATTCAGATTCAGAGGCTCTCTTCCACTTCGGCCATTCAGGACATTTGCGTGCTGCCTTGTAGGAAGGAGGCTTGTAGTAGTGTTGAAAACCGTATAATTGGGGTTTTCTTACTTCCCTTCTGGGTCTTTTAGAAGGAGCTTGAATAGGAGCATCAGGGACTGGCAAAGAAAGAGGAATGTCAGCCTCCTGGATGTCAAGGCCCTTGCTATCCTTTAGCTACCAGAGGTGATAGAATAAATAATAAATATATTATTTAATAAATGCAGCAAATTTCCGCCAAATATTTGGATTAAGCTTGTTGCAAGGTTAAGTGGTTTGGTTACGGTTTATTTTTTTTAATTCAATATGAATTAATTGATTATTATATATTTTTATAGAGGGGCCACAATTATATTGGGGATCTTTAACCCCTCTCTTCTGGGATTTCAGTATGGAAACACATAGTCCTGGTTACTTTGGGCTCTTTAGTTTAAAGGATATTTCTCCCAAAGATAATATGTATATAAAATACAAGTTGGAGTGGCAGGGCCTAGTAGCCAAGCTGCCACGACAGAGAAAAGGATAATAAAGATTACTGGTATATTATTAAATCCTTTGGGTATCTGTTCGAGACGTGTACTGATGGGTTAAACCTGTATACTGGGGTTAAAAGGTTGTTCAGCAGTTTTAATTGATAAAAAAGAGGTTGAGGACGGATATTATTGATCAGACTTAGCCATAAATCACTTAATTATCTCTTATAAGTACTTGATTACCTTGGCACGGTGTCTGGATATAAATATAACTGGGTCTCTGCCCATCAATATCCTCAAAAGAGCTCTTTATTTATAGCTTTGAGAGTCGCAATATTTTACTTCTGAGGGGTACAGGGGCTCAAAGGGACGGAAAAAAAGGCTAGCAGGGTAGCCAGGGGTAGATTTTCATGTGTTCTTGGTGCTATAGCACGGGTAGCATCTAATTCCCCAGGGTATGGGAATTATTCTACTTCATAATAGATATTATGACGTGTGAATAACACTAATCTGTCCCATTTATGTATTATTTAATCAATTATCCTTAGTAAACTTTCCCAGTAATTTAATAATTATATAAACAGACATTCCTAAGGACATCCTGATGTCAGTTGAGTTCTCATTATTTACTATATAACTGGAGTAAAAGTCATGATATTGATTTTACTTCTTTTTTTTGAGTTCCAGTTAATTGACTAAGATAATTACTTGAAAATATATGCCATGGCAATTCATGTAATATTTTTACATCATTAGTTTTCTTGATATTTCACAAAAATTTTGATGTCTAGAAACTCTCATAAAAGTATATAAAAATTATTTTAATATATTTTTCAAAGTTTTCATTGTATTTTCGACATTCTTTGTACTTTGAATTATATTAAAAAAATATGTATAAGGATTATTTAAGTATTTTTATATAATATTATGTACTTTTAGAATATCTGAGATACACAGAAACATTTATTACATATTTAGAATTTTCCCGTGTGGGTTGTAGCATGTTTACGCGGTACCTGAGCCTCTCAGGCCGCCTGTAATTCTGTCAATCCATAGTCCCGTGGCTGCGTACTTTTCAGGGGCCCAGGGATGCGTACACAACCTTGACGGAAATGACAGGGCTGTATCTAAGCCGCGCGCGGGTGCATTGGCTCCCGCGTCTGCGTGCTGGAATTGTGACAAAACACATTTCCGTCTTTAACTCCTAAAATATACACAAAAACTCAATTATGACTGAATTTTAGGTGTGAAACCCATATGTGAAACTGTGTGTGAAATATTTAATTGACCAAAAGCTCAATAGTGGAGCCATAGTATTTTGGTCTTTCTTTCCTTAATTATTTAAAAATATAAAGGGTGGGATTTCAAGGGTATGGTCAGCGAGTGACCCTACCTAATTTTGGGTGGAGAATACATTTCTGTAATAATATTTATGGTTTTCCTACTCCTTCTTAGGTTAATTGTAATATTTTTTTTATGTTATTTTTGTTACTTTTTCAGCTTGCTCTGCAATAGTAGTAAGCTGAAATTCGCCCACTCCAAGATATGGCCATATCTGAAAAAAATCTGGAGGATTTTGGGAGAAAATTAAGGGGAAAATTAAATTCATGTGTGTTTCAGTTCATTTTTCTGGCCCTGTAGTTCCTGACGTGTATTGGTCAATCAGGTATGTTATTTTCTGGTAACCATTCATCTTTGTCTGCAGATTCTCCTTTGTATCTTCCTAAGTAGAGTCCGACATCTTTTCCCTGTTTTCTCTTTTTCTTGTCTCTCAATATCCTTCTGAATTTCCCTTTTTCTTTCAAAGGGCCAGGTTCTATTGGGATTATTCCTGGAGGGAGGTTTTTTCCTTTTCTTGGTTGAAAGTGTTTTACTAGGCTAAGTGGAAATACTGGATGTTTCCTTGATAATTCTTCACTCAAGATTACTTCCACAGCATTCTTGCCATGCATCTTCTTGTTAACAAATGGTCCAACAAAGGATGGTTTCAGTTTTCTGTTAACTGCTAGATTTTTGAAATTGGTTGTAGATATCAAGAGCTTATCTCCTATTTTAAAGTCAGGTTCTTTATGTGATTTGTCCCATCTTGGTTTGTTGTATTCTACTGCTTCTCCTACACATTTTTGAGCATGATTAATTGCCAGATCAATCATCTTCTTAAAGTCAAGAGATGTTGGATGAATAGTGGCTAAGTTATAGTTTAAGTTATTTGTAGGGAGTTTTGGAATCAATCCTCTTTCTAGTATGTAAGGGGCTTCTTTGGTAGTAGAATTTTTACTACTGCTAAAAGCCATTTCTGGGGCTGGGAGTATGCTTACCCAATCATGGAAATAACCAACTGAGTTTTTGTATTCTAGACCAAAGCTACAGAACCTTCTTAACATATCTTTTAGGGTCTGTATCATTATTTAAGCTAATCCGTCAGTTTTGGGATGGTATGCTGTAGAAAATGCTAGAGTAGTACCCAGTATATCACGTAGATGCCTTCAAACCTCAGAGGTGAATTCCGGGTCTCTGTCACTGATTATAATCTTGGGTATACCCACATCAGCTAAGATCCTGTTCCAGAATAGTAAAGCTTTATCCATAGCACTATCTTCTTTGTGGTTAGGTAAGAATTTTGCCTTGTTAGAATATCTGTCAACTATAACTAGGACAGATTTATATGAATGAGTATCTCCAGGGGGGAGGCCTGTGACAAAATCCATATTAATGATTTCCAATCTGGTTGTAGGTTCAGAGATTGTCTGTAAGAGTCCAATCCTTTTTCCAGTAGTTTTATTAGATTTCTGGCAGGTTTCACACCTAGTATCATATTTAGTAGTGATTTCTTTCCATTCTATCCACCAAGAAGTTTCTTTTAGTTTCTCCAAAGGTCTTTCTGTTGATAGATGCCCTGATGAACAGTTTTCATGGCATTCCTGGAGTACATGTTGTATATGTTCTTTTTTACTTAGTACTAATACACTTGAATGTTGGTGTCTGTAGTACAGGAGACCATCCCAAAAGGTAAACCTTCCTTCTTTATAGGATTTAATTAATAAAGCAGGTAGGCTATTTATCAGAGCTGCTTCTGGGGTTTCAAATTCCATAATGGTAATTGGCAGCTTGATTTCAGGAGATTAGTTGTCCCTTACTAGGTTGAAGAAAGCAGTATCTAATTCACATAAGTGGATCCCCATTATTGGAGCATTTAATGCAAAAAGATTGATGTTCAGGATAGGAAAAATATCTTGATCTTCAGGGTCATATGCTGGATTGTTAGAGTCATTAGGCAAAGCATTCCTACTTAGACTATCAGCATTCTGATGTTTAGCTCCAGCTTTATGCACTATATTCATCTGACCTCTATACTGTTGTATAGCGATTTGCCACCTGAGCATATTTCTGCTGGAAGTTTGCATGATCATTAGAGTTCTTACAACCTCACATTCTGTGATTACTTGAATAGTGGTTCCTTATAAGTAATAGTGTAGCTTTTCTGAAGCCCATACTAGTGCCAAACATTCCAATTGACTGGCCCCATATCTCTTCTCTTTATCTTTGATCTGTCTAGATATGAAGAGTACTGGTTTCTCTAATGGTCTGTCTTTTTCTATCCTTTGTTGATGTAGAGCATCTCCTAACCCTTCCATGCAGGCGTCAATGTACAGTTTGAAGGGCTTGGATTAATCTTGTTGGATAAGTAAAGGAGTAGAGGTCATAGCTATTTTTAATTCCTTATAGTTTTTCAGGTCATAGCTATTTTTAATTCCTCATAGTTTTTCAGTCTCTCATGATTCATTACAAATAGAGTGTTGTTGTTGCATACTTCATACAGACTCTTAGTTAGCATAGAAAAATTTGGTAGGTATTTTCTTTAATAACTGCAAAAACTGATGAAAGACAGTAACTCTGTTTTTTTTGAGGCATAGTTCTATTCATGACAGCAGCTATCTTATTTTGATCAGCAGCTAGGGTTAGACCATAGACTATATGTCCTAAGGCTTTCAATTCTCCGTAGGCAGAGGGGCATTTCTTCATGGACACCTTCAATCCTGCTCTGGAGATAGTCTGGAGTACCAATCTTACTTGTTTAATATGAGTATCCCAATCATCAGAGTATATAATAACATCATCTATATATACCATCATCCATCCTTGTCTGATGTATGTACCTAGAACTTTATCCATTGTTCTCTGGAATTTTGATCAAGCATTCTTTATACCAAAGGGCATCCTAAGATATTCATATATTCCCAAATGACAGATTATTCTCATGAAATTCCTGCTTTCAGGGCTTATAGGTATCTGTTGAAAAACTTTAAGCATATCCATAGTAGTGATATAATTGGACTTGGACAAGTTTTGCAGAGCATGATCAATCCACGGTATAGGATAATAATCTGCATGAGTATAATTATTGAGAATTCTGAAGTCTCCTACCATTCTTGACATCTCATTATTCCAAGCTATGATTACAGGTGTGGTCACATCTACCTGCTCATTGTGCCCTACTTTCCTTAATACTTGTAAGTCTATCAGTTCTTGGATATGTTCCTCAATGCTTTTCCAGACTTAGGAATAGAAGGATAGACTGGTATTCTTAAGTTTGGAGGATAAGTAGGCTTAATGGTCAATGTTAATACCATATCATGTCCTTTAATATCACCAATGGGATGATCTTTATTACAGTAAGCATTTTGGTTCTCAAAGCAGACTGTCAATATATCTTTCTTATGTTCTTCAGAAATTTTCATATTCAGAGCTGCTTGAGAGAAGTATTCTTGATCAAACTCTTCCAAATTCTTCAGATAAGTACAGGAGGGGAAGTTAGATTGAATGGTGCATATCTTCAACTTCTTGTCCCAATTACCACCCTCTTTGAAGTATCTCCCTTTACTCTGGAACACATCTATACCATATAGACATAAGGCATCATTGCCTAGTATCTGGCAGTCACATAGTCCGTTGAGCAATACTACAAATTCCACTTGAATCCTCAAAGATCCTTTAGTATGGGGTAGTATTATATGAGCAGTGCATACTCCAATAGCATTCATAGTAGAGTTTCAAGAGCTAAACTTGTCTTTGGGACGGGCAGAAGGTGTCCTTTCCAATGGGGATCCCATTTTTTTAAGAATTCAGCACAGACACACAAGCAGAAAGCTCCACTATCCAGTAATAACCTTATAGGTCTGTTTTTATACAGTCCTGTTGCATAAAAAGTTTGAGCTATGGTATAACTTCTCCCACTCATAGGTTTAACTGTTAATGGTTTGACATCCGTAATATGTCTAGGAATTATGGTAGGATCCCATTTTTGGGGCAAACTGGAATCCCCATGGATGTTATTGATTTCTACAGAAGTGCCTAAATCTCCTTCTAGAAAGTTGACAGGGTTGGTCAGGATCAATTCACATTCAGAAAGATATCCTTCAGTATCAGCTATATCTTCATAGTTCTGATTCCCTTCAACCTCTTTCTCTCCTTCCAAGACTGCTATCTTTCTTTTTGGTAATGGGCAGTCTTGTCTCATATCCCTTTTCTTGTGACAATTCCAAAAAGTCCCGGGCATCCTCTCTTTATCCCTATTCTCATTAGGTTTCTTATTATCATAGTTATTCATCAGAGGAGGTTGTTCTCTGGTTTTTTTAATTTTGTAGTTCTCTTTGGGTCTAGAAACTGCTTTCTTGTCTAACCCATTCATGTCTATTACTTCTTCTAGCACATTGACTAGAGTTGGAAAGTCAGAATCCACACTCATCCTACATCTTACATTATGGTTGAGATTTCCAGGAAACAGGTTGGGGAGTCTTTCATTTACTTCCTCTTTATCAGCATCTGCATAGAAGCAATCTGGTCTTTTCTTCTGTTCCAAGTACCATTTGTGAGGCTTATCCTTGGAGGGGTCAAATGAGGCATTTTCAAAATTTTTCATCATTTTTCTTTTCCAAATTCTAGAAAAAAATTGTTCTTTAATGAGAATTTTCCAAGAACCCCATGGTAAGGATCCTAATTCTTCTCTTTTAATGATAAACCAGTCCAAAGCTACTCCTTCAAATATTCTGGGCAGCCTGACTACAGCTATAGCTTCTGGTAAGTCATAAGAGTAAATAGTGTAGTCAATAAATTTAATAAATTTATATGATTGTATCCTCCTTAAAAGGAGAACTTTGTCCATTCAGAAATAGGGGGTAACAGTTTGAGGGCTTTCTCCATCTCAGGGGTAGGAATAGGCCTGTAGGTGTCACTCCTATGCATTCCTAGTAAGGGTTGTGCATAAGCAGTAGTGGTATGTCCGGGAGGTTTTGGTTCCTCTGTGGTACTCCCCAAGGGGTTGGTCAGATGGAAATTTAAGTCTCTAAGATCATTCTTGATAAGATTAAGTTGCAGGTCCACTTTATGATTAAGCAGATCCAGTTTCTCACTAAGGGATAGACTGGATCTGTTTTTAGTGGTTACCAATTCTTCTTTTAAGGGTTGGAAAGACATATTAAAATCTTCTTGGATTTCTGATAACATATTCTCAATTGTTTTAGTCTTTCTGATCCTACCTTGATTAATTGTTTCCAATGATGGTTCTGAGCTTTCTTTGATCTCTTCCATTCCTACCATCATTGTTTGGTTATTAATCAATTTGGATACTACTGAGGTTAATTTATCCACTTGGTTATAAACACCGTCCAAATTTTCACAAACAATTTTGAAATTATGATGCATATCATTAGGAAAGAATTAATTACATCAGAGTTTTTTGGGGCTCAAAATAAGAGGCTAATTGTTGTAAAACTTTTTCCATTTTTGAACTAGGGATATTATCTGATCCCAATCTTTCTTTCCCTTTGGCTTTGGATGGGAAGATGATCTCTTCTTTCCTGATCCTTTGCCTTTCCTTTGGGCTAATTGATCCCAAGGATTCCATTTTTCTACATAGGATTCTACCTCTTTCCTTGGAATCATTTTCTGAACAGATATCTGGGTAGCTTTTTCCTGGGAGATTATCTTTTTCATAGATAAAATTTCCTCTTTGGCTTGGGCTTCTTTGAACTCTTCCCAATATTTCAAGTGCTCTCTGACTAAGTCTTTGATCCTGACTTCCTTGGCTAGATTCTTCTGGGGTGGCTTCAGGGAATCTTCTTGTAATGGAGGGTGGATTAATTCTACTACCTTCTGCGGCTCTAGGTTGGGAGAAGGCAGAAGTACTTGGTGCTGTTCCTTTTCAATCAACATTTGATTCATGGGTTCAAGTCCCCTCATGTTTTTTTCTATTGGTGGTCTCATGGTTACTGGGAGCTCCTGGCAAAGATCCATAGGAGGGAATTCTCCCTGAGGCCCTTGTCTTACGTCTATTCATATTTGAATACAGTGTTTATCACTTTCTCATCCCATAGTCCGGTGGCTGCGTACTTTTCAGAGGCCCGGGGATGGGTACACAACCTTGATGGAGAGACAGGGCTGTATCTCAGCCGTGCGCCGGTGCATTGGCTGCCGTGGCTGAGTGCAGGAATTGTGACAAAACACATTTCTGTCTGTAAATCCTAAAATATACACAAAACCTCAATTCTGACTGAATTTCAGGTGTGAAACCTATACGTGACAATAAGTGTGAAATATTTAATTGGACAAAAATCTCAATAGTGGAGCCATGGTATTTTGGTCTTTCTTTCCTCAATTATTTAAAAATATAATGAGTTGGATTTCAAGGTTTGGGTCAGTGAGTGACCCTACCTATTTTTAGGTTGAGAATTCATTTCTGTAATAATTTTTCCTACTCCTTCTTAGGTTAATTGTATTATTATTATTTTTATGTTATTTCTGTTAGTTCTTCAGCTTGCTCTGCAAAAGTAGCAAGCTTACATGAAGAGATCTATTTTTCATAGCCACCCATAATTTCCACCAGATCATAGCAAGCCCTCTAAGAAAAAGATTCAATGAATTCTGCATTAGCAGGAGGAATTCCAGAGTCTTTAATTGTTACTTTTTTGAGAGTTTAGAGATAGTGAACTACTCTAAGTTTACCATTACTTTTAAGGACACAGACAACAGGGCTGGAATAACTGGAAGTTTACTGTTTATATAAATCAGTGCAGACTTTTCTGTGGATCAAATTGATCAATTTTTTGAATTTAGAAGCAGGGATTGGAATATTTTTTCTTTTCCAAGGATTCTGCTCAACTAAAGCAATAATGGAAGGGAAACCATAGGATTTTTTCAAGAGAACTCTCTCTTCTTCACAGAAGGAAATAGAATTTTCCCTCAGAGATAAGAAATTCTTGATTAAATTTAAATCATCAGGAAGAAGCCATCCTTCTGGACTAAATTTGACCACCTTCAGAATTTCTTCAGTGAAGCAAACACAAGGCACACAGGGACCAGCAGGGGATCAAGATAAACCACTGTAAGGATCACAGGATCAGGGAGGAGTCGTGAGAGGAGGGTTAAGGTTGAGGGGAATGTGCCAATTGATGGGTTGGAACTAATATGCAACTGGTTTATACTTAGTGGCAAAAGATTAAATTTCCTGTTTCCTCCGTGTGTTAACCAGCAAGACCTGACTGCAAAAACTGAGACAAAGCTCCAAAATTTTCCATTTCCTATTTTCTGAAACTTCCTCAAAGGGTGATTTTTTCATAAAAGAAGAACAAAGGTACAATACATTTCTCACAGGAATGGAAAAAGGTAGAGTTTTGAGAAAAGTGGTAGAAGAAGGCCCTAGCGGTGCATAATTGCGGGAAATTAATTTGAACCCAGAGTTCCTCCACTAAAGTCCATGTTTATTAATACAAAAACCATTAGGAATAGAATCAAGATAAGGATCTAGTTTATACTAATTTAAGAGAGTAGACAAAGAACTAAAAGATTGAACAGGATTAAGGGAAAAAGGAAAAGAAGAAAGCACAGATTGAGAGAGAGAGGGAATATTTTTTTGATTTTTTATTTTGACATGTTTTTTATTTTTAATAATTTCTGGATCTGAAGAAAATGATGAGAAAAAAGAAAAATAAGCATCTGCGATTATAGTTGATCCTTGAGTTAAAGTCCAAGGCTGGGAAGAACTTAAACTATCAGTAGATCAACTACTCTGCTAAAAAGTGAGAGGAATTAGAAGTTTCCTTCTGATTCCCCTTTTGAAATGATTTAGCAGGATCACTTGGGAAATCACTTTCCCAATGAAGAGAATACAAGGAGCAGAGAGGAACTTCAATCTTCCTTCCGTCAGCATAGGGAAGAGGGATTCTCTCCCCAACTTGATCAGAAAACATGAAGGTAGCACCAAAGTCCATTAAAAATGGTTAACCCAAAATCATAGGTCCTTCCAAAAAAGTAATTCAAAAATGACATGTTTCAACAATATTTTGAACAATTCAAACTGAAACATTTTCATCAATACCAACTAACTGACAAGACTGATTCCCTAATCCAAAAACCATGGAGTTGAAGCTAACTGTAGGACTGAGCTTGATTTATGAGGCCATAGCATGCAAAATTAGATTAAGTTGAGAACCAGAATTGACTAGAAGAGAAACCGTTTTATTCAATTTTCAAAAAAAAAAAAGGAAGAAAAACAAGCGGAGAAGAGTACAGGTTGGAATCTGAGGAAGGATCAGTTCCACCACAGTGCTCAATCAACATTCCAGACAAAACCTTAAATTTGTCAGACCCAATTTCCACACGTTGACAAGAGACCCATATCTTCATCCCTTCAGCAACAGAGGGAAAAATTGACAGGAGATCAGCAACAGATAAATCAGAAATTTTCAGATCAAAGATTTTTTTTGTACCCCTTCCACAGAGTTGAGGTGGTCCTTAGAGATTCCCCTCTCAAACTGAACTTTTGGCTGGGTGGAGGGAGGATGCTCAGGTGAAGCAGGGAGTATGACAAGATCAGCAGGTTGGGGTGTTGCAAAAGGTTGAGGAGAAGTATCAGTGTGGTTTTAAAACTTTCCATCAGAGGTTCCGTTTCTATTTCCATTTCTTCCACCACTTTGAGCTCTCTGATACCAGGAAACTTGCAGTCCTTTAGCTACAGAGAGTGATAGAAGATACTGGAATGATAATAATAATATTATTCCAATGATAAACACGTGAAAAGCTCAAACAATGAATATGTTAAGAGCTGGTGCAAGGTTTAATTGGTTTGGTTAAAAAGGTTTTTCAATATGTTATAAAAGAGGGGCCACAGTATTATACTACTGGGGTTCTTTACAGACAAACAACCTCTCTTCAAAGGGGCCTCTTTAGGAAGTTTAAGAACCTTGGAACAAAGATGGGTGCCTTAGAAAGGGATTATTCTACTGATATGGCCAGGAAAAACAGCACATTGACAAAGACAGGAAGGAAAACACTCACTCTGAGAACTTTACCACAAAAATCCTGCAATAATAGGAAGGGTTTGAGAGAAGATGAGGTAGATTTGCTTGACTAAATTCAATGGGTTGATTGGTTTTGAGAAATAAATAATGATACTACAGAATAAGTCATAAATCACTTGCCTATCTCTTTATAATAACTTGAATAACAATGACATGGTGTCTGATTCATAATAATAATTCCTGGTAAACTGATGGGGAATAATAGGTCCAAAGAGGTCTGTAGAAATAACTTTTTGGAGTGATTATGAGCTTCTCAGGGTGCGTAGAGGGGGTCAGCTCTTGGGCTGAGGCTTAAAGGCCATTCAGGGAAAGATAAGCCCGTCCATCTGGTTCTTGTAATCAGCTGACAACAGATCTGCTTGATTTCTGTGCTATTTTAGCCACAGGATCTGTTAATCTGTTATTGCGTAAATGTGATCATTCTGAACTCATCCTTTATTTTTACTAATAATATTGTTTTGAAGTGGACAAATGTGGACTTTGACTGATTTTCCATCATCTCCTGAGCAGGTAGGTAATTTTTGATAATTTTTATGATGATTTATAGTATTGTTTTGTGGTCTTTGAAGATCAGGATAAGTCATTTGGGTGTTAATCCTCAATAATTGGTTTATTATGAAAAAATACTTAAACTTGGTTTCTTATTAATTTTGTTTAAGTTTTATAGTTATTAAACTATTACTAATGCATATGTCAGTTTATTACATCTACCAGCTAACACTAGCTAGGTTGTAGCTATCTTGAGCAGTACCTGGTTTTCAGATTTGTCACGACTGATCCAGGCGTGGGGATCAGTCAATTCAGGTGCGCGCAGGATAGGATCCACTGCGTTTGTGGCAAAACCAGCTGTGCGCGTGACCTCTGTACACAGGAATGTTTAGCTACGGGTACTTAAGGTTGTGTAAGGACGCGGGGCTGCGCGCGGGAATTGTTTCATAACACATTTCTGTGTGTAACTCCTAAAATATACACAACACTTCCATTCTGAGTGAAATTTAGTTGTAAAACCTATACCAGACAATACGTGTGAGACATTGAAATTGCCAGAGAGTGCCATATAGGTGTTGTGGTTTCTGGTCCCTTTTTTATTTACTTATTTAAAAATAGAAGGAGTTGGATTTCCAGGGTGGGGTCAGTGAGTGACCCTACCTAATTTTGGGTGAGGAATCCATTTCTGCTATAATATTTATAGATTTCCAACTTCTTTTTCAGTTGATTTTATTTTAATTGGTTCTCTTACTTTGACAGGTTGCTCTGTTTATAGTAGGAAGCTGACATTCCCCCACTCCAAGATATGTCTATATCTGAAAAAAAATTCCTGGGTCTAATGCCTTCTGCTATCTCAGTAATTTCTCAAGTTTGTGGCTCCACGTGTTTAGGCAAAAACTCATCTTTATCAGCTGACTCTCCCTTGTATCTGACTAGTTAGAGTGTAACATCTTTTCCATTGATCCTGTCTTTCTTATACTTAAGGATCTTGCTAAATTTTCCTCTGTCTATTCTGGATTCTTCTGCAACAGGTATTTCTGGTGAAGGGGTATGTTCTCCCTCCCTTGGGTGGTAGTGTTTGATGAGACTTACTGGGAAGACTGGGTGTTTCCTAGAGAGTTCATCACTCAAGATTACTTCCACAGCATTTTTAAAATGAAGTTCCTTGATAGTGAAAGGTCCTACAAAAGCTGGTCTGAGCTTCCTGTTACCAGCTAGCTTAATAAGTATTGGTAGAAACTAAGCCTTGATCTCCAATCTTGAAATAAGGTTCTTTATGGGTTTTATCCCACCTCTGTTGTTTACACTCAATAGCATCCTGAACACACTTAACAGCATGTTTATTTGCTAGATCTATCATGTTCTTGAAATCAAGTGACATAGGATGGATATTTGTAAGCTGCTGATTCATGTTATCCTTGGGTAATTTAGGGATCCATCCTCTCTCCAGTATGTAGGGTGCTTCTTTAGTAGTGGAGTGCTTTCTACTGTTTTAAGCCAACTCCAATGCGGGTAAAAGACTAACCTGGTAATGGCAATAACCATCAGAATTCTTACATTCTAGACCAAAGCAATGGAACCTTCTGAGCATATCTTCTAGATTCTGGATCATTCTTTCATCTAAACCATCTGTCTGAGGGTGATAAGCTGTAGAGAAAGCTAAGGTAGTTCCTTGTATTTCATGAATATTTCTCCAGAACTCAGAGGTAAATTTGGGGTCTCTATCACTGATAATAATTTTTGGTACTCAAACATCAGCAATGAGTCTATTCCAGAATAAGAAGGCAACTTCCATAGCAGTGTCTTCCTTGTGATTAGGTAGAAACTTTTCTTTCTTTGAGAACCTATCTACTAAAACCAGGACTGATTTGTAGGAATAAGCACCTAATGGGGGTAATCAAGTTACAAAATCCATATTGATGATTTCCCATCTTTTCTTGGGTTCAGAAATCTTCTGTAATATACCAAGCCTTTTCCCAGGGTTCCTATTGGACTTCTGACAAGTTTCACAACTGTTAACATATTGGATAGTGTAATATCTCAAATTGATACACCAAGAAGTTTTTTTGACCTTGTCTAAGGTCCTATCAGTAGATAAGTGGCCGGAAGAGAAGTTATCATGGCACTCAGCCAGGATATGTTTGATATGGTCTATGTTAGATAAGACTATGACACTTTAATGCTGGTGCCTGTAGTATACTAGACCATCCCATAAGGTGAACCTTCCAGATTTGTAATGTTTTAGGAGAGGTTCAGGTAAACTATTAATCAGTTCAGATGGTGGAGAAGTTCTTTCCATAATGGTGATTAGAGTCTTCATATCAGAGCTTTAATCCTCCTTGATACAGTTGAACAAAGATCCATCTATTTCACAGATGTGGATTTTTAGAATAGGACCTTCAATATCAAGCATGTTAATGTTTAGTATAGGAAATATATCATTATCCTCTGGGTCATAAGCAGGTTTATTTGGATCATTTTGAAAAGAATTCCTACTCAAGCTATCAGCATTCTGATGTTTAGTATCAGCTTGATGAACTATGGTCATCTGGCCTCTGTACTGTTGTATGGCTATCTGCCACCTTAACATGTGCCTACTAGGGGTCTTCATGTTCATCAATGTCCTGAGAGCATTACAGTCAGTAATCACAGTGAACTTTGTGCCTTCCAAGTAGTAATGGAGTTTCACCAGAGCCCATACCAGGGAAAAACATTCAATTTGACTTGCACCATACCTTTTCTAAGTATCTTTAACTTTTCTTGTTATGAAGAGTATAGGTTTTTCCACTGGTTTTTCATTCTCTATGACTTCTTAGTGGAAAGCAGCTCATAGAACGTCCATGCTGGCATCTATATTGTCAGCCATGAGACATATATAGATGTCCAATTGTCTGCACAACTCATATGTCTACTTAGTACAGTGGTTAAGTAATGACTCAATGCTCTGCCTACAGAACACCCAGGTCTTGTGTTCAAGCCTCTATTGTGTCACTATTCTGATGTTATCAAGCATTTTGTATTTTTAAGAATATTTTATAATATTATTTTATAGTATGTTTTTAACCTAGATTTTATCACATAAAACTTTGATAAATTATATTATAATTTATGGAAGATCTTATAACTCAAATGTGAGTTGGAATCACCAGGATGCGTCCATTTAGATGCAAAATGAATGTCAATAAAGATTTCCCTCTGTGGAAATAATATTCTTTAATAAATTCCATTTACCATAACCCATACAGGGGTAAATTATTATTAATGTTCTGTTTTTCTCTCCTTCCAGCCTGTTTATAACTTTCAGGAACCCATACAGGCTGGAAAAGCGTACACACAGAGGCCCTTAAAATCAATTGGGGCATATAAAATCTGTGGGATCATCTGCCAAGAATGTACATACTAATATAAGCCATAATATGGTTAAGAGTATGGTCTTAATCTTTAAACACATGCCCAGAGAGATCTGTTTAGAGTTATATGATGATGCATACTTATTCTGAAGCCCTGAGAGCGTCCACTTGGCTGCTAATTAAGTTATTGGGATGATCTACAGTCTATATGATACCTGTTGGGGTGATTAGATTAAACTTTACATTGAAAATCACCCCCAATGAGTATGTAATTCCTGCTACTCATTGGGGAATAGTACAAGGGGCTCTGAGCCATTGGAGACGAAATCTAGGACAGTGGTCTACTCCCCTGATGGTCCCCTGAGTCCCCTGAGGACTCATGTTAATATAAAAGAGGAGGGTCTTTCCCCTATAAGTCCTTTTTCCTCATTGTATTTTTGAACCAGATATTACATAGTTAACAAGCCCATCAAACTTAATCAAGAAGTTTGACTGGGGCCTTTTAATTTAATATCACATCAATCCAACAATCAATAAGACAACTTCAGATTCGAGTTCAAGGTCCTTTTTGGAGTTGTAGCCCTCTCTGGCTACTATAAAGGGTGTGAGCTTCCAGGTGTAAGCAAATCTCCTTTGAGCTTTATTTATATAAAGCCAGGCCCCTTGCCTTTTATAAAGGTTTAAGGTGTGGCTATTTTGCTCCTAATACCGTAGTATTAGTTGAGTTGTACTGATATAAGCATTGAAATTAAGATAAAACTGACGTATAACACTTGTTATTGTGTTATTTTGCAGGTATTTGTCACAGCTTGTTACAGCAATAGAGACAATACTCAGACATATATAGAGCTTTAAGGTTTAGAATTTTCTGGCTGAATCAGTACTGGAGCTGAGGTCATAGTCATCTTGACTTCCTCATAGTTGTTTACTCTGTCATGAGTCATTTCAAACAAGGTGGTGTTCTTGCAGAATTCATACAGACACTTGGTTAGAAGAGCAAACTTTGGTAAGTAATTCCTATACACCACAGAAAAATGGACGCCACCTGTATGCAGGTGGCATTTCTGTATCCCATTGATATCTCAGGGTAATGTGATGCTGTATCTCATCATTAACTTTAAGCAGGTGGTGAAATATTGTGACTAGAGATCATCATTTGCTGAACTTCTATCTCATTAGTTCATAATAGATTGTCAAGGGAAAGCTAGATATGAGCAAAGCTGTTGCTTCACAAGTTGGAGTCAATGATTGGATCATGGGCTCTTACTCAACTCAGAAAGTTGAGGACCAGATTTCTAAGAAACAAAGTCAATGATTTAATTGCAAGGTCCTTGAAAAGACCAGTTTAAATAGACAACTAGAGAGCCCCTCAAAGGGGGCCTAAGTACTTGATGACTAATCAAGCATTGGCAGAAACTATATGGACAAAAGACAATGTGATCAACTATGGAGTAAGACAATAAGAAAGAATTCATAAGTTAATAAAGGACCAGGTGACATGTAGTAAGAAGATTCTGTGACAGAAGTGATCAAGGCTATCAGCAGAAGACATTATACTCCAACACACCCCGTTGCTGGTAGGCTTGAGACTGGGTGAGAAGGCAAGGAGGTATCACAGTGCAGGCTAACAAAATAATGATGAAAAGTATTAAGTTGGGCAAAATAAAATGATGGATCAATAGGCTTTCAATCATGACTTCAGGTGGTGACTGCCAAAACTAGTGAGGAAGCAGTTGCATTGCAAGTGTAAGTTGGATACTTGAGAGGCAGTCAGGGGAAAATGCGCAAGCAACGGCAGGCACAAGTTGAGAAGGCAAAGTTGCAGCCAAGTTACAATTGAGGACGGAGATAGATCAAAGTCGCAATTGACAGAGAGAGCAAAAGTTGCGGGTGGTTCCAGGATTGATATTGGATAAAAGAAAGCAAGATATGTCGGAACCAATCACATTGATGAGTGCAATAAATGTTTCAAAAAGAGCAAACAAGGATAAGGAAGCAAGAGATGAGTGGAGATAAATGCCGCTAGCAAACTTGAGGTTGAGATTGAAGGAAAATTGATTGGATTAAATGATTTGGTTGACCAAGCAAACTTGAGATGGCAAAGATGATGAGGGAGCATTTGATTTGCAATTTACAGAGAAAGTAGAAAAGGCAGATGAATCCAACCAACAACAAACAAGCACAACACCAACAAAGTTGCCAGACAATAAGAGCGAGGGACGGCCTGATGACAAATCAGCCGGAACCTTGGAGGGTACCGTTGTAGAGACTCCTGTGGGATTATGTAAATAATTTAGCAAATAGCTTGCTGGAAGCCATTGAAGGGGAATTTAGTATTACTTCTACTCCTTTAGAGTTTTAGTAACACTAAGAGTGGTTTTGAATTGCCTGCCCTTCTAGGACTATAGTAAGTCTGCACAATAATTTATTTAAATTAATGGCTGGTTTCTTTGAGACTTAATATAGCTCTCAGATCAGACCTTCATTGGTTATTACTTGTTATTGGTAGCGTTGTTGAAGAATGGACCAGATGTATTGGCTTATTGGTTAGTGGTTGATCAGATATGTGTGATCTTAACCAATATCCCAATATTAAAGGGTTCAAGGGTTTTATCAAAGGGGTGGTTCAGGAGAGGACCCAAGGATGGGTTTACCCACAGGGGGCAGGTTAGAGGAAAAAGTTTGGTAGTCCCTTTTTGTTTGTGCTCTCTTTCTTTGTAAGGGTTATTTATTGACTGAAGGGTGGTGCTTCTTTAATTTGGTGCTGAATATTTAGGTCACAGAAGAATTCAAAGCACATAGTGGGGTGGTTTAAATGGTTGATGAGGTTATAAAATTGGTCTTTTGATTTCCCCTTTTTTTTGTTACACTGACAGTCTCCTTTTTTTTATATATCTGGTTAGGACCACAGATGGTTGGGTGGCAAATGGCTGATGAGATGGGGTGATGGTAGTTTGTTAGGGTGATGGATGATGGTGGATACAACCTGGATAGGGCAGAAAGTCCCTCCTTAAATAGAAAATCTGTTCCTCAGGGGATGCTCAGGGCTGCCCCTGAGGGTGCCCTGGGGCTTCCCCTGTTACAGTGGGATACAGGTACATGAGACATTTAGCTGGTTGGACAAAAGACACTGCATGAAACTCTGGCAATTCTGCTGGTTGGACAAAAGACACTTCATGAAACTGAGGCAATTCTGCTGGTTTGAAAAAGCTGGTACAGGGATTTCATGCATGCACAGCCCTGCATAAACTGCTGTGAAGTTCAGATACAATATATTCATGTGAAGTACTGGTGGTTGGTCTGGTGCTACTTGTTTCTCCCTACATGTGTTGCTGTGCATCCACTGGTAGTTTGTAAGGTGCTGCATGGTCTTGGCTGCTTGCATATATTGCTGGATAGCCCTGTGGTACTTGTACTGGTGATTTGTTTGGTATCACATGCTTCTGGATACATAAATTGCTGTGTGGTGCTGAGGGTTGTTGGCACTGGTGGGTTGTTTGGTTACACATGGTCCAGGCTGCCTGCATGTATATTGCTGGGTATTTCTATGATGCCTTGTACTGCTGGTTTTTTGGTTTACACATGGTCCAGATTGCCTGCATATATTGCTGGGTAGTCCTGTGGTGCCTTGTACTGCTGGATGTTTGGTTTACACAAGGTCTTGCTTATGGTTCTGAGTATACAGATGAGGTGATTTGTTGCATGTTTGGTTGAGGTTTTATGGTGAGATGTTACTGGTATGTGTTTGGGGATTCCAACTATAACCATATGGCCTTTCACTAGTTTGTGATACCTGGGTGTGATATGAGCTGTCCACAATTTTTTTGGCTGTATCTTCTAAACCATGAGAGATAGAGGGGTATTTTTAGCTAAAAGAGGTGATAGAATAAATAATAAATATATTATTTAATAAATGCAGCAAAAATCTGTAAAATATTTGGATTAAGCTTGTTGCAAGGTTAAGTGGTTTGGTTATGGTTTATTGTTTCAATATGAATAAATTGATTATTAAATATTTTTATAGAGGGGCCAAAATTATATTGGGGATCTTGAACACCTCTCTTCAGGGATTCCAGTATGAAAACACGTACTCCTGGTTACTTTGGGCTTTTTAGTTTAAAGGATATTTTACCAAAAGATAATATGTATATAAAATACACGGTGGAGTGGCGGGGCCTTCTAGCCAAGCTGCCACAACAGAGAAACAATAATAAAACTCACTGTTATGTTATTAAAACCTTTGGGTATCTTGTTCAGACGTGCACTGATGGGTTAAACCTGTATAATGGGGTTATAAGGTTTTTCAGCTGTTTATAATTGATAAAAAAGAGGTTGAAGACGGATATTATTGATAAGACTTAGCCATGAATCACTTACTTATCTCTTATAAGTCCTTGATTACCTTGGCATGGTGTCTGGATATAAATATAACTGGGTCTCTGCACATCAATATCCTCAAAAGAGCTCTCTATTTATAGCTTTTGGAGTCCCAAAATTGTCCTTCTGAGGGGTACAGGGGCTCAAAAAGACAGTCACTAAGGCTAGAAGGGTAACCAGGGGTAGCCTGTCACGTGTTCTTGGTGCTATAGCATGGGTAGCATCTAATTCCTCAGGTTATGGGAATTATTCTACTTCATAATAGATATTAGGACGTGTGAATAATACTAATCAGTCCCATTTATGTATTATTTAATTAATTATCCTTAGTAAATGTTCCCAGTAATTTAATAATTATACAAAAAGACATTTCTACGGACATCCTCATGTCAGGTGATTTCTCATTATGCATTATATAACTGCAGTAAAAGTCATGATATTGATTTGAATCCTTATTTTCGAGCTCCAGTTGATTTACGAAGATAATTACTTAAAAATATAATTAATGGGAATTAATGTAATATTTTTACATCAGCAGATGCAAGGTGGCATGATCTAGGCAGTTTATGATGGGTATCAGCAAGCTGGCATGGACGGGATCATGATGAGGAACAATGGCCACATTGAAAGGCTGGGATTTTTTTGTTGATGAACAATGGCAGCTTGAAATAACTCCAATGGCTGAAAGAAAAAGCTTGCAGTCCATCAGGATGTGGAGATCAATGGGAGCATGATTGTAAATGGCGGGTAGATTGGTTGGATTGGTTTTTGAAGTTGTGAGTGATGTTTTTAAGGATGGTGGTGGTAACCAGAAAAATTTGGTGGATCTGGTCAGTAAGTTAAATCACATCCTTTGGATGAGATGGTTACATCCAATTGATTTCTAGAATTTTCTATCATTTGGAAACACAGCTTATCCTCAGTTTACAATTACTTGCTTCACAATTTCTCCAATTATTCACTTCTGTTTCTTATTTCATTCCATTCTGTTTCCCCATTTGATATCCTAGCTTTCTCCTTCTTTTCTTCTTGTCTTACTCATGATTTCAACTTGTATTCCCCAAGGTTTCTATTTTACTTCCTCCCAGATTCCCTGTGGTTTCCTATTTTTTCCTCCCTGGTTTCTCCCTGATTTCTTCCTGATTTCTCCCTGATTTCTCCCTGATTTCTCCCTGATTTCTCCCTGATTTCTCCCTGATTTCCCACAATTTTCCATTTTCCACCTATAAGGATAATCCCTCCAAATTTTTGGAAATTAAATAAAAGAATTTTTGGAACAAAATGTATCCTCATCATTTATCAAATTCCTTCTCACATGAAATTTCTGTTTTATCTACAGGTAATGGTTGATAAATTTGATTGGAATTAACTCCAAATTATTCAAATAATAAAAATAGAAAAAATTCATAACACTTGAAATATTTGATAATTTTTAAATTTGACCTTCAGGAAGATATAATTTTGTTACTAATATTATTGAATTTTGAGAGAAATATGCACACTGGATATCAACAGCATCACAAGAAATGATTTTTTTTTCAATCTCACGTTTAACTTTGTAAACTTTGAGATTCTTCCAATCAACTAAAAAATCCCTGTCAATTTGAAATGGAGTCACTTCCAAGACGTAACCTAGTATGCTCCCATATGGATCCACCACACTGAATATGGTTTTTATCTGACCCAAGAAGGAGACCTTATACAGATTATATGACAAATTACTGTTTCCAGAATTTAATTCTGTTTTTGATAATGCCATTTGATTCCAGTGAAGATGATTGTGATAGTTCCACCATGGTGAGAGATTAACAGTGTTTGATTCATTAGCACTATTTTTTTGATTGAAATATTGCCAATTTGTAGAAGAGATGGAATTCCTGAGATAATTGAGGAATTTGTAATAAGATTCTGGATTTTCATGGAAAGTATTTAGGTGTGGGATTAAATTTGACCTGGGGTATAATTCAAGGATTCTTGAAAGTTGATTTATCTCTGGTGGTTCACCTTGTCATTTTATCACGGAATTTAAATTTGAAAGTCTTCAGAACCTTTGAGCTATAGTAAGTGGTACTTCATCTGAGCTGAATTTAAATCATAGCCAGCATTTTTGTATTCTGTATATCTTTGATTGAAAAGAATTCACACACCAAAAACATTGTTGCTGGTAAACTTGTTAAATAGCCGATTCAAGCACCCATAATCCCAGGTAGCACATGAGGGGCCAGGCCCCCACCTTTGTAAAAGCTCAGGGATATGGGATGCAAGATTCTGATTTGGCTTTTGATTTTTCTCTGGAAAGAGCTTACTAAAAAGGTGGGGTTATTCTTTCCACTGCATGGTGAAATCAAAACCATTTTGGGAGCTTGTATTCTTACTAGTGGAGATTTCAAAAAAATTAACTAAATGGAAGGTTTTTTCAACAAAAATTTCTGGGAATGGAAATTCTTAAAATTGCATTGCAATGATGAAATTTTTAATTCAGACTCTATAAATAATAGAACATACTGAAGCCTTGAGACTTCCATGGATTGTTTCTCAAAGGTATTTTGGCGCTTTTGTTCAATCAAATGGGATTAGAGTAATCTTCATGACTTGTTGAAGTGTTTTCAGCAGAAAAGAACCAAAATTGAATTTTGATAAAATTGGAGGGCTTTGATTGGGGATATCACTAGTGTTTGGATCCAAAAATGAAACAGGTACATAATCTAATCAGAGAATGAAGAATATCCCCGCGTGAATTCTTCATTATTTTGAGCCAGAGTTTGTTCTCTCCATTTGCCTTTGTATTTTTATATATTTTGAATATCTTGCTGGGCATCTCTTTTCAAGTAAAAAAATTCTCTAGAATCAATTTTTTTTCACTCGGATCATCATTTTCTCCACTTTCATCTACATCATAATTTGATTCATCATCTGATGAGTTTGGTTCATTTTTCTGTATCTGTTTCCAAGAAGATTTTGGAAGTTTTGATTAGGTAACAGCATGATCTTTCAAGGCTCCAAGAATTATATTTTCCATTATGTCAAGGTTGGCCATTTTTTTGGCATCCCAATAAGGGAGTTCTTCTAATATTAAGTAACAGATAACATTGTCTTTGAATAGATGATCTCTGTGTGATTGAGTTTCATGTAACCATGAAATTACTTGAATTTTGTGCTCTGATAAATTTTTTGGGGCCAAATTGAAAGGCTCAATGTCATTTATCTCAGACTTTCAATGGTACAGAAGTTGCAAAAATTTCTTCCTGAATGACTGGTAAATCCTATGATCTTGCGCATTGCAAAAACATCTGAAATGACAGTGAATATACCAACTCTGATGGTAAATCCTGAAGGATTGTCATAGATCTTGGAGAAGTGTAAACCATTCAAAGGTTTCTAAAGTTCTCTGACTAGGAGGGTGATTATATTATTCAGTTGAGGACCAGTAGGCTCCTTGGGGCCAGGTATGATTCCTACAAAATAAATGTTTTCTGCTTTCAGACGTATTTCTGTTGTAAGATTCAGTCATACCATGGCAAAGGTTCCAAGAGAGGCATGAAAACTAGAATTGCTAAAAGCACCAAGCCAGTCAACATATAGGATCAATGAAAAGTTCCCAGGCTTTGAAAAAAAGGTGGAAGTTTCAAAAAGGTGGAACCCAGTCAAATCTTTTCAAATTTTGTGTGCATTTGATATTAGGGTCAGTGACACTTTTTTCTTGGTCAACCAAGTACAAGTACTCTGGAAAACAGAAATAAATCTCCAGTGAAGCATCCAGATTGAGATGCTTGAAGATGTTCAAAATTATGAGGGGAGTCTTTGAGCTGTTATTGGGCTGAAGGTTTTGAAGAGTATTTTGATAAATTTTTTAATTTTAAATATTGAAAGCACAAAGCAGGAACCTTGATACCTATGTACTCATTTGATGATGCAAATTCATGATGGATGTGATCACCATTGGAAGAATGATATGGTTTTGGTTTGGTATCCAGGGTAATATGACAAAGTATTGAGTTTAAAATATGGAAACACCACCTGGAGGTGAAATTGAAGTGGTATCATCTTGAGATTGGGCCACATTTGCACAGTTATTATCTAATGGATACCTTTTTTTTTTTGGTGATTTTGGGAACAGTGCTTGTGGAGAAACTAGTGTTTGTGGAGAAACTTGAGTGGAAATAAAACTTGTTGTGAATTTTTGATGCTTAGGATATCCAGAAGAGGTAAATGCCTTGCCTTGATGAGACTTCCAACTCTTATGCTGAAAGGGTGAGGGGGGTAGAGAATAATTTGAGAATTGGATGAGCTTCTGAATGATATTTTTTGAGACAAGGCATCCCATCTTGAATGAAATGAAAAGAATTTAAATTTTAGTTTTTCTATCAATCAATAAATAATAAATAAATGCATGTTCATTAACAGGAGCTGGATTTTGGTGGCTCTTAGAGAGATGGATATTTTGAGTTGATTGGGAAGGTGTTTGTTAAAAGGAGCCAATATTTGAGATTACATTCCCCAGCTGTATTGGTACTGGTTTCATTATTGGGGACTGCAGCAGAATAATCTGGTTTTTCTGTATTGGATGGTGCAGACATATTGATTTCATCTTCTTCTTCATCACTTTCTCAAAAAAATACATGCTGTTTTTTGGAAAGTCTTTCAGAGGACGATTGAGAGGCATATTGCTTTTTGAGGAGGTTTCAAATACCAATTCTGACCTCTTCTTCTTCAGGTAATTATTCACCCTTTTATATGACTGATACAAAAAACAATGGTAAACAGGGGTCAAGAGTGAACCTTAGTGGGAATGAATTACTGGAATCATATTTTTCACAGGCTTCAATTCCTTGACAAGAAATATCACAAAGAGAGCCAGTTGATGTTTTGTCCTTTGCAATTTTTTTCAATTTTTGACGTTTTTGTTTGTTACTGGAGAGGAGTTCCTGGCATGATATGAGAGATACTACTTAATTGTTGAGGAATCCACCAGTCTTCAATGGAGTAGGGGTTGGGAGTGTTTTGGCTGAATTGTATTTTTCACCAACAAATTTGTTCCAAGCATGATTTTTTGGCAGTTTTGAGCTAGGGGCAGGGGGGCTTTGGTTGCTGCAGGCTCCAAGCTATCAGGTAAATTTTTGTTATTTACATGGGCAGTTGTATTGTCTGTTAATGCAAGTGGTGCAAGAGTATCATTCACAAGGCAATTGCAAGAAGATTGAGTATTAATCATGATCAGATATATAATTTTAAAAGAGTATGATAAGAATGGAAAGTAGGATGTAGGAGCTGAAGATTAAAAGGTAGTGTAGTGAAGACACATTTAGTGGATGGTGAGGGGGGAAATGAACAGGTGAAGACGCTCTTTATATAACGGTGCTGGGGGATCTTAAATGTATTTTCTATGGAAAAATGGGATGAAAGAATTGATCAAAGTTCCTTGAAAAGCCTGCAACAATTTCTATTAGAGTATTTTCATTATTTGATAGTGGTGCGTCTATATAGCAGACAGAAAATTTATAAAAAAAAAACCAGTACAGAGACTGGATATACTATGAAGGATGAGATGTAGTCTGAAGATCAATCTGTTTACATACAATGTTGTAATTGAATTCTTAATCCTGCATGGCATGCAGATGATCCACCAGTGATCACCTCATACTCTTGCATTGCGGCCAAACACCCAGTGTAACTTCTCTCATGGAAATACCAAGTCTGGTGAATGGACTATTTCTGGGAAAAGGTCATCACAGGCAGTTTTATGCTCCCGTAGAGCATGAAACACCCCAAACACTGATGCCTGGTTTCCAGAAACTGGGCATCACAGGCAGTGGTAGACCCCTGTAGAGCATGTGACAATCCAAAGGTTCAAGCCCATTTTCCCAAAACCGGGCACCACAGGCAGTGCTTTGCCTGCCTAGAGTGTGAAACATCTCAAAGGTTGATGCCCGGTTTCTGGAAACAGGGCATCACTTTGGAGCCATGTTATGCCCCCATAGAGCGCAGAACACCCCAAAGGTTTATTCCCCGTTTCCAGAAACCAGGCATCAAACTTTGGGCTCTTTCATGTTCTACAGGGGTCTACCACTGCCTGTGATGCCCGGTTTCTTGAAAACGGGAATCAACCTTTGGGATGTTTCATGCTCTAGGAGGGCATAAAACTGCCGGTGATTCCCAGTTTCCGGAAACCGGGTATCAACCTTTGGGTTATTTCATGCTCTAAAGGGGTCTACCACTGCCTGTGATGCCTGGTTTCTGGAAACCCAGCATCAGCCTTTGTGTTGTTTCACGCTCTACAGGAACATAACACGGCCTGTGATTCCCTGTTCCCAGAAACTGGGCATCACCTTGGAGCCATTTTATGCCCCCATAGAGCATGAAACACCCCAAAGGTTGATACTGGGTTTCTGGAAACTGGGCATCAACCTTTGGGGTGTTTCATGTTCTACAGGGTTCTATCACTGCCTGTGATGCCCAGTTTCCAGAAACTGGTCACTACCTTTTTGGTGTTTCAAGATCTACGGGGGCATAACGTGGCTCCAAGTTGATGTCTGTTTTACAGAAACAAGGCATCAACCTTTGGGGTGTTTCACGCTCTATGCAGGAATAAAACTGCCTGTGATGCCTGGTTTCCAGAAACCAGGCATCAACCTTTGGGGTATTTCATGCTCTACAGGGGTATACCACTTCCTTTGATGCCTGATTTCCGGGAATCTGGGCATCAAAGGCAGTGGTATATCCCTGTAGAGCAAGAAACACCCCAAAGCTTGATGTCTGGTTTGGCATAACACTGCATGTGATTCCTGGTTTCCAGAAACCGGGAATCAACATCCATAAATTTAACTGGTTTCACAGAGTAAAAGAATGAAGTAAAGAAGGAAAAAGAAGCAGCATAATTTGGCTCCTAGATAGTGTGGTTTTTATGGCCTGGTAGAGAACATCAAAACTGGACCACCTACAAGACACATTATGCTGCTTCTTTTTTCTTCTTCACCACATGCTTTTACTATGTATAACCAGTTAAAAATATGGATGTTTATTCCCAGTTTCCAAAAACCAGGAAATTGCAGGCAGTTTTATGCCCCTGTAGAGCAAAAAAGACCCCAAGATGAAAAGTAAACAAAATCTGGTCAAGTGTGGATTTCTTTGTCGATTCCTTGCTTCTTTGGCTCTTCAGGGGCATGAAACTGCCAGAGTCAATACCCATTTTCTGTAAACCAGAAATCAAAATTATACAGAGTAAATGTATTTTATTCTTATCATCCCAGGGGATAATCATGTTAACCATGAAGTTCTTGCGCAACATTCAGGCCACATCCTCAACATAGAAACAATACAGGGCGCCCATCCAGGATAAAATCCCTGTGTAAACTTCTGTTCAGACAATCCTCCCCTGGGAAAGGATAAGTGATGAAACATTGGATTCACTCCCTTAGAATGCAGGCTTTACAAGATTAGGAAATCAAATGTGGGTGATGATCTTGCCATGTTATAGGGTATTGCAAGCTTGAAGCTTTATATAACTATCTCTTTGCATGTTGTAGCTAGCACTACAATGGTTTGCAGATTTTTTATTTGCTCAATCTGACTTTTATAGACCCAAATGTTCACTAGACACTGTGCAATGTTTTTTGAAGGTTTTTAAATCCAAATCCCAACATTGAAGAGGGGAATTTTATTGGAGGAAACATGCTGTAACTCTCAAAGGGGATAGTTTTACTTGTAACTCAAGATCTAGGTTCATTCCACACCAATAAATCCCTTTTCAGGGGTGGAGTACTTTACAAACTACAAGTTTAGTATGTATTTCACCCAGGGGTAAGCTCAGGAGGAACTACACTCTTATGTGTTTTAGTTTCACTGTGGCCAGTGTAGAGAACTCCCATTCTGTGAGAAGATCTGCAAACAGGCCTTTTAGAGACCCATGAGTGGAGTGCCTCACATAGTAGGCCAGGAACCCAAATTTGGACTGTCAGAACACAAGTGTGGTCCACCCACACAATAGGGTAGGAACAGGAATTTCAGATGGCACCAAGCCAACTGTGGTCCAGGCAATTCACCCCCTTGCCTCCAGGGTGATTACATAAGCCAAACTACCCCTGGACCACAGAGTGTTTTTCAACACACCTCACCTAGCTACACTCTCACTAAAGTGTTTTTCAACACATCTCACCTAGCTACAATCTAACTAGAGTGTTTTTCAACACACCTCACCTAGCTACACTCTCACTAAAGTGTTTTTCAACACACATCACCAAATTTTGAACACACCTCAACTAGGTCAACTCTCACTCAAGTGTTTTTCTAGATATCTCACCCAATTTTAACATGATCATGGATTAATTGGAGAAAAAGAATATCCCAAGAATGATGGTGGTGTTTTCTTGTTGGAAAAGGTTTCTTGGTTTGTAAGATTTCCTCAAGATAAGCTTCAATGGTCACAAAGACGCTGACCATTTTTTTCAAAAAAAATTAAATTCTTGAAATTCAGATTGCTTTGAGTCATAGAAAGACCAAATACTTTGGCTTGGATGGCACCAAGAAAGCTACAGAGGAAAAAAAAAGCATGGAATATTTTTCCAGAAGTCCCTCAACCCAAACACTACTGGCCTCCATCAAAGCTGCAGGGGTGGGGCTCAACATCACATGTGAAAAAATTGTTTTCATCATGGCATTTGTTCCATGATTGCTTTGATTTTTTTTAGTCTTTCTGTCAACTGATTTAAATCACAATTGTAACCTGATGGAAAAATTTGTGAAGCTTTTGATTTTTGTAATTTGAGTTTTCATGTATTTGAACTTCACTGGAGTTTACAGTTTCATTGAAGGATTTATTTGGTTCTTATCATGTTTGTTATTGAAGTACCAAAACAACTGATAAAATATGACTGGTCTGTGTCATAGTATTTTGATAAATTTGTGATTACCAGACTGTTTAGTCATAGCTATCAGATTTTCTAGTAATAACCTTTCACTTGCCATTTTGCTTAAAAAGATTGTGTTGATTTTTCCTGATTCATTTTGTACTCAACCACATGTTAGCCAATCATGTTTTTAGTCTATATAAAAGTTGGTGCTCTAAAGTGGAATTTATCATCCATTCATCTAATCAATCAACCAGATTTCCCACTCCTCATGTCCTCAGATCCATTTTGCTTGAAATTAAAAGCTCCTTTCATTCATTTCTCATCAACTTTTGTTTCATCATGGCTCAAGCTCTCTTCATTTTTTAACCTTTTAAAAGCCTATGTTCAAACTGAGCCAACAATCATTCTTTGAATTGGTCCACCTTCAATAGTCTTGTCAGCCACAAGACAATTAAATGTGTTCAAATTACTGAAAAACTCATATGTCTTGCTGGTATAGTGGTTAAATACTACCTCACCTTCCATTACCTGAAACCAAGGTCCCTAGTTCAAACCACCATTGAGAAAAGAATGGTTGCTGATCAAGAGTTTTGGAATTATATAATAATTTTTTTAATATTTATTTTATTTTATAAGTATTTTTTTATGAGTATTGAGTATGGAATTAAAACCTTGATAAGGTATATTACCATGATGGATATTAAATATACCTTTGAATAAGTTATGAGGACTCAGGTGCGTCCCAACTATCTATAAATAGCTTCGCAATAAGTTCCTTTCCTTTGGGAACAAGCTATATTAATCAATTTAAGCTATACTCTCCACTCTGTATAAACAAATCATATAATCTTAATATTATCTTCCTTGGGATGTGATTATACTTTGATAAACCCTTGTGAGCCTTGAATACGTCCACTCAGAAGTTCCTGAGCTTATTTTTGGAGTATATAACTTCTGGGGTATGCAAATAGGACCCTTATACATTGAAAATTCCCCCCAATGAGTACTAGTACCCTATTTCTCATTTGGTGAGATGTGATGGGGTTCTGAGCCCTTGATGAAGAAACCAGGGAGGGGATAGTACTCCCTAGATGATTCCTTGAGTCCCTTGAGGGCTCCTTTTTCCTTAAAAGAGGAGGGCCTTCACCCTATAGCCCCTTCCTTACCAGTTATATATGATGATTTATTTTTAAAAGAATACAGCAAGATTTAACAAGTCCACAAACCTTATTCCTAAGAAAGAATTGACTGGGGCTATTGAACTTAGTATTAAATTCAACTAAAAATGTTATTGGCAATTTCAATTTCAGTTGGAAGGTCCTAATTGGAGTAGTAACCCTTGTGTGTTACTAATATAAAGGGTGTGAGCTTATTTATAAGCAAAGATCCTTTGAGCTTCATCTATTTGGAGCCAGGCCTCTTAATTTCTATAAAGGTTTGAGTTGTGGATTTTTTCTCACAATACCTAGTTATTGTTTGAATCTGTGAGCTTTTCAGCTTTTGTTTGAATTTTTAAGTCAGAAACTGACTTTAACCTTGGTTTTGACTTATTTTTTCAGTTATAACCACGTCCCAATTTGGCAGTAGAGGATGCATCCCAAAAATTGGGGGCATCATCGGATTTTAGGACCTTCTAGAGGGTTTCGCCGGCTCAGAGTAAGAATTTTTGTGGTAATCTTTACCCACCTTTTGACTCATTTGTTTTTTTAAAAAAAAAATCAGAAAAAATAGTTAAATTATGACATATTTTGGATTATTGCCTTTAAGGCTTTTAAGCCATCTTGTGAGTGTCCAGTATTAGTGTGTGCGCCATCTCGAGAGTCTTTTTCTGATTTTAATTTTTGCATAGAGGTATAAAAAAAACAAAAAAAAAGAAAAAAAAAAGAGAAGGAGAGAGGGAAAATATAGTTTTGGACGGATGACGTGTTAATTGAGTAATTACCAATGGCGCATACTTGTGGATCAACAGACAATTGATTTTGAAGATCCTCTAACTCAGCAAAGGTATTGAGATCCTATTGGATACACTATCCAATATGTCATTGAGATAGCCTAAACCCAGTACTAAGATTGGTTTCCAAGAACCAGCCGTCATTGACCAGCTGCCAAAAAAGGAAACCCAAAACAGTAATAAAGACTGAACATATTGTTGATATTAGTTGCTGCAACCCCAACAGAAGAGAAAGGATGGCACTGAGTTGACCGGCGTTTTCCATTGCTCAATTTATACACAGAAATGTAAGTATATTTGCTTAAAAAATTTATTAAATTCTGTGTGCTAACATCTAATCTCCACGGCAGTGTAAAAGAAACTTGCTATCAACTCTTTTCTTCCCGCCAATCAAGGATGGGCAAGGAGTTTTGGGTTGTAGACTAGTACTAACTGAATCAGAGAAATCCAAGAAGGTAGAATAGCATCAACAGAAGGAATTGCGGCGCTGGCAACTGAAATTATCACGCAAAGTATGTTTTGATTTGTTTCCAGGCGTTGGGGCAGTAACTCCAGTCTGTCTGAAAGAGATAGAACCATCAAAATTCAATATATTTTTTTTTCAAATGGCTACAAGGAGCAAGGGGGCTGAGCTTATTCCCCCCCGCAACTTCATTCAGAAGAGAAGAAAACCCACCTCCAGCAACGTCAAAACGTCTGACTTGGCACAGCCAGAATAAAATAAGTTTTTTTTGAAATGGCTACGAGGAGCAAGGGGGCTGAGCTTTTCCCCCCCCCGCAAATTCATTCAGAAGAGAAGACAACCCACCTCGAGGAACGGCAAAACGTCTGACTTGGCACAGCCAGAATAAAATAAGCTACCTGGAAGCGGTAGCTGCAAACAATGAAGAGAACCAGGTAAAATTCTTGAAACAAGCACTGGCAACGTACAGGGCCCTCATCAAGTCGTTGTGGAGGGACAGGTTGATGCAGGAGACGGAATCTTAGGATCAAACCCAAATAAAGAGGCCAGTAGTGCCAAAACCAAAGGTAAAGAGGAAATTACCAGAGGGGGCAAGCCCACAACCAGTGGCTTCAGGCTCCCAGGAGCCTTTAAGGAACAAGAGCCCATCCCCTCCCCTGAGTCAAGGAGCAAGGAAGAGGAAGAGGAGGGAACACAGGAACTTTATTTATGGAGAAATGATGAGGATGGCCTGGTCTCTCCAAGAAGGCTTCCAATTCTTGGAAGAAGAGCCAAAAGAGCCAAGAGGGGCTGAGATTTTCCCTAGAATCTGAAATTTGGCTAGAAAAATTTCGAGATATTGTGTTCAATGAAACACTTCTTATTAAAAAAGCAGTAGTTCATACAAACAAGTAGTGTACAGAGGGCTTTGCAGCCATAGATAAAAAGTATTCCTGCATTGTTTCAGATAGCTTGACCTTGGAATCAATTTTGGCGAATTCTGTCAATGCTATAGAAGACTTCATGAATAAAACAATAGAACTAGACTTAAGGAAATAACAAACAGGAGAATTGAGTAATCTGGATTAAAATTTAACTAATATTGATGATACTCTGAAAAATTCATTCCAAGAATCCACAAGTATGAAGAGAGATGTGAGCTCATTAACTTCAATGGTTTTACATCTGAATCATTCATTGGAAGTTTTAGAAAATAAGTTTGATAAAAAATTGAGTTCTGTCAAAGAGGATGTATTGAAGTATGAACTGATGTCAGAACAGAATCTAGAAAAATTGAGCACCAAAATTGATAAAGTACATGAGAAACTAGAGCACAACCATGAAAAGCTTGTTGAAAGATTGTTATCCTTTTCTCAAACTAACAACCGTTGTGTTCTAGGATCCACAGCTCCACAAGTAAAAGTAAAAATAAGACTGTTGCAGAAGACAATTATCTGGTGCAGGATTCTGGTAAAGGAGAGGTTTTTAAGCAAATATTACAGGGATTGCCAAAAATAAATGAATGGCCTGATTTCTCTGGGGAGGGTGAATATGATCACACTGGATTTATTTCATGGATTGACACCCTTAAAGAAGACAATGGATTTCCTAATACCTTAATTACTATTAGATTGAGTATTCTATTCAAGGGGATAGCATCAGATTGGTATAGAGACAGAAGAAGTGCAGTAGGGGTACAAGACTGGGAATTTTGGAAAAGAGAAATTAACTCCTAATTTGCCACTTCAAATTGGAAAAGAAACTTCTTGAGTGCATTCAACAATGATCAATTTTTGCCTGGAATGACACCACCAGCAATTCGGGTAACCAGGCAAAGGAAAAGACTTAGAGCATGCAACCCATACTTGGATCAGGATATATTAAATTCAAATTGATATCCCTAATGGATGGTGAAGTTTTGATTGAAGTAAAGACAAGTATGAAGACTACAGAAGATTGCTCAAGCTTGATAAACATACTTGAAGATATAGTAGAAGAAACATCTCTAGGTAGAAGAAGATCATATGTTCCTAAAGATGTTCCCATGGAAAAATCAATCAAAGCAAAACTCCCTTTGAGGCAGAGTCTTCAGACTAATGATCTTTCTTTCTATACTTGTGGGAAGACAGGACATACCTCTGGAACCTGTCCCCAGAAGGCTAACAAAGTCAATAACATAGAAAAAAAGACTAGTGAAAAAGAAGAAGTTTCCTATGAGTCCTAAAATGACCATAGTGAGGCAGAAGATGATAACCTGATTATAGGTTGCACTCATTCTGTTAATGCATCAAATGACTTAGTAGAAGTTTCATTCTGTGATAAATCCTGTGAATTTCTTCTAGATTCTGGTGCTTTTAAATCTTTAGTAGGCAAAGGGTACTTAGAAAAGTTGTTTCCACAGTGGGAAAAGCACTCAATAGAGATACCAAAGATAAAACTGCAAAGATGTTCTGGTACTCTGGTTCCCTTAGAGACGGTGAAGGTTTAATTTTTCCTTAAGAAACTGGCTTTAGTAATAAAGTTTATTGTGATTGAAAATATTGAAACAAAATATTTCATAGTTTGCAGTGACTATATGAAAAGATGCCAGATCAGTCTGTTTCATGAGAAAATTTGTTCATGCTTTACTATTGGAAATAGCACAAAATTTTATTTCAGCAACTCTGGTGAAGATTATTTCAATAACATTTCAAAGGAGAGTTTTGAAAAGGAGCTCATCAGAGATTCAAAAATTAACAGATCCTTGACATAGAAACAAAGGAATGACCTAGTATCTCTTCTATTTGACCATCAAAAAGCCTTTGCAATTGCAAATGCACATTTTGGTTCTATAATAGGACATGAAGTAAAGATCACTTTTACAATAGATAGACCATATCCCTCAGCTCTCAGATAACATCCGTTCCCTTCTAGCCCTAGGAGTAAAGAGGCATTGAAAGAACACATAGATACATTGTTAAAATTGAATTTAATCTGGAAAGTAGGTGCAAATGAGGATATAGATATCACCACACCTGTTATTATAGCCTGGCACAAGGGTAAATCAAGGATTTTGGAGACTTCAGGGCATTAAATTCCTACAAAAACCCAATAGGTATCCAATGCCAATGATTGTTGAATCCTTGAGTAAATTGCACCAAGCTAAGAACATTTCTTGTATGGATGTTCTCAAAGGTTTTCATCAGAATGTGGTAGACCCAGAAAGCAGGAAGTTCCTAAGGATAGTGCGCCACTTGGGAGTGTTTGAATACCTGAGAATGCCTTTTGGTATTGAAAATGCTCCATCGCACTTTCAGAGGATGATGGATTCAGAGTTTCATGAAGAATTAATGCATAACTGGTAAATAGTTTATATAGATGATATAATTATATTTTTGGAGTCATGTGATGAACACAAAGTAAGAATTTCTATAATACTGGAAAAGTTGATCAAGATGAATATGAAGATATCTTTGACTAATTTCTTGTTTGTATTCAAGAATTGAAAGCTCTAGGTCATATTGTGAGTGGTTTGTCACTTGGTATAGATCTGGCCAGGGTAACTGCTGTCTTGTTAAAAGCCGTACCAAGTAGTGTTAGGGAAATGCAAATTTTTTTAGGTTTTGCAGTTTATTACAGACTGCACATTAAAAATTATGGGAACATAGCTTCCGGTGTTTATAAAATATGCAGTCCAAATGTTTCATTTGAAAAGACTAAAGAATGGTTACAGGCCCACAAACTACTGAAGACAAAACTGACAAGTGAACCTTCAATATTTCATCCAGACCCTAACAAACCATTCAAGCTTGGCGTAGATGCATGTATGGGAGGACTTGGAGCTGCGTTGCACCAATTAAAAATAGTTGATGACAAACCAGTTGAAGGACCAATTTGTTTTATATCAAGACAACTTAAAGATATTGAAAAGAAATATGGTGCTTTGCAGTTAGAGTGTCTTTGTTTAGTATGGGCCTTAGAAAAACTGTATTATTACTTGGATGGATGTCAATTTGAAGTTATAACTGACTTTAAAGGGCTTAAATCATTGCTGAACTTGAAAAAACCCAACATAAAAATGCTGAGGTGGCAATTGCAATCCAAGAATGGAGAGGCTCTATGACAATAGTTCACAGGGAAGGATTGATACATAAGAATGCAGATGGTTTTTCACGTTGGGAGCTACCTAATTACATCAATAACCCTGCATATGACCCTGAGGACACTGTGGATACATTTCCTATCATGGCCATATCCATGAGCAATTTGGCGCAGAGCGTCTGCAATTCTGTGTTTGACAACTATACTAATAATAAGAATAATTCATTAATAGTAGAAATTTTACAATCAAAAACTAATAGGCAGGACTTAGTTGAATGACTAGACTAAAAATGGAAAAAAGAACTGATTGATGGTAGATTGGTGCTTTTGGACGGGTTTTTGTATCATAAATCCGCCCACTGCTGTTCTTTAGTGTTTAGAAAAGGTGAACATATAGAATTATTGATGAATGAATTAAATGACAACATCTGTGCAGGAAATCTTTCTAAAGAAAGAACAACAGACAGAATTGAGAAAATAGCTTGGTGACGGGGTTGGAGAAACATGGTATCAGAGTACTGTGATTCTTGTGAGAGGTTCTAAAAGGCCAACAGACCTACAGGAAAGAGATATGGACTTTTGAAATCCATAGAGGAACCAAAGGAAAGGTGGTCCACTATCAATATGGACTTTGTATCTGGACTCCCACCTGGAGGGAAAGAAAATCATAATTTTGTACTAGTGATAGTAGATACATTCTCAAAGAGAGCTAGGTTTCTACCGCGTTACAAGGATAGTTCTGAAATTGATATAGCTCCATTATTCTGGAACAGCATTGTTAGTGAAGTAGGTTCCCCACAGAACATCATTAGTGACAGAGACCCTGAATTTACTTCTGAATTCTGAAAAAGTTTGTTTGACCTAGTAAGAACAAAATTATCTTTCTCAAAAGCTTACCACCCGCAGACTGATAGTCTATCTGAAAGAATGATACAGACCTTGAAATACATTATAAGAAGGTATTTTGCTTATGGAAATGATTTCAAGGACAACAATGGCTATACACATGATTGGGTATCACTATTGCCAGCTTTGGAATTTGCATAGAACTCTAGCAAGCATTCTACAACCAAAATCTCACCTTTTGAAATGTAAAGGGGCTAGATTCCACATATGCCCCGGGACATGCTCCTTAGCAAGAGTATTGTCTCAAACCCCTCTGATGATTTTTATAAAGAAATGGTGGTTAAAGCTGAGAAATTTGAAAGAAAATGTGTTAAAGAAGCAGTGAAGTACAACAAAAGTAGATGGGATAAAACTCACAAAGACCATGAAATCAGACTTGGAGATATGGTCTCAATTTCAACTGGAAACTTTTAAAACAGAGCAGGTCAAAGAAAACTTAAGGACTCATTTTTTGGACCATTTTTTGTAAATGCTTTACATGGAAAGAATGCAGTGGAAGTCATTCTGAACAAAGAATTTGACAGGAAACATCCAAAATTCCCAATTAATATAGTGGAGAAGTTCATACAACCTACAGAAAAGTTTGCATTGAGAAAGACCCCTGTTGTTATAATCCCGCCCCTGGAACAGATTGAGGATGACCTACCTCGCAAGATATTGAACCATAAAGTCATTAGGAAAGATGGTAAAGATGTGAGGCTTTATCTGGTGAGGTTTAAGAACAAAGTTTCTGATAGTCATTTATGGCTAGAGGCTAAAGATATTAAAGACTCTGATATAGTATTGAGAAGTTAAAGAGCCTCTAAGAGAGGTAAAAATTTCTCTGAAGAGTAATCTTTTCTTTTGGTGGTAGGGAGTGTCAGCCACAAGACAATTAGGTGTGTCCAAATCACTGCACAACTCATATGTCTTGCAGTTATAGTGGTTAATTACTAAACTCACCTTCCATTACCTGACACCAAGGTCCCTAGTTCAAACCACCATGCATAAAAGAATGATTACTGATGAAGAGTTTTGGAATTATATAATAGTTTTTATAATATTTCTAGTATTTTTTAATTATGTTTTTATGAGTATTTAGTATGGAACTAAAAACTTGATTATTTATATTATCAAGATGGAGATCCAATATAACTTTGAATTAAGTTATAAGGACTCAGGTGTGTCCCAACTATCTTTAAATAACATCCCGATAAGTTCCTTTCCTTTGGGGAAAAGCTATAGTAATCAATTTGAGCTATACTCTCCACTTTTTATAAACTGGTTAATAACTGTTAATATCTTAAAAGGTTAAAAAAAAGAGGGGTTTTCCAGGCATGAAATCAGTTAAGAAAAAGAATACAAGAAAAAGAGCAATAAGAGAGACACAAAAGATTTGAAAGAAAGGAACAAAAAATGAGCAACTGTATGAGACTGAGCATTTGACAAGTTCTGCAATTGATAGATTTGAGTGGAAAAGAATTAAAAGAAGTCAGTGGTGGAAGACTTTGATAGAGATTTAGATGGAAAGTTAGACTTTGATGATTAGAATCTGATAGCAACAAGTACAAGTCTTACCATTCAGAACTCAAAATGAGGTGAAATTGAGAAGACAGATTCAAGGAGATTCAAGTTGTTGAGTTGGAAGATTGAGAAGAAAAATAAAAGAGAAAGGAGAAGAAGAAAATAAAAGAGAATCAAAGAAAGAAAGAGAAGATTTAGAGAAGTGTTTGTCAAGTCAGGTTGAGAAGTGAGTTGTGATGAGGTTGAGTGGGAAGCATTCTCTGGATGAGTGTTGTGATGGGGTTTAGTGGGAAGCGTTTTCAAGATCAGAGTTGTGGTCATTATCCCAAGTGATAGAGCCAGAAGAGTCGTCATGTTGAGGAGGAAGAGCGGAGAAATTAATTTTAAATGTTGCAGTCAACTTGTGACGGTGAAAAGAGATGGGCAGACGTGACACAGAGAGAGTGATAGAGAAAGAGAATAGGAGGAGGAGTGGAAAGGAAAAGGTGAGAAACAGAGAAGGAAAAGGTGACAAAAATAGAGATAGAGTCATTTATTTGACACCCCCAGGGACTTCTAAGACTGGATTTGGAGAAGACATAGAGGGATTTATTAACTGTAAGATAGTGATGAGGGAGCAGAAGGGAAAAGATTTAGTAAGCCCATTGGCCTTTGTGTCAGTAGCAGAAATTAGCTCAATAACAAGATTTTTAAGCTTAAGTTCCTCTCAGAGAGCTTTAGTTTTTATATCAATATGACATGTCTTAGAGTTACAACCAAATTTCTTGAGTTTATCATTGAGACATTTTTTTTCAATAAAATGTTGACTTGGAGTGATCTTTTTTTTCCAGAGTTTGGCTACTAGTCCTCACTTACAGCTTGCTTCCAGAAAGGAGTCAAAAAGTGGATTGACTTCAGCTTTAGTTGTGGAGTGAGTGACATTGAATTGACAATAGCTGCTTCAGGAAATGAGAGAATCAAAGAGAAGTGAACAGGGAACTGATTTGGAATGCCTAGTTTCCAAGTTATCACTCCAAGTGGCGTCGCTATAGAATTGAATTTGAGTGTTGGTACGGTTGATTTGTAAGGTAAGTTTGAGATCTTTTGTGGCCTTGAGGTATTTCCAGCATTTTTTAACTTCTCTACAGTGGCAAATACCAGGCTTTTTGCAGAATCTTGTGAGACTTGAAACAGAAAAGCTGAGGTTGGGACAAGTTAAGCAGGCAATGTAGTTTATGAGGAAGAAAGAAGAACAATAATTTATATTTAAAGCTTTGAATTCTTCATGTTCTTCATTTTTAGCCAGAGTTAGGTTGAAAATAGCAGTGAAAGGTATAGGGGCCCGTTTTCAATCTGTCATTTTTAGCTCCTCTAGTTTGTGTTTGATGTGTTTAGGTTGACACAAAAGAATTTTATTGCCTGTACGCTTGTACTTCATTCCCTGAATTTTATCAGGTTTTTGGTGACTGTAATTGGGAAATTGTTTGATAAATATATCCTTAAAATTATCCCTAGGACCAACAAGGATAAGATTTTTGACATGGAAGAAAATAACTGAGTTGGATATTGAGTGGATGTATAAACAGGGATCATAAATTGATTCATGGAATCCTTTCTCTTGAATCTAGGACGTAAGAGTATGAAACCAGTTTTCTGGAGCTTGCTTCAGGACATAGCAAGATTTTTGCAGAATGAGGAAATTGGGTTTTCTGTTTGAGCCTTTGGGTATTTTGATTATAACTTTGTTGGATAATGGGGCTTGAAGAAAATAGCTCTTCACATCAAACTGAGAGATAGGAAGAGGATGAAATGTACCAAGAAGTAGACCAATACAAAGAAAAGCCGTCTTTTAAGTGGGAGAAAAAGTGTCTTGATAGTCTAGGCCATAGATTTGGTTGAATCCTTGAACGCATAATTGACTTTTGTAGAAAAGAGGTTCACCATGGCAGTTGTCCTTAAGGCAATACACCCACGTAGTATTAAGAGGATTACCTTGTTCTGGACCGTTATAATCCTCCCATACATTGAGAGCTTCAATACCATTAAGTTCAAGTCCATAGAGTTTTCCCACTTTAGACTGTCAGTACATCTTTTAGCTTCTTTGTATGTTCTGGGAACGCAATAGTGGTGATACCCATATTTCTGAGGGGGATTCAAACTAGATAAATTTCAAAGAGTGTAGCTGGGAACAAGCTGTTCCGCAAGTTATTCAGAAGGGTCAGACTCGGAGTTGGCTTGTAATTTGTTAAGAGATTTGGGGGAAAAGCACTGGTGAAGGAACATGATTGCTGGTTGCAAAATCAGAATTGATAACGTTGATAGGGACAATCAGAGGAGACAATCTTGATGGGTAGTCAAAGAGGTTGTCATCCATCTTAATTTGAAGATATTATTTGGTAGCGTTAGAGACAGAGGAACCCTGGGAAAGATCATTGATTTTGAGAAATTTAACGAGTTTGGAGGAAATGATAGAGTTGTCAGGTTTTAAAATCCAATATGAAAAAAAATTTGGGTTGTAACCCACAAGGGTGCCAGGAAGTCCATGGTCCTTGAATTTCTCACCGTGATTGATTTTGTTGTTGAGATAGGCCACTTTGGACCCTATGGGGTGAAAGTATTTGGTGGGAAGAGATTTTCTGGTGAAGATTTGGTAAGAAGAGGGGGAATGGGGAGTTTTTGGAATTTGATTTAAGGTGAGATGGGCAGATTTGGAAACTTCTGCCCAAAGATTGGGCAGAAGTGTGGAGCTTTGAAGGATGGCCCTCATGGATTCAGTCAGCGTTTGGTTAGCTCCTTCCACGTTTACATGGTGTTTGTGATGATATGGTTCAGAGATTAAGTGTTTAATAGAATTGATCTTGAAGAAATCCTTGAGTTTTGATGAGGAGAATTCTCCACCAGGATCAGTGCAGATGGGGGCAGGAAATCAATTTTGTTCTTGCTTCTTGTGATTTAAGATGATTTTGAGTTGAAGAAAAGCATCAGAATTGTATTGAAGAGGAATTTCTGAGATTTATCCAGAAAAGTTATCAATGATGGTCATGATTCAATTCATGTTTTTTTGAGAAGAAGGCTTGATAGGTCTAATCAAGTCTATATGGATTTGTTTGAAGGGTCTAAAAGATAACCTTGACATATTTTTGAATGGTTTTTGGGAAATTTTGGAGAAAACACAGTCTTTTCATTGGAATTCAGAAAGATCTATGGAGGATAAGGAAGGAAAGAGATTCTTGAGAGTGTACAGGCTAGCATGTCCAAAAGATTGGTGCAGGGGTTTGATTTGATTTAGGTCTGGATCCTTAAGCAAGAGGTAACAAGAAATCAAATTGTTGCCAATTCGAGAAGGAGGATTGAGAAAGAACAGATTCTCTTGGATGAATCCTCAAAAGGCCAGTTGAGAATTGGTGAAGAGGAAGAATTGATTATTGGAAGATGAGAGATTGCAGTTCTTGGTAGAGGTCAGTTTGCTGGGGCTGATTAAATTTACCACAAGATCAGGGAAAAAAAGGGAAGTTGCCAAGAGAGACGGAAGAGCCTTTCCAAGATAGGTTGACAACCCCTTTACCCTTGATAGGTAGTCTAGCACCTTCTTTCTGGTGTTGATGAAGTTGTCAGAAATCTGCTCACTGAGATGAGTAAAGAAGCTTTGAGAATTGAACATGTGGAAAGAGGCCCCAGAGTCAATGATTATTTGATTGAGGGGATTAATATCTTTGATCCACGTAGTAAGAAGCACCACATAATGAGCAAATTCTTAAGATTTGGACTGAGAATTGAGTTGAGCTCTCCCAAAGACTTGTGATTCTTTCCACCAATTGGGAGCAAGATGCTTGTGAAGATGCCAACATTTGTTTTCAGGATGATTGGGGGATTGAGGATTTTGGTCTCCCTTTCTACATCTAAGCTCTGCTGGAACAGGTTTCTTGGTTGGCAAAGATGAAATGAGAGCAGTGTTTCTGAGGTTGGATTCCTTAGATTTCAACTTGGTTTTGTTGTCTAGTTGAGTGATATGATTAAGGACAAGATCCATGGTGACAATCTTATCTGAATGCATGATTTGCTGGCGGAGAGAATGGAGAGATGGTGGTAATTTGAAGAGGAGGAGATAGGAAAGAATATTGTCCTGGAGATCAATTCCAACATCAACCATCTTTTTAAGGGATATCTTAGTATCAGTGATGAAAAGATTAATTTTTTGGGGCTTAAACTGCTGATACAGGACTTCAATGGAGACTTGGGCTCAATTAACAGTTTGAGAGTAAGAAAAGCGTTCTTTTATTGTTTTCCAGAGAATAACTGTATTAGACTGAGCATTTGAAAAGTTCTTCAGTTGATGGATTTGAGTGGCAAAGACTTAAAAGAAGGCGGTGGTGGAAGAATTTGAGAGGGATTGAGATGGAAAGTTATACTTTTATGATTAGAATGTGATAGCAACAAGTACAAGTCTTACCATTCAGAACTTGACATGAGGTGAAAATGAGAAGTCAGATTTGAGGAGATTTGAGTTGTTGAGTGGGAAGATTGAGAAGAAAAAGAAAAGAGAAAGGAGAAGAAGAAAAGAAAAGAGAATCAAAGAAAGAAAGAGAAGAGTTAGAGAAAAGTTTGTTGAGTCAGGTTGAGAAGTGAGTTGTGATGAGCTTGAGGGGGAAGCGTTCCCCAGATGAGATTTGTGATGGGGTTGAGTGGGAAGCGTTGTCAAGATCAGAGTTGTGGTCATTATCCCAAGTGATTGAGCCAGAAGAGTCTTCATGCATCATGTTAAGGAGGAAGAACAGAGACATGAATGTGAAATGTAGCAGTCAACTCCTGAAAGTGAAAAGAGATGCCCAGATGCGACAGAGAGAGAGTGATACAGAAATAGAATAGGAGGAAGAGTGGAAAGGAAAAGGTGAGAAAAAGAGAAGGAAAAGGTGAGAAAAATAGAAGGAAAAGGTGAGAAAAAGAGAAGGAAAAGGTGAGAAAAAGAGGAGGAAAACGTGAGAAAAAGAGAAGGAAAAGGTGAGAAAAAGAGAAGGAAAAGGTGAGAAAAAGAGAAGGAAAAGGTGAGAAAAAGAGAGATAGAGTCATTTATTTGACATAAACCAATCACATAATCTGAATATTATTTTCCATGTGATGTGATTATACTTTCATTAACTCTCCTGAGCCTTGAAAGCGTCCAATCAGATGTTACTGAGCTTATTTGTAGAGTATATAACTTCTGGGGTATGCATTTAGGACCCTTATACATTGAAAATCCCCCCCAATGAGTCCTAGTACCCTATTTCTCATTTGGTAAGATGTGATTGGGTTCTGAGCCCTTGAGGAAAAAACCAGGGAGAGGCTAGTACTCCCTTGATTATCCCTTGAGTCCCTTGAGGGCTCCTGTTACCTTAAAAGAGGAGGGTCTTCACCCTATAGCCCCTTCCTCAACAGTTATATATGATTATTTATTTGTAAAAGAATATGGCAAGAATTAACAAGCCTACCAACCTTAGTCCTAAGAAGGGATTTACTGGAGCTATCAACCTTAGTATTAAATTCAACTAAAAATCATATTGGCAATTTCAATTTCGAGTGGAAAGTCCTACTTGGAGTTGTTGTCACAACTGCCCCTGGCGTGCACGGGGCTGAAGGCACAGGCACTACTACTCATAGAACTCAAGGATGATTGATTGGATTTCAATGAAGTAGATGAAAGGAGGATTACAAGTGATGAGAAGAGGAACAATGAGCAGACCAGTCCAGGAGGTTGTTGAAAAGAGAGTTGTTGAATCCTATAAGAGTAACACCAGGAAGGGGCAAGGTGATATGAGTTAAGCAGGCTAGGTGAAGGTTGTCTTGTGCTGAGATGACACCTACTGGCAGAGGGACTAACCAGTAAGAAGTAGTATACTAATTCCTTGGGGGGAATTAGTCAAGGAGGGAAGGAGAGGCCAGTATATGTGAGAGCTGAGAAGGAGGCCTTGAGGGATGAGTGGCTGGTGTTGTAGGTTGGAGTTCCCATGGTATTACATGTTGACTTATTGGGCTGGAGGCTGCAGTTGACTAATTGGGTGATGGGCCTGTCCAGGAATGTTTGACATGTACTGATCTGGAGTCCTGGGAGTATGGGCTGAACAGACAGTGGAGAGTATGTACTATGTATATACTAAGTGTAGTATGTACTAACTCATATACCAATTGGGTTGAGGAGTGATGAAGGTTGTACCAAGCCATGGAGAGAGTGAGAGGTCCTGAGAAGGTTGGCTGAATCACATGACAGGTGAGGTGTACATGGACATAGAGCTTATACCATACAGGGAGAGGGTGAAGCTGGTGGAAGAGGATGGAGACTGCAAGAGATGCAGAGGTAGTACTATCTGGTGGAAGGTACAGGAGTATTGAAGTTGGGTTTAATATGAGGGTGAGTTTGATGAAGAGATTGGATTGGTTTAGTTGAAGGAGTGTCAGAACTACGGTTATGACAGTTGTGACCCTTGTGTGGTACTAATATAAAGGATGTGAGCTTATTTATAAGCAAAGCTTCTTTGAGCTTCATTTATTTGGAGCCAGGCGCCTTACCTTCTATCAAGGTTTAAGGTTTGGCTTTTTTCTCATAATACCTAGTTATTTCTTGAGTCTGTGAGCTTTTCAGCTTTTGTTTGAATTTTTTGAGTCAGAAACTGACTTTAACCTAGGTTTTGACTTATTATTGTTAATTAATTCATTTCTAATATTCATTATTTCAATTTCACAAAACTCTCACCTCTCAAGTCGCGCGCCTCTCTCTGGGTTGCGCAACTCTCTCTCTCTGGTCTTACACGTGCCTTGTTTTTCTTTTCATCCCAATCACTTTCCATTTTTTCTCTCCTGATCTCTAACTCTCAACAACCTCTTGACTCAATCTCTTTATCTTTCCTTTTTCTTTCTTCTTCTCATATTCTTTTTCTTTTTCCTCATTTACTACTCACAAATTGCACTCAAGATCGACTACTCTATCAAAATCATTGTCTATCCTGTCTGGTAAGATTCTTCTATTTTCTCCTTCAAGATCATGACTACATATCTCTGAAAATCAATGACTCAAGCCATTGCTTCAGCCTGTATTTCTTCATGACGCCTAAGCTCTAGTGTTTGTCCTCAATTGTCTTTACTGTTGATGGTAATATTATCAGCTTGATGTTTGTTTCTTTTCTTTTATTCCCTCTTTTTCTTCACTTGTCTCTTTTCTATTCTTCATTTTGACTGCTTTTTTCAATTCAGCCCTCTAAATACAGAAATTCAAATTTAAAATCCAAAATGGTTAAAAGCCAAAAGCTCAATAAGCTAACTGTGATGGAGGGATCAAGCACGTTAACAACAACAACTTTTGATGGCTTCACTCAAATCATGCTGAAAGCAGCACTCAAAGCAATACCAATTCTTACCAAAGAAAACTACTCCATATGGATGGAAAAACTAGCAATACTCCTAGAACTAAAGAATGTTAAAACGGCGTTGGAAGATGAAAACAAAGAACTAAGCAAACTCAATGATATGGAAGTCTGAGTTATAATTCTTTCCAAAATTGATTCTGTACCGCACACTAACATAGTGATGCCAACAAACATCAACTCGGCAAAATTACTATGGAAAAGCATTAAGGAGCAATTCGGCTCTTCAAAAACAGCAAACAGGGCAAGAATCTTTAACGACTTTCTGTATCAAGAATTCAATACAGAAGACATTCCATTCTTCATTACTCAAAAAAAAATTCAATAAAAAAATGGTAGACGCAGGGATAGACTTGGCGGATGAAATTATTTCTTATCTTCTTCTTTTTGAATTCCCTCCTCAACTGAACTCTTTCAGACAACAAATCATTCATTTGGACAAGGAAATTTCGGTGGAACTTGTATTAAATCATCTAACTCAATTGAATAACGAATCCCAAGAAAAATTGAAGGAATAAAAACCTCTCAAAACAGCCCTCATAGAATTGGATTGCCCAAAATTTCCCGTTCCAAAATATCAAAGGTGTAGAAGGGGATTCCATAATCCTAAATCAAGAGTCCATCCGGAAGAACAATGTTGTCACAAATACAAACACTTAGCACCAGATTGGTGGAAGGAAGAATGGGCTATGGGGCAAGAACAATTTGATTCAAAGGGCAAAGAAGTTGCTCATTACCATGCACTCCTAACCACCTGGATACAATGTGTTGACATTTATTATTGAATCATTCTAGATTCAGGAGCTTCATGTCATATTTTTAACTCCAAGGAGTATTTCACAGATCTCACCAAATCAGATGGCGAATCTATCAGTACTGGGAAGGATAGAGCTGATCTACCTATCAAAGGAAAAGGTACCGTCAAACTTAAATGGAAAAATACCAAAATTTCTCTTTCCAACTGTTTTTACATACTGGACCTTGTTGTTAATCTCATAATTCCAGGCAAGCTTATCAAAAATAAGAATTGTGTCCTTTGAGCACAAGACAGCTTTTTCCAACTGTTCCACAACAATCTAGTTGCTTTCTCAGGTTACATTAAAGAAAATCTGTTTGTACTGAATCTTCAAAAATCCATTGGAAGAGGCTCAAAATCTACCTATATAACTCAAAAATTGTTCTCCCTGGAAAAATCAAAAATCTTCATCCTTCTCTTGGTCACGCTAATCCTCGTCGCCTACAATACCTAATTCCTGAAATCAAGGAAAAAGATTTTGAGAAGTTCATGTGTGATGATTGCTCTTACTCCAAACTCGCAAAATATTCCTTCAAAAATACGTCATCAATTTCCTCCAAACCTCTGGAAAAACTTCACATTGATTTAATGGGTCCAATTACTCCCTCCTCCAGAAAAAGAATGAAATACATTCTTACCATTGTAGACAATCACTCAGGATATTTTTCAGCTATTCCCCTGAGATTCAAATCCAAAGCGGAATATCAACTAATTTCTATCTTAAATTTCAAACACAAATCCAGAGGATACTATCCGTTCTCTATCTGCTCAGAAGGTGGTGGGGAATTGAACTCAAAGTCATTCTCAGAATTTCTACAACGCCACTCCATTCAACACCTCTTATCCAAACCTTATCATCATGAGCATACTGGAAGGGTTGAACAAGCCAATTGAACTATTGCCAAAGCAATCAGAACCACCTTGAGATCTTCAAATCTACCTCTCCAATTATGGGCTGGAATAGACAAGTGGGTATGTCTCACCATTAATCACATTCCCAAATAGAAGGACTCTAAGGCGCCTTATGAGTTGTTTCATGGCAAAAAAATTCCAATCAGTTTCTTCCAACCTTTAGGCTCAAAAGTGGTTTACCTAGATATGAATATACCGCGTGGGGAGAAGTTCAGAGACAGAGCAAAAGCTGGAACTCTTGTGGGTTACAATACTAGTTTTCTTTCATATTGTGTACTAACTCCCAATAATTCAATCATATGTTCCAAGCATTTTAAGATCATATCTTCTCCCAAATAGACATCCAAAAACAAAGATAATCTATTGATAGAAGAAAAAGAAGAGCCGATTCAGTCTTTGGATGATTTCCTCTCCTATGTCAAAACCCAGCCATCAATTGCTAAAAATAATCAAGCCAATCAAATAGTAAATCCATCCTCTTCCAAATTGGATTCTGCTGAAATTTCAGATGAGGATGTCTCTCCTTCCTTATCCAGTGAAACTGTGAAATATCTGCAAGATCGCTCAAAACTCACTAAACCTCAAAGATATGGCTATCATCATTACTACATTTGCAAATTGTAAAAACAAGAAAAGAAATGTTCCAACTCCTCTTTCTGGGAATCATCAATGGATACTGAACTCGACGGCATTGAATCTATGGGATTATGGGAAAATTACGACGGACCCGAGCCAATTAATCCCTTAAAGACAACCTGGGTGTATCAATTGAAGGACAACTGTCATGGTGACCCGCTAATGTAAAAAAGTAGCTGTGGTGTCAATTTATAGAAACGGATTGGGAACTGCGTTGCGGCAGCGCACTCAGCATTGGGGGCAAGCGGGCTCAGCACTAGGGTATGCGGAGTGCTCAGCAGCAGCCGCTGTTTGGCTGCGCACCTGGTGGACGGGTCGGGCTCAGCATCGAATGCGGCGTGGGCGGCGATCCGCCCCGGAGATCGGATTTGGAAGGTAGTGCGCTTGACTAGGTTTGCGGGCGCGCCGGTTTGGATACCAAGGGGTGGAGCAATCCACAGGCTATGAAGGAACTGATGATCCGCGCGCTTTGCAGGAAATGCGGGCGCAGCAAGCAGCAGGGTCCGTAAACGCGAGGACAAGCCCCGCGGAACCGGGACAAGTGGGCAATCCCGCGGATGGGGGAAGCCGGACAAAGAGCAATTTTTGGGTGTTCTACGGGCGTCATGCAAAAAAAAGGGGGTTCTTTTCTATTTTTCTTCTCTGTTGGTTTCTTTTTTTTCTCTTTTTCTTTCTATCAGGATATCTCAAGGATGGGTGGTTGGTATGGGCATAAGCTTGATTTGGTGAGGGGGTGCTCTAGCCGGTTCACAGCGGGAACAACTAGACACCCCAGAATGTCCGTTCTCTTACTCTCTCTCTCTTCCCTTACGGTGGCGCGCGCTGGTGTTTTGGGTTGTTGTGTTTGTTGCAGGAAGGGTACGGGGAACTGTGTGGCAGTTTGTCTTGGGCGGTCCAGGTGCCTCTTTTGGAACGGCTAGTCACTTAGGGTTGCTCAAAAAGCAAGCGCGCGGGCGCGGACTCAATCTTGGACTCACTCTCTCAAAGCGCGGCCACGCACTTTTTTCTCAGAAGGTTAGGACCTCGCGCGGAGACATGTATTTTCTTAATGGAAAAGGGAAGCGCGGTACAAGCAACAAGAAGAGAAGAAAAGAGGAAAGGGAGAAGGGGAAAAGGGGGTGGAGATGCGCCTACGCCATCTTCATCATTTCCTCCATTTCCGCCCTCGAGGACGCCATTAAAGCCTGGAAAGACTCCAGGAGGTCGCGCCAGGATTCCAAGGATTGTGTGCTGGGGATTGCAAGAAAATTCCGAAGCATCGTGGTCGACCGTTCCGCGAAAGCTTTGAAGCCAGCTGCCGGGAGCGCCATTACAATCGGAATCTCTGGGATCTTGGGAGGGCTGGCTGGAGGAGCGGCCGGTGAAGATGGGGCCTCCGTGGAACCAACAGGGGGGCTCGGTCCAGCTGGAGGAAATGAAGGGAAAACAATTGGTGACAGAGGCGGAGGGGCATCGGGGGTTGTAGGCCTCTCATCTGAGTCCGCTGGTGGCGCAGGCAGTGTCGGCGGTCGTGGAGGAGGAGGAGGGGGTGCTGGCGCAGCCGCGGGTCTTCCAAAGAATCTTGGGTGCGGTACCTTTTGGTTCACGCCAACAGCGGCGGCCCAAGCGCGGTTCGCTGCGCGCCATTCCTCCGAAGTTTTGTATTTTCCCCGTTGCAGAGGTCCAGACCGGCAGAGGGGTGATGCCAAGTCGCGGCTCACGTGTGAAGCGGTGGGTGATGGAGCTTGGGGGCGGCGGGATGGAGGTAAATTGGGTGGTGTCCACAAGCCTTCCAAGATTGAATCGTTGTCCAAAACCACAAACAGGTCCGGACAAGCCCTCTTGCGCAGCCTGGGGCGAGAGCCGGATTGGGGGGGAGCTCAAGGGATGCTGTTGCTAAGCAAGCAGCAACAATGACCGCAACAGCAAGCTACACAGGCGCGTCGACCGTGGATGATCGAACACGCGTGTCCGTTTGGAGCGCAGAACTTGCATGGGAGCATGATGGCGATGGAGAGGAGGGGAGACGGAGAAGGTGGGGGTGGAGCGGAAGTAGCAGAGGTGGTGGTATGGCAAAGCAATGGGAAACTTCTGGGGACAGAACTCAAGTTGGGGGGATGTGGTGTCAATTTATAGACACGGATTGGGAACTGCTTCGCAGCTGCGGGCTCAGCATTGGGGGCAAGCGGGCTCAGCACTAGGGTATGCGGAGTGCTCAGCAGCGGCAGCTGCTGGATCAGCAGCAGCCGCTGTTTGGCTCCGGACCTGGTGGACGGGTTGGGCTCAGAATTGAATGCAGTTTCGGCGGCAATCCACCCTGGAGATTGTATTTGGAAGGTATTGCGCTTGACTAGGTTTGCGGGCGCGCCGGTTTGGATATGTAGGGGCGGAGAAATCCCCGGTCTATGAAGGAACTGATGAAGCGCGCCCGCAAGCGCGCAGATCATGCCACATATTACCAAACACCCACAACGGGCGTGGACAGGCGCAGGGGACTCCGAGTAGGGTGCGGTGCGAGGACCGCATCATGAGAAGGACAAACCGGATGGACGGAACGGCGTACGGACAACGGGGGAGTTTGGTATGGAGGAGGTGGGGAGAGGAGGCTAGGGTTTCTGTTTTGGGATTGTTTTCTGTTTCTTTGTCATACTGTCATTTGCACGTGTATTTAGGTTAGGGTTGAGGGGGAGGACTTATCCTCACTCCCAACTCCGGGTTGGAGGAGCATGGATAGAGAAGCCGAACAATCACATCATCAGGCTGAATCACTCATCTCACCAGGAGATTAAAGGAACTCATACCGGATACACATCCAGGTGGAAAGTTCTTAGGATTGAAGGATTGGAAATGTCTCTCTCTCTCTACTTTTCTTTATCTTTTATCTCCTTATTTCTATTTCTCATTTAAGTGCAACTTTGGACATCCTTCTCTCCTTTCAAACGCAGGGAACCGTTAACTTCCGAACCTTGGGAAAATTATAAGGGGATGAACTTTATTCTTTCCACATTGCTTGTGTCCAAGGATTTGATCAAATACATGGTTTAGACTATCAAGACACCTTCTCTCCCACGGGTAAAGCTGCCTCCTTAAGAATTGCCTTGATTTAAGGTCTATATTTTTCTCTTCCAATCACTCAATTTGATGTTAAATCGACATTTCTACATGCTGATTTTCAAGAAAAGATTATAATTAAAACTCCCAAAGGATCAAAAAGAACTGCAAAATATTTATGACTAAAGAAATCACTCTACGGTTTAAAGCAGGCTCCTTCTAATTGGTTCCAAACTCTTACCTTGTGAATCACTCGTTAAGGCTTCCGAGAATCTATCTCTGATCCATGTCTGTATCTAAATCCCAAATCAAAGTCCATATTAGGGCGTATCAAAGTTAGCAAAACCGCCATTAGAAACCCGCCATTTTTTTTGACAAAACCCGCCATTTTTAATGGCGGGTTTCTGAAATACACATACCCCCTAACTGGTGTATTTCAAAATGGCGTTTTGTCGTCCAATCCAGGACACCAAGGAAAAAAGAAAAAAAAAAATATATATATATATATATTTTTCAGTTGTACCCCTATGGGTACCTTCAACTCCTCCCATCATCTTGGTCCTGATCTCCTCCTTGCTTGTCTTCTCCCTTGGCTATTCAATTGGGTCATCCGACAACCAAGTACACCATCCAAAACCATCCACTCAAACCCATTCTGCCCATCCCCCACAGTTTCCCGCCCACATCCTGATCAGTCATCCCCAGTTTCACCGTCCAACTCAGTCCCACTCTCTCCTCCTTTGGAAATCAGTGTATCCCCTATCATCAACCCAGTCTATCCTCCCTCTCCCTCCCTCTTCCCCTCCCCTCAACGCTGTCGAAGCTGAACCTCATCTTGAGTTCACCATCATTCTTCAGCTAAAAAATTCTTCTCTCAACCACCAACACCCCGTCTTCTACAACTGATACTCGTTGAATTTCTTCACATCGCCCTCAGTCCTACCAGAACCCCCCAGGCCTCCAAGCCCCGCTCCCTATCATGGACTTGCACTTGTCTCACTCTCACTCGCGTCAAAACTTTTTCTCCTCTCACTCATCCCAAGACCATCCCACCAAATCGTACCCCAGGGTTTACATCTTGTCCTGCGCGCACTGTGGTTGCTTTGTTAGTGATTGTGGAATGAAGGCAGTCTTGCTATTGAGACCATCCATCACCCTCTTCAGCACGGATGGGATGCCTTACAATTGTGGCCCACTTCACCCCGACGGCGGTGATGGAATTGGTTATTCGGAGCCCGTTGAAAGGACCTGCAATTGTTTGAATCAAAGCATTGGTTTTTTTGGTTGTGGAAACACCATTGGCTATCACATCATCTGCCCATGTTCCCGTTGTGTGGATTCAGTTTCAAAACATCGTCGAGCCACCAATGGGCATCGTTGGGTATTTCATTACGGCAAAGTGACGTTTGAGGAGAGGTGTTATGTTGAAAACAAACCAGGAGTCTACAACACTCCTACCAATTTTTACCATCCGATTCCATCATCATCCCTCACTCAAATAGGTTCATCCTCTTCGAGCTCCCTAAATCTATCAGATCACCATCCATCTTCTCAGGAAGAGTCAAATGGTAATTGAGAACATGAGTTGGCCAACAAACCAGATCATATGGAATCTTACCTGTTCGATTTCCCACATGGTGCATTTCAACACAATCTTAACTTGAACCTCAGATCCCTGGCCTCCCTCACCACAACCACCTACTTTCTATCCCCTCAATCTCCTCATCCTCACTCACCTTCATCCCCTTTGAGTCATCCACCCTAGCCCTCCTCGCCCATCATCCGATCCGACCGACGACCGCGAGCAACCGCTCGCGGCCGTCGGAACCTTCACCCCGTTGTTGCCGCCGATTGGGCGACGACAACCGTTGTCTACACCCGCGACCGCTGTCGCGGGTGTCCATCTGGTTGCCCGCGGTCATTCTTGAAGCGGGAGACATTTCTTTTTTTTTCCTCTCATGTAATTTTTTTTTTGTTGTTTTCATTTTTTTTCCGCACCTATGTGTAGTATCACTTGTACATAGTATACAGGGCCTCATGTCTATAAAAGGAGGGGCTCTCCCCTGCCTTTTGGCCCAGCAGGAGAGCATCAGAGAATCCAATCCATCCAATGAGACCATCATCATAAGCAATTTATCCATGGGCATCCTTCCCCACTTATCTGAGAAAATTATCCGGGTATATCTATGATTGCCCCTTGATCCTTTGAGCCCCCATACTAAAACTCTGTCCTTGGTGACCTTGATCCTTATCACCAACCAATAGCCTTGCTGGTTGAAGTACAATTCCTGTCTGCCTGAATTCTTGAGTGTGTTATACCACTCTGATCCCTTTTTACGACCATACTGGTCTTGATCTCTCCTTGATCATCTTTCTGGAGCCAATCACGTTTGATTGAAGAGGTTTTATTAAGCTTAAAACCTGGAGTGTTATACCTCCCTTCTTCTTTGAGGTTGAATTTTGCCACGCTATTCTTGAGTTCCTTGAGAAGTGTTGGGATATTCTTGCTCAAATTCGTTATTGATTTGCTTCTAGAGCTTCATAAACAAATTACTTTTGTTTTATTCAGCCTCCCACAGTTATCTGGTACCCTTCAAGCGCTTGATTGCGGAGAGTTGGGCTGGTTAATTGAGAACCTGGAGGTTGGTTGGGATTGAGTTGATCTTTCCTAATCAGCTGCTGACAACAAGAGTTATTAGCTTGTGGGCGTTGTTACTTACAACTGCCTTGTTCTATTGAACTCTGAACAAACCTTGACTTATTTGTTCAAGTCTTTACCTGCACCATCTTGCCTCAGATAGTGTTGTTTCCATTGCTACCGACAACTCTTATCCTCTCCCCTTACTTTGATTTCTCATCCATAAGGTTCTGGACCTTGATTCCAGTTACATTTAAATATTATTGTAACTCCTAGGAGGGCAGCCTAAACAGCACCTTTCCCCTCCACAGAACTGCCACGGCTTAGCACTGTTTGGAGTCTTACAGCGTGTTTCATGAAAATGGCGGATTTCAATCATCAAACACACCATTAAACCCGCCATTTATGCATCATCATCCATCCACCATCCATCACATCAGCAAATCCATACCGGTCCCATCTCCATCACATCACAAACATCTCTATTGTTTTTCACATACCTTCACATACCCATCTTCACACAAATCCCATCATCATCTCATCACCCCACATCACTCACCACCTTTCTCAACATCTCCAATCAAACATCCCGCCAGCAAGTTGAAAACGCAAAAAAGCTGACTGAACTTTTGCTACTGTTTGACTCCCATTCAGACTCTGATTCAGACTCCGATTTGGAATCAACTTGGTTAGCTTTGAATTCTCTGTTGGCAAAGCAATACATGGTTCCCAGAATACACACTCTCCATAACCCTATGTATGGAAGGCAAAAGCTTCATCTCATCCCTGACTTAAGCTTCCAGCAACTGTTCCAAACTTTGTTGCCTTCTTTCATGAAACTTTTGGCAATGATTGAAGACCACCACATCTTCCAGAACAATTCTTCCAATCCTCATCGCGATCCAGCCATCCAACTTGCCGTTGCTCTTTGTATATTGGGGTCAAATGGAGAAGGAGCAGCAATCCATCGATTGGAAAATCTATTCTCAGTCAGTTACAGAAGAATTGACTTATACACCAAAAGAGTCATGATTGCTATCCTATCTTTCCGTCGCTTGGTCCTTTCATGGCCAACCAAAGGAGAACGCAAGGAGATATCTCAAGTAATGGAGACAGAAGGCTTTCCTGGTTGCATTGGTTTCGTTGATGGAACCACCATCCCCTTGAGTCAAAAACCCAACCTAGATGGAAACCACTATTTTGATTGTAAAAAAAGGCAATTGATTCATTTCTTTTCCAATTGCTATGATAAAACTTTGGATCAAACACTGACCAAATATTTTCCATCTCTTTGTTTAGATACTCCGTGGCACTACAACTTGTTTGCAATAACAACAAGAAGTTCATATCCCTCCATGCTGGCCTTCCAGGTTCTTGTCATGATTCATATGTTTTCAATTGGGTGCGGATTGCCCAACAACCAGAGATCTACTTTGACCAAGAACATTACCTTCTGGCTAATGTGGCTTATGCTAGTGGGAAATATGTAGTTCCAGCATACCGGAATGTTTTGTCCAATGATCAAGGAAAAACCAATTTTAAATATCATCTTGCCCAATCACAAGTTTGGATTGAGCATGCCATAGGAATTCTGAAAGGAAGATGGTCCAGCTTATGGGAGATGCAAAACCAGCTCCAATGTTCCAAAGATATGAGGTTCCTCATCAACTGGATTATCACTTGTGTAATCCTTCACAACCTTTTGGCCGACATCAAAGATGAATGGGAAGAAATATTCCAAGATGATATTCCTGATCCACCTCAAGTAATCCCTGTCTCATCTGGTCCCTCATCTTCTTCTATGAGAGAGCGGATTCTTCCTCTCACCCTTGCTTGCTTTGATGAGAAATTTTTGAGTTTGAAATTGGTTAAAATTCCCTTCACCGTATTTTTTTGGTTTTGGTTGTTGACCCAAGATTCATAGGCTGAGTTTTTTTTTTATTTTTTTTAGTGGACTTGAATCCAAAAACACCTCTACCTCAAACCCTGCCACTCACCAAATGCCACCCCCCTCCCCCTCACCACTCAACCCCTTCAACCTCACCCCACTCACTCACCGTTCAAACCCTGCCTCCTCCTCACCAAACCACCTTACTCATCACTACCACCTTACTCACCACCATTACCTCATCTCACCTCACTCACTGAATCCCCTCCTCCTAATCCTGGTAAGCCCCCTCCACCCTCTTCCTCTTCCTTCCCCTCACCAGTTGCTGATCCTTTGATCATTCAACCTTTAGTCCCCCCCTGGATCCATTTCTCTATCCATCAAGGTGAGCCCCTCCCCTCCTCCAATTCCTCCTCTCATTGATTGAGCAATCGATTGCCAATTTCAGGGGTATTTTATTGGAATGAGATGGTGACATTATGAAAACCAAGGGGAAAATAAACAAAAGGATTGATGTTTCAGGCATAGCGCGGACACAGCCCAATCAATCAAATACCATCATCAATTAGAAAGCACTTTGCATGGTTTCCTTAATGGACCCATTCTTGCAAGGCATTCAATCTCCGGCATGATTTGGTTGAAAAACCAAAGCACCTTTTAGGGAAACACGGAAAGAGTGAAGAATGGGATTATTAACTTTTGTCAAGGGAATAGTGGATGGATCCTTCAATTCAAAATTTAAATGTTTGAGGGGAAAGGAAGAATGTTGCAAAGAGGCAAGGCAAGTAGATGCAGCCTTTTATATTAATGTCAATGGGGTCCACCAGCCTTTGGAAGCATTCATCATTGAATCTGTTTTTGAGCCCGTCGTGAGCATCACTCAAGCGCAACTGCCATTTTATCCTGAAATGTCATGATTCAGGATACAGCTGCAGCTTTGAGAGCGGGTCAAATGGGGCGGGGCGACAGCTTGGACATTGTGGCAGCCATTGCCATTGCTGCTGACAGCTGACCATCCCCCCCTTGGTCGCTGGGTGGTGGGGGGGTGATGAAATCCCACCCTTGCTGGGGGGCTTCACCCCCTGGCCCCCTCGCTTGCAGCTAGCCAATGGGGGGGGTGATGAACGAGCCGCCACATGCAAACGGGAGGCTGCCCACATTGCCCGCGGCCTCCCCCCCCTCGGTTGGAGCTGGCAGGTGGGGGGCGGTTCCCCCCTTGCTCGCAGCTAGCCCGCGGCCATCTCCCACCGCCATCCCCCCTTGCTCGCATCTGTGGGAGGCGGTTCCCCCTTGCTCACAGCGAGCCCGCGGCCATCTCTGTCGGCCTTGCTTGCATCTGTGGGGGGCCGTTCCCCCTTGCTTGCAGCAAGCCCAGTGGGGGGCGGTTCCCCTCTTGCTTGCAGCAAGCCCGCCGCCATTTCCCATGGCCATCCTCCCTCTCTCGCATCTGTGGGGGGCGGTTCCCCCTTGCTCAAAGCAAGCCCGCAGCCATCTCCCTTGGCCATGCTCGCATCTGTGGGGGGCGGTTCCCCCTCGCTTGCAGCGAGCCCGGTGGGGGGCGGTTCCCCCTTGCTCACAGCAAGCCCGGTGGGGGGCGGTTCCCCCATTGCTCGCAGCAAGCCCACAGCCATCTCCCACGGCCATCCCCCCTTGCTCGCATCGCAAAGCATGATCAGACTAAGCTAACAATGAAGTATTTCAAATCTGAATGATCTTGAGACACTTTTTTTTACAAGGATTTATATACATACCTGAAAGCATCTTCAAAAACGGTTATGGGTATTGGTGCTTTGTGAGATTGTAGTAACAAGCCCGAAAAGGTTTCTGATTGTTGGAAATGTCTTACGTAAACCTCCTCAGGTAAGGCATGCCAGACACCTTTGACCGATTTGATAATCCAAGGATCAAGGAAACCAGGGATGATAGCAAGGAAGCCTCAGCGACTCAAGAGATGCTGGGGAGGAGATACAGAAGGGTTCTAGACGTAGAGAACACACCAATCTTGGCTCCATTGGGTGTAGTGAGTTGAAAATTCCTAACTTGACCTGGCGCTATACCATAGAGCTCTGGTGAATTGAAATCAGCCTATTGGTTGTGATCAATCAAGTCAAGGATCAAATTAGGATTAGGTAAGTAGAAAATTAAACCGGGAAAGATGAAGAAATGGTCACTTATGTTTATGGGTAAGCAAGCCCAATGGAGGTAGATGGCTCTAAAATCGTAGGAGTAGGGAAGAGAGAAAGGTCAAAAAAAAAAAAGCAATTGGAATCAATGATCAATGACAGGTTCAAAAAATGAAAAAAAAAACAGAAGAAAATGATCTTAGGGAAGACTCGAATCAATCAATGGGGATCAATTACCCTTGTTGGATATAGGGTATTCCGAGGAAAAGGATGAAGAGAGCGTAAATCGCTAGATAGGTTGGTTGGCCGATTGTGTTTGAATATTCTCCTCGTCATCAGATGGGGGCCACTCCAAGGCCAAGGTTTCATCAAGGTCCCCGTTGGTAGGCTGAGAATCCCCAGCCAAGTCCTCGGCATCAACAGAATTGGATTGTTGGGCATTGAAAGCAGCTAGGGGGGGTGATGTTGGCCTTCTTTCCGAAGATTTCATCCATTTGAATATAAAAAGGACAAATGAAGTCCAACTTATCAACCACCAAGTTGATTCCTTTGGCTTTGTCCAAGTTGGTGATACCAAAGCCAGTGGAGATAGACATGGAGTGGGCCTTTTTGTACTTGGCTCAATAGTTTTTGAACCACTCCCTCATCTGTTTGGATGCCAGATCCAGCCTAACTTTTGTTTTGTTCTTGAGTTCATTGGCCATCAGGAGATAACCATTGACCTTAGAGGATTGTGGTTGGCCAACACGTGTTTTGTTGTTGGATCCAAAGCAGGCATTGTAGTTGGAGGGAATTTTCAGCCAGTTTACCAGGATGATGTGATCAGCTCTCTTGAGCTGACTTGAGCCCTTGGAAGCTGATGGGGGAGGATTGTTTGTTGTGGAGTTCCTTGGCAATGTTCTGTTGGGTGTGTTGGACTTGTGGGGGGAGGTTTGCTGAGGGGCCATTTGAAAGAGTTCGGGCTACGCAAGTGATGAGAGCGATAAAGTGATGAGAGTGGTGAAGTTTTGAGAGAAATAAAGTGGATGAGAGTGATCAAGTGATGAGAGAGGTTAAGTGATGAGAGTGATGAAGTTTTGAGAGCAATGTAGTAGATGAGAGTGATCAAGTCATGAGAGCAATAAAGTGATGAGAGTGGTCTATCAATTTTATGATGAGGGTGGGGGTAAAACATTTTCCAATGAGTTTGGAGGTAGAAGGAGGTGGGAAGACAGGGGTGTATGACGCAGACAGGTGGTGGAAGCATTTAAATACTTTATTTGAAAAAAACCACTTATTTCAGGTTAACTTTGAGACGTCTGATCTGAAATCAGTGGGTTTTTTTGATTTTTAATGGCGGGTTTGAAATGGCAGATTTGGGTTGAAACCCTCCATTAAAAAATGGCGGGTTTGGTTAACTTTGATACCCCCTATTTTTTTTTCCAAGTTGATGATTTAATACTAGTTGGTACTGGAAACAACTTCAAAGAAGAATTTTTAAAACGTTTTCCTAATTCTTCAAATCATGAACCAAATACCATTTTAGGCATGAAGTACGTACAAAAAGAAAATAAAATTGTTCTTTCTCAACCTAAGCACATCAACCAGGGTCTAGAAGAATTGAAATTCATGGAATTCAAAGAATCTTCAGTTCCTCTAACTCCCAGTGTTAATCTCAAACTGGCCACTGACAAAGAACATGAGGAATTTAAGTCTCTCAATATCAATTATTGATCTGCAGTCTTTCTTATGAATTACATTGCCTGCCTCACTCGACCAGATTTAATTTTTGCTGTTTTGAATCTAGCTTGTTTCTGCAAAACCTGGCATCCTTCACTGGAAAGAAGTAAAAAGGTGCTGTAAATATCTCAAAAGCACCAGAAATTTACCTCTTACCCTCCAAATAAGGGATACTTCCACCAAATTAACTTGTTACAGCGACGTCACTTTGAGCAAAAAAACTATCACTAGGCACTCTCAGTCCAGAAATCTCACTCTTTTATGCAGATCAATCATTTCCTGGAGTAGCTACCAACAATGGAATGTTACTCACTCAACTACTGAAGCTGAACTTAACCCTCTAGTTGACCCTTTCTTGGAAGCTATATGGATGAAAACTTTGGTTGCTGAAATGTGGATTTCGGAGGAAGAAGCCAGTATGAATTAAATTGATAACAAAGGTGTGAAAATAAACTAAAGAAATTTGGATGTAACTCAAAAACACAACACATTGATATCAAAACAAAGGCTATCAGAGAAGAACTCAAACAAAACAAACTTCTCATCAAATTGATTCCTAGAAACCAAATGTTAGCAGATGGATTGACTAAAGCTCTTCCTAAAAGTTCCTTATCTGGCTTAATAGACACCATACATCCTAAGTGAACAGTATTACCAGCCACGGGGAGTGTTAATTAATTCATTTCTAATATTCATTATTTCAATTTTAAAAAACTGTCACCTCTCAAGTTGCGCGCCTCTCTCTGGTTCGCGCAACTCTCTCTCTCTGGTCTTACGCGTGCTTTGTTTTTCTTACAATCCCGACCACTTTCCATTTCTTCTCTCATGATCTCGACCCCTCAAAAACATCTTGACTCAATCTCTTTATCTTTCCTTTTTCTTTCTTCTTCTCATATTCTTTTTCTTTTTCCTGGTTGACTACTCACAAATTACACTCAAGATCAACTACTCTATCAAATTAATTGTCTATCCTGTCTGGTAAGATTATTCTATTTTATCCTTCAAGATCACGACTACATATCTCTGAAAATCAATGACTCCAGCCATTGCTTCAGCCTATATTTCTTCATGACGCCTAAGTTCTAGTGTTTTTCCTCAACTGTCTTTACTGTTGATGGTAATATTATCAGATTTATGTTTGTTTCTTTTCTTTTATTCCCTATTTTTCTTCACTTTTCACTTTTCTATTCTTCATGTTGATTTCTCTTTTTATTCAGCCCTCTAAATAAAGAAATTCAAATTTAAAATAATACCATTATTTCAGGTATAAACATGGCCCAATTTGGAAGTATAGGTTGTATCCCCAACAAGTCTCATCCTGGAATCTGATCTTTGACTCTTTTGGCGAGGGGGTGAGATAGGGATGAGCCTTTTCATCAACAATCAAGCTCATCCCATCCATTCACTTTGAGGCTAGGAATCAGCATCTCATCAAGTATCCAATTGCCACCCTCACAATCATCTCATCAATCCCCATCAGCCAAGCCACTGTCAGAATCATCAAGCTACAACCAAAAAGTTTGAAGAGTATTTTATCCAATTCCTATCCTTTGGTGGTACTTTTGGACCAATGGCATCAAATTGATTAGATTGATGATGTTGGATCAAATACGTTGATTGATTCATTTGAGAATAGCCACCCACTGTGTCCAACCAATTACCTCAATTGCACCCTAACTCAGGCTTGTAATCATGATTGAAAGCAATCATGACCATGTTAAGGGCCTCTGAGCAAGAATTCAACATTGGTCAAAAATCACCACAAGATGATTCGTTTCATTCTTTCAACATACAGTCTATCAATCGTGTTTGGGCGCCTGGAAAAGCCATGATTGTCATGAGCCAATAGGAGGTTGCATTGTGCCCAGGGCGCTTGATAGGGTAGTTTGCTTGGGGGTCAAATATTAGCGCCTACTCAAGCTTGTTTTGACCCACATCAAAGCTTGACGCACCCCCCTCACTCATTGGAAGTGTTGTTGCAAGTTCTGTTGGAGATTCAATTGTTGTCTAATGATTCTTGTTTTTTTTTCTTCCATGAGATGGAATCAAGGATGCCATTGGTATTTTTGGGTTTCTTGGATTGATTGGATCCCTCAAGGAAATCAGGTACTTTGACAGTGAGGAGGCTTGGTTCTTGAAATGTTTTTGATGATCCAGATCTGATGATAGGTTTGATGAAGGTTCTAAAAATTGCTTTTCAAACCTCCACTCAGATGGTCTTTGCTCAATTGTGTGGGTTGAAGGAGGATCCAATCAATCAACTTCCTGCTTTGTTTCTTTTCTGTTCTCACAATTCAAACCAAGTTTTTTGGATCTCTTCTGCTCCTTCTTCTGTTTGGGATACTTCAACTTTGCCTTTGATTTTGGTTTTGGATCCTCCAAGGATGGTAGGGGAATCGTATTGGCACCCATGAGACCAAGATTGAGTCAAAGCTTATGTTTTTTCAGGAATTGTTTTTGAGTGATCAATGATACAATCATGATCATTTTGCAGGTCCCTTTTGCTTGTATTTGGTTTGTTTTCTCAATTGTTTGATTTGATTTGGTTGATACCAGTCTACCAGAAGATGGTTGGGAGGAATTTGGCAGATGGTGACAGGTTCCCATTCATCTATCCATGGCTTTATAGCCTTTCTTAAACTCTTCAATACGGTCATGGGAGATAATTTCAGCCTTTCCCATTATCCTCATACAAGAAAAAGTTAATCTCACCTGTTTTTACTTCAATATCAAATGATCAATTTCAAAAACAATTTTCCTGGTTTCTGGAACATATTCAATGGTAGGTGATTTATTTTAAAATTTATGAATCAAATAAGAGGAAAAAATTTAAGTATTTGAAGAAATATTTACTTGGAAGGGATCAAATGGGGTTAAATCATTTGAAAATCATACATATCTCAACAAAATCAAACATTTATATGATGAAATTCAAAGGGAAACCAGGGAGAAATCAAGGCAAATCTTGCGGGAAAAATAATGGAAAGTCAAAAGAACCCTTTGATAAGTTCATTAGAACTCAATTAGAAACACATTGGAAAATTGGAAGAATCAAATGATAATGCATTTTTCACTTTTGGAGAATGTAAGAGGAGACTCAGAAGTTATCATGGATAAACTGTGTTTCCATCTCTGGGAACTCTACCAGAAAAAACACAGATTTCATGGTTATTTTCTCTTTAAATCAATTATAAACTGTGAAGCAATTGGGGTAACCATCATGGTGAAGTGAAGTCACTGGTCATCCAGAGATTCCTGATATTTCTTGGTGGGAGGGATGATCAATTGGTTTCTGATGGGCATTGAAGAGCCACAAAGCAACCAAAATTACCAACAGCTGCCAGAAATGTTGATGATTGTCAGGGAGCTAACCAAGATGCTTGCTTGCATCAAACATTTTCTCTGATTGGGATGGATCAGATGGCCATCCATTTTTCATTGCCATCATTTTTGCCAAGGATGTTGATAGACCAATATTTGATTCAATGACAATGTTTGGTGGTGGTGATGATTATTATGATTGCGCATGCGCTTTGCCAAAGAAATTGGGGGCGCAAGCACAACGGCAAGAGATTTAACATAGGATTCTGGGGATTTGAACACCCATGGGCCTTTCCTAGACCATTAGGACAGGGAGAAGTTGGAAGAAGCAAAAAAATGAGAAATGCTATACATAATAATTTTTATTTTTTTAATTTTGAATAAGATACAAAACTACAATTTTTTTTTGAATTTTTTTGCCTTTTCTTGAGGTGTACCAAATTGGTCACAACACCAGAAGAAGATGACCATTAGCCTTTGAGGATGGTTTTTGGTCAAACTGTGTTTCATTGTTGAAACCAAAGCAAACATCACAGTTGGAGAGAATTTTGAGCCATTATACTAGGATGATGTGAGCAGGAGCTGACTTGAGCCTTTGGAAGCTGATGGGGGAGGATGGTGGGATCTTGAGTTCCTAGGGAATGTTTGCTTTGGTACATTGGATTCCTTAGAAAACCTGTGGGGGGAGGTTTGCTGAGGGGCCATTTTGAAATAGTAAGAGGGATGGAGGGATGAAGCAATGAACCAATGAAGTGATGAAGGGATGTGATGAAATTGGGGATGAAGAAATTAATCAATGAAGCAATGAGAGTTGGGATGTGATGAAAGAAGGGATGAAGAAATGAGAGGATGGATGTGATTAAAGCAATAAAGAGATGAGAGCATTAAAGGGGTGAGAGTGATGAAGTGATGAGAGAATGAGAGTGATGAATCAAAGAGGATAGGAAGATATGAGAGTTATGAAGCAATGAGATTGATGAAGTGATGAAGAAAGGATGATAGGAAGACATGAGAGTGATGAGTTGATAAGAGCAATGAATCAAATTTTTCAAATGAGGTTAGAGATAGAGTTTTTTGGATGAGGTTGGAGGTTGAAACCAGGGGTGATTATGTGAAAGGACATGTGGTTGAGGCACTGAAATCCTTTAAATACTTTATTTGAAAAAAAAATTAATTTATTTTCAGATAACTCTTACATTTCTGATGAGAAATAAGGGGGTTTATGTGATCTTTAATGGTGGTTTTGAAATCGCAAATTTGGGTTGAAAGATGCTATTAAAAATTGTGTGTTTTCTTTACTTTGATACACCCTAATTTATATTAATTATAAAAAGAATCAAAATTCAATACAGAAATGGGGGTGATTAACAACCTTTTGTCAGGAGATTGACCATGAATATGTACCCTGGGACAATGTGTTCCTTATTAATTCAAAAGAAGGGGTAGCAACAAAGGAAATGGTAGGTACGGATGGGCTAAAAAGCAAAAGAGCTGAGGCAAGAGGAAAATATTTTGCTTCTTTGCAAAATTCCTCCCAATTTACCTAAAATGATTAAAATTTGAAGGTTCTTGGATCAAATTTGGGTCACTTCATGATTTCACTTCAATAGGAAAACAAAGGTGATTGATTGACAATAATACTGTGCAACTGAGGCCATGTATAACTTTATTATCTCTCATAACCAACTGATCATGGATGGAAAGGGTTCTGGATTAATAACCAATGAAATTTTTTGGTAAAAAAAACAAAAGGTTCTGTAGAAATTCCTTTTTGGCTTGAAAGGAGCCTCCTCAGGGTACTTAGGGAGGGTAGGCCTCATAGGCTAAGAGTAGAAATCTGGAAAGGGCTGTTTTAGCACATATTCTTGGTTATATACCTCAGCTTTGGCTGTTGCTGAAATATTACTTTGCAACTTTCATTTCAAAGCCTGTCTTTGTGTTAATTTTTTATCTTAAAGTTTTGGCTTATTTCTTGATTTTTTTTGTACTTATTTGATCAAAGTTATTCAAGTTGGGTATGGGTGTATTTTCTGACATCTGCTCATAATTTTTTTATTTTTAATAATTTTAATGTGGAATTCTTGGTAGTTTTTGTGTTCCACAAAGATCTAGAGATTTCAGTTTTGTGGCAATCTCTTTTATTTGTTTCCTTAGTTTGAAAACCTTATGTTTCAAAGTTTTTATTTGATATTATGAGGTTTCAAAGATTCCTATGTCTGCTCTGAAAATAACCAAAAATCCATTATTTTGGAATATGATTTTTCACCATTTTGTCTGATAAATTTTTTTCAGGGATCTAATATTGCAGACTGATGTGGCCAGCCTTAAAAGCTGTGGGCAGGAATTATATTTTTTGGTGGGAACAGCAGACAAGTGAAAATTGAATGTGAGTTTCCTTCAATTTTTCTGTGTTATTTAAGAAATTACGTGCACAGATTGTGTTTTATTGATGCAGGCCTGCTTGCGGGAATTATGTCAAAAGATAAATCTGCCTGTAACTCTCAAAATATGCACAACACTTTGATTCTGACTGAATTTTGGTTTTGAAACCTATACATTAAAATATGTGGGTAATAAATGGCCAAAAATTTACTATAGTGGCAATTTTGTCTTCAGGCTATTTCTTAATAATTTATTTAAAATAGGGAAACAATTTTCTCACTCCCCAATCCCTTTTTTCTTGCAATATTACATCTTTGCGGATTTGCTGCTACAGGGGTAGATACTTTATTTAACAATACTTTGATCAATTCATTTCTTTTTATTTCTGAAGCTCCATACCAATAGCTGGGGTTTTTAAACCGCCAAAAAAAATCTTTGTTAACTTTGGAGGCATTAGAACCCCTTAAAAATGGAATAAAAAAAATTAAAAGTTCCACAAAAACTGATTTTTCCATGGGTTTTTGGATCTTTTTTTAGCTATTTTAATTATTATTTTTTGTTTATTTCTGCTATCATGAATTTTATTCAACATTCAAATAAATTTTCAATTTTTTCCTAGATTTTTGGATGTATCCTTTTACCTCAAACAATTCCTACAAAAAACCAAATAAATCAAAAAAAGTTGAATTTCTCATTGGAAATCTGCATCCTTTCATTTTGGTTTTGATTTCATAATTTCTTTTGTCATTATATCTATCAAAAATTTGAATAAATAGTCAAAGAGAATTCAAATATTTCTTGCATATTTCTTGGATGTATTATTCTACCTTAAAAATTCCCTTCAAAAAATCAACAATTCAAAAAATTCAATATTATCATTAGACTTTTGGATCCTTTTGTTTTCCTTTTTGTTTGAAATATTTTCTTTTTAGATCTGGCATCAGAATTTAAAAAAAATTTTTTGGGAAATAATTTAAAATAGAATTCAAAGAATCAAAGATAAATTTTTCTCACTGCTTGTGAAATTTTGTTCCCCTCAAATTATTAATGACAATGAACATAATTCAAAATAAAAGGGTGGTCTCACTTCACTTATTGTTTTTGATTTTCTTTTCCTGAAAAAAATTCTAATTCATTGAATCATTCAAGGCTTCAGATTCAAATAAATTATGTGAAGCCTTCCACAAATTATTTCCTGTTAATGTTTGAGGCGTTACTTGTGTCTCAAAAACAAAATCAAAAAAATCATCTTCATTAAACCCTTACGGGTTCTGGGAGTCTTCTTCAAGCCCTTCCACGTGCGTAAATTCAATACAACTGAAATTTTTTTCCTGGGACCTCCACCCATGTTGGAGCGCTCTCATTATCTTTTAAGCAACCCCCTTGGACTCTTCCACCCTCCCATTCCCCCCCCCACAACACCATCACACTAGCATACCATAACACACCATACCATACCACACCACACCACACCACACCACACCACCCCACACCACACCACACCACAGCACACCACACCACACCACACCACACCACACCACACCACACCACACCACAGCACAGCACACCACACCACACCACACCACACCACACCACACCACACCACACCACACCACACCACACCACAACACACCTCAAAATTCACAACCCAAAAAAAAAAAAAAAAAAAAAAAAAAAAAAAACCAAAACAAAACACAAAATAACACAACACCTAACCTCACCTCACTGCGCCACTAATCACAAACAACACCACAGAGCAATTCTCAAAAAACACAACTCAACACTCCCAATACTTTCAAAAAACAATTTTCCCTCTTATATCAACTCTCTGAATACCTTTTTTCACTCAATTTTTTCTCAATATATATTTCTCAACTATCAAATCCTATCTTCACTTCATTTTTTACAAAAAAAATCTCTTTTCACAATTTCTCAAGAAAAAATCCAACCACTTTTGATAACTGTTTCACCAGGCCCATTATCAATTATCTCATCTAATGAAAATAGTGATTAAACTCCTCTTGGTACTTCTTCATCTGTTCAGAATCCTGATTTTCCCCCTTTGGCCCATTCTCCAGATCCATCACATGATCAAAAGTAGGATTTGGTTTAAGCTATCAAATCATGGGAAAAATCTCATGGATATAACATATACAAAAAATTTAAAATAATAAAGAAAGAGAAATTTTAATTTCAGATTATCAGGAAGTTTTTCCAAAGGATTGGGTTTCTGGGTTGTAAATTTTATATCACAAGAGCACAGCCATCCACCTTCCAATGATGCTTCTACTTATAACATCCGCAAAATAATCCAAGGGAATCAACAGGAGATGGTTCAAAATTAAACAAAAGATGGAGTTCCCCCATTATGAATTCTCAACTCTCTCATACAAACCTCATCATCCCCTGTACATCCAAATCAAAATACTATTTGGAATAAAAGATCCCAAATTCAAAAAAATGGCCTTGATGGAAAAACCCTTGTTGAAGCAGTCAGACTGGGACTACAGAATCCTTCTTTTTTCTAAAAAGTGAACATTTGGGATGTTCAAACCACTTATTTATTCATTCCAAACCATTACTCCATGAAACTTCTCAAACCTCCCCCCTCCCTTATAATGATGGAGTGTAAATACAAAAAAAAAGGTCTTGAATGCCCATTCTTCATACTCCTGGGGTAAAAAATTGTTGAAGAATTTCTCATTTCCATTTTTTTCACATGAAAAATAGAACTATGAATGGGACCTGACTCAACTTCTGGAAATTTTAGAAGATAAAAGTGTGATTTTTGAGGACAAGGAACACCACTTATTAGTTCATCTGAAACAGTTATCCTTTCCTCTCATCATCTTCTCTGTATCTGTCACATTTCCAAAAATATTCAAATCCACTTCAGAAAGCACTTTCAATCTGAAGATGAATGGAATATGTTTCAGCAACAATGGAATCGGTTGGTCTATCACAAATCTGAATCAAGCTATCAAGAAAACTTTACAAACATTTCTTGTCAGCTTGCTACTATTGCAGATGAAGCTGCAAAAGTAACTAAAAAACATAAAAATAATAATAATACAACTAACCTAAGAAGGAGTAGGAAAACCATGAATATTATTACAGAAATGTATTTTCCATCCAAAATTAGGTAGGGTCACTCACTGACCCCACCTTTGAAATCCAACTCCTTATATTTTTAAATAATTAAGGAAAAAAAGAACCAAAATACTACGGCTCCAGTATTGAGATTTTTGGCCAATTAAATAATTCATGCACATTGTCACGTATAGGTTTCACACCTAAAATTCAGTCAGAACTGAGGTGTTTTGTATATTTTAGGAGTTACAGGCGGAAATGTGTTTTGTAACAATTCCCGCATGCAGCCGCGGCTGCCACAGCACCCGCGCGCAGCTGAGATACAGCCGTGTCAACCCGTCAAAGTCGTGTACGCAGCCCCGGGCCTCTGAAAAGTACGCAGCCAAGGGACTACGGGCTGACATAGTGACAGGCAGCCTGGGTACCGCGTAAACAGGCTACAACATACAAGGGAACTTGCTACATATGTAATAAAGGTTCCTGTGGATAGTAGACGGTCTAAATATACATAATATTATATAAAAATACCTAGATAATCCTTACACGTATTTTTTATTTAATATAATGTAAAGTATCAAGAATTTCGAAAATAAGACAATGACAGCTTCAAAAATATATTAAAGTACTTTAATATACTTTTATGGGAATTTCTATACATCAACATTTTCGTGACATACTAAGGAAAATAATGATGAAATAATATTACATGAATTCTCATGCCTTATATTTTTAAGTAATTATTTCAACAAATCAACTGGAACTTGTAAATAAAGAGTAAAATCAATATTATGACTTTTACTCCAATTATATGATACATAATGAGAACTTACCTGACATCAAAATGTCCCTAGAAATGTCTAATAATATAATTATTAGATTACTGGGAACATATAATAAGGATAATTCATTAAATAATACATAAATATGACAGATTAGTGTTATTCACACGTCCTAATGTCCATAAAAAGGTAGAATAATTCCCATACCCTAAGGAATTAGATGCTACCCGGGATATAGCACCAAGAGCACATGACAGGCTACCCCCGGTTAACCTGCTAGCCTTAGTGTCCGTCCCTTTGAGCACCTACAACCCTCAGAAGGACCATATAGGGACTCCAAAAACCATAAATACAGATCTCTTTTGAGGATGTTGATGGGCAGAGACCCAGTAATATTCATATCCAGAAGCCGTGCCAAGGTAATCAACTACTTATAAAAGATAAGTAAGTGATTTATGGCAACGTCTCATCAGTGATATCCGTCTTCAAACCTCTTTTTATCAAATTAAAACTGCTGAACAACCTTATAACCCCAGTATACAGGTTAAAACCATCAGTAAACGTCCCAAAAAGATACCCAAAGGATTTAATAATATACCAGTGAGTCTTGTTATCCTTTCTCTGTCGTGGTAGCTTGGCTACAAGGCCCTACCACTCCATTGTGTATTTTATATACATATTATCTTTGGGTATAATAATCTTTAAACTAAATAACCCAAAGTAACCAGGACTACGTGTTTTCATACTGAAATCCTTCAAGAGAGGCGTTAAAGGTCCCCAATATAATTGTGGCCCCTCTATAAATATTTAATAATCAATTTTCATTTGAAACAATAAACAATAACCAAACCATTGAACCTTGCAATAAGCTTAATCCAAGTATTCTACGGATTTTGCTGCATTTATTAAATAATATATTTATTATTTACAATATCACCTCTGGTAGCTAAAGGATAGCAAGGGTCTTGGCATCCAGGAGGCTGAAATTTCTGTTCTGTGGAATCCTCCAGCTTCTGACTTCCTCCTTGAGAACTGTATTCCTCTTAAAAGAAAATTCATCACCTATTTGAAAAACACACACTTTCACTTTTGAAAAAAATTATCTCAAGAAGAGAAGTTCTTAATTCTGTCATCAAAAGGTTCATCAATTCATCTATTTGCTCTTTCTATCATTTAGTTCAAAGCATTAACAATTCAAGCAGCATAAAAGACTATGAGAGAACTATTGAAGACTTTCAGAAACAATTCAAGCATCTCATTGGTTTAACTCACTATGTCAATGATTATGTAAAAAAACAGCCAATAAGCCCTCAAAACATTCATTCATTTCATCAAGTTTCTGAAATTTTCCACCAATTGAAAGAACTGTGATTATTCTTCTTACATGGTTAAACCACTTATTCACCAAGTCAAATTGGCTGTGAGAAAGGTTGAAATTACTTCCAACTGAACAATTTTCATACTCAATGGCATATCAAAGCTCTCTGATTGGTAAGCCTTTTTTCTTTTTTTTTCTTTTTTTGGATTCAACCTCAAATTAATAGTTTCCTGAATTATTTTTCCTTTTTTTCTGCATTCAACTCTGCAGCTGGATTCAACTGGAGAATCAGAAATCCTTGAAGTTCAGACCAAAGACATTAATCAAAAGGTATATTTCCTCAAATTTTTTGAACAATTCAGCATAGTTCCACCAGCCAAACAGGTATATCATCTTTGTGAAAGCAAGAAGCTATAGAGTGAAAGACAAAAACTAACTCTGATTCAATAGCCCCATTCCACTCAAAGATCCAAAATGATATACAACAGAAATACAGTTGTTGGGGGCTCACAATACATATGTCATGACAAGGGAGTAGTCTAGGTAACAGAGAGGCCTAATCAGGTATGCTGCCAAATTGTGATAGGCTGCTTCTGTATTGGGGCAAGGTTAAAGGTCTGGGCTGTCTTAGTTGGGATTTCAAGGTTGAAGGATGTACAGTTTACATGAGTTTTATGACACTATGTACTGAGTGGACGGATCATTTGATACAATCTGCAAGAGGATGTACATAAGGATTCCCAAAGGATAAAAATGAGGAAGCTTTGGATAGAAACGTTAGTAAGGTCAGAAGATATAGATACCTGGGAGCTAAAGTATGTGCAAGCCTAGAAATTCTATCTGTATGATGTATGCAGTAAGGCTTAGCTTCCTCTGTTTAAAATGAGTTATGTTTCAGTATGGAACTTATCAGGTTTCAAGAAGGTGAAAGGGATGGGAAATAAAACAAGGGTTTCAGAGGAAGAGGAATTTCATATCTATACTGACTTTTTCTACAATGGATTTTTATATATATATTCCTTGTCAATTTTTTGGCATAGTGTGAATTTCTAACTGAAAGAAATATTCAGAATATGAAGAGGCGCCAGATTTGTATGAAGGCAAAGATTTGGAAAATGAAGAGTTGCCCAATTTGGGTTTTATCAAGATGGTCAGCTTTCATTTTTTTTCTTTTTCTTTTTCAGTTTTTTTTTTGGATATTATATTTCATTGATTTTTTCATTAAAACCTTTATTGGGGGTTGGGAATCATTTTGAATAAGAGGTTTTCTTATCCTGAATATAATCCTGGGACAAAAATGAAGAGAATAAATTTATTCCATGTAGATTGTGATTCTCCTTATTATCCTCCTGGAAGGAAGTTATTGGAACAAAAAGAAACAACAATTAATGAGAAAGTGATTCAATGGGATATTTTCTCATTTTTTAATCTTTTCCAATTTTTTTTTGATTTTTTCTCTGGGTTTTGACACATTATTGTATTGTTCTGTGGAATCTTTGACCAAGTTTCAATTTAAGAATTGCCTTTTATCTTTAAAAAATATATACTTCCTTTTATGAAGGATTCTGATTTTTGTTTTCAGTTCTCATACAAGGATTTTATTTCCCCAAAACTAGCCATTCCACATATACCATATTTTCAAGATTTTATAGGGGATGGGAACTGTGACTTTAGAACGCCAGATATTTTTTTTGTGGAGGAGCTCAGAAAACTAGATTGAATTCAGGAAATGAATGGTGAAAGAGCTTGATTCAAAACCAATCTTCAACAAATGAAGATTACTACAAAAAATCTGGGTTCAGAATTCTCAAAAATCCAGAAAGAAACTGAAACAGCTTTCTTGATAATGTCCTTTGAATATGTGGATGAAATTTCCATGCAATGGTTTCCTTCTGGCTGAAACATATAAGTTTCCAGTGGTTCTTTTTTCTCCTTTAATGCATTGCAAATATATTCCTCTCAATTCCCCTCCCACTCCAAATTCCAAATCTTTCCTATTTAATTCATTCTTTTTGAAGATATGAAACATATAGTCTCATTCAAGTTCAATTCTGATGATTGGCCAGCTCCCAGGTTAGATCCACTTTGGAAATCTTTGTGACCAAGCATTTCAAATGTTGGAAAACCATTTTTGAGAAAAATTTAGAGCATGCTCATAAGTTTTTATTCCCTCCAAAAAAAAGTAGAAGCATAAAAAAATCATATTTGAATAAAATTTAATATTAGTATCCATATTTTTTTATACCCTTTTGATTTTTTGAATGAGGTTTTCAAGGTGTATACAAATATCCAAAAGAGTGATAAAAATTCTGAAGAAGCCATTTTGTCTTTTTTCAAAATCATTGAAGCTTGAACCCCCTTAAAATAATTATTTTAAAAGGCAAACAAAAGTATCCAAAAATCCAATGAGAAAATTCAATTTTCTGAATTTCCAGGTTTTTTGAACGAGTTTTTTAAGGTAAAAAAAGACATCCAAAACTTCTGAGAAAAGAATTAAAAATCTGTTTTATAATTTTCATTGATTTCTAAATAATTTAACAAACAAAAAAATTATCAAAAAGGCAAACAAAAGGATCAAAAAGTCTAATCAGAAAATTGAATTTTTTGAATTATTGGTTTTTTGAAGAATTTTTTTCAGGTAAAATAATACATGGAAAAATAAGAAAAAATTGGAATGCTATTTTCCTTTCCTTTCCAATTTATGATACCTTAGATAACCAAAAAAAAATTAAATCAAAAGGAAAATAAAAGGATGCAAATGTGCAACAATAAAGGTGATTTCTTTGATTTTTTTTGTTTTTCCAAGGAACTTTTAAGGCAAAAAGATACATCCAAAAAATCTAAAAGAAATATTTAAAATCTCTTTGAATTTTGGTGGAAATTTTTGATACCTAAAATAACCAAAAAAATAATCCAAATAGCCAGAATAAGGATCCAAAAATCCTTGGGAAAATTGCTTTAGGTCAAAATTTTTAATTTTTGATTCCATTTTTGAGGGGTTCCAATGCATCCAAAATTAAAAAAAGATTATTTTTGTGTGTTTGAAAACTCCAGATAAGTGACTTTGGCCTCAGGATTCAAAAAAAATTAATTCTTGAAAGTTTTGCAAAATAAATTATTTATCCATGCATAATCAAAGGCCAGAATGGTGTGGGGACATAATATTCCATTAAATGAACAAATGAGGGCTTGAGAAAATTAATGCACTTGAAATATGCAGAAGTGAGAATTAAATGGTGGGGTCAGTAAGTGACCCTACCTAATTTTGGGTGGTGAATCCAAATCTACTTTAATTTTTCTGGATTTCCAAATCCTTCTTGATTTCATAAATTTATTCTTTTTTTATTTTTCTATCTCTTTATTTTGGTTCTTTGACAGGTTTTACTTTAAATATTAGAAAGCTTAAAATGCACTTGGTTTCATGTCTCTACTTGTACATAATCAACTGAAAAAGAATTCAGGTAGCTCTTGAATACTTCTGTAAAAGTTAAGGAACCAGGAGCATCCTCATAAACACCCAGAAAAGGAACTTTTCACAAATTCAACCATATAAGTTACACAGTCTTGGCTACCAGAGAGGGTTTTAAGCTACCAAGAGTTTTTCATTTTTCCAAAAAAGAAAAATTAACCCAAGCTGCAAAGAACCTTTCCAAAATTTAACATGATGAGCACCCAGAAGCTTCCGTAACTCATCAGCCTGAGACTTTTCCTCATTTTTTTTTTCCATCAAAATTTACACCTAAAATCCAGCTATCTCTTGGCTTGTTTCACATTTTTTCTCACCAGAATTATCACCTCTTTTAATTTACCCTTCTCACCACAGAGATCTGCATTTCACTTGCTATCAAGTGCTGTCAAATATCTCTTTCCCAATTTATGGCTAAGCTCAGTCCATGCTCCTACCAAGCTCAGGTCAAAATATAAACTGTGAAAAATCCACAGCAACTGTGCAAAATGCACAGTAACTGTGCACAATTCATTGCAACCGTGCACAATTCACAGGGAAGTTTCACAATGCATAGAAACTTTGCACAATTAACAGAAACTATTCACAATTCACAGCAACTGTGCACTGTTGATTCTCTGAACTTCTCTAATTTACTATCACCTCAGTTCTGTTGTTTACACATTTCTGTCTTTTTTTCTCTTTCTTTTGTTTCTTTCCCACTGTCTTTTTCATCTTATGATTACTTGTAAAAGGGCTGTCTGCTTCTTTGCGCGCGAAGATTGTGGTCTATTCCGCAGCACACAATGCTTGCGCACCGCTATCAATCCTTACCTTGCGGCCTCCAAGACTTCATTGCTAGAGGATTGCTCAACATCATCAAGATTGACAATATCTTATGGTGACAAACTATCCGGCAATTCAATCAATCAAACGAGATAATCGTGCCATCAATCAAGATCAATCAAAATCAATCAACTGAACCAATCAATAATTCAAGAATCCTCTTCTTTCATCCAAATCATCAAACCTTCAAGACTTGCGGCCATTCCAATCACAGTCAGTAAAAAATCCATCTCTACAACAACATTATTGATGACACCATTAAAGACAATGCAAAGTTGTTTTGGATGTCTACACAAGAGCACTTAGCATCATCCCAATCGGCAAACAGAGCTTGGGTCTTCAGAGGTTCCTACATCTCTCAATGGAAACTAACATTGAATTGTTTATAACTACCTTCAAGATCTATCTCAAGAAGATGACCAAGGTCAGCATTGAGCTCCCTTCAGACATAATTGCCTATCTAATTCTCTTAAAGTTTCCCAGCTCAATGCGACACATGAAGTCCCAAATCAGGCACTCAAACACCAATATAAAAATTGATGTTGTACTCAATCACTTGATCCAACACAAAAACAAATAAATTTCTGAGGGAGAGAAAGCCGAGCTGGTGAACGTTGCACTATACAGAGGACCTCAATGTGAAAACGGCAAGCACAATCTGGCGGTGACCTCTCACCCGGCCAGTTCATGTTTGTTTGATTTTCCAGAACTGAAGCCTACTAACGTTAACAATTGCAGGTATTGGAAAGGAAAATCTAAGGCAAAGGACAAATCTCACTTCTATAGTTTCTTTTGCGGAATCAGCTCCACTGTACTGTCTGAACCCATTGACCAACGTTGCTTCATCCTAGACTCAGGTTGTTCAATCCACATGATTGTCAAATCAGGAATCTTTCACTACCTTCAAGAAGAGAAATGGAACAAAAAGAATTCAAACTGGAAAAAAGGACGCTACCATCACAATTGAAGGAAGCGGTACAGCTGCTTTGGTAACAAAAGATGCTACCCTGCTCCTCTCCAATGCCGCCTGGGTACCAGAATCTACGGTGAACCTCATTTCATTGGGTGCGCTCATGGGTCAAGGGGCCAATATCTGGGTCAACAGGAACATGAATCCCAAAACCTTCTGACTTACCTCAAACAGTTCTCTACTACTTTCTGGTTCTATCATCAACAACCTCTTTGTGATTTATATGGCTACCACAAATCCCCAAATCTCCTTCTACTCCAATGATGAACTATCCATTATTCATCCTTCTTTGGGCCACGCTAGCTTTTCTCAAATGGAGAAGTTGCTCAACACTAAACTCCCCAAAGCACAGAAAGCCTCCTTTGGATGTCTGAACTGTGAAAGGGCCAAGATAACTCAAGCCCCGTTTGATCACCAACAGGAAACCACTAGTAGCTGCTTCAAGAAGATCCATCTAGACCTCATTGGACCCATCAACCCAAAATCAAAAGGAGGGTTCCGTTATGCTCTCACTATTGTTGAATCTTACTCCGGATAATTGGCGGGTTTTTCTCTCAAATCCAAGAGCAATGCCGCAGATGTTTTGATGTTTGTGATAGAAAACCAAAACAGGAAAAGCGGTCAATACCCAAAAGAAGTCTTTTTGGATTGTGGTGGTGAATTTGTTAATAAAAACTAGAAAAATATTATCAAAACCACCATATCAATCAAGTCACCAGTGAACCGTATCACTCACAGCTTAATGGCAAAGCGGAGAGAGCAAATCGGATAATAATGGAAGCAGTTCAAGCAACCCTGTTGGAATCAAAAATTCCCAAATTTTTCTGGCACAAATTTCTTAAAAGCTGCTGTCTGATGTTGAACCAGATCCCCAAACAGAATGGTGAGGACTCTCCCTGGAAGAAGATGCATCGGAACAAACTTCCAAAGGACTACATCAAACCAATTGGATCAAGGCTAACCAATAGGATCAACAACACAGACATCTTCTCAAAACTCAGCAAGGAAGGAGCCGCAGGACTGCTACTGGGTTTTAATCCATCCCTACCCTCCTATAAAATAATCACTCCATCTGGAAAAATTGTTGACATCAAGCATGTCAAATTCAATCATCAAAATCCAACTACAATCCTGTGTGTCAATGACACTTCCATCAGAAAACAATTCACTCACCAAAATTTAAATCAAGCTCCTGGTTCTAACACAGTTGATCAGATGCAGATGCCAGCGAATACCTCCTTCAATTCATCACCAATTTTGAAGGAAGAATCCAATGTTGATAGCTTGGAAGAGCCCTCAGAATCCAACTCAATAGTTCAAGAGAACTTGAGGCCAAATCTGAGAAACCAAGAGACCCGGTCCAAAGCTGATTGCTACGAATTTATATCCAAAAAACTTCCAAAGTCATTAGCTGAGTTCATGACCATCCCTCAATGGAGAGAATCAGCCTTAAAGGAATTCAAAAAAAATCAAAGATCAGGAAGTTTGGGAAGAAGTAAATGAGAAAATAGTCACCAAACTGCTCAACACTGTCCCAGTCTTCAAAATTAAACAGAATGCTCATGGCGAAGCCCTGATTCTCAAAACCGGACTTTTTGTGCAAGGTTTCAATCACCGGTATGGACTAGACTATCTAGAGACCTATGCCCCTACGGGCAAAGTTGCGTCACTGAGGGCAGTTCTTACATACGTAGCCAAAGTGAACCTGGATATATGCCAACTGGATTTCAAGGGGGAGTTTCTAGACTCCAAATCGGACAAACAAGTCTTTATCAGAACACCCACTGGTTGTGGTAGGTCTTCCAAATACCTCAGGCTCAAAAAGTCACTATACAGACTGAAGCAAGCCCCTAGGAACTGGTATCAGATGTTGAGAAAAGGGATCAAAGCCCAAGGTTTTCAGGAATCTGCACGCAACCAAGTCTGTATATTGGGGACAACAAGACAACCATAATATTCTTCCACATTGATGACCTTCTTATTGCAGGGAACATCAACCAATTCAAAGAGAAATTTCTTTCCAAATTCAAACACTCATCCGCACACCCTCCTCATACACTCCTTGGGATGAAGATTGAATAAAAGGATGGCTTAATCAACCTTTCCCTACCACTACACATTGAAAAAGGGCTTAAGGAACGTGACCTCAAAAGCATTCAACCCATATAAACTCCACTTTCTCCCGGCCTTCACCTTGGAACAGCCGGTGCGGAGGAACGTGAACTATTTCTGGCTCTCAATGTGAACTATTGTCAGCTTGCTACTATTGCAGAGCAAGCTGCAGAAGTAACAAAAATAAAATAAAAAAATAATAATACAATTTACCTGAGAAGGAGTATGGAAACCAAAAATATTATCACAGAAATGAATTCTCCACCCAAAATTAGGTAGGGTCACTCACTGCTCCCACCTTTGAAATCCAACTCCTTATATTTTTAAATAATTAAGGAAAGAAAAACCAAAATAATATGTCTCCAGTATTGAGCTTTTTGGCCAATCAAATATTGCACACACACATTTTCATGTATAGGTTTCACACCTCAAATTCAGTCAGAATTGAGGTGTTGTGTATATTTTAGGAGTTACAGATGGAAATGTGTTTGTAACAATTCCCGCACGCAGCCGCGGCAGCCAATGCACCCGCGCGCGGCTGAGATACAGCCTTGTCACACCGTCGAGGTTGTGTATGCAGCCCTGGGCCTCTGACAAGTACGCAGCCGCGAGACTACAGGTTGACAGAGTGAAAGGCGGCCTGAGAGGCTGAGGAACCGCTTAAACAGTCTACAAAATACACGGGAACTTTCTAAATATCTAATAAATGTTCCTGTGGATAGTAGACTGTCTAAAAAAACATAATATCATATAAAAATACATAAATAATCCTTACACGTATTTTTTACTTAATATAATGCAAAGTACCAAGAGTTTCAAAAATAAGACAATGACAACTTCTAAAAATATATTAAAATACTTCAATATACTTTTACAAGAATTGCCAGACATAAAAATTTTTGTGACATACTAAGGAACATAATGATGTAAAAATATTACATGAATTAACATGACTTATATTTTTAAGTAATTATCTTAATAAATCAACCGGAACTCGAAAATAAAGAGTAAAATCAATATTATGACTTTTACTCCAGTTATATAATACATAATAAGAACTTACCAGAGATGAAGATGTCCTTAGAAATGTCTATTAATATAATTATCAAATTACTGGGAACATTTACTAAGGATAATTAATTAAATAATACATAAATAGGACAGATTAGTGTTATTCACACGTCCTAATGTCTATTATAAGGGAAAATAAATCCCATACCCTGAGGAATTAGATGCTACCCGGGCTACAGCACCAAGAACACATGACAGGCTACCTCTGGTTACCATGCTAGCCTTAGTTTCCGTCCCTTTGAGCACCTAAAACCCTCAGAAGGACCATATTGGGACTCGAAAAGCTATAAATAAAGAGCTCTTTTGAGGATATTGACGGGCAGAGACCCAGTCATATTCATATCCAGACGCCGTGCCAAGGTAATCAAGTACTTATAAGAGATAATTAAGTGATTTGTGGCAATTTCTGATCAGTAATATCTGTCCTCAAACCTCTTTTTATCAATTAAAACTGCTGAACAACCTTATAACCCCATTATACAGGTTTAACCCATCAGTGCACATCTCAAACAGATACCCAAAGGATTTAATAACATACCAGTTAGTCTTATTATCCTTTCTGTGTCGTGGTAGCTTGGCTACAAGGCCTTGCCACTCCACCATGTATTTTATATACATATTATCTTTGGGTAAAATATTCTTTAAAATAAAGAGCCCAAAGTAACCAGGACTACGTGTTTTCATACTGAAATCCCTGAAGAGAGGTGTTAAAGATCCCCAATATAATTGTGGCCCCTCTATAAAAATATTTTATAATCAATTTATTCATATTGATTTAAAACAATAAACAATAACCAAACCACTTAAACTTGCAATAAGCTTAATCCACATATTTTACGGATTTCCGCTGCATTTATTAAATAATATATTTATTATTTACTCTATCACCTCTGGTATCTAAAGGATAGCAAGGGTCTTGGCATCCAGGAGGCTGAAAACTATTGCCCACCCATTGGCCGACTGAACTTTATAGCTGGTCTTGCTAGGACAGATATCAGCTTTGGTGTTTCTAGTCTGGCAAGACACTGCAAGGCACCTGGCATCAACCACTGGAACAATTTCCTGCGCGTCTGAAGATATTTGAATGACACCAAAGACATGAAGCTAAGGCTTGAACCATGGTCAATCTCAAATTGACTGGTGTGCTTCAGCAATGCCACATAGGCAGACAATCCAGAATCTAGGGTATCTCAGAGTGTCTTCATCTGTTCCTTCAGGGGCAGTCCTCTTTGTTGGACTAGCAGGCGTCAACAATCCATCATGCACTCCTCAACAGAATCCAAATGGTTTGTGATGTCAAGCTTTCACCTGGAAGCACGCTGGCTCCAACAACTGATTGAAGACATCTATCAATGTTCATTCAAATGCCCGCTCCATCTGATTGACAACAAAAGTCTTGATGACAAAATTAAAAAGTTTGGATCCAACTCCAAGGCAAAATACATTGACATCAAGGCCAAAAGTCTATGTGATAACTTCAAAAAAGCTCTTATTGAGGTCAAACTGATCCTGTTGCAGTCAATGACAGCTGACTTTGAATAAAGCCGCAAAAAAAACGTCAGTCACTAGGCTTGTAAATGCCTTCAGCTCTCTCTACCACTGATCTTTGAGTTGTGGGGGTGTGTTGATTATCTGACCTTCTCTAATTTCCTATCACCTCAGTTCTTTTGTTTACACATTTCTGTCTTTTCTTCTCTTTCTTTTGTTTCTTTCCCAATGTCTTTTTCATCTTACGATTACTTGTAAAAGCGATTTTCCACTTCTTTGCGCGCAACACTTGTGGTCTATTCCGCGGCGCACAATGCTTGCGCACCGCTGTCAATCCTTACCTTGCCGCCTCCAAGACTTCATTGCTAGAGGATTGCTCAACATCATCAAGATTGACAAAATCTTACGGCAACAACTATCTGGCAATTTAATCAATTAAACAAGATAATTGTGCCATCAATCAAGATCAATCAAAATCAATCAACTGAACCAATCAAATATTCAATAATCCTCTTCTTTCATCCAAATCATAAAACCTTCAAGACTTTCAGCCATTCCAATCACAGTCAGTAAAACATTGGTCTGACCACTCATCAATAAATGGAGGAACTTACTCTTTTCATTTTAGTTCCCTATTCATCATCTATTTACAATTTGCTTTTCATTTTCTGACTGCTTCTCATCAAGTCTCTTCCCTCTAACCTTATCATATTAGACTTGTCCGCAGCAGTCAGACTGTCCTCTGTTGGTCACTCTCTTTGTCCTATCTTTACTTTTGTTTTCATTGCTCAAACTCATTCTCATTCTTCTTCATGACAACTTGAAATACAGCTTGGTCTTGGTTTCCAATCCCAATCTTCACAGGCACAATGTACAGCAACTGTGCAAAATGCTCAGCAACTGTTCAGGATTCAAAGCAAATGTGCAAATTACACAGCAAATATGCAAAATTCACAGCAACAATGCAAAATGCACAGCAACTGTGCACAATTCACAGAAACTTTGCACAATATATAGCAACTGTGCCCAATTTACAGAAACTCTGAACAATGCACAGAAACTGTGCAAAATGCACAGAAACTGTGCAAAAAACACAGCAACATTGCACAATGCACAGCAACAGTGCACAATGCACAGCAACAGTGCACAATGCACGGCAACAGTGCACAATAGTTATCCAAGCTTCAATGCACAATGCACAGTGACTGTGCACAAAATTTATCCCAGCTCCAATGCACAGTTGCTGTGCAGTGTGCACAGTGGGTTTTCATTGTGCACCGTTGCTGTTTATTGGGCACAGTTGCTGTGCAGTGTGCACAGTTGCGGAATATTTGGAACGTTGCTGTGCATTGTGCACAGTTGCTGTGAATTGTGCAAAGTTTCAATGCATTGTGAACAGTTGCTGTGCATTGTGCACAGTTGCTTTGCATTGTGGAACGTTGCTTTGCATTGTGCACAGTTGCTGTGCATTTTGCACAGTTTCCGTGAATTGTGCACAGTTTCTGTGAATTGTGCACAGTTTCTGTGAATTGTGACAGTTGCTTTGCATTGTGTGCATTTTCTGTGAATCATGCACAGTTGCTGTGTATTTTGCACAGTTTTTGTAAATTTTGCACAGTTGCTGTGCATTGTAAACAGTTGCTGTGCATTGTGGACAGTTGCTGTGAATTTTGCACAGTTTTTGTGCATTGTGCACAGTTTCTGTGCATTGTGAACAGTTTTGGTGCATTGTGCACAGTTAATATGCATTTTGCACAGTTGCTTTGCATTGTGCACAGTTGCTGTGCATTGTGCACAGTTGCTGTGTATTGTGCACAGTTTCTGTGCATTGTGCACAGTTTCTGTGTATTGTGCACAGTTGCTGTGCATTGTGCACAGTTGCTGTGTATTGTGCACAGTTGCTGTGCATTGTGCACAGTTGCTGTGCATTGTGCACAGTTGCTGTGCATTGTGCGCAGTTGCTGTGCATTTTGCACAGTTGCAGTTCATTGCGCACAGTCACTGTGAAACAAAAAAATGTTAGAGAATGAAAATAACTTCAACTAGAGATTGGACAGAGCTTAAAGCAGAGCTTGATTGATGGCACTTGCTAGCAACTGCCACCACCTTTTTGGTGGATTCTGTGATTCAAAAACTCACAGGTAGGCCAAGAAACTCCCCCAGGATAGTCCTTAGCATCCACTGGGGAACATTTTTTCTATTTAAGGGGGTGTCTTATGCCATATCCAAGTTTTAGAGAGGGGGCATCAGCCCAAGGCATCATCCCCTGGCATCAGTCTATTAAATATGCCCAACCAATCAAGTTACCTACACAGTACCAGATTATTAGTGAACCAGAATCAAGTTGGAATGAAATGAAGGATCAAACACAAAATTCTTATTTTCCATTTCAATAAACCCCAGGTTTCTTTGAATGAGGGTTTTTGAGAAATACTTGGTCTTCAGCACGTATTATTAAAATTAAAACCGGTTTTTCAAATCAGGAAATTTATAAAAAATGAAGATCACAAAATAACAAAATCCCAGCATTTTTGTATGCCCAGCTCCCTGTGGTAAAACTCATCCTTGGTTCCTTAAACTGTTTAAATCCCTTTATTGAACCCTTAATATTTTAATTGGAATTTGGAAAAATAGTCATAAAAATCAAAAATTCTTGATTATTCATTTGTGAAAGCTTTCCATTAATCCAACCAAATTAGGAATATTGATAAACTTTCTAAAAATCTCTATTATCAATCAATGATCTATTTCTGATTAGAAACTTATTTTAAGTCTCAAAGAAAAAATGCCATTAAGGGAAAAATTATTGTGCAGATTTAGGATAATTCAGAGGGGCAGGAAATTCAAACCAATCTTAGATTATGTCTATTTAGTCAAGAGTATTACTGGAATAAATATACCATCCTTTTACTTGCAGAAGCTATTTTCTTAAACAATCAATCATTTCTTTGAGTCTCTATAATTGATAAATCAATGAGTTAATTCCAAGGGGAAAGAAAATTTATTGAAATGAATAATAGTGACTGTTTTAGTAAGGCCTCAGCCCCTGGCTGATTTTACAACTTAATGAAGGTTCTATGCAAACTGAAATCCAAGAATTCTTGAGTGACCTGATTTTATTTGCTAAGTTCCAGGAACAGGGTAAAACCAAGAATTGAAAGTGGAAGGAGAACCAGTCTAGATCTAGACCCAAAGTTCATTAGATGGTTGACTGGTTTTTAGATGGTACTGAAAAGTTTGCAAGTACAGAATGATCTGCCAAAGTTAGCAATTCACTTTCATAAGCCAGAGATATTCAGAAGAATGCACTGTTGGTTAGTGTGCCTTTGGTTCCATGCCTTTTATAGAATGGGGTAGATTTCACTGGGGAGGGTGAAAGAATCTGACAATTTGAGATTAATTAAAACCAACAAACGGAGGGAAAAAAGTCAGGAAGATGGTTAAAAAAAAAAAAGCACAACTGAAAGAACAAAAGTATTGAAAAGGATGAGAAGTGACCAACAGAACAGCTTCAGGAGATTTTGGGATTGCAGGGGTCAATTATCTTTGTAGGGTGGACATGGTATTGCTGAGGGAGTTGAGGTCAAGAAGCTGAAGCGTGAGTCAGGAAGGGATTATGATGATGATGAGAGAGTAACTCTCACCAGTCACAAGTTTATAATTGAAGGTTTGATAGTTTTAGTTTGAGAATCTTGAATTTGAAAGAGACAATGAGAAGGAGGAAATGGAGAAAACAACAGACAATAAGAAGGAGGAAACAGAGACAAAAATGAGGAAACAACAAAAGGAAGAGGAAAAAGAAACAAGCAAAAAAGAAAAAAGAAGAAAGGAGCCCTGATTTCCACTTTGAAGGCCTCCCCTTTGAGATTCAAGTTCCAAGGGCTCAGGGGGTCTCTCTGGGGGCACAAGGATTTTATAATCTGAGCTTACCCGCGACACAGGCAGCGGGTTTGAAGACCGTGGATGGATGAATTACACTTCAGTGAAACTTCAATACTCCCCATGAATGGAGAGTGTTTTGATAATGAAGAATTTCTTACTTCAAACTGAGTGTCAAGGATCCGCAGGAAGGCAGAGATGGAGGGTTTTTCTACTGCTTTGGTCAACGGATTGGCCAGCATGTGGTCAGTGTTTGTGAGTCTCATTTTCAGGTTGCCAAGTGGAAGTTACTCCTGCATACCTTTGGTTTTGAGGTCCATGTGCCTTGTCTTGGTGTTGGACCCAAATTGCTTCAATTTTTCCTCAATTCCCTTTTTGTCAATGAAGTGAGTGGTGAAAGGTATTGAGATGTTAAACACCTTGCCCAGGAGATGCTTGAGCCACCTTCCCTCTAGTAAGGAGTCCAAGAGGGGATTGAGTTTGGCTTCCCTGGAGGAGTAAGTGATGTTGCGTTGTTTGAAACTTTCCCAAGAGATGATTGAACCAAATGAAAATCCCAGGTATCTTCATTGGGACTTCCTGGAGGTGGGATCCCCACCGCAGGAGGAGTCACTATATAATACTAGGGTTTTGGCAGAGGATTCTTGTTTCAGGGTTAGTCTCACATCCCTGGTAGCTTTCAGGTATTGCCAAGTCCTTTTGAGATCTTTCCAGTGAGTCAGGCTGGGTTTTTCCTGAAATCTGGCAAGCCTTGAGACCAAGAAACTTGGTCTGGACGGGTCTGAAATGCAATGTAGTTCAGGAGACCCACGCCAGAGCAGAAGTTGATATTGAGGCGTTTGAAGTCTTCAAAATACTTTTCCAATGCTTTGGTGAGTTGAAGATGAGGGTTAAGAGCAGTTTGGAAGTCTCTTGCTTCTGTCAGGCCAAGCTCTTTCAATCCATGGCTATGTTTTCAGCTCTCTGATACCAGGAACCTTGCAGTCCTTTAGATACAGAGAGTGATAAAAATGCTGGAATGAAAATAATAATTATTATTCCAATAATAAACACTTAGAAGCTCAAAAAAATGATATAATAAGAGCAGTTGCAAGGTTTAATTCTTTTGGTAATAAATGGTTTTCAATATAATATAGAAGAGGGGCCACAGTTTTATACTACTGGGGATCTTTACAGACTAGCAATCTCTCTTCAAGGGGCCTCCTTAGGCAGTTTAAGAACCTTGGAATAAAGATGGGTGCCTTAAAAAGTACTTATTTGACTAATGCCTGGGCTTAAAAGCACAAATCGCCAAGAAAGGAAGGGTAACACTCGCTCTGAGCACTTCACCACAAAAATCCTGGAATAATTGGAAGGGTTTCAGAGCAGATGGGGTAGATTGCTTGACTAAAATTCAATGGTTGATTGGTTAATTAAGGTAAATAATACTACTACAGAATAGGTCATAAATCACTTGCTTATTTTCATATAAGCATTTGATCAACAATGAAACGGTTTCTGATTGATAATAAATAATTCCCTGTAACTGATGATGGAATAATGGATCCAAAGAGGTCTGTATAAATACCTTTTTGGGGTGATTTTGATCTTCTCAGGGCACGTAGAGAGGGTTCTGCTTGTGGGCTGAGTCTGGCAAGCCAGTCCGGGCAACATTAGCACTTCCAATTGGTGCTGTCAATTAGCTGTCCTTAGATCTGCTGGATTTCTGTACTTTTTGAGCCACAGGATCTGTTAATCTGTTCTGGCGTCAATTTGATCATTCTGTACTATTGATATTGCTTTAAAGCATGCAGATTTGGATGTTTACTTGGTTTCCATTATCTTCTGATCATGTAGATAGTTTTTAATAATTTTTATGAAAACTCCTTGAAGTGTTTTGTGGTCTTCAAAGATCAGGATCAGTGATTTACGTGATAATCCTTGATCTTTGATTTGTTATTAAAAAATAGTTTAAACTTAATATTCAATAATTTTATTTATGTTTGTATCTTTTTAGATCATTAGTAATGAATATGTCAGTTTGTTACATATACTAGGCCACCCTAACTAGGTTGTTGCTCTTCTGAGCGGTACCTGGTTGTCAGATTAGTCACAACTGATCCAGACGCGGGGATCAGTTAGTACAGATGCGCGGGGTGTAGGATCCGCTGTGTGCATGGCAGAATCAGCTGCGCGCGGGTCTCTAGTACGCGGGAATCTGCTGCTACAAGTACGTAGGGATATGTAATGATGCGGGGCTGCGCGCGGGAATTGTGACATAACACATTTCCGCATGTAACTCCTAAAATATACACAACACCTCAATTCTGAGTGAATTTTAGGTTTAAAACCTATACGTGACAATACGTGTGAAATATTAGAATGGCCAAAAAGTGCCATACTTGTGTTGTAATTTTTAGTACTTTTCTTTTTAAATATTTTAAAAATATAAGGACTTGGAATTCAAGGGTGGGGTCAGTGAGTGACCCTACCTAATTTTGGGTGAGGAATCCATTTCTGTAAACATATTAATGAATTTATCACTCCTCATTTTGTTAATTGAGATATTCTTATTTTTCATAGTTTTGAGGTGCTTTTGACAGGTTGCTCTGCACATAGTAGCAAGCTGACAGATGCAAATATATTGAAATTTTCTTTTATTTTTCTCTAACTCCTTATTTTTTTTAATTGAGATATTCTTATTTTTCATAGTTTTGTGTTATTATTTGACAGTTTTTCTCTGTACATTTAGCAAGCTGACATTTGTGCTTTTGTTGGCTTAGCTGGATGGAGTTTTTGGTCCATTCAAATTTCATTCCCAGGATGTTGCTGGACGCATGGCACTGGGAATTCCTTAATTTATTGTTGAGTTTTCTTTTGAAGTTGTTTCCATCACCCCCAAGGATGAGATCATTGACAAGGAAGAATATGAAGGACTTATTTTCCTTCAATTTGTAAAGGCAGGGGTTGCTTTCAGATTCCTCAAAGCCTGTCAATTCAATCCAGCTTGTGAGAGTGTGGTACCAGTTTTTAGGGGCTTTTTCCAACCCGTAGAGGCTCTACTTGAGTCTGAGATATTTTCACAGGCAAGTAGATCTGTTAGGCTTTTTGATGATTACCTCCTTGTTCATTGGGGCATGGAGAAAGAGGTATGTGACATTTAATTGCTTGATCTCAAGATTTTCCTTCAGGGCAAGCTGGAGGATTGCCTTGAGAGAAGAAATCTTGCCTGTGGGAGGAAGGTCTCTTCAAAGTCAAGTCCATGGATCTGATTTTAGCCCTTCACGCACACTCTGGCCTTTAATATGAGGACATTTTTGTGAAAATTTTCTTTTATTTTGAAGACCCAAGTGGTCTCAAGTGGATTGATAGGTTTGGGCCCATCATACTCTTCCCATACCTCAAGATCCTTGAATTGGTTGAACTCTTGGTCAATTTCTTCTTTCCATTTCTTGGCTTCTTCACAGGTAAAGGCCTTGCGGTAAATTTTGGGTTTGAAGTAGTGGTGAAATCCATAGTGTTATGGAGGCTTGAGGTTTGCGTAATTCCAAAGGGTTTGTGGAGGAGTGGGTTGAAGTTGAGTTTTGGGCACAGGGCTAGTTTGTGGTGTGTGAATTTCCTGGGATGGATGATCCAGGATGTCAGAGTCCCCGTCCTCTGCGGGATTTGATTTGGATGAGTCCAACAGGGTGTCCAGTGTCTCTCTGTATTTGGTGAAGTTCCTGTCAAGAGGAGGTGCCAGGATGGAGGATTCTGGTTCCAATGTTGGTGGATGGTTGCTAGGATCTCTAGCTTCAAAGCTTTCAATTGAGAAATCTGAATACTCTCCAGTTTTTCCAAGTTGATCTATTGAGGATTCAGTGAATTGGATGTGCTTTCTTGAGATTATGGAGCCATCAGGCCAGAGGATTCTGTAGGAGCCAAATTCTGCATTGTATCCAATCAGCTTTCCTTCTAGACCCTTTGGATGGAATTTTCTTCCTCTGGATATGAGTTGGTTCAAGTAGATGACTGAGATTCCCAATGGTTTGAAATAAAACAGGGGAATGGAACTACCATGCATAATTTCCCAAGGCAATTGGTTACTGCCCTTTTGGGGAATCTGATTTAGAGCAAGGCAGCAGGCTTTCAGTATCTCCAACCAGTACCTCTTGGTTAGTTTAGAGGAACTGAGAGACGTACAAACAATTTCTAAAATTTTCCTGTTGGATCTTTTGGCCCTGCCATTGTGCTTGGAATGGTATGGCTTGGAGATGAGTTGTTTGCACAATATTCCTTTGAGGAAAGAGGCAAATTTGCTGTTGGTGCATTTGGATCCTCTGTTGGAGCAGACTCTGCAGGGGTAGTAGCCCAGTTTGGATTTATGTTGTTCAATTATTTATATGAATGTTTTTGGGTTGGATTCCTTCCTAAAGAGAGGAATTCCACTTAGGTAGCCCAAGAAGTTTTCTACAATTGTTGGGATATACTTCTTGCCCCTATGTGACTTGGGTTTGATTGGTCTGATGAAGGCAAGATGTATTTTCTCTAAGGTTTTTGTAGCATGAGTGGCCTGAGTTTTGAAAGGGGTTTTGTTTATCTTACTGAGTGCGCAGTCCTTGCAGAAGAAGTCTTATTTGTTGAGCTTGAGGCCTGGTATTCCTTCAAGTTGCCAAGTGGAGGCATGTCCCAGATCTAGGTGGAGATTCCAGGCAGTTTTGCTGAGGTTTTTGGGAGTGGACAGGTAACAGTTGTTCTTTAAAATGTCCTTGGAAACATTGAAAACAAAAAGGTTTTTGAGGATTAGACCTTCCATGAGAAAGTGGTTGTTGCGGAGTTGTTGGAAACAGCCTTTGAATGATTTCAGGGAGCAGCCCTTGGCAATCAAGTTGCAGGAGCTTTTCAGATTGACCAAAATATTGGGAGAAAAGAGGAAGTTGCTGAGAACAATAGTCTGGTTCTTCCAGGTCAGTTTGGCCATTCCAGTGCCTTTGATTGGAAGGTGAGCATAGTCTTTTCCAGTTGAGATGTGTCCTCCTTTGTTAGATTTGGACAGATGGGTGACAAAACTTTTGTTGTTGAAGACGTGTGCTGATGCCCCACTTTCAATCAGTATTTTATGGCTTGAAACCTTTCAGGATTCAATCCAGTTTGTGACAAATGAATGGTAGTGAGCTGATTTGGATTTTTACTTTTGCTTCTATATCCACTTGGCTTGGTTTTTCCTGCACCATTTGGGGGCTTTATCCAGGTTAAGATGGAAACATTTGCATTCTGAGTGGTTCTTGTCCTGTTTAAGGTTGTGATAGCCTTCTACGCAGCAGTTTACAGACTGAGATTTAAATTTATTCTTTCTCAAAACAAGGGCAGTATCAGCAATTTTGATGGTTTTGTTGGGGGATTCAGCCCTTATATTGTTGTTGTATTGAATGGGGTGATTGCAGACAAAGTCAACTCCTACAGTCTTGTAAGAGCGCATTAGTAGGCATTTGAGATTGTGAAGTGCAATGGGAAATTTGAAGAGGATATGATAGGCCAAGATTTCTTGAGGGAGATCAATGCCAATTTCAATCATTTTATTGATTGAGTTTTGGATCTTTGTGAAAAAGGGGGTGATTTTGTCTTCTTTGAAGGGAACATGGAGAAAGTTGTTGAAGATCCTGGCATAATTGGAGGCTTTCAGTGAGGAAAAAAGCTCCTTGATTGCCTGCCAGATGGCTTTGGAGGATTTTACAATGGTGGCTGTGAGGATGTTGTTGTGTGTCACTTAGTCAACCTTGGATATGAGGAGGAGCTGGATTTTGTTTCTGTCTAGTTGGGATAACTGGTTGGAGCCAGATTCCAGGATTGACAGCATGACTCTGAGCCTGAGAAGGCCATTAATCTTGTTCCTCCAGATGACTGATTGTTCCTCTGAGAATAGAGGGATGGTTTCCAGGGTGTTTTTAAGCATTGCTTGTTGTAATAAATTGCTTTAGAAGTTTTTAGAAGAGTTTGGTTCCATTTTGAATCCCCCTGTTGGTTGCATTGAAGAGCCTTTGGCTTTTAAATGTGAAAGAATCTGATGATTCAATATAAATTACAACCAACAAACTGAGGGAACAAAGTCAGAAAGATAGTTAAAAAAAGAAGCACACTTGAGCAATGAAAGAACAACAGGATTGAAAAGGATGATAAGTGACCAAAAAAACAGGTTTGGGAGATTTTGAGAATTCAGGGTTCAATTATTTTTGCAGGGTGGACATGGTATAGCTGAGGGAGTTGAGTTTGAGAAATTTGAGGTCAAGAAGCTGAAGCATGAGTCAGGCAGGGGTTACAATGATGATGAAGGAGTAACTCTCACAAGTCACAAGTTGATAATTGAAGGGTTGACAGTTGTAGCTTGAGAAGCTTGAAGCTGACAAAGACAATGAGAAGGATGAAAAAGAGACAACAAGAGACAATGAGAAGGAGGAAACGGAGACAACAATGAGGAAACAACAAAATGAAGAGGAAACAGAAATAAGAAAAACAGAAGAAAGAAGAAAGGAGCCCTGAGTTAAACTTTGAAGGCCCCCCTTTGAGAGCCAAGTCCTGAGGGCTCAGTGGGTCTCTCCTGGGGCACAACAATTAAATAATCTGAGATTATGGGCAATAAAGGTTGTGGGGTGTCACACAACCACCCCACGTACTATAGGGAAATTCTTAGATGATCGTGAGCGCAAAGGAATACCAAGTGCAAGGGCAAGTGCAAATAGTGATGACCAGTTGCAAAGTGCGAACTTGGTTATGCCACTCAACAAACGGCAAGATGAATGGAAAGTGTTCCAAAGAAGGAAACTCAACCTGAGTCCAATGTGATAACTAGGTTGCAGCAAAATGCGAGAACGTTTGAAATTAACTAACTGAGGAGACAATCATCAGGCAAAGGGATATCCCTTATAAGGTAATCCAAAGTGACTCAATACAACCTGATGATGAGCTAACTACAGGTGAAGCGGTGAGGCAATGAATGACAGGAACGGAATAGGAAATGAAGCAGTGGTATAGATCCAAGGTATTAGCGTAAGTGCGAGACAATAGAATCTGAGCGTACATTTGCATGACGAATTGGGATAAGAGCAAGTGACGTTGAAGGTAATGCGAATGAGAGGTAATAGTGTATGCAGGGTAGGGACTAGTCCAATTGCAAACTATACAGTAGTGATGGCTTGGTTAGACGTAGATGCGAACTAAAAAACAATGCATGACCAAAGATGGAAGTCCAGGGCTGTTGATTGGCCAGGGAAGAAGATTGGATCTCATAATGGATGGTTGAATGGTATGGAGTTAACTCCAAAGTTCGCAAGTATATACTGAGTTGGTTGCCGAGATTGGAAGTTCAGCGCGAGCCAGAGGAAATAGCAAATTGCACCATTGATGTTGTGCTTTTATTTGTGTCACGCTTTTAGACTGAGGCAGATGGTACTGAGGAGAGGATATGTCAAAGTGGTGAAGACAATAATCCTTAAGTGCAAAGCGTGAAAGTTGCCCGGGTATAAAGACGCAAGCTCCTGCAAGCTTTCAGGTAAAGTTTGCCATTGATCTCAAGTCGTTTAATTCACTGTATACCCTATACTTTACTTAATTCATTACCCAATAAATTTTTTATAAATTTTGTAAAAATGTCTTCATCGTCATCCCGCCGTTGCAAAAACTGTATTTGCCGCAACAAGCGTTGTATTCCCAGTACTGCTGTCCAAGGTCTTTGAGGCAAATGCGAGCAATGTCGACTTTGCGAGGTGGCGTGTAATTTCCCTATAAATTTTGAGTCGACCGTCAAGGGTCCTTTGGAATCATCAAGGGAGATGCAAATTCTTGGGTCTGCACCGAGGGTCAATTACAAAATACCACCTTTGCCGGAGATCAAATACTTGGGGACGCGAGTTCCTGATGAGTACTAATCAGGAATAACTAATGAACTTGAAATAGTAACTAATTATTGGGTTGTTTTCTAGTGTTGCCTTGTTTTCAAAGATACACTACTAATACACCACCACCACCACCACCTTACTGGGGACCGCAAACTGAAAACCCGGGGACCCAGATGAATGCCGAGGTGCAAGGCAAGTTATCCGGTGCAGAACCAGTAGGAGTTATAACCAAGGAAGCAAGGGAGGAAGAAAACACAGCAGAAAGAGAGGAGGAAAATGGAGGAAATGGAAGTGGAGAAAACGAAGAGGAGGTGGGTGAATTGGAAGAAGGAAATGAAGGAGATGGAAGGGAGGAATTGACTGGGACGGAAGGAATGGAAGGCCGAGGTGAAGCGGATCCGGTGCGGGTTGTATTACCGGTTGAAACGGATGCAAGGCGCCTGACGGACAATATTGGAGAAGGCACGTTGGGTGGCCAAAGTAAGAGAGCGTATGAAGAGCTCTTGGAGGAAGGTGGATGGAATGCGCAACCAAAGCAAGCTTGGGTTGCGAGGTGCGAGGATATCTTTGAGAGGCACATTGAAACGGAGGTACTGGTTCTTTGAAGAATGTCCGCATTGATTAATGATGAAGACCTGGATAACTTTTGGTCCATGGTTGCGGAGTTGACTGAAAATTGGGAGGATGCAGAAAAAGAGATAAAAGAAAACTTGTAATTTAATGTATTTTATTTTTTTTTATATTAAAAATTTTATTATTATTATTATTATTTTTTAATAATAAGTGGAAATGAAGGGAAAATGAGAAAAGAGTAACACAGTGAGATGGAGGATTTAACTGATGAAATGATAGTGAAATAAGATAAGTTTTAATGGGATGGATTGAGTAAGATAAATGTGGAATGAAATGAAATGGGATTGGATGGGATGAAATGTGGAGTGGAATGGAATGAATTGGATGGAATGGAATGTGGAATGGAATGGAATGGAATTGGATGGGATAGAGTCATGATTGCCGAGGTTTGCAAGGGTAGCTTGCATTGAATTCTAAAATCAGATTGGCTGAATTGCAAAGGTGATGGGCTGGTTCCCACGAGGTGCAATCTTTGTTGGACTGGAAGCCAGACCATTCAACGAGGTATTGAAGTTTTCCTTTGCATAACCTGGAATCCAGAATACGGCTTACTTCCCACTCTTGATGATTGAGGACAGTGACTGGTTCAGGAGGGGGATGAGTCTTGCCCGGGTATAGGACTTGAGCTGGCTCTAGGAGAGACACATGAAATACCGGGTGGATACCTTGCCATTTTGCAGGTAAAGTAAGTTTAAAGGCGTTAGGGGAGATGACTGATTCTACGTTAAAGGGGCCAAGCTTTCTTTTGGAGAGTTTGCAAGTGAGGCAAGTACTGCGAATGTTGCAAGCATTGAGCCATACTTGATCTCCTACTGCAAAGGTTGGAGCCAAAGTGCAAGATTGGTCTGCTTGGTCCTTATAGCGCTGGTTTGCTTCTTTGAGGTTGGTTCAAAGTTGCAATTGAAGGGATTGAATTTTTTCAAGGTAATCGGTAGCAGGTTGAGAAGGTGCTACGTGAAGGGAAGAGAAAGTTGGGTTTCTACCATAAAGACTTTGGAAGGGCGACTGTTTGGTGGAGAAATGAGTGCAATTGTTGTAGGCCAATTTGGCTAGTGGGAGCCATTGCGACCAGTCATCTTGTTGATAGGCGACATACATTCAAAGATATTGTTTGAGAATCTGATTAACTCGGTCAGTTTTCCCATCCGTTTCCAGGTGGTAAGCCAATGATAAATTGCGAGTGATCTCCAAATGTTGGCATAGCAAGGTCCAGAAGCTTGAGACAAACAGAGATCCACAATCACTAACTATATTATCAGGGAGACCATGTTTCAAAAATACATATTCTATGAACAAGTTAGCCAAGTATTCTGAAGAGGCCGTCACATTACTGCGTAAAAAGAAAGCCATCTTTGAGAAGCAATCTACTATTACTAGAATAGCATCATATCCACTAGAAGAAGGTAATTGAGAGATGAAATCCATAGACAGCGAGTGCCAAGGACGAGGCAGAATTGGAAGTGGCTGGAGCAGCCCATACTTCCTGTGTTTTGAGGACTTGTTACGATTGCAATCATAGCACGCGCTAACATAGTCTTTTACTTCTTTGGTCATACCAGGCCAGTAGAAGTCTTGTGCAATCAATTGGTAGGTTTTATCCTTCCCATAATGACCAGCAAGCAGAGAATCATTCCGTGACTCGAAGATATCTAACTTGATGCAAGAATTATCTGGTACTACTATACGATTATCATAAACTAAAAAGTAATTATCATCTATACTGTAACTACTATCTAATAAGTTTGCACTTTTGCAAAGTTTGATGCACTTGGGGTTGTCAAGTTGAGCTTGTCTTAGTTCGGAAGCCAAATCTTGTAAGCAAGCAAAGATCAAACTGAGTTGGGCAGATTGGGTTGAGAAGAGTGTCCTAACGTTTTCAGGGTTGTTTTTGGCTATGTTGCTCCCCCCCTGGGTAAACGTCATCCCGACTTGATAAAGCATCAGGAACTACCGCTTGTTTCCCAGGACGGTACGTGATTGTAAAGTGGAACTCGGAGAGGTATTTGGCCCATTGCGCCTGTCTACGTGTGAGGACTTTTGAGCTCATGAAATACTTCAAAGAATTATGATCAGTTAAAACCTCAAAGGATTCCCTAAGACTCAAAAGGTATGAAAGCCATTTCTTCAAGCAGTAAATGATTGCGAGAAGTTCCTTGTCATGAATCTCATAGTTAAGCTCTGCAGCGAGCAACTTGCAAGACTCAAAAGCTACTGGGTGAAAGAGAGAAGTGGAAGGAGAAAACTGCGAGATGACTCCTGCAATTGCATAGTTGCTTGCGTCTGTTTTGACAATAGTGCGAGCTAGCTCGTTAAAGTGAGCGAGTATTGGAGCAGTAGTGAAAGCTTTCTTCAGAGCTTTGAACTCCGAAGCAGCTTGTTTGTTAAAAATAAAAGGAGTGTCTTTTTGAAGAAGGTTAGTAAGATTCACAGTTTTTTCGGCGTAACGCGCAATAAACCCTCTATAGAAATTACTGAAACCAAGGAAAACTTGAAGAGATTCAACAGAAGAAGGTGGGGGCCAGTCCAATATGTGTTTGCTTTTGGCTGGGTCCATCAATAGTCCTTGCTGCAAGACTACCACACTTAGAAAATGAAGGGAAGAGGAATGGAATTTGCACTTAGAGGCTTTTGCAAACAGGTCATTCTTGCGAAGTTGCTGTAGCACCTCTTGCACATGTGCGATGTGATCTTCGAGGTTTTTTGAGTAGACCAGTATATTATCAAGATATAACACGAGATATTTACCTACAAGATCAGAAAAAATGTTGTTGACAAAATGTTGAAAAGTGGAAGGAGCGTTTCAGCGGCCAAAAGGCATGACAGTATACTCATAGCTGCCAAACCAGGTTTGCATCGCAGTTAAATACTCATGACCTTCCTTAATGCTAATTAGGTTATAGGCACCTCAAAGGTCCAACTTCAAGAAATAAGTAGCTCCATGGAAGAGGGTAAGGAGATGTGACATAGGCGGTACTGGATAGGCATTCTTCCGTGTTACCTGGTTCAGTTTCCTGTAGTCAACACAAAGGCAAAGTCTGCTGTCCTTTTTGGTACAAATAGGACAGGGGAACCGGTGTTCAAATTGCTTGGTCAAAGAAATCCTTTCGCTACATTTTCCGCAATGTAGTCTTGAAGCGCAATTGATTCTTGCATCAAGAGAGAGTAAACTGGTCCTGGTTCCGGAGGTGGGCCAGTAAGTTCAATCTTATGATCATAAGGACGGGATGGAGGCAGTTTATCTGCTTTTGCAGCTGAAAAGACGTCAGCAAAGTCATGATAAACCAAAGGTAAAGACTCTTTAATGATTTCTAAATCTTCAATCTTGTCATCTTCGAGCACCAGGTTTGAGGTGCTCGCATGGTGCGAGAGGATTAGGGAGCTCAAAATACACCTTTTGGTTGGTGTCTGTTTCTCTTCAAAGGAACAGGAAAGAGGTAAGCTGGTTAGGTAAGCAATAACTCCTAAATCTGAAGAGGGGATTTGAGAATGAAGGTCAGGATATTGCAAATCTCCTGGCGGAAAAGTGTCATCCAACTCAATGACAGTGTCAGGTAGGCTGTTTAATTCCTGATTGACGGAAAGGTTAGCGTTCTGGGGGTGCAAGGTTCAAAGGTTAATTAATCCTTCTTGCCAATTCACATCCGGATTCCAGTAAACTAGGAAATCATGGCCTAGAATAGTATCATCCATTCCGGGTATAGCCAAGACAAATAAATCCCATTCAAAGCTGGGGAAATTGGACAATGCAAAGGTCCATTTTGCCTTTTGGGAAACCAAATAAGACGGTTCAGTCACACTACTTACTAGATAGATGGGAAATTTATCTATCTCGGAACGTGTAAGATTTTTGGAAGTGGCAAAAGATTCACTGATGAAGGAAACATTAGCGCCGGAATCAAGTAATACTTGATAAGGAGTGTTGTCGGAACGGAATAGGATAAATCTCAAACTCGGAGCACCTAGTGACTTGCAAGCGCAAAGATTTACTTGCGGTGATTTAGATAATATGTAGTTTTCCTTGCGAGTATCAGAAAAACTACAAGCTAATTTTTTGACTGCTTAGCCGCTTCACTCGCTAATTGCTTTGCATAGCTGTCGACATCATTTTTTCCTCCACAATACATACACAGCCTGTTCTTTTCCCTTTGCAGTCGTTCCTCACTTTGAAGCATCCCGGTTTCTTTGTCCAAGAACTTCGCAGTTTTTGCAACTGCTTTCCCTTTCGAGTTTAAGTTTGAAGTCGGGGTTGGTTTAGATGGTTTTGGGTTCCTCTTGTTTTGCTTTGAGGAGTCATCCACCTTTGGGACCAAGGTGGATGATCCATGGTTTTTTTGCCAAAAGAGATTCTTTTCATGATAGCCATTATCAAGCTCAATCACTCAATTGATTAGCTGCTGAAGCAAGGTTGTCTTATGACCCCCAACTGCGAGCTGTTCAATTAAGCGTGCCGGTAAACCCTTTCAGAAATGGAATAGAAGAGCGGCCTTGTTGCACTGGATGCAAGACTGCAAGGTTCAAAATGAGAAATATAAATGGAGGCTCTACTATTATCCTTCATAACTAAACTATTAAGTTTGTATTTGGCTTTTCAAACTTCATTGGGATCTCCAAACAGGGTGAACAATTGTTGCTCAAACTTGTCCCAGTTGTTGAGAATACAAGTGGGGCTATTGTTGGACAAAAGTTCAAGGTACGGTTTGAACCACTGCGAGGCTCTACCTCCTAAGAATCAAGAAGCATACATAACTTTATGTCTATCGGAAGGGAAATTGTTGGAGTTGTTTGAAAAGATGATTTTAAAAGACTGAAGGTAGGATCTAAGCTTATGAGGGTTTTCTCCTGTAAATTGATAAGGTTGTTTCATGCCCGGAGTGCGAAAACTAGGAGTGCTTGGACTAGATCACTGGGCACCATGAGTGAGGGCCTGGATCAATGTCAAAAGCAGGATTGGAGCATTGGGCTCAAGAGCAGTAGTGCAAACCCCTGGTCTACCACAAATCAAGTTTTCATCGGAAGACTAGTTGGAGTCTGCAAATTCTGCGAGAGGGTCCGTCGGAGCATCCCGTGGAGGAGCCCAAGGATCATCTAGAGCTTCCACAGATGGTGATTTGGAAGGAGGAACTGGATGTAAGGGTTGTTGGGCCCAAGGAGCGCTGTTTTTCCCTACCAGATGAATCTCATCATTGTAAGGGGAGAGGGAAGCATTCCCGGTTGAGCGAGTACGTGACATTGAGAAAGAAGATATCTACTATAGGTTGGCGGGCTACAATAGATGAGTTGAGTTATTTAATTTACTGTCACACAACCACCCCACGTACTATAGGGCAATTCTTAGATGATTGTGAGCGCAAAGGAATACCAAGTGCGAGGGCAAGTGCAAATAGCAAGGACCAGTTTCCAAGTGCAAACTTGGTTATGACACTCAACAAACGGAGAGATGAATGGAAAGTGTTCCAAAGAAGGAAACTCAACCTGAGTCCAATGCGATAACTAGGTTGCAGCAAAATGCAAGAACGTATGAAATTAACTAACTGAGGAGACAATAATCAGGCAAAGAGATAGCGCTTATAAGGTAATCCAAAGTGACTAGATACAACCTGATGATGAGCTAACTACAGGTGAAGCGGTGAGGCAATGAATGACAGGAACGGAATAGGAAATGAAGCAGTGGTATAGATCCGAGGTCTTAGCGAAATTGAAAGACAATAGAATATGAGCGTACATTTGCATGACAAATTGGGATAAGAGCGAGTGACGTTGAAGGTAATGCAAATGAGAGGTAATAGTGTACGCAGGGTAGGGACTAGTCCAATTGCGAAATATACAGTAGTGATGGCTTGGTTAGACGTAGATGCGAACTAACAAACAATGCATGACCAAAGATGGAAGTCCAAGGCTGTTGATTGGCCAGGGAAGGAGATTGGATCTCATAATGGATGGTTGACCGGTATGGTGTTAACTGAAAAGTTCGCAATTATATACTGAGTTGTTCGCCGAAATTGGAAGGTCAGCGAAGCCAGAGGAAATAGTGGATTGCACCATTGATTTTGTGCTTTTATTTGTGTCACGCTTTTAGACTGAGGTAGATGGTACTGAGGAGAGGATATGTCAAAGTGGTGAAGACAATGATCCTTAAGTGCAAAGCGCAACATGGGGTTGAAGACCATGGACAGATGAATGACACTTAAGTGAGACTCCAACAGAGGGGATATTTCAAATATTGATGATGAAAAAAGAACCTTCAATTGGAGCAATAAATGCTTTTTTTAATCTGAGAAATTTATTGTTTCCAAAAATCCAAGCAGAATGCTTTCTATTTTTCAGTTCCTGTGTTTTTCTCATTGTAGCCAAGTTCATATTTGTTATGATCCTGAAGGTTATCCTTTTTCCATTATTTGCCACATTCTGCTTTTAGGTTGTCTATAAATTATCACTGCAAAAATTTCTTACAACAGGAGAATTGTTCAAAATAGCTCCAATTAGCCAAATTTTCTCACAAAAAATCCAATCATTCTTCCAATCAACATTTTACCTCTAAAATGTTTCTGGGAAAAACCTGAATTTTGCCTCTATTCATGTGGAAAATTTTAAGCCATCTACCAAACAGCCTTATTCTCATCCAAACCCTTGAGAAGCAACTTTGAACCACCTTGAAGCTGCAAATCAAAACTCAAGGCAGCAAGCCAAAAAAAGTTTAGATTTGGAACCAACCTTTTCAGTAGGAGCGTCAGTATTGCTTGAAACTTGCAAAATCTTCACCCCTCAACCTACTTGCAAAAGATTTGAAAAAAAGATTGGTCCATTAAATATAAAATGAATTTTTCCTAATAGTTATTTTAAATCATCTATTACATTGAGGTGCTTTCAGCTCTCTGATACCAGGAACCTTGCAGTCCTTTTGCTACAGAGAGTGATAAAAATGCTGGAATGATAATAATAATTATTATTCCAATAATAAAAACTTAGAAGCTCAAATAAATGATATAATAAGATCAGTTGAAAGTTTTAATTGGTTTGGTAATAAATGGTTTTCAATATAATATAAAAGAGGGGCCATAGTATTATACTACTGGGGATCTTTACAGACTAGCAACCTATCTTCAAGGGGCCTCCTTAGGCAGTTTAAGAACCTTGGAATAAAGATGGGTGCATTATAAAGGATATATTCCACTATTGGCCAGGCTTAACAGCACAAATGGCAAAGACAGGAAGAGTAACACTCACTCTGAGAATTTTACCCCGAAAATCCTGGAATAATTGGTGAGGAAATTTTGATTGGTAACCAAGACCAGGCTGAAGTGCATTTCAATGAGAGTGCAAATATGAGCATAAAGATGAGAAAATAAATAGGACACAAATAACCAACAGGGTAGCACTGGCTGAGCACGGTGAGTCTGAGGATGTTGATGAAGAGAGAAGTACAACAGCTCGAGAGACTGTCAGAGACAGGAGATAAGTAAATGGAGCAGAAATCCTCAGATGAGTCAGTTGGTAGATTTACTAATAGCCAGTGCGAGAAACAACAAGGCCAGTTGTTGTATTGCTGAGAGAGAGTCAAAGCGCCTTGAATGAATGGTGGTAAGGAGATGGAAGTCAGATGAGCAAGAAGTTGAAATCGTTGCTATGATTGCCTTACTGATTAAACTGGCTGCCAAGCTCATCCGCAATATTGAGGGTAATTGTTGGATCAAGTATTGAAGGTAAGTATAGAAGGTAAAGTTGTTGAGTCTTGAGGAAGTGTTTTGTTGATGAGAGTTGAGATGATAGAAGTGATGATGACCAACTCTTAAGAGTCAGAGAGCGGATGAGAGTAAGATTGGAGACATCACTAATTATGGAGTGTCTGCAGTCAAGTCTGACCAAGTCCGCAACATCTGGCAGGTGATGCGTAGTGTGCTATGGACACTTCACTCAGACAGGATAGATCATTGGAAAACATAAAAAGGAAAAGTAAAAATAGAGAAAAATAAAAATAACAAAAAGGAAGAGTAGAGAAATACATGTATAGATTATCAAAATCTAACACACCCCCACAACTTTGAGATGAGTGGATTACAGAGCTGAAAGTGTTTATCAGCCTCACTTTTGAGGTCTTGTTGGCCGCTTTGGTGAGTGCGTCAGCGCTCATAGAAAGAGACAAAATTAGTCTGAGGTCAATGAGGCCTGCTTTGAAATTGTCCCGGAGACTTTTGGTTTTTATGTCTATGTGTTTGGATTTTGAGGATGAGCCGAATTTCTTGATTTTAGCGTTGAGGCCTTTCTGGTCAATCAGATGGAGTGGGCACTTGAAATTGACATGATAGATTTTTTCTATAAGTTGTTGAAGCCAGCGTGCTTCTAGGTGACAACTGGAGAGAGACACGCATTCGGACTCTGTGGAAGAGTGGGTGATGCATTGCTGTTGTTTGCTGGTCCAATATAGCGGGCTGCCTTTGAAGGTACAGATGAATCCACTCTGAGATATGCAAGTTTCCGGATTGTCAGCCCACGTGGCATCACTGAAGAAAACCAGTTGTTCTATGATTGATCGAGGGCCTATTGTTAGCTTCAGATTCTTAGTTCCAGAGAGATAACGCCAGACGTGTAGAACCTCTTGCCAGTGGCTCAAACCCGGTCGTTTGGAGTGTCTAGCCAGGCTAGAAACTGCAAAGAAAGAATGTAGAAAATGAGACAATGACAACTTCTAAAAATATATTAAAATACTTTAATATACTTTTATGAGAATCTCTAGACATCAATATCTTTGTGACATACTAAGAAAACTAAAGATGTAAAAATATTACATGAATTCAAATGACTTATATTATTAAGTAATTATCTTTGTAAATCAACTGGAACTCGAAAATAAGGAGTAAAATCAATATTATGACTTTTACTCCAGGTATATAATACATAATGAGAACTCACCTGACATCAGGATTTCCGTAGAAATGTCTATTTATATAATTATTAAATTACTGGGAACATTTAGTAAGGATAATTAATTAAATAATACATAAATAGGACAGATTAGTGTTATTCACACGTCCTAATATCTATTATAAAGTACAATAATTCCCATACACTTAGGAATTAGACGCTACCCGTTCTATAGCACCAAAAACACATTACAGGCTAGCCCTGGTTATCCTGTTAGCCTTAGTGTCCATCCCTTTGAGCACCTACAACCCTCAGAAGGACAATATTGGGACTCCAAAAGATATAAATAAATAGCTCTTTTGAGGATATTGATGGGCAGAGACCCAGTTATATTTATATCCAGACACTGTGCCAAGTTAATCAAGTACTTTAAGAGATAAGTAAGTGATTTATGGCTAAATCTGATCAATATATACGTCCTCAACCTCTTTTACATCAATTAAAACTGCTGAACAACCTTATAACCCCATTATACAGGTTTAAACCATTGTTGCACGTCTCAAAAAGATACCCAAAGGATTTAATAATATACCAGTGAGTTTTATTATCCTTTCTATGTCTTGGCAGCTTGGCTACAAGGCCCTCCCACTCCACCATGTATTTTATATACATATTATCTTTGGGTAAAATATCCTTTAAAATTAAGAGCCCAAAGTAACCAGGACTACATGTTTTCATACTGAAATCCCTGAAGAGAGGTGTTCAAGATCCCCAATATAATTGTGGCCCCTCTATAAAAAATATTTAATAACCATTTTATTTATATTGATTTATAACAATAAATCATAACAAAACCAATTAACCTTGCAAAAAGCTTAATCCAAATATTTTACGGATTTTTGCTGCATTTATTAAATAATATATTGATTATTTATTGTATCAGTGTTATCCTTGTTATTGTTGTTTTAATTTTCAATGTTAATAAAAAAGCTTGAACCAAGTGAGGAATTAGTGCTCATTACACATGTTGTCAATGCCTTCTGTTACATTTCTTTTGTCCTAGTTACATTTTTTGCACTGTTACATGCATTGTCCCTGTATGTCTGTGATATAACAGAAGAAACCTAATATATACATACAAAGAGGTATTTGAAAAGTATTAATAAGGAATAAACACTACCTTCAACAGGTATATACATCACACAAACACAAATAAATACAAATAGGTAGTTGAAAATTATTGAAAACCAATCAACACAAACCTTTCATATGTACATACACCACAAAAACACAAATAAATACAAAGAGGTAGTTAAAAATTATTCAAAAGGAATAAACACAAACCTTAAATATTGCCATACATCACCAAAACCCAAATAAATACAAAGAGGTAGTTGAAAAGTATTGAAAAGGAATAAACACAAAACTTACATATGTACAAAAATCACACAAAACTTACATATGTACAAAAATCACACAAAACTAAATACATAAAAACAGGTTGTTGAAAAGTATTGAAGGTTATCATCTACCTACACACATTATTTTGTTTGTGGTTTTCTTTTTGAAAAAAGCAGAATGGAAAAAAAATCAGGCAGAAAAAACAAAGCAGGCAGAAAAAAAAAGCATACAGAGAAGAAAAATTGACTGAAAAACAAGTGGATGGAGAAATAAAAGCGGCCTAAAAAAATCAGACCAAAAAAAGGGGGACTGAAGTGGATTCAAGAGTTGCATACACAACAAAATTGATGAATGAGCACTAACCCAAGGACCTTGACGCTGGGTGAGGCGCATGAGGTTTTTGAATATGTCAATATCTATAAATATTTGGTCCTGCACCCTTGATGAATACTGGCATTATTTTCCCTTGGGTGCCTGGAACCTGTTCATTTCCCAGTGTCTGTCATACTCAGGACACAGATTTAGTTTTGATCATGTATTACAGCCTAGATGATTGATCATCTTTCCAGGTATCATTAACATATTACAAATGTAAAATATCACAGGTAGTAAATAGCATTATATAAACTGGACTCTTTCTCCACTTTCTATTTCTTCCTTATGAATTCTATTTTACTTTTTTAGTACCCTGACTTACATTTTAATCCATCTTTGAAGTCCCCCTCATACTAGTACTATCTTTACTCAATCTTGAGTCAACTTTGGTTTCTTACCCATCTTGGATTCTTTTCTCTCTTTGCTGAAACTTCAGCCTGATGAATCTTGGATCCATTCCATTCTAGTCTTATTATTACTTTTAAATAATTGCCACCCTGGCTTTGTGTTAAGCTCCTGTGTGGCAGCATCAAGGATGCGTGCCATATATCTGTCAGCTTGCTACTATTGCAGAGCAAGCTGCAAAAGTAAAAAAATAACATAAAGAAAAAAAAATATTATTAAAGGAGAAATAATATTAAAAATATTATTTCAAATTCTGATTCTAAATAAAAATTAATGTAGGGTCACTGACTGACACCTACCTGAAATTCCTGCTGCTCATATTTTCAAATAATCTATGAAAATTTGGAAAGAGATGCGGCCTTGGGATTTTGGACATTCTAACGTTTCACATGCAATCCCACTTGTAGGTTTCAAAGTGAATTTTGTGTCAAAATCCAAGAATTCTGTGATTTAGAGGAGTTATGGGAGGAAATATGATTTATTACAATTCCCGCACGCAGCCGCGGCAACCAAAAAATCTGCGCGCTTCTGAGCAGTAGCACTGCCACCCTGTCCACGTAACCTGAAAAGTGTTGTACACAGCCCTGGGCATCTGAAAGGTACGCAGTCGCGGGTCCACAGACTGACAGAGTGAAAGACGGCTTGAGAAGCCCAGGTTCCCAGTAAAGTTGCTACAACCCAGACAGGGACATACTCAATATTTATTTAATTTCCCCTTGGATATTAGATAGTCCAAAAAATACATAAAATTTTTCAAAAATACTTAAATAAACTTTCTATGTATTTTCTATAAAATATAATAAAAATACCAAATATGTCAAAAAATCAGATAACTAAAATTTGTAAAATATCTTAAGATAATTCAATATACAATTGTGAGATCTTCAAGACATCCGTATGTCCCTTCCATACTAAGAAAATTGATTATGTATAAATATTACATGTATTCCCATAGATTATATTTTCAATTCATTATTTCAAGTAAATAAATAAAATTTGAAAAATAAGGAGAAAAATCAATATTATGATTTTAATCCCATCAGCTAATACATAATGAGAACCCATCTGACATAATATTAAGCAAAGGAATGTTTTCTAAGAAAGAATATTAAAAATCCTGGGAATATTTACTAAGGATAATTAATGAAATAATGATCATGTGGATAGATTAGTGTTATTCACATGTCAAAACTTCAATCAAAAGGTAGAATAATCTCCAGACCCTGTTTAATTAGATTTTACCAATTCTACAGCACCACGAACACATGAAAGGCTACCCCTGGCTACACCTCTGGCCTTAGAAACCCTCCCTTTGAGTCCCTGTATGCCTCAGAAGTACATAATTGGGACTCAAAAAGCTATAAATATAGAGCTCTTTTGAGGATATTGATACCCAGAGACCCAGTTATATTTAAATCCAGAAACCATGCCAAGGTAATCAAATACTTATTACAGATAAGTTAGTGATTTATGGCTTTAGTCTGATTAATTATATCCGTCCCAAAAACCCTTTTATTCAATTTAAACTGCTGAAAAACCTTTCAAACCCCAGTAATAGGTATAAACCATCATTGCACATCCCAAACAGGTACCTAAAGGATTCAATAATATACCAGTGAGTTGTATTATCCTTTTTATGACGTGGAAGCTTGTTTACAAGGCCCTGCCACTCCACCATATATTTTATATATGTATTATCTTTGGGCAATATCTCCTTTAAGAATATAAATTAAAGGTTCCAAAAGTAACCAGGTATACATGTTTTCAAAGTGAATTCCCTGAAGATAGGTGTTAAAGATCCCCAATATCATTGTGGACCCTCAATTAATTTATTCAATAATCAATTAATAAATATTTATTAATAATATTAAATCATAACCAAACCAACCAACCTCTATCCAAATATTTTATTGATTTTTGCTGCATTTATGGAATAATATATTTATTATTTATTCCATCACCCCTGGTAGCTAAAGGATAGCAAGGGTCTTGGCATCCAGGAGTCTGAAAATATTGGAATGTATTTTTTATCCCAATGTTTAATTTTCAACAATGTGGTTGAAAACTGGCACAAAACCCCATATGCAAGCACTTCAGTTGCAAATTGCCGTTTGCAACCCATCTAAGTAGCAAAAAGCTTTATTATATACATACATATATATATATATATTTAACATTTTGAATACCTTTTTTTATCTTTTGTTCATTTTTTTGATTTTGATAAAAAAATAAAAAATAAATCACTCAACTAAATTAAAAATACAGATATAAAAAAAATTAAAATAAAGTGAATGAAATGAATAAATAATAACTAAGTAAGTAAAATAATTAAATTCAAAATATTTATTTTTTTATTTTTGGCCATTCAGAAGCCAAAATGTGTTGCGTGGCCTGGTGTGAAATAAAAAATGGGTTGCAAACAGCCATTCAAAACCAAAAATGTTTTTCCAAAGGCCATTCATAACCCAAAATGGCTTTCAAACGGCCATTCAAAACCCAAAATGGCTTTCAAACGGCCATTCACAACCCAAGATGGGTTGCAAACGGCCATTCACAACCCAAAATGGGTCACAAACAGCCATTCCCAACCCACCAGAGTCACAAATGGCCGTTTGCAACTCTAGTGGGTTGTGATTGGCCTTTTGAAACCCATGGTGGGTTGCAGTTGTGCCACACTGCCCTTTTTAGGTACTGAACAGGGGTTGCAATGTTGCAACTTTAAAATTGCCCTTTTTTATTTCAGTGTGTCTGCTTTTTTTTCCCCTCCATGTGAATCTACATTTATTGTATTTTTAAATGGTTCCTTTATAGGTTGTCTGCTTTTCTTTTCACTCCATGTGAATAGGAATCTATCTGCTTCTTGAATGTCATTTAATTCAAGTTTTCAAGTTTTTTTTTCCTTCCATGTGAATATACATATATCTGCATGTACTTATACAAAAGGTTTGGGTCCATTTTTTTCCAGTGCATATATCACACAACTCCATGTGAATGAATATATCTCAACATACACATAGAAGATAAGCTTTGTATCTGATTTTTGTTCAAGTATTGCACAAAACCATGTATGAAAATACCAGAACACCTTCAGTGTTAAATCAAGGAGCTGCAAAAAATGTAACAAACAACAGTGTAGCAGGGGATTGAAACTCAGGAGATCACCTGCAGTGTAATATCAAGGAGTTCTTCTACCAAAATACCAACTTCTATTGGGGTTCCTTATCTTGCCACACCACAAGCTAAATTTTCATGTCATTGATTCCTCTGCATAATGTTTGGAATCTACATAGAATAACCTCCTCATTTCCTTTCATGGTGGTTCAAAATGAATTGCACCATCCACATCCTCATGAAATTCTTCACAATTCTCAAGACCATCACTTGAGAAACCCAACCACATATGATTGACATAATCTTAATCACAAGGTATTTCACAATACCCAACTCAGAAGTTGATTACAGATTGATCACCTTCCACAAAACAGAAGACACTACTCCATTTTTATCAATGCTCAACATACAATACATGATTCTATGACAAAAAATCACAGTTCTACACATTATTAGTGAAACATCACCCATCTCATCAGCCCAATGGCCCACCATTTCAATACAATATCCGGTAGTATTCAACATTGTTGGAATAGTGGAATTGACTACAAAATCAACTACAGTTTTGAGCTAGTCCGCAACCCACACACCACACCAACCAAACCAACTCCCCAATATTCAACTAACCCCTCAATGCTACCCTCACAGCTACAATCAATCTCAACTGAAACTTCTACTAAACCACTCCTGAAACTCAGCCAAATTCAACTCATCCAAAGCTCAATATCAACTTCTTATTTTATGTGCAATTGGTAACCTTCCATTCCCTCCTGGTGAGACTTGAATTTCACTTTGATTGAATTCTATGTTCTGTCTTGTTAAATCTTTGTTTTTTTTTTTGCCAGCCTCTGTTGCTTTCCTTTGTTCTTGGAAATTCAGTCCTTGTTATTTCTTTCCCTGTGAAAAGCCAAAGGGACTCTCCCTCCACCACCAAGAACTAAGGAAATCAGATTCCTTTCCTCCACCATCAACATGGATCCCTTCCGAAAAGCCATTCCTAAAACTACACTAGAGACCATCCCCATGCTTGGAAAGGGCAACTTGTATTTTGACAGTAATCATCAAGACGCCCAAGGGATCTAATTGGGTATCAAGGTTCATCAAAATCAAAAAACCAACATATGGAATGAAGAAGTCTCTTGAGAACTGGTATGAAACTGTTCTGTAATGTTTCAAATCAGTTGGCTTCACAAAATCCAACTTCAATCCTTGTCTATACATCTTGAATGACGGAGCTTCAAAGCTTTTCCTTCACAATGACAACCTCATTGTGGTAGCACAGGGCCTCAATAACAGAGAGAAATTCCTGGAAAGGCTCCCTGGTTTGACTGCTCAAACCCCGCAAACTATTTCTGGCATGAAAATTGTGATTCTGGAGAATTCAATCCTCTTGAGCCAACCCAACCACATCCACTCCGGACACAATGAAATTTGTATCTCTGGAGCCAAGGAGTTCTCTTTTCCTGTGAGCTCTGGGTTCCATTTGAAACCAGCAACAAACGGAGAACATTAAGAATTCAAAGCTCTCAAAATAAACTATTGCTTGGAAATTGGCCTTCTCAAACACATTTCCTCGTACACTCAAACCAACCTGAGCTTTGTGGTATCCATTCTATTGAGATTCTTGGCAAAAAATGGCATGAAACATTGGAAAAAGCTCAAACAGGTGTGGAGATACCTGAAGGGCACAAGGGACTTGAAAATGAAGCTTAAATTCAAAGGTGTTAGCCCCACTTTGAAGGTCTTGACCAATGCGTCCTGGGCCAATGATCCAACCAATTTGAAATATAAATGAGGATACTTGTGTTGACTGATGGATGCATAGTCTCTTGGAATAGTAGCAAGCAGAGGAAAATTTTGTGGTCATCCACTGACACAGAATTGAATGCCCTAGTTGATGGGTTCCACAAGGCAACTTGGATAAAAGCTATCATCAAAGACACCTTTCAGTTCAGTATCACTACAATCCCCCTAACAATAGACAATATCGGTCTTGAAGACAAGATTCAAAAATTCATATTGAACTCAGAAACTTTTCATCTTGACCTCAAAACAAAAGGGCTCAAAGAAAAACTTAGCCAAGGCAACAAAAGTATAAACCTCATCTGCTCTCAAAACATGCCAGCTGATGCATTAACCAATTCATGCTCCATGCAAAGCCTCAAACTTCTTGTAGAATGCAACTCCAGCAGTGAATATTTTTTTTTGTTGTTCTACCTTCATTGTCTTGTACTGTTGGGTCTTCTTTTCATCTCTAATTTCTTTGTTTTTTACATTCCAATTCCAGTCTCATCAGGCATGGAGGGGTTTTGGGATAGCGGAATTGACTACAACAATCACTACAGTTTTGACCTAGTCCCTGGCACACACACCAAACCAACTTTCCAATATCTAACCAACTCCTCAACCCTAAAATCAATCTCAACTCCACCTTCAACTTGACCACTCCTGAAACTCAGCCAACTTCAACTCATCCAAAGCTTTACATCTGTTAAGTTGAATATTGACTTTTCATGAAACTAAAAACCAGCGGATTTGAGGCTATAATCAGAGCCAAAAGATCATGAAAGGTGAGAGAGAAGGTGAGTCGCAGAGACATAGGCAGTAAGCTGAAATTGATAAGGCCTGAGAGTCAGAGTTGTTGATCTTGAGAAATCAAGATGATGTTCTCTTACCAGAAAAGAGTTCAGAGGCTATGAGATCGGGTAGTATTTGATATTGATCGCGTAGTTGATGTGAGGGATAAGATTGATAGAGAACAGAAAAAGAGATGGTAAGAAAAGAGAAGAATAGAGAAGATAGGAAGAATCAAGAAAATAGAAAAGGAAAAGAGAGGATACGTCGAAGAACAGGAAAGAGGATCAGATTGAAAGACATTGCAGGGGATCAGGTTGCCAGTCCCTCCCCTCAGAGAAGGAGTTCAGACTTCTCATCCAAGGAGGGGAAAAATCATTACTGGAGTTAGAGTGTTCACACCCATGACGAGAGTGCGCGCTTACAGATGTCTCAGGTAGAGAGCACAGCCTGTTGTGAGGCAACTCTCAACAAAATCAACCTCTTATTTTATGTGCAATTGGTAACCTTCCATGCCTGCCTGGTGAGACTAAATTTTCACTTTTGTTTAATTCTATGTCCTGTCTTGTTGAATATTTGTTTTTTGAATATTTGTTTGTTGTCTTTCAGCCTCCATTGCATTCATTCATTCTTAGAAATTCAGTCCTAGTCATTTCTTTCAACAATAATCACCAACCAGTAAAATTGGAAGAAATTGACTTGATTGTTTTTCCAGATATACCTGATAAACTCCCACACACAGAGCCAATACTTTTACAGGAAGTTAGAAGACACATGATACATTTCCATTGTGATATTTTGAACATGGAATCACCTTGAATCAATAAATTGAGATTAAAGAAGAATTACCCCCAATCTTTCTATCCTGAAACAATGGCAGGTGAAAGAAGTTACCCAATATATATGGAAAATGCCTAAATGGATGTACCATTTCACTGGGGAGGAATCATACCAAATTTTTCAATGATAATTCCTGTGGGTTTCCTTACAATCATGAACTTCTTGAAAATTAGCAATGCAAAATAAAAGTAGAACCATGTGCAGGTATCTTGGCTGTTAAATTCCTTTACAAATATATTCATAAGTACTTTTTTTTTAGTGTTGATGTTGGTGATGATTGGGAATAGACATTTCTAGGGATTCAAAATCAATAGCTTCTCCACAGGCATGTCATAGTGGTTTTTAATTCAAATGCTTTTCTATTCAAACATATTTTTTGATACTGGATATTCATGTTTCTGGAAAAAAACAGGCTTCATTTGGAACAGATTAAGAAATAAATTGATTTCATCAAAGATAAACACAAAAATAAGATATTCTCAAACAATATTTCAAAACAGTAGCTTTAAAATTTCAATTTTCTTAAACCATATTTCAAAATAAATGCAATCAAGATTTTTAAAAGTAAAATTAAATGTTCTGACTTTGAATGATGATTCACATTCCTTCAACTCATAAAATAATTGAGGAACAGTCAGATTGGTTATCAAATTGGCAGAGTTTATGCTGCTCATCCTGCAGATTCAGAAGGGTGGTTTCTCAAAGTTTTGTTGAATTATTTTCTTGATGCTACTCAATCTAAAAACACAAAGCAATTTTATGGATTTTCTTATCCAGATTGCAGAGATCAATCTTTTTTCAATTTTTTACTTGAATTAAATCATCACTCAGAAAAGAATTCAGAAACTTTCAGATTTGTTAGTTATTTAGGAGGATTTCTACTATTCACCCTGCAGGTTCAGAAGGGTGGTTCCTCAATTTTTTTTATACTTTATTTTGTTGATGCTACATCATTTAATAATATAGAGCAAGTAAATGGAATTAATTACCCAGATTTCAGAGATGAATCTTTGTCCAAGTAATTAATTGGGGTAAATCATCACTTCAAAAAAATCCAAGAATCTGGTGAGGATCTCCAAAATTTTGAACTAAGAAAATTTTTTGGAATTCTATTGTTTCTTTTTTGGACAGAAAGCCCACTTTTGAATCTTTTTACTTAAGGAAAATTATAATTTAAAAACCAAAGTTGAAGAATCTGCTAGGAGATTTAACATTTGAAATAAATAGTGTTTTTTAGAATTCTATTGGAAATTTTCCAACCAGAAAAGCCACTTTTCCTACAAAATTTTTCCCTCAATTTCAAGGTGGAAGATTCAATTCATTCTGGGATAACAGATCAAAGAGTCCTCAGAAATGAAATATTCACATCAGTCAACCCAATTATATATTGAAACCATTAAACAAAAAAACAGAAAATTATTTCCTCCTTCTCCAAACTTTGATTCAAAAATAGGGGTAACAAAAATAAACAAGAAATAGATGCTTGAGGAAGAAAGAGAATTCTGCTATAAATGAATCAGATTTTTAAAAAATTCATATTCTTAATAGTAGATAGAAGCATTTATTTTACGTTTTAGTCAATGAATTAAATTCTTCACAGCCCTCTTAACTTTATATTCAGGATCCTGATTTTTAAGATTACATACCTATGACCCATAGGCATTCTCTGGAGTTGGTTCAGAAAATACTTCCAAATCTAATGGATTCTGAATTGAATTTTGGAGAAAAATGATAACCATTTCTTGCTGGTTATTTTACAAAATTTTTACCTGTTTTCAAAGAGATAAAAATACTAAAAAATTTGGTGAAATTTTGGGTAATTCTGCATGATGGAGGAATTTTCAAGTTCTCCCCCTCAATAAAAATATCTGTGTTGCTGGTGATACCAATTATCAATTTATTTTTAAATTATTTGTTGAGATATCAGTCTGTTCACTTCCTGTCTACTGTGCTCCCGCCGGGTGAGGAGACTCCAATATGATAGCACTCACTCTATATCTGGTCCATCCAAAACCTTTTTCTGTCAAAGGCCCGGGGTACTGGACTCTTAATCTTGTGATCTTCACTTCTTCTGGTTATCTGCTACTGCTAATGTCCTCTTCTTCCCTTCTGTTTCCTTTCTCCTTCTATGTCTTTGTCTTTCCTATTCTCTATTTCTTTTTTTTTCTATTTGTCTTATTTTCTTCCTCTCTTCTTCTTGTCTCTCAAAACTCTCCTCTCCATACTTGACACCATTTTCATTGTCAAATCCTCCAAAACTCACTTCTCAATTCATGCCTGGAAAGACAACTCTCTATTCATGATCACATCCCCCAGAATAACCTGACAATGTCATCTCAAATATACAATCCAACAGCTTGTTCCTATTCCTTGTCTCAATCCTGAAAATTCTTGAGAAAATAGATTTGGATTTCTAAATGACTCAGAATCAGCATAAGCTGTCCAAAGAATAGGAGAAAATGAGAACGAAGAACATGAGAACGGAGAATCTGAAAGGAATAGAGATTTGGAGAAATAGAAGTTAAAGAGAATCCTACAGCTTGACCAGAACTTGTATGTTGGAGGCGGAAGTTATTCAGGGAGGAAAACACATATTCAGAGGACAGGCTGAGAGGAGAAGTTGGAGAGGGAGGCTGGATTGCTGGAGGATCAGATAGGGTCTTATTGAGAGAGCTTGAGAGATCAGAGTCTCACCAGGCAAAGACCTATGGTTGATGGGATTGAGTTGCATTGGTGGCTGGGAAAAAGAAGAAAAAGAAAAGGTAGAAAAGAAAAGGTAGAATGAGAACAAATGAAGAAGAGAAAGCTGAAGATCAAAGGTTTTCCCAACCGTCTGAGTGTTGAAGTAGCCGCGGAGTGAGGCCACCTGGGGTGGAAGAGAGAGAGCGCGGAGAGAGAACTGAGAGGAACGCGGGGGAGCCCGGGGAGAAGGCTACTGAGACTTAAAACCCTCTGTGACTGGTAAGAGGAGGGAAAGAAAAGATTCACAATAGATTCTAAGTAAGGAATTCTTGTTGGAGAATCCTGAGGGAATTGACAGCGGAAGCCTTAGTCAAAGGGTTGGCTATCATCTTTTTGGTGGGAATGAGAGACAGGTCAAATTTGGAGAGGGAAAAATCTTCTCGTAATCCTTTAGTCTTTATGTCAACGTGTCAGGATTTGGAGTGCGACCCAAACTTCTTGATCTTATCTTCAAGAACTTTATTGTCAATATAAACTCTTGGTTTGCAATTGGGGAAGGCTTAGATTTTGCCCACAAGGTGAAAAATCTATCTTATCTCAAGGTAGCAGTCTAGGAGCGCATTGAGTTCTGATTCAGTAGAAGAGTAAGTTATGTTTCTTTGTCTTGAAGAGTTCCAGATGACTGGTGTGGTAGGCCAAACCTGTCCTATAGCCATCAGACTCACTTTTCTAGTGTAACAACAGCTCAAACCCTCAAATAAGTCTCAGAATTGGAGTCTAAATCACAAATAGCCCAAAGTCACTTAGCCAAAGTACCCCACCATCTCTCATGGATTAGAAGATACAGTCCAACAAACCTCCAACTGTGGCAAACTCATACCCAACCAGGTGTCACATCTCTGAAGAAGACACAACACATACCTTGTAAACTCTCAAATACATGCCAGTAACAGCCTACCCTTAATACCAGGACCATAGACCAACCCTGTCACCCCAACCAGAATACAGCAATAGAGATACAGGAGGCAGTACAGCTAGTTCAGCTTCTATCACCTCACCCAGAAAGCAAGCAAATATACATACAGGAGGCTGTGCAGAAGTGTACAGGAACTGTGCAGGCAGGAGGAAGTCGAACCAGTCTCAACCAGGACCAAACAAATAAGTAAGCATACATACAGAAGGCTGTGCAGAAGTATACAGGAGCAATACATGCAGGAGTAAGTGGAAACAGGCTCAACCAGAACCATGCAGTACCAAACAACCTCAGCACCACACAGCAATTTATGCAGCCAGTAGCATGTGATACAAACAAAGTACCAGTACCAACAACCCTCAGCACCACACAGCAATCTATTCAGCCAGAAGAAAGTGATACCAAACAAACTACCAGAACCATGCAGTACCAAACAACCTCAGCACCACACAGCAATTTATGCAGTCAGAAGCATGTGATACAAAACAAACTACCAGAACCATGCAGTATTGAACCACCACAGCACCACACAGCAATTTATGTAGTCAGAAGCATGTGATTCCAAACAAACCACCAGTAACAACAACCCACAGCACTACACAGAAATTTATGCAGGCAGTCAAGACCATGCAGCACCAAACAAATCACCAGTGAATGAACAGCAGCACATGTAGGGAGAATCAAGTAGCGCCAGAAAGACCATCAGTACTGCACAGGAATACATTGTATCTGCACTTAAAAGCAGTTTATGCAGGGCTGTGAATGCATGAAACCCCTGTAACAGCTTTTCCCAACCAGCAGAAATGCCTCATGTAACTGTACAAGCCTTTTCCAACCAGCTAAAATGTCTCATGAAATTTTAGCTCACTGTTCCTCACCAGAACAGGGAGAACCCTCAGGGGCAGCCTTGAGCACCCCTGGGGGAAGGATTTTCTATTTAAGGAGGGCCTCTCTGCCCTATCCAAGTTGTATCATCCATCTCATCACCCATCCCCTACTCACCCCATCAACCCATCCATCTGTGGTACCTACCCAGATAAAATATAAGTAGTGAATCAGTTATAAAAGGAAACAAGAAATAAGAAACAAAGTTATTTCCCATCTTTAGCCAATTAAAACACCCAATAGGTGCTTGAATAAGGGTTATTCTGTGACCTAGATATTCAGCAAATATTAAAGAAACCCCACCCATTAGTGAATAAATAACCCTTACAAAAAAAGCAAGCACAACAAAATGAAACTAAAAAACTTTCATCTGCCCAGCCCCCTGTGGGTAAACCTATCCTTGGGTCCTCTCCTGAACCATCCCTTTGATAAACCCTTGAGCCCTTTAATACTGGGATACTGGTTGATATCATATATATCTGATCAATAATTGACCAATAATCCAATACATCTTGTCTATTCTTCAACAAATCCTACCAATACCACAGTTAATAACTAATCTAGGTCTTATTTGAGACCTTTTTTAAGTCTCACATAAACCAGAAATTAATTTAAATAAATTATTGTGCAGACTTACTATAGTACTAGAAGGGCAGGAAATTCAAAACCATTCTTAGTATATACTAATCTTCCAAAGGAGTAGAAGTAATACTAAATTCCCCTTCAAGGACTGCCAGCAAGCTATTTGCTATTTTTATTTATATAATCCCACAGGAGTTTCTACACCGGACTGCCTTAATGAAGAATGATGTACCCGGTTTTAGACTTACTAAATGTAGGATCATTGTCCCAGGTAGCATTTCTGTAGGCCGAGATAATTTCTTGAGAGGAATTGTAATTGAGAGTGAGCTTGAAATTTCTAGTGGTTTTCAGATATTTCCATAATTTGTGCACCTCTCTCCAGTGTGAAAGTCCAGGCTTGTTATTGAATCAGGCCAGACTTGAGACAGCAAAAGCAATGTTGGGGCGAGTGTATTGGGACAGGTGGTTTAGGAGTCTTATAGCTGAACAATAGTTTATATTGAGCTGAGTGAACTTTGCATTATCTTCTTCAGAAGCCTGTTCAAGATGGAAATTTTGAGTTAATGGAGAGTTGATGTCTTTGCAATTGGTGAGACCTAGCTCTTCTAATCCTTGGTTGATGTGAATTGGTTGAATGAGGAAAATTTTTTCCTCTTTGATCTCCATTAGCATGCCAAGGATGGCATTTGGAGGGTGACAGGAAGAGTTCAAGAATTTACTCAGGAAGTTCTTGGAAAAGATGTTTGAGTTCCCGACATGAATGAGGTCATCAACCTGAAAGTAGATGACTTCCCCAGATTCTGAGTTGAGGTACAGGCAAGGATTGCTGGTAGATTCCTGGAAACCTTGAATTTTAATCCATGTAGTAAGAGTTTCATACCAGTTCTTTGGGGATTGGCGGAGGCTGTAGAGATATTTCTTTAATTTTAAAAAAGGTGATTTTCTGCTCAATCCCTCAGGTGTTCTAATGATTATTAATTTGTTGAGAGGCGCATGGAGGAAGGATTCCTTCCATTGATTTGAGTGAAGGTCATCTTATTCTTTAGGCCGTAGATCAGAGCAAGGCAGAGAGACCCCAATTTTCTTGTTGGTGCCAAGGTTTTGTCATAGTCCACGCCCTGGACCTGGTCAAATCCTTGTACGCATAGTCGGGCCTTGTATCTCGTAGGCTTGCCATGGCAGTTTTCTTTGACTTTGAAAACCCAGTTGGTATCAAGGATATTGTTAGGTTCTTTGTAATATTCTTCCCAAACTTCTTGAGATTTGATGGTGTTCAGTTCCTCTTCCAATTCCTTTTTCAACTTAGGCCATTCAGGGTACTTTTGTGCCGCCTTATAAGAAGGAGGCTTGTATTAGTGATGGAACCCATATCTTTTCAGTTTTTGGATTTCATTTGGCAGCCTTAGATTGGTTCTCTGAGATATTGGTTCAGGAACAAGAGGGAGAGGAGGATCTGGAGAGTGAGGGTCTGCGGAATTTGTGTCCTCCATATTTGTCAGCTTGCTAGTATTGCAGAGCAAGCTGCAAAAGTAACTAAAATAACTTAAAAATTATAATAATACAACTAACCTAAGAAGGAGTAGGAAACCATAAATATTATTACAGAAATGGATTCTTCATCCAAAATTAGGTAGGTTCACTCACTGACCCCACCCTTGAAATCCAACTCCTTATATTTTTAAATAATTAAGGAAAAAAGAACCAAAATACTACGGCTCCAGTATTGAGCTTTTTGGCCAATTAAATATTTCACATGCATTGTCACGTACAGGTTTCACACCTAAAATTCAGTCAGAATTGAGGTGTTGTGTATATTTTAGGAGTTACGGGCGGAAATGTGTTTTGTCACAATTCCTGCCCGCAGCCGCAGCAGCCACAGCACCCGCGCGCAGCTGAGATACAGCCGTGTCAACCCGTCAAGGTTGTGTAAGCAGCCCTGGGCCTCTGACAAGTACGCAGCCGCAGGACTACGGGATGACATAGTGACAGGCGGCCCAGGTACCACATAAACAGGCTACAACATACACGGGAACTTATTACATATGTAATAAAGATTCACGTGGATAGTGGACTGTCTAAATATACATAATATTATATAAAAATACCTAAATAATCATTACACATATTTTTTATTTAATATAATGCAAAGAATCAAGAATGTCGAAAATAAGACAATGACAGCTTCAAAAAATATATTAAAATACTTTAATATACTTTTTTGAGAATTATCATACATCAACATTCTCCTGACATACTAAGGAAGATAATGATGTAATAATATTACATGAATTCTCATGAATTATATTTTTAAGTAATCATCTTAACAAATCAACTTGAACTCGTAGATAAAGAGCAAAAACAATATTATGAATTTTACTCCAGTTATATAATACATAATGAGAACTTACCTGAAATCAAAGTGTCCGTAGAGATTTCTTATAATATAATTATTATATGACTGGGAACATATACTAAGGATAATTAATTAAATACTACATAAATAGGACAGATTAGTGTTATTCACACGTCCTTATGTCCATTATAAGGTAGAATAATTCCCATACCCTAAGGAATTAGATGCTACACGGGCTATAGCACCAAGGGCACATGGCAGGCTACCTCTGGCTACCCTTCTAGCCTTAGTGTCCGTCCCTTTGAGCACCTAAAACCCTCAGAAGGACCATATAGAGACTCCAAAAACTATAAATACAGAGCTCTTTAGAGGATGTTGATGGGGAGAGACCCAGTAATATTCATATCCGAACGCCGTGCCAAGGTAATCAAATACTTATAAGAGATAATTAAGTGATTTATGGCAATTTCTGATCAGTAATATCCGTCCTCAAACCTCTTTTTATCAATTAAAACTGCTGAACAACCTTATAACCCCAGTATACAGGTTTAACCCATCAGTACAGGTCCCAAAAAGATACCCAAAGGATTTAATAATATACCAGTGAGTCTTATTATCCTTTCTCTGTTGTGGTAGCTTGGCTAAAAGGCCCTACCACTCCATTTTGTATTTTATATACATATTATCTTTGGGTATAATAATCTTTAAACTAAAGAACCCAAAGTAACCAGGACTACATGTTTTCATACTGAAATCCCTGAAGAGAGGTTTTAAAGATACCCAATATAATTTTGGCCCCTCTATAAATATTTAATAATCAGTTTTGATTCAATACAATAAACAATAACCAAACCATTTGACCTCGCAATAAGCTTAATACAAGTATTCTACAGATTTTTGCTGCATTTATTAAATAATATATTTATTATTTACAATATCACCTCTGGTAGCCAAAGGATAGCAAGGGTCTTGGCATCCAGGAGGCTGACAAGATTGGAGTTGGATTCAAGAAATTTGGGAGGTGTCTACCTGATCTCATATTGCTTATTTTTTGTTGAAAAGTCAGCTCCGTAGGCGTCCAGTTTGGATTGGGAAAATAAGTCTACGCCGGGAGACTCAAGGAAAGGGAATCCGTTTAGCTGAGTTATGAGAAATCTAACATGTTTAGTTTCAATGACCACACCACGCGAGTTGAGAATGAAATAGGAGTGAATAGTGGGGTTGAACCCAATCAGAATGCATTCAAGTCCCTTTTCATCAAACTTTTGGCCTTTTTGAATGTGATTTGCAAGATAGATGACAGAGGCGCCTATGGGTTTCTAATAGTTAGAGGGGATGCTTTTACCAAACATGAGCTCCCAGGGTGATAGCTGATTACCTTCTCAAGGAATTTGGTTGAGCATGAAGCAGTAGCTTTGAGTTAATATGTGCCAATAATGTTTGGCTAAACTGGTTGACAAGAACGTGGCGCTAGAGGATTCAATGATAGTTCTATTAGCTTTTTCAGCTCTGCCAATATGTTGGGAGTGGTAGGGTTCCAATGTTTGCAGCTTAATGTGTTTAGTTTTGGCAAATTCTTTGAGAGTAGAGTTAGTGAATTTGGTTCCTTTGTCTGAGTAGATCTTGTAGGGATAGTAGTTCAGCCTCTTGTGTTCCACTTTGGGGAGGTTCACAATTGCTTCACTGGCCTTGCCCTTGGATGATCTTGGGAAGGCTGCTAGGTAACCTGAGTAGTTGTAGACCAGCGTGAGGATGCAACAATGGCCTGCCTTTGATTGAGGTGTTATCAGCCCTATGAGGTTGAGGTGGATTCTATCTAGAGGTTTGTTTGATGAGTTGAGGTGTGAGAGAATGGAGACCTAGTGATTTTGCTCCTGATTCAGCCGTTGCATTGGAATTTCTGGAGCTCCTTGTTGGTGTAGAGGTTCTTCACAATAGGCTTTAGCGTGGAGATGGAGGCATGTCCATACATCTTGTGAATATCTAGTAAAGAGAGAGAAGGGGTGTAAGATTGGCTGGTGGAGTTTACAATTCGAGGCTGGCCTGCTGAAATGGGTTTTTCAATGACAAACAGATTATCCCTAATCAATCCCTTCAGTACGGGTTGGTCATTCCGAGTGACAGAGAATCTGTTGTGAGCTTGAGAGAGATTGCAGCCCTTATTGGAAAGGAGACAAGGACTGATAAGATTGACAACTCCGTTGGTTTTAAGGTCCACTGGAGAAACAATAATCAAAAAAATAAGGATAATAAGTATTTTTACTTATTTTTACGTAGAATATCTGATCCAAAGAAATAAATTAATTAAAAATAAATTATTCAGGGATATTTCCCAGCCAGACCCCCAGTTGTCAGCTTCCTGATGCCCGGAAGTTTGCCGTCCTTTAGCTACAGAAAGTGATATTGGTGTTGGAATAATAACTCTAAGATAATTACGGTAAAATGCTTAAATAATTGATTTCAAAGCAAGTGCAAAGTTTGGTTGGTTTGGCTGGATTAAATTTGTTTAAATATATATTTTTTAAGATGGGCCACAGTTTGTGAAAACTGGGGATCTTTATTGGATAACAACCTCTGTTCAAGGGGCTCTTTTTAACCGTGTAATGACCTTGGGACAATGAGGTCTTAAATGATTGCTCACAAAAGACTAACTCAAGGGGATGGGTGGAATGGCTGTCTTACAGCACTTATGCCTGGGTTGCAAGGAGTAGACAACATACTAGTTTAAGTACTTACTCCAAGAAGCTTGCAGAGATTCACGGTTGAAAGGATCTCAGGACAATTATTGGGGTAATTTGCTGATATTCTTCATGGAATCAATGATGGCGCCAGAATTGTTAATAATACTATCAGACTATAGCCATATATCACTTGTTTATCTTTAATAAACACTTGATCAGGGATGGCAAAGGGGTCTGGATTGATACTTCAAAATTACTGGTGTTTAAATCACTTAAAAATGGTTGTTTATATCCTTTTTTTGGGGGTAATAAGACCTTCTCAGGGCACTTAGAGAGGGTTTGATTGGTTTCTGAGGCCAGCAGGCTGTCCAGGGCTAGTTTGGCACGTAGTTCTGGTGCTGTCAATCTGCTAGCCTTTTCTATGTCATATTTCTTTGAGAAATAATTTTCAGAAGGTGTTTGAAATTTAATTTGTTATTTTTATGATTCAGACACATTTCCTTTTTTTGAATTAATTTCTTTGACTGAAATGGGTGTAAGTGGGTATTAGTGGATTTTACGGCATCTTCTTCACATGTTGAGAATTTTTAATAATTTTAAGCTTAACTCCTTGTTGTGTTTTGTGGTTCATAAAGATTTGGCAATCTCATTTACGTGACAACCTTCATTATTGTTTCCCACAATTTATTTGCTTTATATTTTGGTTTTCATATATTTTTATTCAATATTCTTAGGTTTCAGACATCCCTCTGTCCGGCAGTCAAGCTGTTACATATACATGATGTATGCATGCAGGTTGTAGCCTGTTCCTGCTGTACCTGGCTGTCAGGCTTAGTCCAATTTTTTTGAAGCGCGCAGGCTTGACAGCTGCGTGCGGGAATCTGTTGCCTGCGGCCAGTCAGTCATTTTGCATGGGGGACTTTTGAAATGCTCCTACATATTTAGTGTCAGGCATGTGTACCCTTACTGTATGAATGGGGGGCTGCATGCGGGAATTGTGACACAACACAAATCTGCCTGTAACTCCTAAAATATTCACAACACCTCAATTCCGACTCAATTTTAGGTGTGAAACCTATACATTGCATAATGTGTGAAATGTTAAAATGGCCAAAAGGTGCCATGGTGGTGTTGTGGTCTTTTGGACATTTTGTTTAATAATTATTTGAAAATTTAATGATTTAGAATTCAAGGGTGGGGTCAGTGAGTGACCCTACTTAATTTTGGGTGGGGAATCCATTGCTGTAATAATTTTCATGGATTTCTCACTCCTTCTAAGTTTATTTTTTTATTTCTGTTTTTAGATCTGCTTTTTTAGTTTGCTCTGATCATGTAGCAAGCTGACAAGTTGGTTGACAGACTCCTTCAAGACCAAATTTTTAAAATAAAGATGCACTCAAGTAATGTGCATTTTTTTGTGTAATCCAAATGGGATTCAATAATGGGCCTCCATGGACCATTGTACATCATGTGGGCCATGTGGGCCTACGTGTATTTTTATGGTTTTGGGAATTGGGGCGCCAAAACATGTTTTCAAAGTCAATTGGGACACAGGCCTTGATGGGCCCTTCAGGATGGATGGGCCACTTTACCCAGATGGGCTTATCTGGGCATTTAGGGGACCAAGGATGATTTTAGACATACTTGTCCAGACGGCCTGGCCCACCAAAGTATGTTTTTTGGGGTCATCCGGCCTTCACGGCCCATTGGGGCCGCCCCCCTTGTTGCTGTCCGCTTGGGGCCGCTTGTTTCTCACCTGGGGCACGTTGTGGGGCCCAAAGGCCTGCGGGGGGCCATTCCAGGGGGCAGTGAACTCTGTTTTGAGTACCCCACCCGCTAGTTGCAGGCCTGCGGCCCTGGTTGCGCCACCTGGCTGGTTGCCACCACCAAGTTGTGTCGTGGCCACAGGGGATGGAAGTGTGGAATGAGATTGTTTTTTTGGTAAAATTCTCCGCAAAAATATAAAATTCTCAGCAACAATCTCACTCCAAGTTCCAGAAAGCCCACTAGCCCTTGAGTCACACTCCTGTACCTCTGTAATTCATAATCAAACTCCACTTCTGCACCCAAGCTGGAAACCACTAAAGCTAACTTGCAATTAAATAATAGTAAACAAACAAGACAGACTCCCCAACAAGCTCCGCACTTGAAATATTTCCCTAAATATGACCTCTCAGAACTCTTGCTGGTAATTACACCCCAAAATAAAAGAAGAAAAGAATATAGATATAATTTGCCATGAAATGTTCTTTCCCCTTTTTATATACTCCAAAAATCCAAAACTCTCCCCCCCACCTTCCAATAAAAGATTCCTTATATAAAACAAAAGACAAAATCATTCAAAACACAAAAGAATGACCTGTATCCTCTCTGTGCATTCCACACTGACTCTCCTTAGCTAGTCAAAAAAGGCACTTAAAATGCTAATGAAAGACCCTTATTGTGTCTGTGTATTCCACACTGACCCTCCTTAGCTACTCCAAAAAGGAACTTGAAATGCTAATGAAAGACTCCCTTTCCCACTGCCTCAGTGAGTTCCACACAGATCCTCCTTACTAATAGTCCAACCCTTAGCCAATCCAATTATTTGTAGTAGATTCAATGATCCTGTTGCCTATTCCCCTGAACAGTTGAGTTGCGCCACTGCATAACTAAGGACAGATCCTTGTCAATCTTCCCTAGTGGATCACTCCCAATCCTGCATGCGGCATAACTACAAATCCCCAACAACCCCCATTCCACCTCCTCAACTTTAGCATTCATCTCCCCACAGCTCTGCAACCTCAGTGCATATTGCACAATTTTCCTAATACGTAATACTTAGATTCCCCTTTGGTAAATCCACAGCTGCAGAGGGAAGGTTGCGTTCAACCACACTTGATGTCTGCAAAAGGAAAAAACTCTGGCTAATTTTTGCCATTGTGCCCTCAAAAAGAAAGCGCTGCACCAATGCTGAGCCCTCATCCAATGCACTCCGGAATAGAAAGTCCGCCATTGGGCTTCTCTGAGCCTATTGTGCTGGGGAAATCATTTTGTGATGGACAATGATGAACACATCAAGACAGAAAAATGGACTCCGGAGCTGGACTGCACCTCCTCCTTGTTGTCTGTTGTAGAGGCCATGGACCACCTTTTCCCCCATCCTTGACCCAAGGAATACCCCACTGCAACCGCCTGGGGAGATGCCACCTGAGCCTGGGGCCAACACAACAACCTAAATGTTGGCCTTGGCCAGGTACCACCCAGGCCAAACACGGCTCCCATCTTTGTTTGAGTGCCTAGGCCTCCAATACCCCCGCTGGCAGCACCCAATGTCCCCCTCTTCAATCCACCATCACCCACTCCTCTGGCGTCCACCACTCTAACCATGACACCTCCTGCGGAGGCTGAGTCCCCGCGCTTGGTCATTGTGATTAGCTCTGATTTGCTGCCCATACCCCATGAGTTTTGTTTTTTTTCCTGACCCCTCCATTTCTTCACACAGCTCCTGCCCCTCTTGTTGAGTAACTGTAGCCTCAATTGCCGGTCCAAAGATCTCTGCATCCCTTGTCTCTGATGCAGAACCTGTCACATTGAATCTCCTTTCAGTCCTCTAACTCCTGCCCTTCTATCTGTACCACGCAGCCATCCAAAGCAACAATGAAGAAGGCAGCCAAGGAATTGAGGTAGCTGAAATCAACCGGTAACTCTGAAAATCAGATGAGCAAATACTGGCCATCCTCCCACCTTGTGGTGTTGTTGTATAGCCTTGCATTGGGAACTGTGCAAGGGTTGGCGCACTCAGCATTTTGTAGGTCAGGCTCAGCACTCTGATGCTCCCGGTCTCAGCAGTGGCCACTGCGGGATCAGCAGTAGGAACTGCGGGGCTCAGAATACTGGGCATGGGTTGGGCTTGATTTGATGTGGCTGGCTTGGCCCCCTTGGCAATTACAGACCCAAGAATGGAGCTGGCCCAACAAGGTTTGCGGGAAGCTAGTTTGCGGAGGTAGGGAAGGTAAATTGGGGCTATAGGCTCAGGCAGGGCGCATGCAAGCGCAGGCCAAACTGTGGGGCAGGGAATCATGCAGCGTGCAGGCAAGATATGGAAAAGCGGGGGGCTCATATGAGAAGGACAAACTGGTTGTGTAAGCAGACAGTGAATGGATTATGGTTAGGCTAGGTTTTTGGTCCTAGGGTTTCTTTTAAATTTGTTGTTGGGATGTCATTGCGCTTGTACTGAGGTTAGGGTTGAGAGGGTGGGCATAAATTCTGACATCTCAACCCCAGCTCTTATCATATATCTTATCATTGGACCTTGGGACAAGCTGGAAAAGGAAGGGAAGGAATTCATCATCTTTTTTTACTCTCTCCCTCTCTCTGTCTCTCTTAACAAATAAAGCATCATCCTTAACCTTACAGACTCTGAGATCATTGCTTCCAAACTGAAGGACAACTAGGGAAGTAGTTCTCTCTTACTTTCCATAAGGTTTGGTTGAGATCCCAGCTGAAACGTGTTGCAAGCTCCTCCTCCAGCATCATTGTGGCGGTGGTGAGCTCCGCCCCAGGCTCCTCTTCGCCATCTTCCTTCCTTAGATTTCTACCCGTCTTAAATTATTGCAGCGCCCCCTAAATCTTGTATCTAGCTCTTGAAATAGATAGGATGCCTGGCTTGCCCAGAAAGGAATCATCTTGAGTACTGGCACAATTATAAAAAAAGAGAGAAACAAACAAAATAAAAACCACAAGCCCTGGTGAGACACCCTCCATATTTCAGACTCCGCAAAAAAAAAGAAACAAAGAGACTCCAAACTCAAAAAATGCATATCACCTAAGGGACCTGCAAAACCCCAGAAAAAGGCCTCTAACACTAGAACTTCCATGCTGCCTCAATGTTCTGAGCTTCCCCTTCCCCCCACAACTCAAATGTTAAAAAAAAAGTTTTCATCCCTCCAAGGACTACCCCTCCAAAGACTCCTTCTCCTCCGCATCTGGTGTAATATTCCAAACGGTGCTAGGCCGCAGGTAGTTCTTTGGAGGGGAAAGGTGCTGTTTAGGCTGCCCTCCTAAGATTTATAATAATATTTAAATTTAACCTTAATTGAGATCCAGGAACTTGTGAATAAGGAATCAATGTAAGGGATGAGTTTGAGAATAGTTGGTAGCAATTGCAACAACACTATCTGAGGCAAGATGATGCGGGAAAAGACTTGAAAAAAATTAATGAAAGTTTTTTCAGAGTTCAATGGAACAAGGCAGTTAAAAGTAAAGATGCCCACAAGCTAATAACTCTGGTTTTTGGCTGAAGATTAGGAAAGATCAACTCAATCCCAACCAACCTCCAGGTTCTCAATCAACCTGCCCAATTCGCTGCAATCAAGCGCTTGAAGGGTACCAGATAACTGTGGGTGGCTGAACAAAACAAAAAGAAATTTTTCTTTGAAGCTCTAGGAGCAAAGCAACAACAGATTTGAACAAGAATAACACCAACACTTCTCAAGGAACTCAAGAGTAGCATGGAAGAATTCAAATTTAAAGAATAAAGGGAGGTTTAACGCTCCAGGTTTCAAGCTTAAAGAAACCTCTCATCCAAACGTGACTGGATCCATAAAGATGATCAGGGGAGGATCAGACCAGTATGGTCAGAAAAAGGGAACAAGAGTGGTATAACACACTCAAGAATTACAGCAGAAAAAATTCTATTCAACCAGAAAGGCTATATTTGGTGATAGGGATCAAGGTAACAGATGGAAATATCAAAGATTTGAGTATGGAGGCTCAAAGGATCAAGGGAAATGAAAAGATATACCCAGCACAGAAGTTCTAGATGAAGGGAAGGGAGCCCTCTGGAATGATCAAATTTCTTATTTTTTTTTCTAAGATAGGATGATGATCAAAAAGGCAGGGGAGAGCCACTCCTTTTATAGACAAGAGGCCTGTAGAATATTTTAAAGAGATAATTACAAATGAGTGCAGATTTTTTTTTCTTGATGAAGATTGGAGACAGGAACGGCCTGACATGGGAAAAAAAAGCAACAAAAAAAAGTGATGAGGAATGTCAGTTTGCTACAATTGCAGAGCAAGCTGCAAAAGTAACAAAAATAACATAAAAATAATAATAATACAATTAACCTGAGAAGGAGTAGGAAAACCATAAATATTTATACAGAAATGGATTTTCCATCCAAAAGTAGGTAGGGTTACTCACTGACCCCACCCTTTAAACCCAACTCCTTATATTTTTCAATAATTAAGGAAAGAAAGACCAAAATACCAGGGCTCCACTATTGAGCTTTTTGGCCAATTAAATATTTCACATTTATTGTCACGTATAGGTTTCACACCTAAAATTCAGTCAGAATTGAGGTGTTGTGTATATTTTAGGAGTTATGGACAGAAATGTGTGTTGTCACAATTCCCGCATGCAGACGCGGCAGCCAATGCACCTGCGCCTGGCTGAGATACAGCCCTGTCACTCTTTAAAGGTTGTGTACGCAGCCCCGGGCCTCTGATAATTACGCAGCTGCGGGATTATGGGTTTGCAAAGTGACAGGCGGCCTGAGAAACTTAGGTACTGCGTAAACATGCTAAAACCAACAAGGGAACATACTACATATGTAATAAATATTCCCTTGGATAGTAGATAGTCTAACAGTACATAATATTATATAAGAAAATACTTAAATAACACTTATAAGTATTTTTTGTTTAATATAATTTAAAGTAACAAGAATGTCAAGAATAAGACAATGACAACTTCTAAAAATATATTAAAATATTTTAATATACTATTATGAGAATTTCTAGAAATCAATATTTTTGTGACATACTAAGAAAAATAATGATGTAAAAATATCCCATGAATTCCAATGACTTATATTTTTAAGTAATTATTCTACTAAATCAACTGAAACTCGAAAATAAGGAGTAAAATCAATATCATGACTTTACTCAAATTATTTAATACATAATGAAAACTCACCTGAAATCGAAATGTCGGTAGGAATGTTGATTCAAATAATTATTAACTTACTGGGAAAATTTACTAAGTATAATGAATTAAATAATGACATAAACAGGAAAGATAAGTGTTATTCACACATCCTAATATCAATTATAAAGTAGAATAAGTCCCATAAACTGTGGAATTAGATGCTACCCGTGTTAAAGCAACAAGAACACGTGACAGGCTACCACTGGTTACCCTTCTAGCCTGAGTGTCTGTCCCTTTGAGCCCCTGTACTCCTCAGAAGGATAATATTGGGATTTCAAAAGCTATAAATAAAGACCTCTTTTGAGGATATTGATGAGCAGAGACCCAGTTATATTTATATCCAGACGGCATGCAAAGGTAATAAAGTACTTATAAGAGATAAGTAAGTGATTTATGGCTTATTCTGATTAATAATATCTGTCCTCAACCTCTTTATATCAATTTAAACTGCTGAACAACCTTATAACCCCAGTATACAGGTGTAACACATCAGTGCACGTCACAAAAAGATACCCAAAGGATCTAATAATATACTAGTGAGTCTTATTATCTTTTCTCTGTCGTGGAAGCTTAGTCACAAGGCCCTGCCACTCCACTGTGTATTTTATATACATATTATCTTTGGGTAAAATATTGTTTAAACTAAAGAGCCCAAAGTTACCAGGACTACATGTTTTCATACTGAAATCACTGAAGAGAGGTGTTAAAGATCCCCAATATAATTGTGGCCCCTCTATAAAAACTATTTAAACATCAATTTATTTATATTGATTTAAAACAATAGACCATAACCAAACCAATTAACCTTGCAAAAAGCTTTATCCAAATATTTTATGTATTTTTGCTGAATTTATTAAATAATATTTTTACTATTTATTCTATCACCCCTGGTAGCTAAAAGATAGCAAGGGTCTCGGCATCTCAAGCTGAGAAACTTAATATCTCTCCTGCACGTAAATACTTATATAAACTCCTTGAAAAAGAAAATCTTGAGAGGCGTATAAACTTCCAGGCCCTATTAAGGAAACATAAAGCTTGAAAGATAATGTATAAATTACTTTTTGAAATATAAAAGTCAGTATACAACTTGTATTACCATATTAATTCTTAAATAATATTAATATATTTTGTGGACCAACAAAATAACCTTTTTACATCAGTGAACCCTTCTGTACCAGAAACCACCGCCACTGAAATTGATTTATTGGATCAAGAAGTCCAAGATATCTCTGGAGGCCCTGAAAATATTGATTGGGCAGGTGAACACCTCATTTAAACAAACCAATACACCATAAGATTACCTACTAAGAATAAATTTAATTTCATTTAAGTCTTGGTTCCTTTGAACATCAACTTATGTGAGTTTTGAATAAAACTTATTTTTACATATTTTTTCTTTAAAATAATTATAAACAATTTATTCTAATATGAAGTGATGTAACAAAAGAGCCTCAGGGATAATTCCCTCATATGGATCTTTGCCAGGAGCTCCCAGTTACCATGAGACCACCAATAATGAAAACCATGAGCAGACCGGAACCCGTGAATCAAATTTTGATGGACAAGGAACAGCACCAAGTACTTCTGCCCTCCCCCAACCTAGAGCCAGAGAAGGTAGTAGAATCAAGCCACCCTCCATTACAAGAAGATTCCCTGGAGCCAACCCAGAAGAATCTGGCCAAGGAAGCCAGGATCAAAGAATTATTCATAGAGAATGTGAAATATTGGGTAGATTTCAAAGAAGCCCAAGTCAAGAGGACATGGTATCTATGAAAAAGAAAATCTCCCAGGCAAAAGCTACCAAGATAGCTCTTCAGAAATTGATTCCAAGGAAAGAGGTAGACTCCTACGTAGAAAAATGGAATCCTTGGGATCAATTAGCCCAACTGAAAGGCAAAGGATCAGGAAAGAAGAGATCCTCTTTCCATCCAAAGCCAAAGAGAAAGAAAAATTGGGCTCAGATAATATCCCTAGCACAAAAATGGAAAAAGGTTTAAAACAATTAGCCTGGAATTCTGAGCCCAAACAAACCTCTGATGTAATTACTTCCTTTTCCAAAGATATGTGTCATAATTTGAAAATTATTTGTGAAAATTTGAATGGTGTTTATACCCAAATGGATAAATTAACATCAGTAGTAGCCAAATTGATTAATAAGCAAACAAAGAAGGTAAGAATGGAAGATATCAAAGAAAACACAGAACAGTCATTGGAGACAATTAATAAAGGTAGGATCAGACAGACTCAAAAAATTGAGAATATGTTATTAGGAATCCAAGAATATTTTATTATGCCTTTCCAACCATTAAAATAAGAATTGGTAACCACTACTAACAGCTCCATTCTATTGCTTAGTTAGAAACTGGATCTGCTTAATACTAAAGTGGCCCTTTAGATTAATCTGATCAAGAATTATCTCAGAGACGTAAAAGTGTCTGACCAACCCCTTGGGGAGTACCACAGAAGAACCAAAACCTCCCTGACAAATAACTACTCCTTATGCACCAGCCTTACTAGGAATGCATAGGAGTGAAACCTTCAGGCCTATTCCTGTCCCTGAGATGGAGTAAGCCCTCAAACTGTAACCCCCTATTTCTGAATGGCCCAAGTTCTCCGGTGAAGGAGAATATAATCATATAAATTTTATTAAATTGATTGACTACACTATTAACTCTTATGACTTACCAGAAGCTATACCTGTATTCAGACTTCCAAGACATTTTGAAGGAGTACCTTTAGACTGTTTTATCAGTAAAAGAGAAGAAGTAGGATCCTTACCATGGAATTCTTGGAAACTTCTGATTAAAGAAAAATTTGGTTCTAGAATGTGGAAATGAAAAATGATGAAAAATTTCTTTAATTCCTCATTTCAACCCTCCAAGGATAAGCCCCACAAATGGTGCTTGCAACAGAAGGAAAGAATATATTGCTTCTACCCAGGTGCTGATAAAGAGGAAGCAAATGAAAGACTCCTCAACCTGTTTCCCGGAAATCTTAACCATAGTTTAAGATGCAGGATGAGTATGGATGCTGAATTGCCAACTCTAATCAATGTGTTAGAAGAAGTCATAGATATGAATGGGTTAGACAAGAAAATCCCTTCTAGACCCAAATAGAACTACAAAATTAACAAAAATAGAGAACAACCACCTCTGATAAATACCTCTGATAATTAGAAACCTAATAAGAATAGGGACAAAGAGAGGATGCCTGTAACTTGTTGGAATTGTAACAAGACAGGGCATATGAGAAAAGACTTCCCATTACCAAAAACAAAGATAACATTCTTTGAAGGAGAGCAGGAAGTTGAAGGGAATCAGAACTATGAAGATATAGCTGATACTGAAGGATCTCTTTCTGAATGTGAATTCATCCTGACCAAACCTGTTAATGTTATAGAAGGAGATATAGGCACTTCTGTAGAAATCAATAACATGCATGGGGATTCTAGTTTAGCCCAACAATGGGATCCTACCATAATTCCTAGAAATATTAAGGATGTTAAACAATTAACAGTTAAACCTATGAGTGCAAAAAGTTATACCACTGGTCAAACTTGCTATGCAACAGGATTGTATAAAGACAGAAAAATCAGGTTATTACTGGATAGTGGAGCTTTCTGCTCATGTGTCTGTGCTGATTCTTAAACAAATGGGATCCCAATTGGAAAGAAAACCTTCTGCCCATCCCAAAAGCAAAGTTTAGCTCTTGCAACTCTACCATGAACTCTATTGGAGTATTGCCTGCTCCTGTTACACTACCCCATACTAAAGGATCTTTGAGAATAAAAATGGAATTTGTAGTATTGCTCGACGGACAATGTGAATACTTGATACTAGGTAATGATGCCTTATTTCTATATGGTAAAGATGTGTTTCAGAGTAAAGCAAGATACTTCACAGTGAATGGTAATTCGGACAAGAAATTTAAGATATGCACCATTCAATCTAATTTCCCCTCCTCTACTTATCAAAAGAATTTAAAAGAATTTGACCAAGAATACTTCTCTCAAGCAGCTCTGAATATGAAACTTTCTGAAGAACAGAAAAAAGATATATTGACAGTATGCTTTGAGAACCAAAATGCTTTTTGTACTAAAGATCATCCCATTAGTAATATTAAAGGACATGATATGGTATTAACATTGCCCATTAAGCCTCCTTATCCTCCAAACTTAAGAAGACCAGCCTATCCTTCTATTCCTAAGTCTAGAAAAGCTCTTGAGGAACATATCCAAGAACCAATAGTTTACAAGTATTAAGGAAAGTATGGCACAATGAGCAGGTAGATGTGACCATACCTGTAATCATAGCTTGGCATAATGACAGTCAAGAATGGTAGGAGACTTCAAAATGCTCAATAATTATGCTCAGGCAGATTATTATCCTATACCCCAGATTGATCATGCTCTGCATAACTTTTCCAAGGCCAAGTATTTCACTACTATGGATATTCTTCAAGGTTTCCACCAGATAACTATAAGCCCTGAAATCAGGAAGTTTATGAGAATAATCTGTCATTTGGGAGTATATGAATATCTGAGGATGCCCTTTGGTATAAACAATTCTCCATCACACTTCCAGAGAACAATGGATAAAGTTCTAGGTACATACATCAGACAAGGATGAATGATGGTATATCAAGATGATTTTATCATCTACTCTGATGATTGGGATACTCATATCAACCAAGTAAGATTAGTAATCCAGACTATCTCCAGAGCAGGTTTGAAGGTATCCATGAATAAATGCAACTTTTGGTATGGATAATTGAAAGCCTTAGGACATATAGTCTCTGGTCTAAATCTAGCTGCTGATCAAAATAAGATAGCTTCTGTCATGAATAGACCCATGCCTAAAAAAAACAGAGTTACTGTCTTTCATTAGTTGTTGCAGTTACTACAGAAAATACATACCAAAGTTTGCTATGCTAACTAAGAGCCTGTATGAAGTATGCAACAACAACACTCTATTTGAAATGAATCATGAGAGAGTGAAAAACTATGAGGCACTAAACATAGTAATGACCTCTACTCCTTTACTCATCCAACCAGATTACTCCAAGCCCTTTAAACTTTACATTGACGCCTGTATGGAAGATTTAGGAGCTGATTTACATCAAGAAAGGATAGAAGAAGAAAGACAAGTAGAGAAACCAGTACTCTTCATATCTAGACAGATCAAAGATACAGAAAAGAGATATTGAGCCAGTCAGTTGGAATGTTTGTCTCTAGTATGGGCTTTAGAAAAGCTACAATTTTACTTATAAGGCACCAGTTTTTAAGTGATCAAGGCCTCTAATGCTGTAAGAACCTTGATGAACATGAAAACCCCCGGCAGACATATGGTCAGTTGGCAAATTGCTATACAACAGCATAGAGGTCAGATGAATATAGTGCATAAATCTGGAGCTAAACATTGGAATTCTGATAGTCTAAGTAGGAATGCTTTGCCTAATGACCTTCAAAATCTAGCTTATGAACCTGAAGATCAAGATATTTTTCCTATCCTGAACATGAATCTTTTTGCATTAAAAGCTTGGATGATGGGGATCCACTTATGTAAATTATATACTGCTTTTTTCAACCTAGTAAGGGAAAACTACTCTCCTGAAATCAAGCTGCTGATTACCATTATTGAATGTGAATCCCCAGAAGAAGCTCTGGTAAATAGTCTACCTCCTTCATTACTTAAACCCTATAAATCAGGAAGGTTTACCTTTTGGGAAGGTCTCCTTTACTACAGACACCAAAATTCCAGTGTATTAGTACTAAGAAAAAAAAAAATATACAAAATATACTCCAGGAATGCCACTACAAACGTTCATCAGGGCATCTATCCACAGAAAGAACTTTGGAAAAATTAAAACAAAACGCTTTGTGGATAGACTGGAAAGCAATCAATATTAAATATTTTACTAGCTGTGAAACCTGAAAAAAATCTAATAAAACTACTGGAAAAAGGTTTGGACTCTTCCAAAATATCTCTGAATCTACAACCAGATGGGAAATTATTCATATGAATTTTTTCACCGGCCTCCCGCCTGGAGGTACTCAGTCATATAACTTTGTCCTAGTTATGGTTGACAGATATTCTAAGAAGGCAAAATTCTTACCTAACCACAAAGAAGATAGTGCTCTGTACTATTCTGGAACAGGATAATAGCTGATGTTGGTATACCCAAGATTAGAATCAGTGACAGAGACCCCAAATTCACCTCTGAGTTTTGGAGGAATCTACATGATATACTGGGTACTACTCTAGCATTTTCTGCAGCATACCATTGCCAAACTTATGGATTTGCTGAAAGAATGATACAGACCCTGGAAGATATGTTTGGAAGGTTCTGTAGCTTTGTTCTAGAATACAAAAACTCAGATGGTTATTCCCATTATTGGGTCAGCCTACTCCCAGCTCTAGAAATGTCTTACAACAGCAGTAAACATTCTACTACCAAAGAAGGTCCTTACATACTAGAAGGCGGATGGATTCCAAAACTCTCTAGGAATAACTTAAACTATAACTTAGCCACTATTCATCCAACATCTCTTGAATTTAAGAAAATGATAGATCTGGCAAATAATCATGCTCAAAAGTGTGTAGAAGAAGCAGTAGAATACAACAAACAAAGATGGGACAAATTACATAGAGAACCTGAATTCAAAATAGGAGATCAGATTTTGATATCAACTACCAACTTCAACAATCTAGCAGCTACCAGAAATCTGAAACCAGCCTTTTTTGGACCATTCATTATCAAAAAGATGCATGGCAAAAATGCTGTGGAAGTAATCTTGAGTAAAGAATTATCAAGAGAACACCCAGTATTTCCTGTAGGCCTAGTCAAAAACTTTCAACCAAGAGAAGGTAGCAACCTCCCTCAAGTCAGCAGGATATTGAGAGACAAAAAAGAAGGAGGGTACAAGGAAAAGATGAAAGACTATAATTAGTAAGATACAAAGGAGAATCTGCAGACAAAGATGAATTGTTACCAGAGAATAACATTCCTGATGGACCAATAAATCTCAGAAACTACAGTGCCAGCAAAAGAAACTGAAACACACATGAATTTAATTTTCTCCCAATATGCTCCAGATTTTTTCAGATATGGCCATATCTTGGAGTGAGGGAATGTCAGTTTGCTACTATTGCAGAGCTATCTGCAAAAGTAACAGAAATAACATTAAAAAAATAAAAATACAATTAAGATAAGAAGGAGTAAGAAAGCCATAAAAATTGATACAAAAATGAATTCTCCACCCAAAATTAGGGAGGGTTCCTCACTGACCCCACCCTTGAAATCCAACTCCTTATATTTTTCAATAATTAAGGAAAGAAAGACCAAAATACCACGGCCCCACTATTGAGCTTTTTGGCCAATTAAATATTTCACACGTATGGTCATGTATAGGTTTCACACCTAAAATTCAGTCAGAATTGAGGTGTTGTGTATATTTTAGGAGTTACAGATGGAAATGTGTTTTGTCACAATTCCCGCTCGCAGCTGCAGCAGCCAATGCACCCTTGCGCAGCTGAGATACAGTCCCGTCACTCCGCCAAGGCTGTGTACGCAGCCCCAGGCCTCTGAAAAGTACACAGCCGGGGGAATATGGGTTGAAAGAGTGTTAAGATGAAGCCTGTCTCGACGGAACCGCGGGACTGCGGCACAATCTGCAGGACCGCCGTGTGTAGATACTCCAAATCTCCTCCAGCTCCACAGACTCTATTATCTCTCTCCATTCCTCCGCCTCTCTCTCTATTCCCGCTTTCTTCTTTTTTTTCTACTTCCTCATGCTTGTCTCCTTTTCTTTCTCTTGATTCTCTCCTCCCTTTTGATATCTCTGCCCTTCTCAGCAGTCTCTTCTCTATCAGTCTCATCCCAATTTCTCTTCTCTCTTCCGTACTTCCCAACCCCTACTCACCATCCGTTAACTCTTGAATCGCCAACAACTCATCAAGTCCATCGATTTCCTGGTGAGATCTCTTGTCCTCCGGATCAATCTTCTCATTGAGTATCTGATCTTCTATCCTTCATGTTCTAGTCTCTTGCCTGTCTTTCTGTCTCCAGCCGTCTCTGCTTCTTATCTGTCTCACCTCTATTAGTCTCCGGACGTCAAATGTTGGTCTTCACTTCTTTCTTACTCTTCTTTTTTCTCATTTCTATCTCTGTCTCAACGTGTCCTGACTCTTCTCATATTAGTCTGCTGGTTTTAGCTCAATGAATTAAATCAAATATTTATCACGGTTAAAAGCCAAAGCAAGCTGAATCACTCCACTAAACCCAAGATGAACAAACCAGCGGGAGCGTCTGATTACTTCCACCAAGTTGCTCTTAAAGCCTCTGTTGATGCAATACCTCTTCTCAATGAGGAAAATTATTTGATCTGGAAGGATAATATGCTTATTTTATTCGATCTCAAGGACATCAAGGATGCCATCACTAGGAATGAAGGTCCACTATCAACAAAACAAGACAGAGAAATTCGAGCAATCATTCCCTCCAAATTAGATAGCACCACGCATGCGAACGTTGTCAACTCATCAAACATATCTTCATCTAAGTTACTCTGGGCTGAAATTAATCGCAGGTTTGCTTCATCCGAGACGGCCAATCGAGCAAGAGTATTCAACAAATTTCTCCACTCTCCCTTCAACAAAAAAGCTGTTGATGGATTTGTCACCAAAATGCGCAAGGCTATCAATCGAATGACCGATGTCGGAATCAAACTTCCTAAAGATATTTTGGCCTATCTCATCTTATTCAAATTCCCACCGCCACTGGAAAACCTGAAGCAACAAATCATGCACGTTGAGAGACTTGTTACCATAGACGTGGTATTCAACCATCTCATCCAATACAATAATGAAAGAAAGGCCCAAAATAAGGTTGGAAAATCAACCCCTGACGTATTGCTAGTTACCACTAAGACAAAAATAGACAGAGACAATAAGAAGACGCGGCTCTGATGTAAGGAAGGATACCACGATCCCAACGCCCCTCACTCAGAATCATCCTGCTTCCACCTACATCCTGAAGTTTCCCCAGAATGGTGGTTAGAACAACAAAGAGAATGGAAAAACAAACTCAAGAAAGGTCCCACAATCAACTATCATGCTCTACTTACTCTCTGGATCAATGCAAACCATCATCTGAATCTCCTTCTAGATTCAGGTGCCAATATTCACATATTCAACAATCTCAAAATCTTTGACTCCATCACGCTGGAAGACAATCCCGAGGAGATCAAAACTGGCAAGTTAGATGTGTCTCTCAAAATCCAAGGAACGGGGACGGTGAAGCTTGAATGGAAAGATTCCGTTATCACCCTTGAAGGCTGCGCTTACGTACCCAATATTGTGGTCAACCTCATAAGCCCGGGGCTCCTGGCAAAAAAGGGATGCGAACTCTCTCAGAAAAAAAATTGCTTTTCAGTCTCTCGGAATGGACAGACTGTTCTGAAGGGTCTGATTTGCAACAATCTGTTCGTCATCAAAAAGCCCTAAACCACAGGCGAAAATCATTAGTTCAATACGATGAGACAAGGCGAGACCCAATTGTTGTCACATACACAAAATGTACGGCCATGCTTCTCTCTCTACTCTCAGACCTATCATAAATGGTTGCTTCTCCAAGGAAGAAATGGATAGTTTTCAATGCAACAGTTGCTCAAAGAGCAAAATTACTCAATCTCCCTTCTCTGCTGTTTCTACTCCCTCAAGCAAACCCCTTGAAAGAATCCACCTCGACCTGATTGGACAAATAACACCTCAATCAAAGGAAGTTCCCCACTACATCCTAACTCTTGTGGAAAACTTCTCCAATTGTCTGGCGGCATTCCCTCTAACGTCCAAAAATGAAACTCCCGGCACCATCATCAGCATCCTCAAAACTGAATACAAGAGATTGAAGTACTATCCGAATGAGATCTTCTCCGACAAAGGGACAGAATTCACTAACTCAACTTTAAAGGATTTTGCAAGATCAAAACACATCAAACTTATGACCTCAGAACCCTATCATTCTCAGCATAACGGTTGAGCCAAAAGAGCCAACAGGACCATCGTGGAATCTGCCAGAGCCACTTTCTCTTCATCCAGGATTGCCAAAAACTACTGGAACATTGTGACGAGGAGCTGCTGTTTTATGTTTAATCAAATTCCCAGGGAAGGTAATCACCTCTCCCCTTGGGAACTCATGTTCAACAAGAAACTCCCTGCTGACTACTTGAAACCTGTAGGGTCTCCTGTGGTTTACCTGTCAAATTGTATTCAGAAAGGTCGGAAATTTGACAAGAAGGGATTGGAGGGAATTTTAGTTGTTTTCAATCCCCCTTTTCACTCATACTTGATACTCAGCTCATCTGGCTCTATTATTGAAACAAAACATGTTCAGTTTCTCAAGACTCACTCCGACGACTTTCCCCTTCTCGAATCTCCCGGTCTTGACATCTTCTCCCAACCTGACGCTGAATTCATCAAGTCTGACTTCTCCTCGCAAGACAAGCAATATACAATAAGAGATGGAAATTGTGAACATTACGATTCTGACTCTACGCAAGAAGATGCCAATTCTTCCCCATCCTCTCCATCTGAGCCTCTTTGCTCCCCTTCTCCCCCTCCGCAAGCTCCTGAACCGCATCAAAGACCAAAGCGAGAAACCAGAAAACCCCAACGGTATGCTTTTCATCATTACTATGAACCACCATCTTATCAAGCAGCACGGAAATTTTCCAAATGTCCTAAATGGAAAAAGGCGTCTGAGGACGAACTGGAATCAATCAAGTCTCAAGGCGTGTGGGAAGAATACTACGGATCACCGGAAAAAATCCTGAATACTACCTGGGTTTTCAAAGTCAAGGAGAATTGTCACGGCGAACCGGCAAAATACAAGGCAGGGTTGTGTGTCCAAGGTTTCGATCAGGTATTTGGGGTTGAATATAACAAGACTTGGGCTCCAACTGGAAAACTGGGATTTTTCCGGATAGCTCTGGTATACGGTCTTAAGAACAAAATGAATTTTACGCAATTTGACGTGAAGGGAGCTTTCCTCCACACTCCACTTCAAATCCTCTGACCAAGGAGATCATTTACTTCCATGTAGATAACCTCATTTATGTGGGGAACACCAACAACTTCAAAACTCACTTTTTAAGTCAGTTCGAAAATTTGTTGTGTCACTCTCCAAACACAATTCTAGGTATGCTGATGGAGGTTGAAGATGACAAAATACTTCTTAGTCAACCAAATCACATAGAACGGGGCCTCTGGGAACTCGGTCTATCATCTTGTAAGGACACAAAAACTCCTTTGACTCAAAATCTGCAACTTGAGCCAGCATTGGATTCGGACCACGCTGAATTCTCACAGCTGAACATCAATTACCAATATGCTGTCGGCCTTCTCAACCATCTTTCACAATACACCTGACCCAAAATTGCCTTTGCCGTGTCCAGCCTGGCCAGGTTCAACACCAAGCCTGGTATGACTCACTGGAGGGAAGTTTGCAAGGTTTGGAAGTACCTTAAAACCACCAAAAGCTCAAAACTTGTCATCAGATGCGACTTAGACCAGGAAATTGTCTCAAGCTTCAGTGATGCTACATGGGGGGATGATCCAACTTTCCGTAAATCACAGACGGGTTACATACTCTTTCACTATGGCTGCCCCATAGTATGGAACTCCTCAAGGCAAAGAAACATTACTTACTCTTCCACGGAGTCTGAGCTCAACGCACTTCTCGACAGTTAGTTGGAACTCAAGTGGATCTCACATCTCATTGCTGAGGTACACTGTTTCTCTGACATTAAAACCACGCTGTATATAGATAATAAAGGACTAGATGACAAGATAAAACAATTTGGATCTCATTCTAAATCAAGACACATCAATATCAAGACCAAGGGACTACGCGAAGATTTCAATGAATCCTTATTTAATATCACCCTAATCCAGACCAACTCCATGGTTGCCAACTCCCTCACCAAAGCCTCAAGTGTCGCGTCTCTAGAACTACTATGCGCCAGGGTATTTGACCTCTCTACCGACTCTAATCCTTCAAACGAAGAGCTCTCCAGTCACCCGGGGTGTTAAGATGAAGCCTGTCTCGACGGACCCGCGGGACTGCGGCACAATCCGCAGGACCGCCGTGTGTAGATACTCCAAATCTCCTCCAGCTCCACAGACTTGATGATCTCTCTCCATTCCTCGGCCTCTCTCTCTATTCCCGCTTTCTTCTTTTTTTTCTACTTCCTCATGCTTGTCTCCTTTTATTTCTCTTGATTCTCTCCTCCCTTTTGATATCTCTGCCCTTCTTGGCAGTCTCTTCTCTATCAGTCTCATCCCAATTTCAGTTCTCTCTTCCTTACTCCTCAACCCCTACTCACCATCTGTTAACTCTCAAATCGCCAACAACTCATCAAGTCCATCGATTTCCTGGTGAGATCTCTTGTCCTCTGGATCAATCTTCTCATTGAGTATCTGATATTCTATCCTTCATGTTCTAGTCTCTTGCCCTTCTTTCTGTCTCCAGCCGTCTCTGCTTCTTATCTGTCTCACCTCTACTAGTCTCCGGACGTCAACTGTTGGTCTTCACTTCTTTCTTACTCTTCTTTTTTCTCATTTCTATCTCTGTCTCAACGTGTTCTGACTCTTCTCATATTAGTCTGCTGGTTTTAGCTCAATGAATTAAATCAAATATTTATCACAGAGTGACAGGCGGCCTGAGAGGCTTAGGTACCGCGTAAACATGCTACAAACCACACAGGAACATTCTACATATGTAATAAATGTTCCCGTGGATAGTAGATAGTCTAAAAGTACATAATATTATATCAAAATACTTAAAAAAACCTTATACTTCTTTCTCATTAGATATAATTCAAAGTACCAAGAATTTTGAAAATAAGGCAATGACAACTTGTAAAAATATATGAAAATAATTTAATGTACTATTATGAGAATTTCTACACATCAATAGTTTTGTGACAGACCAATAAAAATGATGATTGAAAATATTACATGAATTCCCATGACTTATATTTCTAACTAATTATTCTAGTATATCTACTAAAACTTTAAAATAAGGATTAAAATGAATATCATGACTTTACTCCAATTATTTAATGCATAATGAGAACTCACCTGACATCAGAATGTCCGTAGGAATGTCTATTAAAATAATTATCAACTTAATGGGAACATTTACTAAGGATAATTAATTAAATAATGACATAAACAGGACAGATTATTGTTATTCATACGTCCTAATATAAATTATAAAGTATAATAATTCCCATAACCGGAGGAATTAGATGTTAATCCTGCTACAGAACCAAGAAAACGTGACAGGCTACCAATGGTTATCCTGCTAGCCTCATTGTCTGTCCCTTTGAGCCCCTGTACTCCTCAGAACAATAATATTGGGACTCCACAAGCTATAAATAAAGAGCTCTTTTGAGCATATTGATGGGCAAAGACCCAGTTATATTTATATCCAGACACTGTGCAAAGGTAATCAAGTACATATAAGAGATAAGTAAGTGATTTATGGCTTATTCTGATTAATAATATCTGTCCTCAACCTCTCTAAACCACTGGGAGATGGGGAAGCTGGAGGATGTGGAGGCTGAAGGGACCTGATTCAGGAAAAGGAATTCTGATATTTGTTTTTGTTTTTGGGAATGATGAATATAAAAATTCAAAAAAATTTTCAATTTTCTCCAGTGGTCCCGTGGTGACCAGATTTGTTTATTAAATCTCTCCCCAATTTACAGACTGTCCCTAGTCAGCATCTGATTTTGATGAAATATATCAAAAAAAGGAAAGAAAGATGATTGGAACCCAAAAAAATGAAAATGGCCATTTGATCTTGAAGGTGATTGGAAAAAAAATATCTTGATCCATCCAACAAAAAGTCCCAGAAGTTTTGGAGATAAATAAAGGAGGCATCCCAGGTGCTCACATATGTGGCATACAGCACATTTTACAACAAAAATGCAGCAAATAACCCTGGCGGTGCACAATTGGGAGGACTTACTTCTTAGATAAGTTGCCTCCACAAATATGAAACTTCTTGACTTGATCAACAGAAAACCTCCTGGCCATCTGAGTACCATCCAGTTCTTCCAAAACGTATGATCCTCCCCTGACTTGGCGGACCAACTGACAAGGACCATTCCAGAAATTAGAGAAAAGCTTTCCAAAATGAGTTTCCAAGGATTTATTATAAGCCAAAACCAGATCACCAGGATTCAAAGATTCCCAGATCTGCTTTGAATGTTTATCTTCCCAATACTGAAAATTTTTTTCTCTGGGTTCCATCATCTTCTATTAAGCTTCACTGCGAAATTATCACTCCATTCCAGTTGCTTAGATTGGGAAAATGATAGATCAGTGGTAGAAGAAACCTGTTCCCAAGAAATAACCAAGAAATATTCCATTTCCAGATCCAGAGGAAGGACAGCCCATTGACCAAAGAAAATTTTGTAGGGTGAGTAGCCAGTGGTTTTTTTGGTTGAAATTCAATCAGAGAAAAGGACAAGAGGAAAAAATTTGCAACAATTATTCCCACTTTCACTTGCCAGTTTGAAAAGAGCAGCCTTAAGGCCTCTTTCCACCATGCCTTTACCTTCAGGATAATAAGGAGTGGTCACCCCCAGAAAGCAATCAGATCATTTTGTCCAGTTTGCCACCAAACCCAGAGGCAGCATCATTTGAATAAGATTGGGAAAAGCCATAGAATATTGTCCAAGTCTCATAGAGGAAAGCTACTACTGATTTAGAACTGAGTTTCTTAAGAAATTCTTCCCCAACCCATCCAGAAAAGTCATGTCTAGCCAAAATGAGTTACTTAGCTCCACCAGCCTTAATGTTAAATACATCCATAGAAATCCTCCCAAAGACAGTGGACTGCCCAGTTGGATAGAGAATTTCAGCCGGGCGCCTAAGATCACTTTTCTGACAGATCTGACAACTCTTGCACCATTGAGAGACATATTTCTTCAAGGATGGCCAACAGAATTGTGGGGATATTTTTCAATAAGTTTCAATTTCCCCACAATGACCAAGTCCTTCATGGAGACTTTCCAAGATTGAATCTTTTTTTGCAGGGATAGTGATAACAATAAGGGCACAAGGATTGCCTGTTTTGATAAGGCTATTACCTTGTACAAAGAAGATGGAGGAATTTCTTTTAAGGGATCAAAAATCTTTAGCTGAGAGATCAGGAGGTCTTTGGAGAGTGGAAAGGTACTGCTCTAGTTTAAGCCAGAAACCTTGCTGGAAGGCAGAATAATTTTAAGAGGAAAGTCTGGAGACAGGTTCAATAAAAGGTTCCTCATCATCAAAATCCACTCTGACACCCAATTCATCATCTCCAAGGGGAACTCAAGATAAACCACCAGGAATTGTGTCAGCCTCCTGGATTACAATATCCTTGCTATCCTTTAGCTACCAGAGGTGATAGAATAAATAATAAATATATTATTCAAGAAATGCAGCAAAAGTACATAAAATATTTGGATAAAGCTTATTTCAAGGTTAATTAGTTTGGATATGGTTTATCGTTATTAATTAATATAAATAAATTGATTATTAAATATTCTAATAGAGGGGCCACAAATATATTGGGGATCTTTAACACCTCTCTTCAGGGAATTCAGTATGGAAACACACACCAGGGCCAAAATGGGGTCTCTGGCTGGCCAGTGACTTCATTTCACCATCCAGTCCCATTTTCTGGCCAATTGAATCCCTTTATGGGAAACTTCTCTTCACCAATCAGTATTCTTGAGTTCACCTCATTTTACATCAAAAAGAAAATATGATTCACATTGTATTCACCATGGTGGAAAATGAATGTCACTTGTAATTCCCAAAGGAAAAAACCTGAATTCACTTGAATGTTCACATTGATTCAACTGGGACTCACTTGAAATTACTTATGGAATCAAAATTTCCAATTAAATATTGTTTATTTTGATATCCCAGCTAAAATTTCAGTGATCAATATTTTCCACAATGCAATGACAGCCTCAAGGTGATTAATTCCAGTATTCATAAAAAAAATTATTTTACAGTTAATTTCATATCACTTTTATGTAAAACTAACACTTCTATAGTACAAATTTCATTGGTGTTTTTCCAGTCTTTCAGCTGTGTTTCACATCTGGTTGAATTACTGAAAAATCAGCTCCAAATCAATTTCAGTTTATCCTTCCCAATTGGACCCTACTCCCCCAGCCGGGTAAAACCATCAACGTTCCACTGTCCAAGAAAAAAAAAGAAAGAAAAGTCAAACCAAGGAGGACAATCTGCAAAGATAAACAATAGAAGGTGTATCCTAAACCCAGAATTGAGGTTGAATCGTATCAGCCATAGGAGGGTCATCCTTGTTGTCGAGTCACTCAGCTTTTTTTTTCATTTTTTCCCCTGGGCATCTTGCCATGGCCCATTGGTCTTGTCCAGCGAGTATTGATCCTAATTCAAATCAATGGGATGAAGAAAAGGATTGCCTCAAGGTTGATGCTGAAGGTGAGTGAGGGTGTCAGGGTGAAGCTGGAGAGAGAGTTAGACGCCTTGAGTGATCTTCACAATCTTGATGACATGTGGTTGCTTCAAGAGAGTCACCCAATCCGGCTCCTACTGGATGTTCTTCCACTCTTTGATTGTTTCCCCTTCATCCATGACTCCCATCCTCCCGCTTGCTCAAAAAATGGGAGGGTTCTTCAATCATCAGTCAAATTAGGATCAGGCTTGTGACCAATTTGGGGTCTTAGCCTCCCGGGTTTGGAAACCTATATCAATTGTCTTTCTCTCTTGTGCATCAATCATCTCTTTAGATCTTCCAAAACTCATTACAGGATAATTTCTACTGCTATCTACACGGTTTTGAAGGGAACTGCCCAAGGTTGGAATGGGATGTTCAGGACTGCCTCTGCACAAAGTTGTGAAATTCTTGCATGCTCTCACTTTCCACATTACCACAAACTCGGTGTTTTTTTTTTTTTTTTTTGATCTCAATTTCTCACTACTCAATTGATTCAAAAAAAAATTAAAAAAATAAACAAAAATGGTAAGTGATTATTATTATTATTGATTTATACATTCTCATTTTTGATATATATAGTCTTCTTTTGAGAAATCTATTGATTCAGAAGATCAAGGGTGATGGTCAAACCACATCAGAGGAGGAGGGTCAAAAGTGCAAGGATCAGAATTGATTTTAGAATGATGTCAATGGACCTGAAATCGAATTCAACCTCAGAATACAAACATATCAGATGCTTAAAGTCCTTCAATCAATCAATGTGTGTGTTTTTTTTTTGCAGCAGTTTCCACAAATACCAACATATCACTTTCAAAATTCTCATCACCATCTTCTTACCAAGCCACCATCAACATCAACATCAAACCAATGGTTTTGAATCACGTTTTTTTTTAAGAAAAAGAATCTCTTCAAGAGACTTCATCTTTCTTTTCTTCAACATCATTCCCCTTTGCAATCCTCACTCTCTCACTCACACCCTCATCAACAAGAACAAACAAATATTGATGGTACAGGATTTTTCAATTTTTTCAATTTTTTTCAATTTTTTTTCCCTCCAGCGTATTTTTTTGGAGTTTTATGTTTGATTTGATATTTTTTCCGAAAATTTCAATTGTGTTTTTAAGTAGAGAGTACGTACAGACGTTCAAACAATCTAAATCCCAAGAACAGAAAATGAATAATACATGACTTTTATTATTTATTTTTTTGGAACAATCAAATTTAGCCTTGAAAGAGAAGCCCAAGCATGAATGGACCAATTTAAGGTCAATTGGTCCCATTATTCTTATCTAGCCATTGTACGTACGTACGTACACTTAGAAATCCTTTCCTTCAACCCTTGAGTTTCTTCACCTCACTACCAGTGGAGTCATTGATTGTCTTCATTCGGATTTGATTTTGATCAACAAAACTTTTTGTCTTTGACCACTTCTACCTCCATCCTCACCGCTGCTCAGACGCTTACCCACCTGTTTCAATCCGCAATTGAAGGCAAGACCATTTTTCAAATCAGTTCATTCCTCAGCTGGTTTAGAGGATTCATCTTTGCACACCCTGTCACTATTACTATTGTGATTATGGTGATTATGATGATCATCATCATCAGATATGATCAAGTTACCACAATCTTGGGCTACGGCAATCTTGGTGGTTGTTTTGCCCTTTTGAACACTGTACGTTGTCTTTTGTTTCTTGGGTTCTTTGAAATTAGTCTTCAAGTTTGAATTGGACGCTTCCTTGCTTTTTGGAGCAGATACCAAAGAAATAATGATTTTGACGTGGTTTGGAATCTGATTTTTGGAGGACCAAGGCTTGTACACGGTCATGATAGTGTCATGGTACCATTCCAAGTCGCAAGATTTGGTTCCAAGCATGATATAGCTGTTGACCGTGTAAGCAGCTTTGGTCGAGCGGGAGTGGTAGACACAATTTCTCAATCTTCTGACAACTCTTGCCAAAATCAAGTAAAAAAAAGGCTTGATTTGACGTACTAGCAACAAACTGTTCCGCCAGGTAACCTTGCAAAATTAGGTGAAGTATTAAGTTTTCCAATTGCTTTGGATGAAAACAAGGGCAATTGAAATAATGAAGACAAAAACAATGAAGTATTGGGCAGTTAAGCGTTCTCATTCTTCCTTTTTAGCATGCTGTCTTTAAGAAGATCAGCCAACCTCTTTAGTGAGTGCAATCTTATTGCGATTCAGTTTGTCTAGTCCCACTACCTTGGGAGCTAGATGGGTTGGCAAATCATTGAAATCTTGGTCAACTTGGCGGGTTTGAATGATTTGAATGATTGAAGGCCTGACGCCACGCATCAAATCCCCTAGTTGGATCATTGTTATTTGGCCATTCATTCTAGTTATGTAACCAACCACGTGGCAGATGTGACAAGCTTGTATTGTCAAGTCATTGTATAGGATTTGAGAAGGATCTCGTTTGCAATCGTCACAATTTTTACAGGGATCAGGAGAGAAAGGTAGAGGATTGCCAGAGTTGCAAGTTGAGCGGGAGGTTTTTAAATAGTTGGCGAAGAGGGTACTACAACAGTGTTCCACTTTGACAGCGTATCGGGCCATAGAGTAAACTGCAGGGGGTGGAAAGACACCACGTCAAAAAACTGGGTTGTGACCAAGATGTCAAAGAATATGAAGGCCTATATTTTTTGTGATCTCATCAGTCTCGGAGGCAACCATTCCAGAGAGTTGGATAAGATCAATTGTTTTCCAAAAGAGCAAACAGCCCTAAACATGCCCATCACGTCCATCACGACCTGATTCTTGATAATAACCTTCAGTACTTTTTGGAAGCGTATGATGGATCACAAAGCAAACATGAGGAGTGTTGATACCTAAACTAAGAGAGACAATAAGCGGGCCTCGACACCTATCTGAATCAAAGGAAGACGGTTTGGATGACTTGAACTTGTCTTACCCATCCCAAGTGGATTCTATGTATTTGCTTATGTGGGACTGATGGAAGGACTAAGACGCAAAGCATCAGCGTGAGCAGTGGTCAGACCTCCAAGTTGCACCAAAATCCCATCCAAACACTAACATTTCCATGCAACTTCCATGCTTTAATCCAAGTTGCACCAAAATCCTCCTGTTTGGATGCATGCATCCAAACACTAACATTTTCATGCAACTTCCATGCTTTAATCCAAGTTGCACCAAAATCCTCCTGTTTGGATGCATGTATCCAAACACTAACATTTTCATGCAACTTCCATGCTTTAATCCAAGTTGCACCAAAATCCTCCTGTTTGGATTCATGCATCCAAACACTAACATTTTCATGCAACTGCCATGCTTTAATCCAAGTTGCACCAAAATCCTCCTGTTTGGATTCATGCATCCAAACACTAACATTTTCATGCAACTTCCATGCTTTAATCCAAGTTGCACCAAAAGCCTCCTGTTTGGATGCATGCATCCAAAAACCAACATTTTTGTGCAAATTCCATGCTTTAATCCAAGTTGCACCAAAATCCTCCTGTTTGGATGCATGCATTGTAGCATGGTGAGACATGTTGAAATACACTTTGGTGAGGATGTAGCACAGTGAGGAGTGTTGAAATCCACTTCAGTGGGAGTGTAGAAGGGTGAGGTGTGTTAAAAATTAGGTCAGGAGTGTTGATATCCACTTTGATGAGAGTTTAACAGGGTGAGGCGTGTTGAAAATTGGGTAACAATTCTTCAAATTCACTTTTGTCAGGGTTGGAATGGTGAGTAGTGTTAGAAATTGGGTAACAATTGTTCAAATTCACTTTGGTGAGGGTTTTCAGGGTGAGGAGTGTTGAAGTCCACTTGGGTGAGGGTGTAGCAGGTTGAGGTGTGTTCCAAATCAAGTGAGAAATGTTCAAAAGTTGGTGAGGTGTGTTCAAAATTGAGTTTGGTTTTCAAAGCATTGAGTGAAGTGTGGTTTAATCATTTACATATACAAGTGTTGTGTAATTTAACCTTGGTGGTGGGGCTCAATTCATCTGGACCACACTTGGGTTCTGTCGGCCCAAATTTTCATGCCTGGCCTACTATATGGGAGTGCACATCACTGCACTGGCAACAGTGAAACTACAAACACATAAGAATTTATTCCCTCCTCTGCCCACCCTCTCATGTGGATGAAATACACACTATGATGAGTCTGTAAAGTAACTTCACTCTTTTTATGAGAAAAAAGTTTCTTGTATCAAATAAATGTTGCTTTGTAAGTCTAAGATATTGTCAAACAAAGATTGTTGGGGAGTTGCTCTGGTCAATATGAATTGGCCTTTGCATGCTGGAGACATTGGTTCACATGCGCAAATGAGTCCATTAAGGAAACCGTGCAATGTGTGGGCTTTTGTTGTTGATAGTGATTGTTTCTTTGGGCTGTGGCCGCGCCATGCTCAATGGGCATTCCTTCCTACATCTGATTTGAAGTCAAATAGACTTGAATCAATAATTAATGCAGGCAGGAAATGGCATAAATATGTTACAGGGGGGCATTTTGAATTTGTACAAATGATTGTTTAAGGCTTTGACTGGAAATGCAAGCTTTTAGCCTTTGAACATAGGTTCAAATTGGATTGGTTGTAGTGACAGAAATAGAGGGGGTTTTTTTGAGATTATGAGTAAAGAGAATCTTCTGAAAAAAGATATCCCCACCAGGATGATACATATTTTAGTGCAGAAATCCAACTATATAAAACATGTTGATCAAATAATGAATGAAACATAAAGCCAACTAAGGCAGATCCTCAGGTGAGTATTGAGAAAGCATAAAATAAACCCTGAAAAGAGAAAGCTATTTAAAATCAATGATTTTTGTGGTTTAAACACATTAGCACCTTTTATGCAGAATATTGATTGATATGAAGTAAATGGAACACAATAACCCCATCTAGGATGGGAGAATGAGGAAGAATTAGATTTATCTTAGAAAGGAAGATTTACCACCACATGCCTTGACAGTTGTTGAGGAGTTTGTTGAAATGAGTTGGTGCTCTAAACTGAATTGGAGATTTGCCTTGCTTTTCTTCTGGAAGTCTCTGCCTGGCTGTCTTGTTTTATCCTAGTATGATTCTTCTTCCCATTACTGTTTAAAAGTGCCACCTTGGGTTTGTTTCAACCCTCCATGTGAGACATTTCTGGAGATATCTGTTCAAATTCTGCATTTCCTGGCATAGATATCCATGTTTTTTACATGGAATAAATATTTGAAGAATGAAACAAAAGGCTTTCCTGTAAAACCCTATCCATAAAAGCTTTTAAAATATTTGAGTGAACTTTGAGTTTATTTGAGGTGTTTCCCTTGTGAAATTATATGAGGGAGATCTTTGCAATGAAAAATAATCCTGGGTCATTCAAAATCCCTTGAGTTCTATTTAATTCATGTGCTAAATTAAGGGTTTTTTACCAGGTACAAAGCCCATGTTGCCAGCTCTGAGATGGGTTAGCTAACTCCAAGGATTATCTTGAAGATGGGATCCTTGGACAATGCGTGATTGCACTTTTTTACCCACAAGTAAAGTGGGGCCTGTGACCCAGGTGCACAAGCAAAAAGAAAGTGAACTGTGAGCTGATTTGAAGTGATTCCCTTGTGAATTCATAGTGACACTGGCGGACACTTTTTGTTACATTTATTTTTGGTGAAATGCTGGGAAGAGTGTAACACTCATCTCTGAACAGAAAATTCCTTTGGATTTTGCTATAACTTGCTTTACTTTTTTCTCTGTTCATTTATATATTTTTTTGTTGGGATAAATTCAGCACCAATTTCATTTGGCATGGGGAGGGCATTTATGTTTTCATGTATGGATACTCACATCTGTTACATAGAATCTTGATGGCCTGCAAATTGGCCTTGGAAAAAATGCCAACTTTTTGTAGGAGATGCGGAGCTTTGTGAAATTATAATTTTCAAGCTGTGAAAATTGAGAATTGCAAAAACTGAAAACGGTTTATAGCCATTTTGATTTTTCCAACAAACAAACTTCCTTTACAAATCAATTTCCCTGTAAAAAAATCAACATGTTTCACAAAATTGATTTTTTCCAGAAATAGTTCTTGTTTTATCTTGGTGGAAATGGCAGAATTAAAAGTTCATGATTTGGGAAATACAGATGAATTCCAATTTCCAAAAAGGTGAAATCAAGGTGATTCTCATTTTCAGCAGCAGTGAAATCTTCTGGACTTTTGTTTTCCATAAAGGTGGAACCCACAAGAAATATTGTGTACAGCATTGTGAAAGATTGAATCAATCATTGTGAATTCATTGGGAATGTTTTGATACTTATGGGGGAAAAAAGTGGCCACAAAAGTGACTTCATGTCACTGGTCAGCCAGAGACCCCAATTTGGCCCTAGTGACATAGTCCTGGTTACTTTGGAACCTTAAATTTATATTCTTAAAGGATATATTGCCCACATAGAATATGTATATAAAATACACGGTGGAGTGGCAGGGCTTTGTAACCAAACTAGCACGACAGAGAAAGGATAATAACACTCACTGTTATTTTATCAAATCCTTTGGGTACCTGTTTGGGACTTGCACTGATGAGTTAAATCTGTATAATGGGGTTACAAGGTTGTTCAGCAGTTTAAATTGATTAGAAGGGTTAGGGATGGATATTATTAATAAGAATAAAGCCATAAATCACTTCATTATCTCATATAAGTATTTGATTAACTTGGCATAGTGTCTGGATATGAATATAACTGGGTCTCTTGGTATCAATATCCTCCAAAGAGCTCTCTATTTATAGCTTTTTGAGTCTAAATATTGCCCTTCTGAGGTGTACAGGGGCTCAAAGGGACGGAAACTGAGGCTAGCAGGGTAACTAGTGGTAGCCTGTCACTTTTTCTTGGTGCTGTAGCAGGGGTAGCATCTAATTCCCCAGGGTATGAGAATTATTCTACTTTATAATTGATTTTTGGACTTGTGAATAACAGTAATCTGCCCTTTTTATTTATTATTTAATTAATTATCCTTAGTAAATTTTCCCAGTAAGTTAATAATTATTTTAATAGAAATTCCTACGGATAGTCTGATTTCAGGTGAGTTCCAATTATGTATTAAATAATTTAAGTAAATTCATGATGTTGATTTCACTCCTTATTTTCGAATTTCTGTTGATTTACTAAAATAATCACTTAAAAATATAAGTCATGGTTATTCATGAAATATTCTTAGATCATAAATTTTTATTATTATGATGTCACAAAAATATGGATGTCTAGAAATTCTCATAATAGTATATTAAAGTATTTTAAAATATTTTTAGAAGTAGTCATTATCTTATTTTCGACATTTGAGGTACTTTGAATTATATTTAATAAAAAATACGTATAAAGATTATTTTTGTATTTTTATATGATTTAATGTATTTTTAGACTGTCTACTACCCACAGGAAAATTTATTAGATATGTAGAATCTTCCCATGTAGGTTGTAGCATGTTTACGCGCTACCTAGGATTCTAAGGCTGCCTGTCACTTTGTCAACCCAAAGTCCGGCGCCTGCATACTTTTCAGAGGCCCAGGAATGCGTAAACTGCTTTGACAGGGTGACAGTGCTGTAGCTCAGCTGCGCTTGGGTGTGTTGGCTGCCGCAGCTGAATGAGGGAATTGTGACAGAACACATTTTGTTCTGTAACTCCTAAAATATACAAAAAACCTCAATGCTGACTGGATTTTAGGTGCAAAACCTATAAGTGACAGTACATGTGAAATTTTTATTTTGCCAAAGAGTTCAATAGTGGTGCCATGGTATTTTGTTTTTTTCCCCTCAATTATTTAAAAAAATAAGGAGTTGGATTTCAAGGGTGGGGTCAGTGAGTGACCCTACCTCATTTTGGGTGGGGAATTTATGTTTACAATAATATTTATGGTTTACCTAATCTTTCTGAGGTTAAATTTATTATAATTATTTTAATGTTATTTCTGTTACTTTTGCAACTTGCTCTGCAATAGTAGCAATTTTACAAATTTTGAAAGACTTTCCAGGCCTATGAACAATATCAAAAGAGAAAAAATGGATAAAAGCAACCCAACAAGTCATTGAAGCATTTGTAAGGCTGGGGGCATTGATCATTTTGATGATTGTTGGTGTGTCAACTTTTAAATTGAATTGTTTACCCCAGAGGATAGTTTGAAGCTTCTTCAACATCCACATAGTTCCAGATTTGGCTTGGAGTACCTAGATTCCACATCTGAAAAGAGGAGAGATTCATACAGAGCAGGACAATCCAAAAAATTTTTGTCTTCATGTGTAAGGAAAGCTTCAACAGATTGATAAATCAAATTGACAGCCAGCTTGATCTTGCCAGCTCCAGGTCCATAAGTGATCTTGATCAAGACAATGTCTTTCAAAAAAATTGTTTTGAGCTTCTGAAATTATTTTTCACAAGCTTGGGTCCAAAGCTATTCAGCATCCTTCCTGGTTAAGCAATGCAAGGGAATAAAGATTTTGGATAGAGAAGGGATGAAGATAAAAACATAAATGACAACGTCTAAGAAACCTCTGACATCAGTGGAATTGATTGTAGTTGGCCAAGAGAGGATTTTGTTGTTTTTGGATGGATCCAACCTTCATCCTTCCTTGCAGAAAACATGACCAACAATTTCCAGAGAGGGACACAGGCAGACAATTTGGATCCAGAGACAGTGAGACCAGACTCATTGAATTGAAACAAGATTCTTTCCAAATTGGTTGCATATTCCCAGATAAATCAACGGATTCATGGGTGCCAAGGTAAGAGCTCATTGTTATAGTCAGAATGTGGAAATTTAATTCCACCATTGTCATGAAAGGTACCAGTATGATCAGGGATTTCATCCTGGAAGATCCAAACCATCTGAGCCTGATAGACTTCAACCAAATTGGTGGCACCCTGGGCAAACAAGTAAGTTTGAATTGACCAAGAGTAGTATTGAAATTAGTGAGAAGACAAGAAATTGGATGTAAGGATCATTTTTCATAGCAACTCATAATATTGCCTAGACCATAGCAACCTTTGCCAGAGAAAGATTTGACAAATTCTTCAGTAGCAGGGGGAATACCAGAGTCTTACATAGTAACCTTATTTAGAGGCTGTAGATCAAGAAATATTCTTAGTTTAAAATTAATTTTTGCAGACACAGAAGAAAGGAATGGAATAGCTGGAATTTGAATACTCATATAAACGGTTAAAGACTTGTTTGCGGACAAACTTGATGAACTTGTTGAACTTAGCAGCAGGGATAGGGATCTTTTGCTTTTTCCAGGGATCATGTTCTACTACTGAAATGATACATAGTAGCCATTGGGTTCCTCCAAGAGACCTCTGTATTCTCCACAGAAGGCAATATATTTTTCCCTAAAAGCTAAAAATTTTTTGATCAAATTGAATTCATCAGGAAGAAGCCATCCATCTGGACCAAAGTTGACCACCTTCAAACGTTCTTCAGTAACATTGGTTGGTTGACTAGTCGAACCTTTTTTGCAACTGGCTTATACTTAGTGCCAAAAGAGAGAAATCCTTGCTTCCTCCAAGCATTGACCAGCAAGACCTGACTAAAAAAGCTGAGACCAAGCCCCAAAATCTTCCAAGTTTGTTGTCCAACTAATCTGAAAAATGGCAGGAAGAAGAGGTGTCCTTCTGTTTCCCTTTCAGGACTAATTTAGAAGGATGACCAGGAAAATCTCATTCCAAACAACCAGAATCTCAGGAGAAAATGGGGAATTCAATCTTCCTGACATCAGCATCAGGGAGAAGAATTATCTCCCCAACTTGATCAGAAATCATTAGGGTTGCACCAGGATCCATTAAGAATGGCCTTCCCAAGATCATATGTCCATCCAAACAAGTAATGCAGAAATGAAAGGTGCTAAAAATATTTTTCCCAATTCAAACTGGGAAATCCTCAGCAATACCAACTAATTTGCATGACTGATTCCCTATACCATATACAGCAGAGTTAAATCTGACCCTTAGGCTGAGTTTAATTTTGCAGGCTATGGCATCCAAAATTAAATTGAGCTTGGAACCAGAATCCATCAGAAAAGAAACTGTTTTAGAAGCACCACCAAGATAGACAGAGAGGAAAGCAAGAGGCCAGGAATAAAATTTGGCATCTAAAGGGGGACCTTTCCCACCAGAGTCCTCCATCAAAGTACCAGAAGAAAATTTTAATTTGTCTGGACCAATCTACACACATCAACAAGAAACTCATTTCTTCATCCCATCAGCCACAGATGGAGAGATTGAAAGTAGTTCAGAAACAGGCAGATCAGCAATTTTTAGATCAGAGATTTTCCTCCATGATCCTTCCACAGAATTGGAATGATCCTTGGAAATGCCCCTCTCAAACCAAAATTTGGGCTGGGTGGAGGGAGGATGATCAGGTTGAGCAGGTACTGGATCAGCATCAGAAGGTTGAGGAGTTTGACCAGATGGGACAGGAGGAGGATCAGAGTGGTCCTGGAACCTTTCCATAAGTGGTTCATTTTCCAATTCCATGTCTCCCACATCAGAGGAAGGGAGCTCTGGTGAGGATCAAAGTTTGACGTGTTTTCAAAGGATTGAAGATGAAAATGGAGGAGACTTGTGAGGTTTGGGTTACTCATGGCGTTTCCTAGCTAGATAAGACTGATAAGTGCCAGAGAAGCAGGAAGCAGATACCGCTGGAGGATAAAAAGGTCGTAGAGTGCCACAGGATGATCAAAAATCCAACAAGAGCAAATATGCCTTCTTGGGAGTTGGTGGTTGATAAGAGGCCACCAAATGAAGGATTGGAAGAGAAAAATCAAAAGGGATCAAAGCGCCATTATGAAGAAAAAAGTTCTTTCCCTTCTGCTCCACCAACTTTTCCTCCTTGTCCTTCTGGAGTTCAGGAAATCTCCCAGTACCATGGCCTTCCCTATGACAGTAATAGAAGACTAGAGTGGTTTTTGGAACCGAGTTAGAAGGTTTAGAAGTAGCTAGAGAAGAAATTTTCTGATGATTGCTGCTTCCAAAAGCCTGAAGTAATTTAGTGATCTCATCTATGGTAGCAGTTTCCTTATTGGCCCGGGGATTTGCTTTAGGCCTACAATTTGCTTCCATCTTGTTAATTATTTAATTGGACTCTTTAAAGGAAAGCATTTACTGGTTCAGTGACTCTGGTTTGTTCAAAAGTGGAAGCTGGTTGACCTTTCATCACTTGATCCACTGCACTCCTTAAGAACAGAAAAACAGGGAGCTTGAACCAATTTCTAGTAGTAATCATAGATCTAGATTTAAATAATTCATCCCTAATAAATTCCTGCACTCCTGGAGGAAAAGACTGGGAAAAAAAAACTCAACTTTTGTTCATCATTTCAATGTGATAGTTTCTGAGGAGTTAATACTGAATAGGATCCCAAGATTTTCTGCAAGAATGATAATCCAAGGCTGAAAAGACACCACCATTGGAGATCCATTGAGAAACCAGAGCATCAAAGTCCTGTAAGGTAAACCTAGCCACATCAAATTTTCCCCAATAAGCTAACATAGACTCCTACAAGAAACTCCAGTTATGAGTTTCAAATCCATCAAACAATTGGATCACCTTGATAACTTCATCAGAAGAGATAAAAAACCATAACCAATACGCCATATCATGTTTCCTTGCACCATCCACTACAGCGGCCATCTCATAGGAGTTCAAGAATTGTTCAAAATTCATTCCATCAAAGCTTAAGTTCTTTTCTTGAGGCTTGATCTTGACAATCTTGAACCAAACAAAGGAGGAGGAGGTACCAGCCAATTCCATGTTGAAGAGCAGAGTTGCTACAAGATCCAAAGAGCAAAATACCAACATGGCTCACAGGTGTGACAAGATTATAGTTTCCACAAAAAAGCAACAAGGATCTTGCCCAGATGGTGCACAATTGGCAGGACTTACTTCTGCAACAATTTGCTTTCATGGATCAGATCTGGATGATAATAGAAGCAAGAAAAAATAAAAAAATTGGATTGGATTTTGAACTTGATTCTTCAAGTCTGGGACTGTAAATCCAAAGGTTTCTGGTTTGATCCCGGCCCAGAGGCCCAATTTAAGACTTCAAAAAGTGCTAGGCCATGGAAGTTGTGTGGAGGGGAAAGGTTCTGTTTAGGATGACCTCTGGAGTAATACAAAAATATTTAAATGGAACCAAGATCAAGGTCCAGAACTTTCAAGTGAGGAATCAAGTAGTAAGGATAAATTTTGATAATATTTGGGAGAAATGGAACAGGACTATCTGAGGCAAGATTAGGTGGGAGATATTTGAACAAAAAAGTTTAAAGTTTTTTTAAAGTTCAAAAAAAAATCTGTTGTATTTTAAAAATTCCCACAAGCAAATAACTCTGGTTTTCAGCAGAAGATTGGAAATGATCAACTCAAACACCAACCAAACTCCAGCTTCTCAATGAACCCGCCCAACTCTCCCCAATCAAGCAATTGAAGGGTACCAGATAACTGAGGGTGGCCGTACATGAAAAAGCACAATGTATTGAGAGGGTCTAAAAACAAACAGTAACTGATTCAAACAGGGATAACCTCAACAGTTCTCAAGAAACTCAAGAGTAGGCTGGTAGAATGAAACTTTGAATAATAAAAGAAGGTATAACACTCCAGGTTTTAAGCTTAAAAAAACCTCTTCAACCAAACGTGATTGGATCCGGAAAGATGATCAAGAAAGGATTGAGACCAGTAGGGTCAGATAAAGGGATCAAAGAGTGGTGTAACAAACTCTAAAATTCCAACAGACAGAATTCTCTGCAATCAGCAAGGGTATTGGTTGGTGATAAGGATCAGGCCTCAGAGAGGCAAATACCCGGGATAAAATGGATCAGGGGGAAATCAAAGATATACCCAGGATAATGATGATAGATTACTATGATAATGGGGGGGAAATATGCACACACTCCCACAGATGATTCAAAAAAGGTAGGGGAGAGCCCCTCCTTCTATGGGCCATGGTTCCCTATATACTATGTACAAGTGATAACACACATATAGTGGAAAAAAACTACAATTTGAATTTCTTTTTTATCATTTTTTTATATGGACATGAGAAAAAAGTTAAAATGATGAGATGAGAAAAAAAAGAAACTGATGAGAAAACCAAAACCACAACAACAAAAATGAAATAACACAATGAATCTTGGATGAGGAGGGATGGAAGGACAGTAGCCCGTGCCACTGATGGGCATGGGAAGGAAAGCCATGGGTGAGGAACCGCAGGGACAGGCTGATGGGCCCTGGAAATTTCTGGCCGTCAGATTATTGGGCAAGAGCAGCTGGAGGAGAGCAATGGGTAAGATAACTGGGACAGCCGCTGAAGAAGGTCAAGGTGGACGTGGAAGCAGGCAGTGATGATTTGAGGAGGAGTCTTGGGTGGAGATGATTTGTTCAATGGTCGGATGACCAACCAATGGAGGAGATGGGAGTGGAAGATTGGTTGTGGGAACAACCCATTGGGTCAGGGGATGGAGGTCTTTCCCGTGACAGATCTTGCACGGGCACAAGACGGATGATTGGGGGCAAGGAAGTTAGGTTGGTATAAGAGCTTGAGATGTTGGATCAATTGAGGTAGGAAGCAGAAGCCTTGAGATAATAACTAGCCATTGATCAACTCATGGAACCAGGGGTGTGATTGAGGACTAGCAGGGAGTGGAAGATGTAGTTGCCTTGGACGTGGCTCAGATCAGGATGCAGATGCAGATTTGAGTGAGTGGATGTGGAGGAAGTCAAGAATGATGAAGGATTGAGAGAGGATTGATGGAAAGCATGAGCTTGTGGAGGATGAAGGGCCAATTGAGCTGGATGGGGACAAGGTTGAATGATTTCCATTTCTGTCAACATTGACAGCAATGGTGGTCCTGGAAAGGGTCAAGCCAAGACGGCAAGTATGAGAGATGTGTAAGATTGAAACATGCCAGTTGTCAGCTTACTGATACCAGGAACTTTCCCATCCTTTAGCTACAGCAAGTGATATTGGTGTTGGAATAATAATAATTCCAAGAAAATTACGTAAAATGCTCAAATGATTTATTTACAAGCAAGTGAAAAGTTTAAGTGGCTCTGTTGAATTATATTAATTAAAATATTTTTTTCAAGAGGGGCCACAGTTTATGAACACAGGTGATCTCTTTTGGAAAACAACCTCTCTTCAAGGGGATCTTCAAAACTGTGTAAAGACCATGGGACAATGATCTCCTAAGTGATTACTTAAAATGGGTTTTCTCAAGGGGATTGGGTGGAGACAATGACTTACAGCACGTATGTCTGGAAGCAAGGGGGAGATAACTTACTAATTTAAGCAGAAACAACAAGAAACTTGCCTAAATTCAAAGTTTTAAAGGGTCCCAGGACAATTGTTGGGGATATTGCTGATATTCTTCAATGGAATTAATAATAGGTTCATAATTAGTAATTATACTATCAGACTGGGGCCATAAATCAATTTTTTATCTTCAATAAACAATTGATCACGGTTGGAAAGGGGTTTGGATTGATTCCTTAAAAATGAATGGGGTTTAAACCATCTAAAGGAGGCTGTTTATATACCTTTCTTGGGTAATAAGATCTTCTCAGGGCACGTAGGGAGGGTTGTTCAGGGGTGCTGAGGCTTGCAGGCTAGAAAGGGCTATTTTGTAACATACTCTTGGTTCTGTCATCTGTTTAGCCTTGTTGTGTCATATTTCCAGGTGAAATAATTTTCAGAAGGTATTTAAATATTAATTTGTTATTTTTATGGTTAAGAAATATTATCTCTTTTGTATTACTTTCTGTAGAGTGGCATGGGCAGAAGTGGGTGTTTGTAGATTCTAAACCATCTTCTGCAAATTTTGGTAATTTTTAAAAAAATTTTGGAATAATTCTTGATGTGTTTTGTGGTTCATAAAAATTTTGCAATCTCATTTACGTGACAACCTTCATTTTTGTTTCTCAAAATTTATTTTCTTTAATGTTTTGATTGTCACATTTTTATTCAGTTTTCCTAGGTTTCAAATATCTCTCTATCTTTCAGTAAATTTTTTACATATGCATGATCTATGTATAAAAGATTGAACTGAGTTGATAAACCTGAACCAGGCTTGTTTATTTCACAGAAAGAGATTAAGTTAAGACAGCAACATAAGACAATTCTTTGATAGAAATAAGAGGGAAACAAACATAAGCAATTTCTCTACAGGCAGGGTTATGGCCCTTGCACGGACTAAGTAGAGAGTTAAGCACATCTGAATATCAAATAAATTCACAAAGGAGAATGCAAGTTGTGAGAGAAGATCAGTTAATCTTGTCCTGATGTTGTATTGAAGACTGAGTCAGTCATGAGCCTACCCTAATTTTGATGATCAAGGATGGTTGGTTTGTGAGTTTGAAGTCGAGTGCTGTTCCAGTCCCTAGATGATTATAGTTTCAAGCGTAGGGGAATGGGAGATGAGAAGATCAGAACAAGCCAGACTAGACCAGAAAGTTACAAAGGAAGAGGCTCCCAGCAAGGGAGTAAAAGACTGCTGAGTGACAGGCAGAAGACAACTAGAGCTGAAGCTACAACAAGTGAAATCTATTCAACAAGTAGACGTGAAACAGGAGAAACAGAAAGAAACCATGACATGAGAAAAGAAGAGACAATTACTGGTGACTCCGGTGTGGCAGGTGCGTGAACTGGATGCTGTATATGTTGAGGACAATAATCAACACGCCTGCTTAACTTAACATCAGGATTGATTTAATGCCCCAACATACATGGCTAATCAATCCACAGCGGCAGTCCCAGCAGCTTTGGTTAGTGAGTCCGCTAACATATCTTGGGATTAAATCAATTTGATATCAATCAGTTGATCTTTCCTGTCGTTTCAAAGGCTCTTTAGCTTGATTTCAATGTATTTGGCATAAGATTTACAGCCAAAACTTTTTATTTTGTCATTCAGCCCTTTGTTATTGATGAGATGGATAGGCGAGAGGGGTTTTGTCCTCCAGATTTCGCCTATCAGATGGTTGATCCATCTGCCCTCTAGGTTTCCAGCGGAAAGAGAATTGCATTCCGACTCTGTAGAGGAGTGGGAAATTCTTTGTTTCCGGAAACTGGTCCAGTAGATTGGGGAGCCCTTGAGTAGACAGATGAGTCCTGTTTGCAATAGACGATTCTTAGGGTTGTCTCCACAGGTTTCATCGCTATAAATCAGGAGCTGAGTTGCCAGAGTCCTGGCACTTAACACAAGTTGGTAGTTGATGGTTTTGAGTTGGTATCTCCAAATGTGTTCCACCTCTTTCCAATGTGTGATGCCCGGGTTTTTGGAGAAGCGCGCCAGATTTGACACAGAATAACTGATGTCCGGCCTTGCAAGGGTTGCGATAAAATTGAGTTGTCCAATTGGAGATCTGTAGCTCTTGTTCAGCTTCCTGAAAGCCTCAGCCTCTTCCTCAGAGGCAGGCAGAAGATGCAACCCAGAAGTGCATGGATTGTTCAATGGTTTGGCATTGAGAAATTCCATTTCTTCTAGCCCTTTCTTGATGTTATTCGGAAGGGAAATCAAAATACAGTCCTTACCAATATCAAATTTCATTCACAACAAGGTATCAACCTCATGAGAAGAGGAATCTTTGAATCAATTAAGAAATTTAGTCTTGAAGCCTTCTGCGTCGCCAACAAAACCATGTTGTCAACGTGGAAGAAGAGGGCTGTGATGTTTTCCTTATGAATATAGAGACATGGATTTCTGTCACTTTCTTCAAATCCATTGTCTTTGATCCAAAAGCTCAAGGTTTTGTACCAGTTGAGTGGTGCTTGTTTTAGGCCGTATAAAGACTTCTTAAGTTTGAGAAATTTTGAGGTTCTCTTTGACCCATCTGGTGTTTTGATAAAGACTTCCTTGTCCAGGGGAGCATGTAGGAATTCTCCCTTTACATTGAATTGAATGATTCTGAGACATTTTTTGACTGAGTAGGTGATTAAGGCTTGCAGAGAAGGTACTTTTCCTGTCGGGGAAAAGGTGTCAAAGTAATCAATACCCAACCTTTGGTTGAATCCCTGAACACAGAATCAAGCTTTCAAAGTGGTCTCACCAGTGTGAAGATCTTCCTTTCTCCAAAATGCCCAAGTGGTATTGAGTGGGTAAACCACCCTGGATTTCTCAGCGTCTTCCCAGACTCCAAGGTCTTTGATAGTGTTCAGTTCCTTCTCAATAGGCGGTAGCCAGATAGGTATCTCAAGAGCGTCATTGATGTTCTGAGGGACTGTCTCATGGTTATAGCCATACCGGTCAGGGGCCTTCAGGTTGGATTGATCCCTCAGTTTAGGCTTCAGGAACTCTTAAACATCAGAGGCTGAATCATCCAAGTTAGACAATTCTGAACTTTCCAAATTGACTACTTCAGGCTTCAGATCTTTGGAGATATCTCCCTTTAAATTTTCACTGGGTGCAGTTGCATCAGTTGATTTAACGGGGAGACAAGCAACAGTTGATAGGTCATCATCTAGGGGCAAGGAAGTGTTGAGACAGGTTGCCTTAAGAAACTTTACATGTTTGGTTTTGATAATTTTTCCAGACTTCAAAAGGACTTTGTATGAGAGCAAGCTTGGAATGTACCCTATTAGAATGCCTTCTTTTCCTTTTTCATTCAATTTTGATTGATGTTCCTATTTTTAAGAAGATAGACAGCTCTGGTTCCAATTGGTTGGAGGTAGTTGTCTGGGAGTGGTGTTTTTTCCATCATTTCCCAGGGGGTTGAGCCTCCTTTCTCCAAAAGGATTTGATTCAAAGCCAGGCAGCAGCTTTGGATAACTACGTGCCAATAGTTCTTTGGGATTTTGGCAGAGGTAAAGACGGACCTTAAAGAATCCATGATGGTGAAATTTGCTCTTTCAGCTTTACCATTGTGCGGAGAGTCATATGGTTCACTTATCAGGTGGTTGATTGATTTTGACTTGAGGAAGGTTTTTGGAGATTCATTTACAAACTCACCTCCTCTTTCGGAGTTGATCTCAATTGGATATCTTTGTTTATTCTTTGCTTTGTTTTCAATAATAAATTTAATGGTTTCAGCAGCAGCATTGTTGGATGGAAGTGGAAAGGCTGACAGATATCCAGATTTGTTGTCCACAACAGTGAGCAAGAATCTCTTCCCACCTTTGCTGGTGGGATTGAGAGGACCCATCAGGTCAAGGTGGATCCTATCCAACACTCTAGCAGCCGGGGTTTGATCCTGGTTGAATGTATTTTTATTGATTTTGCTCTTCTTACATGATAAGTATTCAAACTGGTCAGTAAATTCCTTGTTGATGGAGAACCCAAGATGCTTCTCCATTCGCTTGACATTAGCATGAACAAGTTTGAGATGGAGTTCCAGGAGTCTGGCTAGAGAAAGGTAGCAGGAGTTGTCCTTTTTGGCAACAAAATTCTCTGAGATTGGAGGAGGAGATGACTTGTTGATTTGAATCATAAGAAGGTTATTTTCAACATTGCCGTTCATTACAAAGCCTTTGGATCAACAAAGAGTAAAGTAATTAGGGTTGGTCCTGTAGTTGACTCTGAGCGAACACCCTTTTAGCAGGAGGGCACCAAGGGAAACCAGATTGACGGTTGCTTTGGGCACCCACACAGCATTTTCAAGATTGATGATTTTTCCACCGCTTGAGAGAGTAGCGGTGCCTAGGCCTCAAATAGCTATTCCTTCTCCCTTCTTTCCAGTTCTGATGTGTTTGTCCCCGGGTTTTTCAGTGAGTGACAGGAACAAGTTTTGATCTCAATGCATATGGATGGAACATCCACTGTCCAAGATGAATCAATCTGGGTGAAAATTTGGCAGATGGTTAGAGGCGCAGAAGATGGAGTAATTGTGGAAATGGGACTTGGCCTGTGTCTTCTTCTTTGTACCCGGTTTTCCTTTGAATGTGGGTGGATCTGGACAAAGCTCTGGGAATTCAACCCAGCAGGAGGACGAAAGATTAGATTTCACAGCCGGGTCTGGAGGAATCATTGCCATTTGAGCTTTTGGAGTGAAACAGAGCAGAGTTGGTTTCAGAGGTTTCTGTTGACTTAGACTGAATTTCATTTTGGTTTTGGACCAAGTGATTGAGAACTAATTTGACTGATAAATCCACTCCAGAGTGCATGATTTGAGATTGCATGGTCTTGAGAGTATCAGGTAGTTTGAAAAGGATCGAGTAACTGAGAATGTCGTCAGGTAGGATAATGCCTACTTCATCCAGTCTTCCAAGAGGTGCCATGAAAGAGGTGAAAAAGCCATCTATTTAATTTTGATCAAATTCCAGGTAGAGGAAATTAAAGAAGATCCTAGAAGAATTGGAAGCCTGGCTTGAAGCAAAATGGTTGTTAGCGGCAATCCAGATCAGTCGAGTTGAGTCCTTGTTCTTGATGAAATTTGAACAGGTCACCAAGACCAGGCTGAATTTATTTCTACAAAAGTTTAAAGTAATAAGTATAGAATCTGAGACAGATTTTAAATAAAAAAACAACCAAAAAGATAACACTGGTGGAAAGTCTGAAATTGAGATATTAGATTAAGCTTGAGTAATACGGCCAGATTGAGGAGTGACTACGCCAGTTGAGATGGTGCGATAGAAGAGATTAAGCGCCTTGAATAACTGAGAAAAGAACAGAGTGAGTGAGATGAGCGAGAAGTTGATACTGTTGCTCTGAACCTCTTACTTGTTAAACTGGCTGCTTGACTTGTTTGCGTGCTTGAAGATGATAGTCAATATCAATGGTTGATATCTTGTGGATTTGTATAAGTTGGTTTGATTGAATTCGGTCTTGAGATTAATGATTTGAGTTTCATCAAGTTGAGTTGCTTGAGTTGGTGGAGTGGTGGATTTGAGTTGGTTGAAATTTGAAATGATCCGCGATCAGTAACAAAGTGAAGCCTGGATAGAGACTTGCGGGTGGTGACTGAATATGGAGTATCCACAGTCACTCTGACTATAGCGGATCATCGCAGATCAGGAAGAATTATATGTGTGAAAGAAATAAAACAAAAAGAATGAATAAAATGAAAATATAGAAAACAGACACAACAAGTAACGTGCAGAGCAGCACAACAGCAGATTAATACTGAAAAATTTAACAGTTCTCTGCAGTGATAATGTTGGTATGGGTGCTGGGATCCAATTTAGACATCAGGTATCAGGCCATCTTGTCATCGTCAGGAATGTCCACAATAGGGTTTGAAGAGTTTACTAGATCCAAGATCCCTCTCATCTTGAACAGTCTCTCCATTTTCTTCCTCCGGATTGAGTAGTTGGTTTCCATCAGCAAGGGAGTGGATTCCATCAGAGATTTCAGCGCCAGTGCTTTGAAATTGCCATTGAATCCTGGTCCAGGTGATTCAGAGTTTCTTGACAAGTTTGTTGAGCTTGGATGATCCATTTTTGGTTTTTAACCATATAAAAGATTGAACTGAGTTGATAAACCAGAACCAGGCTGTTTTATTTCACAGAAAGAGAGTAAGGTAAGACAGCAACATAACACTATTCTTTGGTAAACAAACATAAGCAATGTCTCCACAGGCAGGGTTATGGCCCTTGCACGGACTAAGTAGAGAGTTAAGCAAGTTCTGACTATCCAATAAATTCACAAAGGAGAACGCAAGTTGTGAGAGAAGATCAGTTAATCTTGTCCTGATTGTGAGTTGAATACTGAGTCAGTCATGAGCCTACCCTACTGTTGATGATCAAAGATTGTTGGTTTGCGAGTTTGAAGTTGAGTGCCTTTCCAGTCCTCAGATGATAATAGTTTCAAGCGTAGGGGATTTGGAGATGAGAAGATCAGAACAAGACAGAATAGACTGGAAAGTTACAAAGGAAGAGGCTCCCGGCAAGGGAGTCCAACAATGCTGAGTGACAGGCGGAATACAACTAGAGCTGACGCTACAACAAGTGACATTTATTCAACAAGTAGACGTGAGACAGGAGAAACAGAAAGAAACCATGACATGAGAAAAGAAGAGACAATGACTGGTGACTCCGGTGTGGCAGGTGCGTAAACTGGATGTTGTATATGTTAAGGACAATAATCCACAGTATGCATGCAGGTTGTAGCATGTTCCTGCGGTACTTGGCTGTTGGAATTAGTACAGTTGAAGTTGATGTGCGCAGAATTGACAGCCGCGTGCGGGAATCCGTCACCAGTCATATTGCATGCAGGATTCTTGACATGCACCTACATGCTGAGTGTCAAGCTTGTGTACCCTTGCTATATGAATGTGGCGCTGCGCGCGGGAATTGTGAAATAACACAAATTGGCCTGTAACTCCTAAAAAATACACAACACCTTAATTCTGACTGAATTTTAGGCTTGAAACCTATACGTTGCATTATGTGTGAAATATTAGAATGGCCAAAAAGTGCCATAGTGGGGCCATGTTTCATTGGTATTTTCTTCTAAAATTATTTAAAAATGTTAGGAGTTGAAATTCAAGGGTGGGGCAAGTGAGTGACCCAACCTTTTTTTGGGTGGGAAATCCATTTCTGTAATAATATATATGGACTTTCTGCTCCTTCCAGTTTTATTATTTTATTTTCTGTTTTAGATATGCTTTGACAGGTTTCTCTTGTCAACTAGCAAGCTGACACAGTTCTTCACTTTCACCTTTGGCAAAACAAAGGGCCAAAGCAAGAATGACAAGTATTGAACGCAAGACCTGGGGATTTGGGAACCAAAGGGAATAATTCCTAAACCACTGGGAGATGGGGAAGCTGGAGGATCTGGAGGCTGAAGGGACCTGATTCAGAAAAAGGAATTATGATATTTTTTTTTTGAATGATGAATATAAAAATTCATAAAAATTTTAAATTTTCCGCAGTGGTCCTGAGGTGACCATATTTGGTCACCACAACTTAAAATATACCTGATCCCAGACCCAATACTTGCAGATAACCTGGTTTTTAAGATGATAATTCCAGCCGTGGTGGATCCTGATCAGGCTCACAAAATATAGTGACAAGAGGTCATCACATCTAGAGTATCTGCAATCATTGTGCGCGTAGCCCACTACATTGCTAGACAGTTTTGAATTATGATTATGCGCATGTATGTTGTAAGACTACAAACGGCGCAGGGCGTTGGCAGTTCTGTGGAGGGGATAGGTGCTTTTTTAGGCTGCCCTCCTGAGTTTTATAAAAATATTTAAATGTAACCAGGAACCAGGTCCAGGAACCTTTGTTAATGAGGAATCAAATGGGATAGGGATAAGTCAATAGCCACAATAGCTGAGGGGGAAGAAGCACTACCTGAACCAAGATGATGAGGAGAAAGACTTTGAACAAAATAAGTTAAAGTTTGCTCAGAGTCCAATAGAACAAAGCAGTTTTACGTAATGGCGCCCACATGCTAATAAATTTGTTTTTCAGCAGGTGCTTGGGAGTGATCAACTAAAACCCAATCAACTTCCAAGTTCTCAATGAAACTGCCCAACTCTTGGCAATCAAGCGCTTGAAGGGTACCAGATACCGGTGGGTGGCGGCACAAGACAATGCAATATTTTTATGGATCACTGAAACAAAAAGTAACAATTTTGGACTAAGAGTAACCCAACAATTCTCAAGGATTCAAGAAAAGTGTGGCAGAATGAAATTTGAATAATTAAAGGGAGGTTTAACACTCCAGGTTTAAAATTAATAAAACCTCTTACTCAAACGTGACTGATCCAGAAAGACAATCAAATGAATGATCAAGACCAAATAATGGTCAGAAAAAGGGATCAATAGTGGTATAACACACTCAAGAATTAAATTTAATGAATTGTTCTTCAACCAGCAAGGCTATGGTTGGCAATAAGGAACAGGGCCACAGAAGGGCAGATCAGAGTTTCAGAATTTAAAAAAAGTCAAGGGTAAGGGATAAGGATCAAGGGATAATCAAAAGATATATCCAGATAAGTGATCAATTGCACAAAGGAAGGAGCTCTTGGATCAGAAGATCATAATTCTCATTAGTGGGAAGAATTGATTCCAGAAAAAACAAGGGGAGAGCCCCTCCTTTTATAGGCTAGAGAACCCTGTAACTATTTACAATTGGATAACACAAATGAAAGCGGATTTTTTTTTTTTTTTTGAGTATGAATCTGTGAACCTACAATCATGAAGCATTCAGGTTCCTGGAGATCTTTAGTTCTTTTTTAAAAATCATTGTTTGTTCCAGTTTGGGTGGGAGGCATTTGATGAGAGGATTGAAGGTATGATTGGATGATTGATTGATGGGAAGGGTTTAGGTTTTCTGGCATCATTAGTGCATCTGATGGGAGAAATGAAGAAAAATTTTGGTCAATAGGGGTGGTCCCAATTGGAGGTAGGAAAAAAAAGGGGTGGTGCAATTGGAGGTAGGAAAAAAAAGGGGGGTGGATCCAATTAGAGGTAGAGAATAATGGGGTGTTTGATCCAATGGGAGGTGGGATTTATTTTTACTTGATACTTGTTGAGATCTGAGGATACGCAGATAGAGATTCAGACAGAAGGATGAATTGATAGAAGAAAATTAAACATGAAGATGAAAACAAAAGAGACGTATGAGAAACAAGAGATTGGGAGGAAATTTTGAGAGACATTTTAGTTACCTGAGGATACACAGATAGAGATTCAGACAGGAGGATGAGGAAAGACAACCTTCAGTCTGGCTTGACTATCTGTCCTCAGATAGTGTACAGGCGGTTTATATTTTTGACATGTGGGCGTGCGCTCCTGTGATTTGGGAAGGAGAGATTATTGGGCTTGCACACTTGACAGGTGGTTGAATGAGAAGCAAAGTAAAAAAGATGGAAAGAAATAAGAAGATAAAAGAAATATTTGTGGATGACCAGATAGAAAGTAAAAGAGGAAAGATGGAAGAAATAAAGGAAAGATGATCCAGTATTCCAACACCCCCTTGCTACCATAGGAACCAAAATGTTGTTGATGAGCTTCAAAGACAAAATGGGACAGAGGCTTGGTTAGCATATCCACTAGCATGTTGTTAGTAGAGATGTGATTTACTGTGAAGACCCCATCAGTGAGGCATTTGCGGATGAAGTGGTGGCAGGCATTGATATGCTTGGCCTGCAAGTGGTGTTCAGGATTCTTGGCAAGCGCTTCAGGCCCTTTTTTGTTGATGATAAAAGAGACAGGGGACCCATCACAGAGAAGCAGCCCAACCAATATGTGGCAGCTCCAGAGACCCTCTATGCACGAGTCAGAGAGGGACTTGCTACTTGCCTGGGTGCTGGAGAGCAAGACCATAGGTTATTTCTTGGATTTCCATTAGATGGCCCTGCGACCCAGAAAAAAAAAATAACCTGAGGTTGACCTGCAATCCCCTTTTTCCTCCGCCCAATCCAAATCAATGTATCCTTACAGTTGGATGGAGGAACCACCAAGGGTGAGATGTTGATTGTGGGTGGCGTGGACAAAGAAATGGACACAAAGGGCGGAGTTCCTGTGATTGAGGGAGGGATTCTGAAAGAATTGAGAGAGCTTCTTCACTGCAAATTGGGATACCCATAGAAGGGACCCAATTAATTTGTTGTATTGGGGGGGGTAGGGGTGAGAGTTGGTGGCCCTCGGCAAGAGAATCTTGAAGTGGATGTCCGTAGGGGTGCAAGAAATGACAGGATTGCTCGGGAGAAAGGTGGTTATGACAGAGGAGATTTGATGACTCTGAACAATGGAAAAAGACCTAATCTGCAGCTTTCAGCTGATGGAGATGGGTAGAAAAATAGAAATTTCTTTGTTGGACCCAACTGTGAACTGCTGGCCTATTGCTTTTGTGAAGGAGGTGACAAACAAGAGTGTTCCAAAAATGGCAAGGTCATCCACATGGGTGGTAACAGCCCCAACAATTACGTTGCCAGCCAGCTTTTAGTAGAGAGACGGGTTTTATGTGGAGTGGGAAAGGCCCAGGGGGAGTAGAGCGGAGTTGAGTTTTATGTTCCATTGAAGAGGGGACTATTTCAGACAGTATATTGATCTAGTGACTTTGAAGACCCAATCCAAATGTTGGGGTTCTTCAAAACCAGGAGGCTGAGAAATTTAAACTGGTTCATCCAGGTGTCCATTCAAAAAGGCCATCTTGAGATCCAACTGATGCCCAATACATCTTTTATGCCCTAGGAAACTGATTAGTAGGCACAGTGTTTCAAGTGGTAGAGTGGGTGCAAACACCCTGGAAAAATCCAACCCATGGAATTGTGAGAAGGGCATGGCATAATGCCTGGATTTAAACTTAATGATGGAACCATTGGGATTCCTCTTTGCTTTTAAGACCCACTTAGTGGGAATAATATTGCGTCCCTTGGGGGGGGAAGAGCGTACACGTGCTCATTCCTTGAAGAGAAAAAATTTCTTCCTGCGCCAAAGCAATGAAACGGCAATGGTGAGGGGAGCAAAAAACCTGCTTCCAGGTCTTGGGGTCAGTCAAATTATCTTCATCCAAAGCGTGCTGGGAGATATTTCCAAAGCGGGATGGAGGACAAGGAATCCAAGAGGAACAAAAAGGTGAAGGAAGATGTGGGGGAAGGCAAACAGGCAAGGATGCAGGAGAGGAAGAGGCAATAGGTGAGGGGGAGGTTGAGGAGGCTGGAGGAGGTGTGAGAGTGAGAGGGGGGAGAATGTGCAAATCATTAGAGGAAGAAGGGCTAGAAGACCGGAAAGGTTGGACAAACGGTAATTTTGGAGAAGGAGGGTTGGATTGAATTAGGGGGGAGGGTGCAATGGGAGTAGAGGGCGGGCCAGATTGTGAGCCAGGGAGAGGTTTGGATGGGATTTCAGGCATGTCAGGACATGGAAAATCTACAGGGATGGAGGATCTAGGGGTTTTGGAGACAAAGATATGGCCATAAGGGAAGGAGACGTTGTTGAAGAGGCAGTCATGGGACTGAAAAACTTCTTGGTGGTTAGAGCCAAGAGGCAGAAACCAGAATGGTCAATCAGATAGGATAAGAGAATGGCCCAACTCCCTTTTGATCCAGTTTTTTTCTTTTTGATTCAGTTATTTTTTACCACACAAGACAGCCAAACGGTGCAGGTGTCTTGGCTCAATGTCAGTCAATCTGAGGATTGAGTTTGGGGATACAAAACCGTGGGGGTTCTTGCATGGGTAGGAGTTAAAGGAGAAGGGGCAGTGACTCAAAGTGTCTGTCCAGAAGGACTTTGGGATATTTGAGGATAAAAGAAAACACCAAATCAGATTGGAAATAGTGTGGTTTAACCTTTCAGCAACACCATTGAGTTGTGGCAAGTGGGGGGGTCCTAGTTTGTGGGAGATTGCTTTTGATGCAAGAAAGTCTTTCATGGGTTGGTTGAGTTATTTTCCTCCTTTGTCCAATCTTAAAGAGATGACTCTTGTGTTGAATTTGTTTTCAAAAAAGGCACTGAAGGTTTGGGTGGTATGTAAAACATTGGATTTGAGGCAGATGGGGTAAGTGAAAAGGGCCTTTAAGAATTTATTGATAAAGGTGCCAAAGTATTTGTAGCTCTCTCTCAATAGGTTTTCAAAGCTGCAGAAGTCTGTGTGAATGATTTCTCTGGGTTTTTTTGACCTATGACTCAAGCAGGAATGAAAGGGTTTTCTTCTCATTTTGAATTGGATGCATTTGGTGCATTGCTGAAGGTCATATTCTTTCTTTGGGTGTGGTGTTATTCCTTGTGACTTGTGGTACTTCTGGAGAGATTTCAAATTCAAATGGGATAGTCTACAGTGATAACCAAAAAGAAAATTATCAGAGGTTTGAACAATGCTGGAGTGTCAGCCTCATGGATGCCAAGACCCTTTCCATCCTTTAGCTCCCAGAGGTGATAGAATAAATCATAAATATATTATTTAATAAATGCAGCACAAATCAGTAAAATATTTGGATTATGCTTATTGCAAGGTTTATTTTTTTGGTTATGGTTTATTGTTACAATTCAATATGAATCAATTGATTATTAAAATTATTTAGAGGGGCAAAATTATATTGGGGATCTTTAACACCTTTCTTCAGGGATTTCAGTATGAAAATACGTAGTCCTGGTTACTTCGGGCTCTTTAGTTTAAAGGATATTTTACCCAAAGATAATATGTATATAAAATACACAGTGGAGTGGCAGGGCCTTTCAACAAAGCTTCCACAACAGAGAAAGGATAATAAAACTCACTTGTATATTATTAAATCCTTAGGTTATCTGTTTGGGACATTCACTGATGGGTTGAACCTGTATACTGGGGTTATAAGGTTGTGAAGCACTTTTAATTCATAAAAAGAGGTTGAGGACGAATATTATTGATCAGACTGAGCCATAAATAACTTACTTATCTCTTATAAGTACTTGATTAACTTGGCAGGGTGTCTGGATATAAATATAACTGGGTCTCTTCCCATCAATATCCTCAAAAGAGCTCTTTAATTATAGCTTTTGGAGTCCCAATAATATCCTTCTGAGGGGTACAGGGGCTCAAAGGGAAAGAAACTAAGGCTAGCAGGGTTACCAGTGGTAGCTTGTCACTTGTTCTTGGTGCTATAGCACGGGTATAATCTAATGCCTCAGGGTATGGGAATTATTCTACTTTACAATTGATATGAGGACGTGTGAATAACACTAATATGTAGCATTTATGTATTATTGAATTAATTATCCTTACTAAATGTTCCAAGTAAGTCAATAATTATTTTAATAGACATTTCTACAGAAATCCTGATTTAAGGTTAGTTTGCATTATGTATTTAATAACTGGAGTAAAGTCATGATATTGATTTTACTCCTTATTTTCGAGTTCCAGTTGATTTACTAAAATAATTACTTAAAAATATATGTCATGGGAATTCATGTAATATTTTTATATCATTACTTTCCTTAGTATGTCACAAAGATATTGATTACTAGAAATTCTGATAAAAGTATAATGAATTATTTTAATACATTTTTAGAAGTTGTCATTGTCTTATTTTCGACATTCTTGGTACTTTGAATTTTATTTAAAAATGTCAGTTTCCTGAGGCCAGAAACTTTGCTGTCCTTTAGCTAAAGCAAGTGATATTGGTGTTGGAATAATAATTTCAAGATAATAACAGTAAAATGCTTAAATAATTGATTTAAAAGAAAGTGCAAAGTTTAGTTGGTTTGGTTGGATTAAATTTGTTTAAATATATTTTTTTAAAGGGGGGCCACAGTTCATGCAAACAGGGGATCTTTATTGGATAACAACCTCTCTTCAAGGGGCTCTTTTGAAACGTGTAAAGAACTTGGGACAATGAGTTCTTGAATGATTGCTCACAAAAGAATAACTCAAAGGGATGGGTGGACTGGCTGTCTTACAGCACTTATGCCTGGGTTCAAGGAGGAGAAAAATTAATAGTTTATGTAATTACTCCAAGAAGCTTGCAGAAATTCACGGTTGAAAGAGTCTCAGGAAAATTATGGGGTTTATTAGCTGATATTCTTCACGTAATCAATGATGGTGCCAGAATTATTAATAATACCATCAGACTATAGCCATATATCACTTGTTTATCTTGAATAAACATTTGATCAGGGATGGAAAAGGGGTCTGGATTGATACTTAAAAATTACTGGTGTTTAAATCACTTAAAAAAGGTTGTTTATAAACTTTTTTGGGGGCTAATAAGACGTTCTCAGGGCACATAGAGAGGGTTATGGTTGGGTGCTGAGGCTAGCAGGCTGGCCAGGGCTAGTTTGGCACGTAGTTCTGGTGCTGTCAATCTGCTAGCCTTGTCTATGTCATATTTCTTTGTGAAATAATTTTCAGAAAGTGTTTAAATGTTAATTGGTTATTTTTATGATTCAGACCTGTTTCCTTACTTTGAATTAATTTCTTTGAGTGAAATGGGTGTAAGTGGGAATTAGTAGATTTTACAGCATCTTCTGCACATGTTGGGAATTTTTAATAATTTTTAGGTTAACTCCTTGTTGTGTTTTGTGGTTCCTGAAGATTTGGAAATTTCAGCCTCCTGGATGCCAAGACCCTTGCTATCCTTTAGCTACCAGAGGTGATAGATTAAATAATAAATATATTATTTAATAAATGCAGCAAAAATCTGTAGAATACTTGGATTAAGCTTATTGCAAGGTCAAATGGTTTGGTTATTGTTTATTGTTTTGAATCAAAATTGATTATTAAATATTTATAGAGGGGCCACAATTATATTGGGGATCTTTAACACCTCTCTTCAGGGATTTCAGTATGAAGACACGTAGTCCTGGTTATTTTGGGTTCTTTAGTTTAAAGATTATTATACCCAAAGATAATATGTATATAAAATACACAATGGAGTGGTAGGGCCTTGTAGCCAAGCTACCACAACAGAGAAAGGATAATAAGACTCACTGGTATATTATTAAATCCTTTGGGTATCTGTTTGGGACCTGTACTGATGGGTTAAACCTGTATACTGGGGTTATAAGGTTTTTCAGCAGTTTTAATTGATAAAAAGAGGTTTGAGGACGGATATTACTGATCAGAAATTTCCATAAATGACTTACTTATCTCTTATAAGTATTTTATTACCTTGGCACGGCGTCTGGATATGAATATTACTGGGTCTCTCCCCATCAAGATCCTCTAAAGAGCTCTGTATTTATAGTTTTTGGAGTCTCTATATGGTCCTTCTGAGGGTTTTAGGTGCTCAAAGGGACGGACACTAAGGCTAGCAGGGTAGCCAGAGGTAGCCTGCCATGTGCCCTTGGTGCTATAGCCCGTGTAGCATCTAATTCCTTAGGGTATGGGAATTATTCTACCTTATAATGGACATAAGGACGTGTGAATAACACTAATCTGTCCTATTTATGTAGTATTTAATTAATTATCCTTAGTATATTTTCCCAGTCATATAATAATTATATAATTAGACATCTCTACGGACAGTTTGATTTCAGGTAAGTTCTCATTATGTATTATATAACTGGAGTAAAATTCATAATATTGTTTTTACTCTTTATCTATGAGTTCCAGTTGATTTGTTAAGATGATTACTTAAAAATATAATTCATGAGAATTCATGTAATCTTATTACATCATTATCTTCCTTAGTATGTCACGAGCATTTTGATGTATGATAATTCTCAAAAAAGTATATTAAAGTATTTTAATATATTTTTTGAAGCTGTCATTGTCTTATTTTCGACATTCTTGATTCTTTGCATTATATTAAATAAAAAATATGTGTAATGATTATTTAGGTATTTTTATATAATATTATGTATATTTAGACAGTCTACTATCCACGTGAATCTTTATTACATACGTAATAAGTTCCCGTGTATGTTGTAGCCTGTTTATGTCGTACCTGGGCCGCCTGTCACTATGTCATCCCTTAGTCCTGCGGCTGCGTACTTGTCAGAGGCCCAGGGCTGCGTACACAACCTTGACGGGTTGACACGGATTTATCTCAGCTGCGCGCGGGTGCTGTGGCTGCTGCGGCTGCGTGCAGGAATTGTGACAAAACACATTTCTGCCCGTAACTCCTAAAATATACACAACACCTCAATTCTGACTGAATTTTAGGTGTGAAACCTAGACGTGACAATGCATGTGAAATATTTATTTGGCCAAAAAGCTCAATACTGGAGCCGTGGTATTTTGGTTCTTTTTTCCTTAATTATTTAGAAATATAAGGAGTTGGATTTCAAGGGTGGGGTCAGTGAGTAACCCTACCTAATTTTGGATGGAAGATCCATTTCTGTAATAATACTTATGGTTTTCCTACTCCTTCTTTGGTTAGTTGTATTTTTATTATTTTTATGTTATTTTAGTTACTTTTGCAGCTTGCTCTGCAATAGTAGCAAGCTGACAGGAAATCTCATTTACGTGACAACCTTAATTATTGTTTCCTACAATTAATTTGCTTTATATTTGAATTTCCATACATTTTTATTCAATATTCTTAGGTTTCAGACATCCCTCTGTCCGGAAGTCAAGTTGTTACATATACATGATGTATGCATGCAGGTTTTAGCCTGTTCCTGCGGTACTTGGATGTCAGGCTTAGTAAAATTTTTGTTGACGCGCGCAGGCTTGACAGCTGCGTGCGGGAATCTGTTGCCTGCTGCCAGTCAGTCATTTTGAATGGGGGAATTTTGACATGCGCCTACAAATTGAGTGTCAGGCATGTATACCCTTACTGTATGAATGCTTGGGCTGTGTGCGGGAATTGTGACACAACACAAATCCGCCTGTAACTCCTAAAATATTTACCACACCTCAATTCTGACTGAATTTTAGGTGTGAAACCTATACATGGCATAATGTGTGAAATGTTAAAATGGCCAAAAGGTGCCATGGTTGTGTCGTGGTCTGTTGGTCATTTTGTTTAATAATTATTTGAAAATGTAAGGAGTTAGAATTCAAGGGTGGGGTCAGTGAGTGACCCTACATAATTTTGGATGGGGAATCCATTTTGGTAGTAATAATCATTCATCAAGTTGAGTGTCAAGTTCATTATCCTCATCTCCTCCTTCAACAAGATTTATCATTCTTCTGGGCTGGGGACAGTCAGGTCTTACATGTCCAGTTTGGTTACAGTTCCACCATACATTTTCTTTGGTCTCAGAAGTCTTCTTGATTTCTAATTGGGGATTGGTGGATTCCTTAGTTTTAGGATTATACTCTTCTCTAACCATGGCGGAAAGTTCCCTGGGTCTATTGGTCCTTTTTTCAAGACCATTCATGTCAATAGTTTCCTCCAAGATACCAACAAGGGTGGAGAGATCAGCATCCATAGAAATTCTACACCTTACACTGTGATTAAGGTGTCTGGGACATAGGCTGAGGATTCTTTCATTGACTTCCTCTTTATCAGCTTCAGGGTAGAAGCAATCTAACCTCTTCTTTTTTTCCAAACAACACTTGTGAGGTGTGTCCTTAGAAGCGTCAAAAAGTGAGGTCTCAAAGGTTTTTATCATTTCTCTTTTCCATATCCTGGTAACAAATTGTTCTTTGATAAGGACTTCCCAAGAATCCCAAGTATAAGGTCCTACTTCTCCTCTTTTGTTGATGAACAAATCCAAGGCTACTCCTTGGGGTCTTTTCCCTTTGATTTGGGTAATTGGTCCCAGGGGTTCCATTTCTCCACATATTTCTCCACCTCTGCCGTGGGGATTCATTTCTGCAGGGATATTTGAGAGGAGTTGACCCGTGATATAGCCTTTCTCATAGCTGCTGAGTCCTCCTGTTTTTGGGCTAGCTTGTAAGCCTCCCAATGACTCATGTGATCCATCACCAATTCTTTGATTTTGGACTCTTTGGCTAGATCTGGAGTGGGAGGCGTAGGAGGAGGGGAGACTGCGTGGGACAAATTTAGGGGAGAGGGACTCATCTCCAACAATTTGTTGGTCAAGTTGGAGGGCATGTTTGCGTGGCACTTGTATTGCGGGCTCAAGCCCCCTCATTGTGCTTGTCACGGGCACTTGTACAAGCGCACCTTCTTCCGGGCAGAGGTCCATAGGACGGGGCTTGTCCTGTTGCGCGGGTGTGGGGTTTCTTTGCGACATAATGCAAAAATGATGTAAGTTTTCCTCAAAAAGTCTTTGAAAAAGGCAAAAAAAATAAAAAAAATATTTTTATTTTATTTTTAAATTAATTTAGGCTTACTTAAGCTTAAATTCAACGGTACTAAAGCCTTGCTTGGTTTAAAAGTGTCCTTGGGGGGTAATTGAGGGGGATCTTTGTGGGTACCAATCAAGTCTTGGCTTAAAGCCACAGAAACGTGGTGGGAACTGTCATCCAACAGGTCCTGCTCAATAAAATCTTCTAGGGTAAGGTTCTTTCCACGAGTTAAAGATAAAAAATTAAAATTAATTGTTTTTTTGTTTTTATTATAATTTTTATTAATTTTTATCAAAATTTGATTTTTTTCAATTTTTGTTATATTTTTTTGGAAAAAATAAAAAACATATTTTAAGCTTACTTTCTTTATTCTTATTAAAGAATAAAAGTTGCCTCTGATATTTCATCCAGGCCTTGTGTTGCCAAAGTAAAATATCAAAATTAATAGGTCTTTCAAGCTCCAATTCTTTTTCCTTAATAGCTTGTTGCTTATAATGAAGTAATCTAGCTTGTTGTTTCTCAGGAGTTATGATAACAGGCAGAAAATTATGGAGTCTTTCTTCTTTGTTTTGTTTAAAAAGTTTCAAATAATAATTGATTCATTCTCTGTTGGTTTTAAGGTCCAATGGAGAAATAACAATCAAAAAATAAGGATAATAAGTATTTTTACTTATTTTTACGTAGAATATCTGGTCCAAAGAAATAAATTGATTAAAAATTAACTATTCAGGGATATTCCCCGGCCAGACCCCCAGTTTTCAGCTTCCTGATGCCAGGAACCTTTCTTTCCTTTAGCTACAGAAAATAAAATTGTTTTGGAATAATAATTCCAAGATAATTACGTTAAAAGGCTCAAATAATTGAATTAAAAGCAAGTGCAAATTTTAGTTGGTGTGGTTGGATTAAATTTGTTTAAATATATATTTTTCAAGAGGGGCCACAGTTCATGAAAACAGGGGATCTTTATTGGATAACAACCTCTCTTCAAGGGGCTCTTTTGAACCCTGTAAAGACCTTGGGACAATGAGGTATTAAATGATATCTCACAAAAGACTAACTCAAGGGGATCTGTGGACTGGCTGTCTCAAAGCACTTATGCCTGGATTCAAGGAGTAGAAAACTTACTAGTTTAAGTACTTACTCCAAGAAGCGTTCAGAAATTCACGGTTGAAAGGGTCTCAGGACAATTATTGGGGTTATTTGCTGATATTCTTCACGGAATCAATCATGGGGCCAGAATTATTAATAATACTATCAGACTATAGCCATATATCACTTTTTTATCTTGAATAAACACTTGATAAAGGATTTCAAAGGGGTCTGGATTGATACTTAAAAATTACTGGTGTTTAAATCACTTAAAAAGGGTGGTTTATATACTTTTTTTGGGGGGTAATAAGACATTCTCAGGGCACGTAGAGAGTGTTGTGCTTGGATTCTCAGGCTAGCAGGCTGTTCAGGGCTATTTTGGCACGTATTTCTGGTGTTGTCAATCTGCTAGCCTTGTCTATGTCATATTTCTTTGTAAAATAATTGTCAGAAGGTGTTTAAATGTTAATTTATTATTTTTTATGATTCAGACATGTTTCCTCATTTTTTATTAGCTTCTTTTGAGTGAAATGGGTGGAAGTGGTTATTAGTAGATTCTACGGCATCTTCTGCACATGTTGGGAATTTCAAAGAATTTTTAGCTTAACTCCTTGATGTGTTTCGTGGTTCATAAAGACTTGGCAATCTCATTTACGTGACAACCTTCATTATTGTTTCCCACAATTTATTTGCTTTATATTTTGGTTTTTATATATTTTTATTCAATATTCTTAGGTTTCAGAAATCCCTCTGTCCGGCAGTCAAGTTGTTTCATATACATGATGTATGCATGCAGGTTGTAGCCTGTTTGTGCGGTACCTGGCTGTCAGGCTTAGTACAATTTTTGATGAAGCGCGCAGGCTTGACAGTAGCGTGCAGGAATCTCTGACCTGCGGCCAGTCAGTCATTTTGCATGGGGGACTTTTGACATGCGCCTACATATTGAGTGTCAGGCGTGTGTACCCTTACTTTATGAATGCAGGGCTGTGCGCGGGAATTGTGACACAACACAAATCCTCCTGTCACTCCTAAAATATTCACAACACCTCAATTCTGACTGAATTTTAGGTGTGAAACCTATACATGGCATAATGTGTGAAATGTGAAAATGGCCAAAAGGTGCCATGGTCGTGTCGTGGTCTGTTGGTCATTTTGTTTAATAATTATTTGAAAATGTAAGGAGTTAGAATTCAAGGGTAGGGTCAGTGAGTGACCGTACATAATTTTGGGTGGGAAATCCATTTCTGTTATAATATTTCTGGATTTCTCACTCCTTCTAATTTTATTATTTTATATCTGTTTTAAATCTGCTTTGACAGGTTGCTCTTTCCAAGTAGAAAGCTGAAAAATAAAAAATACTTATTAGGGTTATTTAAGTTTTTTTATATAATATTATGTACTTTTAGACCATTTATTATCAAATGGAAAATTTATTACGTATGTAGAATGTTCCTGTGTGGGTTTTAGCATTTTTTTGCGGTACCTTAGCTTCTCAGGCCGCCTGTAACTCTGTCAACCCTAAGTCGTGCAGCTGCGTACTTGTCAGAGGCCCTGGGCTTTGTAAACAACCTTGATGGAGTGACAGGGCTGTATCTCAGCCACGCGTGGGTGCATTGGCTGCCGCGGCTGCATGCGGGAATTGGGAAAAAACACATTTCTGCCTGCAACTCCTAAAATATACACAACACCTCAATTCTGACTGAATGTTAGGTGTGAAACCTATACATGACAATACGTGTGAAATATTTAATTGACCAAAAGCTCAATAGTGGAGCCGTGGTATTTTGGTCTTTCTTTCCTTAATTATTTCAAAATATAACGAGTTGGATTTTAAGGGTGAGGTCAGCAAGTAACCCTACCTAATTTTGGGTGGAGAATCCATCTCTTTAATAATTTCAATGGTTTTACTACTCCTTCTTGGGTTAATTGTATTATTATTATCTTTATGTTATTTTTCTTACTTTTGCAGCTTGCTCTGCAATAGTAGCATGCTGAAATTGAGTGGTTTGATTCTTTATTGCTTACAGTATCTTGTGACAGGTAGTTGTTATAATTATGGCCAGCAATTAGCTTAGGCAAATGAGCAGTATTTAAAGCAAAAGAAATGCTGGACACTGTGTGTCAATAATGGCTAATGGGGCTCTCACAATGGGGCAATATGTTGGATGAATTTGATTGGATGATGAATGAATGATGGAAAACAGCAGGGAGAAGAGCTCCTTAAGTACAAAAGATTGGCCTCTTGTGAGCCCATGATAAAACAAGCCAAAGGGCAAATTTTCCGCCCCAAAAGAGCTCTACAGGCTCTACAGGCCTTGTTACTTGGTTTGGACTGCATCAGCCCACATGGCATTAGTCCCTGAACCCTTACAACCAGACTATTCCGGTCCATTCTTGTGTTTCCACCGTTACGGGGCTGAACCAGCCCATTGCTGTTCAGTCCCTTAGTTGGTTGTCTATTACAACCGGCCCTGATGGCATCATTACCCCTGTTACGGGCTGGTTGCCTCATGCATCCAGCCCCTGGCCCCTGAAATGGGCCAGGTGGGACCCAGGGCTCACCTGGTTCCGGTTTCAACCTCACATGGGGGGGGTGTGACCAGCGGACATGCTGTCCCCCCCTCTATCTCTTACAAATCCCTGGTGGGGGCGGTCAAATCCCCTCACCAGGGGCCCTGGGGGTCGATACCCCCCAGGGCGTCGTCACAGAAAGTTGGCCTGGGAGGTGGTCAGGTCCCCCCAGGGCCATCGCTCCTCCCCCTTGGTAAAGGGGGGGGGAGAGCGCCCCTTCGCGCTTAGTTCGCTACGATGGGGGGGGGTGATGAAATCCCCCCCACCTGCCGGTCGCATACCATGCGGCCGGCGCCGCCACCTCCTGGGGCAAGGGGGTGGTCAGGTCCCCCCTGCCCTGACCGACCGCCTTGTTGCGGCCTGTCGCTGGCTGGTTCAACCCAGCCAGCCTGCCCCCTCCCCCTCGCAAAGGCAAGCGAGGGGAGGGGGAGCGAGCCGGGGCCGCGAGCCCCGGCTCCGCGGAGCTGGTCGCCGGTCGCGACCAGCCGGGCCCGCGCGGCATCGTACCGCGCGGGATCCCTCGGCCGCGCAACAGCCCCGCGCGGGCCGTCGGGCCCCGCGTGGGCCGTGCCGAGGAACACAGGCAGCCCCGAACGGGCTGCGACGCGAGCAGCGGCCCAGAGCGGGCTGCGACACGGGTGGCAACCCTAATGGGCCGCCCCAAGCCCGAATTGTGAGAAAAGACTACTTTTGCGGGCCAGCCCGTCTGGCCAAGTATGTCCAAAATAAACCTTGGGCCCAATTATGCCCATACAAGCCCATCTGGCCGTATTTGCCCATATACCCCATCGGGCCCATTAGGGCCCGTGTACCAATGGGTCTATTTCACGCGTTTTGAGGCCAGTTTCCCTAACTCTGTAACATCCATATGGGCCCGTATGGTCCGTGTGTGTGTCCAATGGGCCTCAGAGGCCCATTTGTGCATCCCATTTGGATTACACTTATATGTAGCACCCGCGTAAGTGCGTACGTATTTTAACAGTAGTATATATTTTCTCTTTGGTAGCCAGTTTGTAGTGTTTTTTGGTTTATGTTAAAAACTGACCTGTCAAATATTTTGCAGCTATCCTTTTAAAAAACTACTTTCAGACCGGAGTTGAAGACACTTGAGATTGAAAGTAGGGGATCATAAAGATTTGGGGCAACCAAAGAGTTTAGATGTCCAAAGGAATTGAATTATTCCTTTTTCAGTTGAGGAAATAGTTGATCCGTCCCCAATACAAATGACTGTATTGTTGGGACTACGGTTTTTCACTTGACCATTTTATGGTTTCATTGAGATCAAGCATCAAGATTCAAGATTGAAATCCCTTTGAGAATTGGAGATTATGCTTGTCAATTTGCACAATGATGACCCTGCGTGGACAATAATTTCCAAACCTGAGATCTCATCCAAGTCAGAATTGATGTTGTTTGGTTCTTTGTTATTTATATTTTCTTTTGCTGATTTTGGCTTACTTGCTCCAGATCTAATCTTTGATTTTTTATTAGTCCTCTTCAATTTGTTTAAGGCTTTCCATACCTCTTTCCATATTGAGAATGAATGTCCTTTGAAATTGCTGTGCATCCAGAAGTACTTTCTTGGTTGCCTGTGATTTGTATCTTGAATGGAAGAGGAAGCAGTCTTTGCGGAATTATCCATAGCTTCTTTGTTTCTAGTTTGAAGATGTAAATTTTCATGTTTAAGAGCTGCAATGATTTTGGAGGATGGAACCAATTCCTTATTCCTCATGCTGGAAACAAAGATCAAACAATCATTTGGTAAAGAAAGGGGAATGGTGGTCAATTGAAGGTTGTTGGCAGTGAGAGTCTTTATGGTTGTGATTATTCAAAAGAGACATATTAGAAACAAGACATTAGGAGGAAATTTTGAGAGAAATTTTACTTACCTGAGGATACACAGATAGAGAGTCAGACAGAAGGATGAGGAAAGAAAACCTTCAGCCTGGCTTGAATATCTGTCCTCAGGTAGTGTACAGGCAGTCTAGATTTGTGACATCTGGGCGTGCGCTCCTGTGATTTGGGAAGGAGAGATGATTGGGCGTGCACAATTGACAGGTGGTTGAATGATAAGCAAAGGAAAAAAAGATAGAAAGAAATAAGAATAAAAAAAATAAGCGTGGTACATGTCCAGATAGAAAGGAATACAGGAAAAATGGAAGAAATAAAGGAAAGATGACGCAGTATTCCAACAGTACTGACCATCAAAGGTGGGACAGAAGTTGGGCAGAAATCTGGGGCCAAAAAGTTGGGAAAAAAATTTGAGCCCTTTGGATTAAACTAAAAAAAAATGAAATTTTGGCCTCCTGTCCAAGCTTAAGGAGTAGTAAAATAGTTGGAAATTTATGCCACAGAAAGCCTACTATAAAGCCAGATTGTTCAGAGCCTGAGAAAAAAATGGAGGACTCTGGCATGCCCATAAGTTTTCCTTGCTTCAACTTTGACCCTTGGTTTGGAGAAGGTTGAGAAGGAATGGATGAAAGCAAGGAATTCTGGCTTAGAATGTGTTTCAGCTTGAAATCAAAATTGCAGTTTAATAATGGTGGCAACAAAGAACTAGCAGGGAAAAATTTTAGCTATGCAAGGTTTTTATTTATTTTGGGGAAGGCTGCTTGCGGGATTCAAATTAATTTTTGTTAGATCTGGACTTTCCACCAGTTTTTATGCATCAATTGTTTGCGGAATTGCAAAGGAAGATACTTGCATATTTATTCTTGGACCTGATACAAATGTGCGCCTACAGGACTTTAAAAGAGATGAACTAGGGTGCCAAAGGGCTGAACTCCTATGTCTTACGGTTTATTCCTTTCCAGACACTGGATTGAATTTAAATTAATTCCATATCCAAAGACATGCTGGATTTGGTCCCAAAATGAATTCTCAATTCAATCAACCACCCGGACTTTGGGATGCATATCTGGGCTTAAACAAGTATTTATGTGTAATGATTTTGGTTAACCTGAACCTGGATGAAGGACTTTTCATTGGCACAAGGTTATTGGTCTTGGAATCCAGTCCCACATGCCTGAAGTGTGAGGTCATAGATGGCTCAAAGAAGTTAAATTTTTTGCTAATCCCAAAGATCAAGTTGAGCTTGAGCATGGATAGGAAATAAATCATGTATTTTTGTGGATTTCAATTCCCAGTGGCACTTGCTTTTGCAAGTAAAATAAACAAATCAAAATTTCAGGTTTTTAAAAAAATTGGATTATATTTTCCAAGGCAGTTTTTTTCTCATGGACAAATACACGTAACATTATCAAGGACATGGAGAGTTGAAAAAATTTTTGTGGGAATTGTGAGAGGGGATGGAAAAAGGAGGAAATGGAATGTTTTTTTCAGAATTTTCCTATGAAGTTGATATAAATAAATTGATACATTACTTGAGATTTAGGATAATGTAAATTCAAAACATTTAACAAAAGGATGTTCAGATAGCAAGCTGAGGGACAAGGTTGAAAAGCTTCCACAAAACCTCTATTGATAAAAAGAACAACAATGTCTCCAGAAGAAAAATCTAAGGGGCCAAGGCGGAAAATCTGCCAAATAAAACTATTCAGATGAAAGGATTAAGTAATGAGTGAAAGGGGCTTATAAATTCAGGCGTAAAAGACCTGAGAGAAGGAGGAAAAGGACACTCCAGTTTATATTATCTTGGAGCAGATGATGAAATAAACTTTTGAGAACCTGTTTTTATATAGAATAAATGAATGATAGTCTAATAAGTCGTAGAGTACAAAATTAATAAGGTAAAATGAACATGAGCAGTTTAAGTGACATTTTAAGTGAAATGCTATGATTAGATAGTCTTAGAATCAAAATAATACACTAAAAGATCCTCTATTCAATAACAGATAATTTATCTTTTTCATAAAACAGCCTTGTTATGTTTTACTTGTTAGTTCAATAATTTAATATTAACAATAGTAAGATAAAATCAATCCAATCAATTATATTTTAAACTCCTGTGGAAAAATCAAATTTTAACATGATTGAGGTAATTTTGCATTTTTGCTTGATGAAGGATGCAGTTCCTTTTGTTGGTTTTACCTCTGAAATTTTTTTCAATTTTTATAATATCATTAGAAGCCTCCTCTAGAATGATTGCCATATTTTGAAATATTATTGGGTTGATTCCCGTTAATATCTCACCAGAGAGAATCCTTTTGTCTCTGCATCCTGAATGAACCAAATCATCAAAAATTTAATTTAATGAGAAATTCCATAATCCAAGTGTGTTTTCTGGTTAAAAAAGTACTCAGAGCATTCAAAAAAAATTCATTAGATTATATGAATGAATTGATTAATCTTCATCAAGAATAGTGGATTCCATATGTATTTATAAAAAAAATATGGCTGAAACAAAAACCACTCCATTGAAAACGAGTTAAATATGGATGTCTGAATGCTGGAAGTTTGGAATAAGAATTCATAGAATTGAAAAAAAAATTTCCTGGTTGATATTTCAATTCTTGAAACCAACCCAATTATCCATGTGGATGCAGAAGTATGTACCTAGTGGAGTGGTTCCTACAGTTTATCTGATTCACTTATCATTCTTGATGAGCCATTGGAATGCCTGATCAAGAAATCTCTGTAGGTCAAAGGAGAAGAGGTATTTTATTTGTCCAAGATAAATATATCAGAAAATTAATTTTTCAAGGAATGTTGGAGTTCTATTGTTTCTGCTCATACTTAATTTCAACTTCTCTCATTTAAATAAACATTAAAAAAATTAATAAATATTTCAGTTTATATCAAGAGGTGCAGAAAAAGAAGAATCAAGAAGCATTAGACATACTTTTCCTTAAGATCAAATCCTTGAGCTTGACCCTGGATGACTGTTCTCTTCCTATGTTCTTAATTAGCTCAGCATTCTCAGATCAAGACATCCATGATATGAATTTCTTTCCATTACTTGTATCTATACTAGAAGGATTAACAACCCTTTTAGATGATTATGAATGTCTCCTAGTATTTTCATTAAAATAAAGAGGCAGAGAAGACCCAAGAGGCATGTAGACCTAGTGGCTTAACACCCAGTTAGTTTTATGTGACTTTACTGATTTTTGTTGCCTTCTCTGCTAGTTATAAATCTGGTTAAGGATTTTTTCCCGGTTGTTCTGTTCATTGTCAAGGAATTTATGCATACTGTCTCTTACCATTACAACCACTGTTTGGCCCTGTTAATAATCAGGAATTTGTATGTATATAAGAACTCCCAAGACTAAGAAATAAACATCATCAGTTCTTTGACACATCTCAAAATGAATTCCCCCATCCTCTTAGCCACCTGATCCACTTCTCTTAGTGTCATAAAAATTAAATTAATTTCTTCTTCTTCTTTTCCTCTTTCCTGACATTTGGCTCATAATTCAAAAAGCAATAATCATATAATAATCATAAATAATGACCTTCTATCCATATGACAGCTATCTGGTCTCCTATTGGTATGTTTTAGCCACTTTGATTCATATTTCAAAGATTTGGATCAGTCAGCCTGACAGATTAACTTTCACCAACATTAGGAGAAACTCTGTTAGATTTCCATATCAAAATTGTGTTGATGTAGGATATTTCAACTGCTCATAAAAAGATCTTAGGAAACATTGGGACCATACCTAATCATTTTCCGTAATTCATTCTTTGTTCAAAAATGTACAATTGCAAAAAGGCTTAAGGATTGTTAACTGTATGATCAAAAATTCCAACAATTTGATGGATGTTTCCATTAACTATGAATGTGTATATGACCCTGGTATGGTTTTCAATTTCATGGAGGGTATTTTGGTTAACATAAAATGATTTCAAAGAAAATTTTCAGTTAATGAGCTGGGGGGTGTTAACTTCACAACCCCAGGATTGAAAACAGGTGTGAATATCTGTTTACAACCCATATGAGTCATGAAAGCAGGTTAACAACTCGAAAATTGAGAATAAAAGTCATTTAAAACTTTTCAATCCCTGGGGGGTTAGAATGATAGTTCCATCAACCCAAATTTAAGGATGTGGCGTTCTATGTGGGACTATTATTGGAAACCAAAAATAACTTTGGAACAAAAATACTTGTCACAAATTGTACAAAAAGCTTGATACACAAACTGTAAACACCACTTGCTCTTCAGATAATTTTCATTTTCCTCAACACAGTAGTGAGCGGAATTTGGGTTTTTTGAAACCTTTGGATTGCATATTACATTGCATCAGGTTTTTTTTATTGCTTTATGACAACAGTTGCAAGCCCAAGCCCCCCAAGTTAAAACATGTCTGCATTAAACATTTTCATTGAAATTGTTGTTAATGGAATCTAGGGATTTTGGTATTCTGATGAAAAAGGAAAAATTGGAGGCACCAATTGCATCCTCATCTAGGGTTAAAATTTAGGAACAAGATGTTTGTTCACAACTAGAATCGACTCAAGCAGGTGGGTCACCTCTCATATGCCATTTGACTGAGAATTATTTTGCTTGATCAATAATAACTGGCTGGTGTAACTATGTCAATAAGAGGTTTCATAAAACTTTCAACCTCCTTGTGTGATAGTCTTTAGTATTAATAAAGAAGCTGAGATTTATTTTAAAAAATGGGAAGCCCTGCATAGCTACGCATTGAGAACATTCACTTTGAAAAAGGATAAATTTGCAAAACTAGCAGGGAAATGATTTGGAGTATATGGGGGGCTGTGCCTCACCAAACGTTAAAGGAAAACTCACATAAGGAAGTTTGGGTGTCACTTAATGATCTGTGCAAGTTCCAAAGTAGCATATCACACATGGCACCTCTCCATTACAAATTTTCAAAACAATCATGAAGCATCTTCAAACCCCCCAGTGAATCCTTGACTGCGGAGAATATCTGGCGTATTCTAAGATCAACTAAAGGAAGGCATGATAGATGGGCTCAATACAGTTAAACTGAAAAGTAAATTCAGCAGGATTGATTACAAAGAATAAATTGAAAATAGAAAAATATACCACACTATGCAAAGGTAAAGCAAGCACAACTCAATTTTAAAAGTGTTACAGACGTTTTATTTGCAATTCTATAAGAGAACCAGTTGGTTTCCAGGTCAAAATTTGATGGAGAGGGTGACTAAGAGGACCTGTTCTTTGCTCATCCTGATTCTAGAAAACTTTGTAAAAAATTCCATCATATTTCTGTGTTGGATTTTCCTTATAAACAAAATAGGTACAAAATCCCTCTATTGCATGTTGTAGGAATGAAACTCAACAGGAAAACATTTAGAAATTGTTTTGCTTTTATAATAAAAGGGAAATTTTCATTTATCAACTTGGGAAGTTAATGGACTAAAGGGGTTGTCTTATGATCCAGAGAGGCTCCCAAAAGTAATTGTGAGGGAAATTGAAAAAGCTCTGATTTGTGCAATTGGAAATAGTTTCCCTGTGTCATGCAGACATTTGTGCTCCTGGAACTTGTCTAAAGATATTCAAGAAAATTTTGAAGTGTGCTTAAGTAATGAAAATGAAAATGGAAAGTTTTCTTTTCTCTGCAGGCAACCTATGGGGCCTCTAAAGCCAAGGGACAGGAAAAATTCAATGATTCAGAGCTCAGAGTAGGCCAATTTATTTCTTCTTCTGTTCATCTTTGCTGGAATAAGTCATTTTGAAACTTTTATACAGAGCTTCTTTGAATAAAATAAGGCTTTACTCTAGTGTATAGAAAAAGAAATTTTCCATATCAAAGAGAAGTTTCTAATGGTGTGGACCTTTGTCAACCCTGACTTTGTAAATAAAAAAATTAATTGCTAAGAAAGGGCCCATGCTCATTTCAAAAGATTAATTGTGCAATTTCTGGGGAAAATTTGGATCTTTTGAAACACCTCAAAAGAAACTTTCATGGCCAAATCAAATCAGTGAATGCATCGCTGAAAAGTCAGGAACTTTAACCTTTTGGTTTAAAAGTTTCAATCCAACAAATGAAAATCATTGGGGAACAATTTGGGAAGTTAAAGCCCAGCCATTATGAGAAGGTGTGCTCAAAGTCATATTCCAAAACAATTGGCTTGCCACGTTCCCAAATTGCAGTAGAAATACTAGCTTCAAAGGATCTGTTGTGCCTGAGGATATTCATCCTCAGGGCAGGTCAGAATATAACCCTTCCATTTCAATAATTTGGGTTTGAGGTTTTTTTGAAGGGTACCAATCATTGGATTGACAGATTAATCATTGTTTTGCTTTTTGAATGATTGAAAAAGATTACGTGCTTGAAAAATCTCAATTTTTTAACAAATTGAATATCATGGTTATGTTAAAACCTCAAGAAGTCAGATTCGACATTTTAAATTCCATGGTAAAGTATAAAGCTACCTTTATTGCCAAGCCAAGCGTTTATACAAATCTTTTAAGGTCCAGCTGTGGTTGACACAAATTGAAAGACACCTCACGTCAACTTTCAAGGTTTGAGAATGTGGAGAGTGAAATTAAGAGGGAAAAACAGGCTAGAAGGAAACAAAAAAAGACCAAACATATTCAGTATTTCATTTTGAAAAGTGTTCATTTGTTTGGTTTAATGAAGTGATAGCAAATAATGATTTTATGAGAAGTCCTTAGGCTCAGTATCTGAATAAAATAGTCCAAAGGAAGATTCTGAAATTGAATTTGGCTCCCTTGATTTTTAATTTTCTTGATTTTTGGAGGGAGAAGAATAAGTTGAGAAGTCAAACGCAAGCACTTCCTTGGTGCGTATTCATTTCCTTGATGTGATTAAGAAAATGAAAAATAAGTTAGTTGTTATCTAAGCAACAAAGATCAAAATACCTCAATCAAATAACTGAGAAATTGCATAGGTTTTTGGATGAGGTTTGGGATCTGGCCAGTGATGGGAATTGCTGATGGAGATTCATTGCAGAATCACTTGGGTAATTTGACAATTATTGGTTGAGTTTACAAAAGGAAATGATTGAAAAATTGAGGAAGAATGAAACATGCTTTATAAGATCCTTGGTAGCAGTAAAGACTTTGAAAAGATATAAAAAGTACTTTTTTTTAATGACATCAATGTAAACATTCTGTCTTCAAAATAGCTTTCCAAGCTTGACATCGACCAATTAAATGGTAAAAATTATGGGAGAGAAATATTTTTTTTTCATGTGCATAATTTTATACTTATAATCCTATTAAAATTGGTGTAAAAGAAAATCAGATGCCACCTTCATTGAATTTGTTAACAATCATCACTGGGTCCATCTTGTACTTGAGGGAGATATGATTTCAATCCCATGCAAGGTTGGAATACCTGCTTCTTTTATTTAAAAAAAGCTTATGTTTTGGTTTATCATCTCAAAGATAAACTTAACTTTTATTCTCAGTTAGAAAAATTATTTTTATTTCATCATTTGGGTTTTTTTTCTGGTGCTGATCTTGTAATTCCATTAATATAAAGGATTCTCACACTTTGAAAATCATTACCTTGATTTTTTGGAGTTAAAATCATTATGTTGAGTTTTTGTAATGTTATTTCATTGGTAATTCATTACAACTTGTGTTGGGCTGATTCCAACATAAGGGGTATTTTTACTTGATGCAATGGGATCAGCTGAACACAAGTTGAAAATCCACCTCATTGGACTAGCCCATTTTTTGGGTGGGTAGATTTATTTCTGCACTATTCAATTTAAATAAGTTAAAATAATTTTGGGCTGGATCATTCCATCATAAGAAGTAGATCCAATCATAAGGAGTATCTTTAATTTTTGTGATGGGATCCAATTGAAACAAATTAAACTTTTATTTTTGGTATTATTATTTTAGGGCTGTTTCATAGACTTTTTCATTGTTTATTTTTTTTTGTGTGTTTTTAATTCAGTTAAACCACTGTTTTTGGGCTAGCTGATTCCATGATAAGAAGTAGATCCAATCATAAAGAGTATTTTTACTTCTGGTGTAGGATCAGCTCAACACAACTTGAACTTGTTTTTTTTTTGAATTTTTCCTTTGGGCTGGTCCATAGAATTTTAATTTTTTATTCTCATGGGCTTATGGGCTTTGCATTCATAGCCCCAGAGTGGTGAAATTTTTAGAATTTCATTTTTATTTTTATTTTCAATTTTTCTCCTTTTTTTGGTGTTTTTGTTTTTGTATTTTTTTTCTTAAATTTTTTATTTATTTTTATTTAATTTATTTTTATTTAGTTTATTTTTATTTAATTTATTTTTAATTTCATTTTTTTTCTCACAGAAAACACGTTGTGAATATCTTTTTGCAACCAATACGAGTTGAAACTTGCTTTTCAGAACCCAAAATGGTTTTCAAAAGGCCTTTCACAACTGAGATGGGTTGCAAATGGCCTCTCAAACCTATGATGGTTGCAAACCGCACCAAAAAACTGATTTTCAGTTGTGAAAGGGTCATGTAGGTTTTCAAATTGAAAATTGCACTTATGACCCTGATATTTAATACAAGTTGATTCTCAGCAGAAGATAAATTTCTTTTTGAAATTTTGAACAACTGTAGCAAGTAGTTGGGTGGTAATTTCTGGTTAAATAAAAAATGACCATTGCAACAGTACAGAAAGCTTGTTTCATATTGAAATAAAATTTCCTTTGATTCTTGGCAGATTCCTGTGGCCCTTAAAGCTTAAGTTTCTAATTCTTGAGGTCTGTGCCATCCCTAGGTCAAAGGATGCATATTATTTGCTTTTTTATGATTATTTTAATCATCTTCAACAATAATCTTAATTTTCCCCAAAGTGGTGATCTGCATGAGGTCATGTTGGACAAAACTCTCTTTGGGTTGATCTCCCAATTTTCATTCAATCTCTGCAGAAGAAGAATGTGGTGAACCAAAACCCTGGTCATAGTTGAGTTGATGAATGTGAACATTGCTACTATTGATGTGAAAAAACTGTGGATGGGTCTAATGTCATAATTATGGCCAGCAATTAACATAGGCAAATGAGAAGTATTTAAAGCAAAAGAAATGCTTGAAACCTTTATTCAATAATTGCTTGATTGGCTCTCACAATGGGGGAAATATGTTGGATGATATTGTTGATTAATTTGATTGAATGATGAATGGATAATGGAAAACAGCAGGGAGAAGAGCTCCTTAAGTACAAATGATTGGCCTCTTGTGAGCCCATGATACAACAAGCCAAAAGGAAAATTTTCCGCCCCAAAAGAGCTCTACAGGCTCTACAGGACTTGTTACTTGGTTTGGGCTACATCAACCCAAATGGCATCAGTCCCTGTACCCTTACAACCAGCCTATTCCGGTAATTTCTGGTTTTTCCACCTCAATGGGGCTGAATCAGCCCCTAAGCAGTTCAAAACCCTGGCTGGTTGTCCGTTAAAACCAGTCCTGTTACTTATCTTAGCACTTTTACAGCCCTGGCCCCTCATATAGGCCAGGTTGGACCCAGGATTCACCTGATTCCAACCCAAATCTCACCTGGGGGGGATGTAACCGGCGGAAATGCCGCCACTCCTCTATCTCTCAAATCTTTGGAGGGGGTGGTCAAATCCCCCTACCAGGGGCCCTGGGGGTCAATACCCCCAGGGTTTTGTTAAGGTAGGTTGGGTGGGGGGTGGTCAGGTCCCCTCCAGCCCGTTGCTGCTCCCCCTTGGTAAAAGGGGGGGGGGAGAGCGCTCCTTTGATTGTGGGGGGGTGGTCAATTCTCCCCCACCGCCGGTCGCCTTGATGCAACCAGCCTGGCCATCTCCTTTGGGGGGGGGTGATCAAGTCCCCCCCACCATGAACAGTTGCCCCTTGCGACAGGTAGCTGTCTGGTTACAACCAGCCAGCCGTCCCCCTCCCCCTCGCAATGGGGAGCGAGGGGAGGGGGAGGAGCCGGGACCACCAGCCCCCCAGCCGCCACCCAGCGCGACTGCTGCGACAATGGCCCCGTGCGGGCCATTGGGCCCCATAGACGGGCCGTAGGTGAAAACAGCGGCCCTGAGCGGGCCGCGACACGTGCAGCGGATCCAAGCGGGTTGCAACGCGGACAGAAGCCCCAACTGGGCTGCAACATGGGCAGCGGCCCCAATGGGACACTCCAAGCCCAAAACTAAGGAAACCACACTTTTGTGGGCCAGCCCGTCTGGCCAACTATGTCTGAAATAAACATTGGGCCCAATTATTCCCATAAAAGACCATCTGGCTGAATTTGCCCATATAACTCACAAGGCCTGTTAGGGCCCGTGTACCAATAGGCCTGTTTCACGCATTTTGATGCCATTTTCCCCAAATCTGTGACATCCACACAGGCCCGCATGGTCCGTGCAAGTGTCCAATGGGCCAGAGAGGCCCATATGTTCACCCAATTTGGATTAAACTTATACCTAGCACACACTTAAGTGCATACATATTTTAACATCTAAACAGAGATTCAAAGTGTTACATTCATTTCGAATGAATGTTGGAAAAAAATGAATTTGGAAAATTTTTGTGGATTGTTATTTTGGAGTTAACTTCTTGAACTATTGGTGAAGGTGGTGTAAGGGTTTTTTAATGGCAGAGATGTGTATATGTTTCATTTTAAATGGATTGATTAGGATACATTTTTAAAGGTGGTGAAATTTTTGCGTTGAATGTATTGTTAGAGGGTTGATCTGGAAAATTGTAAATATCATCCAAAAAATTGTGAGATGGGTGATGGGATAAATACTGAGAGTGTAAGGAACTGTGATTCTGTATCCAATGTCTTCTATATTGAGCATTGTTGGAAAAAGAATGGTGATAATAAATAGTTGATGATTGAGATCAGAATTATTATTTTTTCACAAGTGAAAATGATAATAGGTGGTTGGATTTATCATCTGATGGTAATGAGAATTTTGAAGAATTTTTTGAGGATGTGAGTGGTGGTGTTATTCATTCTGAACCACCATTAAAGGAAATGGGGATGTTCTTCTAGGTAGATTTGGAAAATGAATCATTGTTTTTTTATGAAGGGAAATTGAAGATGTTGGTTCTGCCTTGAAAATTTGGGGACATGCAATAGCAGGGCTTATTTATGTAGAACAACTCACATAGGAGCTAATTGATTTTAAACTCAAGCTGATATCATTTGTAACATCCAACTATTACACTATTTTCTTTTACATGTATTTCAGAAGTTATTCTTGTTGTTTACATCCCCATGTTTCAATGGAGGTGAAACCCTTGATTACCTCCCCTTGTTACACTTAGGTATGTTTTCAATACATGGGGAAAAAAACTGAACCCACAAGTACCTATAGTAAGTAAATGTTATGATTTATAAATAAATTTAAATATAATTACATGCATATGATAAAAAAAAAGCAACTGAAAACCTTAGCTAATAAATTCAGATGGAGGTAAAAAAAAGAATAAACTAAAAAAACATTTAAGTTACATTAAAAAAGAATTGAGATACAGTGCATGCATCCTTGATGCTGGGTCAAAATTAAAATCTTCCATGCACCCCAGGCAACCAAACCAATATTTTTCAAGGGTGCAGGACCCAATATTTTCAGCACAGAGTAGATAGATATCATATTCTACCATTAAAAGTAATTAAAAAAGGGGTTTTCCCAAAAAACAGGTTATGAGCCCTCTTGGTGCAAGAAAAAACCTTCATTCTCATTCCCAAAGTAAAAAAATACTGAAAATTTTCTGGAATAGTCTAGCATGGGTTCACAAAATTTAGGTCCTGTTTGGGCCCACACAGGGTGTTGTATACTTTCATTTGGTAAACAAGGTTAGTTTCATAATAAATTTTGCACAAAATCAAAAATGATGCAACCTTATTTTTCTTTCCAGGGTGTTTGGCCTTCAAAAGTGATAGATTTTTTCAAGGGGAGATGGATTTTCCATCCACCAGCAATAAGGGAAATTTCAAGGGAAAAGGGGGGATAGGTCAATATTTCAGCAGATAAAGGCTGGAGATGTGTACATGACACCAAATTTTGGTCCTGACCTAAATCTGCCATCATGTGGGTTTTTAACCTATGGGAGAACTGAAAACTTAGTAATTTTCGACAGAAATCATTTTTAAAAATTTGGATGGGTGGACGCCAAAAAAGAAACCATAGAAAAATTGAAAATCATTTTATACTTTCATGAAAATTCTGATGGTATACAACGCTTTTTTAGGACACAAAAAGGGCCAAAATCAGTGTGTTTTATTCAGCTTCTTACTGCCTATTTTCTTATCTTATCTCATTTAACTCATTCAAGGATCTGCTTTGGATACAGCATTCATGGATATCTCTATGGAAAAGCTTGGATTGGATACCCTGTTCTTTATATGTTGGATGTGAAATGTATTTAAGAATGCTTTATTGACCTTCCTACTTCTGATGTTCCTATCTTATCTCCTTTATTTCATTCCAGTCTTTGCTTTGAATACAGAATTCTTTGACCTCTCCTTGGCCAAGATTGGATTGTCTACCTATTCTTACATTGGCCATTACAATGGCCATCTGGCCACCCAGTTCCTCTAGCTCCTCTGTGTTGTGGTTATTGAGACAGAAAGAGGGTTAAATTACCACTAGAAACTACTAGTTGGTATGTGCACTTGCCTGTACCCAGTATGTGCATACTTCAAATTCCCCTGTAGGCCAATTCAGTGACAATGGAGGTAGATTTTTTTGGATGTCAAGATGTAAACATTAAATTTCTCTTTAGATGTTATGCCCAAACAGACAATGTTAACTGTCAAATTTAACACACATTTCACAACTTTTAAAAAAGGCTTTTGGAGATTTATGAAATCAAGGAAAGAGGAGGTTTTGGCCTCACAAAGGCAACACAATGGGAGTCTCAAAGGCTTGGGAAAGCACAATATAGGAAAAAGGGGTGAAACAAAAGGCAGGGAGGATCACAAAGGTGTCTTCAAGTTAAAAGCAATCTGGAAGTATTGGAAGTGCAAATTGAAGTGGAGTCCAGTTGTAAGTCTGATCTCATAGCTGATTAAGACATGGGAAAGGTTTAACACACTGCTAGGCCATAGTTGGTGATATTTGTACTCCCCCATACCAAATATATGGTTACTTCACAATGGTAAGATGGTTCTATCTGCCCTCTTCCCATTTCCTATGTTTTGCCTATCACTATTTTCCTGTTCCATTTTTTATTCCTCTTGAAATTTTTTCTCTTCTCCTCATTCTCTTGGTCTTCATTCATTTCACCCTTTAAAATCCTGTAACACCTGCCAAACACAAACTTTTGCACAAAAAGTCTCTTCTTGGAATCATCCAATTCCCACTACAGTTGTGGAAAATTTAAAACTACTATCTGAAAAAGTAAAGTAACAACTCAGGTAATTCCATGACTTTTGAGGACATATTGGCAGACATCAAAGAGGTGAAATAAGTGGACAAAGAAAAATCACATTCCATATACAACTGGACTTTCAATAAAGAACAAATCATAGAAAACCATCTGAAACGCATGGACACAATTTTGAGCACCTCCAATGCAGCCGCAGAGGTACCCCTTTGCACATGAGAACTTGAAGCCCTAAATGCTTCCTCCACCTCAGATTCAATCATATCTACCATTTCCAAAGGAGAATTTCTCAATATTTTTGGTTCAGACTGGTCCCTTTGGGTAGAAAATAAAAAAGCTCAGATGAATTCTGCCATGGATTTTCCTCACTATCTTGATAGTCAATTGTAAAAAAACTATGAAAATTTTATCATCCAATCAATTCTTCTTGCATCTGTGGCATGGCCTCTAAAAATTATTTTGCAGAAATTCCTTACCATTGGTTCAATGTTTTTATCCCTTAAGGAAAATTCCCAAGCTCCTAAGAGAGGATCTCAGATGAAAATATCCTTCAAGATCTTCAATTTTGAGGTTGATCCCAATATGGCCATGGTAGAACCTTTGGAATAAACCCATTACATATCTTTTTTTTCCCTTTCTCTTCTTATTGTGTCTCACTCTTTCCCATTATTGCCTACTTTCTTCTCCTGCTTTTTCCATCTCACTCATCTACACATCCCACATGTCATCTGACCTCATTTCCCAGTTGTGCTCACAAGCCACTTTCAAGAACCATGTCACAATCTGTGACACTCACCTGCCCACTACTACCTGAGGACAAAGGTTGATTTAGATTGAAGGTTCTTCTCTCATCCTTCTTTCTGACTCACCTCTGGCTATCCTCAGGTAAGTCTGTTTTCCATCTCTCTGTTTCATTTCACTTTCCTTTCTTTCATTTTGTCACTCTGTCTGAAATGATTTATCCTTCTTTCTAACTCATTTCTGGTTATCCTAATGATAATTTGAGCACCAACAACCTCAAATGTTCAACAGTTTATGATCCCAGAGATATGTTGATAATTGAATAAATAAATTGAAGTGTCCGTTGTAAGACTCAAAATGGTGCTAGGCCATGGCAGTTCTGTGGAGGGGAAAGGTGCTGTTTATGCTGCCCTCCTGAGTGTTACAAAAATATTTAAATGTAACCAAGATCAAATTCCAGAACCTGGTAAATGAGGGACCAAATGTGTAAAGGATAAAGATGATAGTAGTTGGTAGCTGGGGAAACAACACTATCTGGGGCAAGATGATGCCAGGGAAAACTTGAATAGAAGAATTCAAGGATTGTGCAGAGTTCAAAAGACAAGGCAATTGTAAGTAACAACACCCACAAGCTAATAGCTCTGGTCGTCAACAGAAGCTTAGGAAAGATAAACTCAATCCCAAACAACCTCCAGGTTCTCAATGAACCCGCCCGAATCTCCGCAATCAAGCGCTTGAAGGGTACCAGATAACTGTGGGTGGCTGCAAAAGACAAAGCTAATTGTTTTGATGACGCTCTAGAAGCAAAAAAATAACTGATTCAAACTAGAATAACCCAACACTTCTCAAGGGACTCAAGATTAGCATGGCGGAATCAAACTTCAAAAGAAATGAAGGGAGGTTTAAGAATCCAGGTTTTAAGCTTAATAAAACCTCTTCAGTCAAACGTGACTGGTTCTGGAAGGATAATCAAAGGAAGATCAGGACCAGTTTGGTCGGATAAAGGGATCAGTAGTGGTGTAACACACTCAAGAATTCAATCACTTGAATTCTTCTGCAACCAGGAAGGCTATTGGTTTGTAATAAAGATCAAGGATCAGGATTTGAGTATGGAGGCTCAAAGATCAAGGGGAAATCATGGATATACCCAGAATTCAGTCTCAGATAAAGGGGAATGAGACCCCACAGATGATTTATTTCAAGATGATTGTGATGATAATTCTCCAGTAAGATGCCATAATATACCCCCCCCATGCCAAAAGGCATGGGAGAGCCCCTCCTTATATGGGCAGGAGGCCCTGTTAGACAATGTACAAGTGATACTACAGATAGAGCAGAAATTGTTTTTTTTTTTTTTTTTTTTTTTGAAACTAGATGATCAGAAAAATAGATCACGTGGGCCAGTGAAAATCCGGCCTCCCTGACTGGGGTTGGATCTTTTCTCATCCCTTCACCTCTCTTGCGTCCGTCTGCAGACAGGCGTACGCAACAAAACAAAGATCACCCACCCCTCAGCCATAGGCGGAAGGGGTGGGAAAAAAAATTGAATCAGACCGCCTGCGGATGTTTGCGGGCGGTAGACAACACTTTTCCACCCCCACCCAAAGATGGAAGGGGGGTGCAAGTGGAAGTTGGCGGGATAGGATCTGGGGGAGGATACCGTCAAGATTATCCCAATGGAGATGAGAGAGATGATGGTCGGATTGGTTCAATGGAGTGAATGGTATCAATGGATAGATTGAAATTGGTTGAGGAAAAATGAAGTTGGGTGGATGGATTAAAATTGAGAAAATTGGAGCAGATGAGCTGCTGCTCATCGGGGGATTGGTCACCACACAAGAGGGATAGTGAGGAGGAGGAGGGCAGATTTACAGCCGAGGGGGATGGGTCTATTGAAGTGACTGGAATAGAAGCCAAGCCAAGGGAGGAATTACCATGATCCATGAGTTTTAACTGGGATTTTTTTCAACCGGACAAGAGCCTGGCGGGAGGGGGGACAATGTGGGGGGGAGAAGATTGGTCCAAGCGGGTCTTGGCCCGCGCGTTTGGCCAAAAGAAAGGGGTAAACAAAGAGAGAAGGAATTAAATGCAATGCCTAGGTGATGAGACCGATTGAGGCCTGTCCTAGACCACTAGGACAGAGGAATGCTTGGCAGGATGAGGAAATTGGAGGAGTGATACCAATACAAAAAAAATCTGTTTTTTGTTTTTTGTTTTTTTTCAGAATGACACCTAAATAAAATTGTAAAAAAAAAGTTTGAATTTTCTGAATCTAATCCAGGGTGTCCAAATTTGGTCACCACATCTCTCCCCAACTTACAGACTTTACCTAGTCTGCATCTGAGCTTGATGTCATAAAAAAAGAAAGGAAAGATGATTGAACACAAGAAATGGCCATTTGATCTTGAGGGTGATTGAAAAGAATATCTTGATCCACCCAAAGAAAATCCTAGAGTTGACTGAAATAAGATAAAGAAGGCGTCCCAGGTGCTCACGTATGTGGCATAAAGTAGAGTTTCACCAAAAAAGCAGCAGATGACCCTGGTGGTGCACAAATTGGAGGACTTACTTCTGATCAAAGTTGCCTCTAGGAAAATGAAATTTTTTGACCTGATCAGCAGGGATACTTCTGGCCATCTGAGTACCATCCAGTTCCTCCACAACCTATGATCCACCTCTTACTTCACGGACCACTTGATAAGGATCATTCCAGAAATTGGAAAAAAGCTTTCCCCACTTAGTTTCCAAGGATCAATTATAAGCTAAAACTAGATCACCAGGATTCAAGGGATCTGTGACTTTATTGGAATGCTTATCCTCCCAATACTGGACTGATTTTTCTCTTTACTCCATCATCTTCTGATAAGCTTTGTCACAAACATCCTCACTTTGCTCCAGTTCCTTGGATCTGGCAACTAATAGATCAGTGGTGGAAGAAACCTTTTCCCAAGAAATACATAAGAAATATTCCATTTCCAGATCAAAAGGAAGGACAGCCCTTTGACCAAAGAGGATTTTGTAAGGTGAGTATCCAGTAGTTTGTTTAGTTGAAATTTGATCAGAGAAGAGCACCAGAGGGAGAAATTTGCAACAATTCTTTCCACTTTCACCAGCCAACTTGACAAGAGCAGCCTTCAAAGGGGCATGGCCTCTTTCCACCACGCCTTGTCCTTCAGGATTATAAGGAGTGGTCACCCTATGTTGACCAGAGAGCAATTGGATAATTTTGGCCAGTTTTCCACCAAACTCAGATCCACCATCAGTTGAATAAGATCAAGCAAAGCCATAAAGCATTGTCCAAGTCTCATAAAGGAAGGCTGCTACTAATTCAAAGCTGGGGTTCTTAAGAAATTTTGCTTCAATCCATCCAGAAAAATCATCTCTAGCCACAATGAGGTACTTAGCTCCACCATCCTTAATGTGAACCACATCCATAGCAATACTTCCAAAGACAGTGGACTCTCCAGTGGGATAGAAAATTTCAGCCGGGCGCCTAAGATCACGTTTCTGACATACTTCACAACTCTTGCACCATTGAGAGACTGATTTCTTCAAAGATGGCCAACAGAATTGTTTGGATATACATCAATAGGTTTTGATTTCCCCATGATGCCCAAGGCCTTCATGGAGACTTTCAAGGATTGAATATTGTTTAGAGGGGATATTGAAAATAATAAGAGCACAAGGATTGCCTCTTTTCATAAGCCTAGTACCTTGGACAAAGAAATTGGAGGACTTCCTTTTGAGTGATCAAAAATCTTTAGCAGAGAGATCAGGAGGCCTTTGGCTAGTGGAAAGGTACTGCTCTAATTTTAGCCAGAAACCTTGTTGGAAGCCAGAATAATCTTGGGAGGAAAAGTTAAATACTGGAAAAATTAAAGGCTCCTCCTCATCAAATTCCACTCCAACATCCAATCCTTCATATCCAAGGGGGCGTTGAGATAAACCATCAGGCATGGTGAAGGACTTTCCAGGCCTATGAACAATATCAAAAGAGAAAAGTTGGATAAAGGCCACCCAGCAAGTCATATCAGCATTTGGGAGGCTGGGAGCATTGATCATTTGGATGATGGATTGTGCGTCAACTTGTAACTTGAAGTTTTTACCCCAGAGGACAGTTTGGATTTTCTTTGACATTTGAGCCACGCCACAGAGTTCCAGTTTTGGTTGGGAGTCCCTGGATTCTACATCTGAAAATAACAAGTATTCATAGAGGGCAGGATTATCCCAACCATTTTCATCTTCCTGAGTGGGGACAGCCCCAACAGATTGATAACTAGAATCAACAGACAATTTGATCTTGCCAGCTTCAGGTCCATAAGCAATCTTTTTCAAGACTATGTCTTTTCCAACCATCATTTTAAGAAGCTGAAAAGAATGTTCACAATCTTGGGTCCAGATCCACTAAGCATCTTTTCTGGTCAGGCAACGTAGAGGAGCACAGAGTTTGGATAGAGATGGGATTAAGGTTTGAACATAAGTAAAAAAACCTATAAAACCCTCAACTTCAGTTGGATTGATCGGAGTAGGCCAAGAGAGGATTTTGTTGACTTTGGATGGAGCCATCCTTCTTCCTTCCTTGAATAAAACATGACCAACAATTTCCAGAGCAGGGACACAGGCAGCCAATTTGGATCCAGAGACAGTGAGACCAGATTCTTTGATTCAAAACCAGATCCTTTCCAAAGTGGTTGTATATTCCCAGATAAATCAACATATTCCTGAATGAAAGGGTAAGAGCTCATTGTTATAATCAGGAAGTGGTCCTTTAATTCTGCCATCGTCAATAAAGATACCAGCATGATCAGGGATTTCATCCTGGAGGATCCAAACCATCTGAGCCTGATAGACTGTAACCAAGTTGGTGGCACCTTGAGGCAATCGAGTAAGTTGGAAACGACCAAGGGGAGTATTGAATGTAGTGAGAGGGGGAGAAATTGGATGTAAGGAACATTTTTCATAGCCACCCATAACGTTGCCTAGACCATAGCAAGCTCTCCCAGAGAAGGATTCAACAAATTCCTCAGTAGCAGGGGGAATACCACAGTATTTAATAGTAACCTTATTTAGAGGGTGCAGATCATGAACTATTCTAAGTTTACCATTACTTTTAAGGACACAGAAAACAGGACTGGAATAGCTAGAAGTTTACTGTTTGTATAAAACGGTTTGGACTCATTCCCAGACCAACTTTATGAATTCTTCAACTTTGGAAGCAGGGATTGGGATCTTTTTCTTTTTCCAGGGATCATGTTCTACTATAGGAATGATATAAGGCAGGCCATAGGACTCTTTCAAGAGAACTCTCTCTTCTTCACAGAAAGCAATAGCTTTTTCCCTAAGATCCAAGACATTATTGATCAAATACTACTCATCAGGTAGAAGCCATCCATCTGGTACAAATTTGACTACTCCCAGACGTTCTTCAGTGACACAACCAGAGGGGATGAATGGACCAGTGAGAGATCAAGGTAAACCACAGTAAGGATTGCGGGATAGAGGAGGACGCCTAAGAGGAAGGTTGAGATTGAGAGGTATTGGTTGTTTGACTTGTTGGATTTTCCTAGGAACTGGTTTATATTTGGAGTCAAAAGAGAGCAGTTCTTGTTTTTGCCAAGAGTTGACCAGAGAGATCTCACTACAAGGATTGATACCAAGTTCTAAAGCCTTCCAAGTTTGATGTTTTGCAACATTTTCAAAAGGTTCCTTTTCCATAAAAGAGGTCCCAGGAGATAATACATTACTCACATGTGTGGCACAAGGTAGGGTTTTGAAAATGATAGGAGTAGGATACCCTGGTGGTGCACAATTGGGAGGACTTACTTCTACCCCCATTTGCCTCCACTGAAGCCCATATTCTTCCATACCAGAGCCACCACAAATAAGATTGAGATTGGGATCTAGTTTAGACTCATTGCGGAGATTCAAACCATAACTGAGAGAAGATTGATTAGGAATAAGAGTACAAGGAAAAGAAGAAACAACAGATGAAGAAGAAATATTTTTGGATTTTTCCATTTTGATTTGTTTTTGATTTTTGATATTTTTGAGATCAGAAGAAAACTTTGAAAAGAAAGAGAAATAACGCTCTGGGATGAGAGTTGACCCTTGAGTTGAAGTTTGAGGCTGAAAAGAACTACAACCATTAGTAGGATCAACTACTCCCATAAAAAATGAGAGAAACTAGAATTATCTTTCTCATTCCCTTTTAGAGATGACTTAGGAAAATGACCAGGGAAATCTCTTTCCCAGCAACAAGAATCCAAAAAACAAAGAGGAACCTCAATTTTTCTACCATTAGAATCAGGGAGGAGGATTCTCTCCCCAACTTGATCAGAAAATATAAGAGTTTCTCCAAAATCAATTAAGAAAGGTTGACCCAAGATCATAGGTCCATCCAGGCGTGTGATCCAGAAATTAAAAGTTCCAAAAATGCTTTGGCCAATTTGGCCTGGAACATCTTAAACAATTCCAACCAATTTGCAGGACTGGTTTTCTATTCCATACACTGAAGAGTTGAAGCTGATCCTAGGGCTGAGTTTAAGTTTGCAGGCCATAGCATCTGAGATCAAGTTGAGCTGAGAGCCAGAATCAACAAGGAGTGAGACCATTTTTGCTGATTCACAAGGATATCAGGGAAGAAAACCAAGAGGACAAGAGTAAAGACTAGACTCAGAAGAGGGATCTGTTCCACCAGAATCCTCCATCAAAGTTCCAGGGGAGACCATGAGTTCTTCAGGACCAATTTCCACACGTCAACGCAAAACCCATTTGTTCATTCCTTCAGCAACAGATGGAGAGATCAACAGGAGTTGAGCCACAGATAGATCAGGAATTTTAAGATCAAAAATTTTCATTAATACCCCTTTCACAGCATTGGGGTAATCTTTGGAAATTCCCCTCTCAGACCTGACTTTGGGCTGGGTGGAGGGAGGAAGATTGGGTGAAGCAGGAACAGGATCAGGGGATTGAGGAGGTTTAATACATGAGGGATGAGGATCAGGGCGATCTTGAAACCTTTCCATGAGTGGTTCTTTTTCCACCTCCATGTCTTCTACATCAGAAGAGGGCTCAGGTGAGGATTGTTGTTTGGGTGGTTTTTGGAGGATTGAGGTTGGCAAGGAAGGAGTTTTATGAGGTTTGGGATCCTCATGTTGCTTCCTAGCTGGATTAGATTGGTAAGTACCAACCAGAAAGGAGGAGGAAATAGCTGGGGGATACCGGGGTTGAAGAGTACCAAAAGAAGATTGGAAATCCACAGAAGCCAAGGATGCCTTCATAGGAGGGGATGGCTGGTAAGAGGCCACCACATGACAAATGGGGCAAGACCAATCAAAGGGGATTAGGGCACCATTAGGAAGGAAAAAGTTATTCCCTTTCTGCTCTACCAATTTCTTTTATTTGTCCTTCTGAAGTTCAAGAAATCAACCGGTTCCATGGCCTTTCCTCTGGCAATAATAGCAGACTAGATTATTTTTAGGAACAGCACTAGAAGGTTTAGAAACAACAAGGGAGGAAAACTTTCGATCCATTTTGTTCTCAAAGGCTTTGAGAAGTTTAGAGATCTTGTCTATCGTAGCAGTTTCTTGGTTAGGCTGAGGGTTCTGGGGCCTGCGATCAGATTCCATTTTATTCATAATCATTTTTGACTTGTTGAAAGAGGGGGAATGGACTGGTTCAGTGGTTATAGATTTTTCAAAAGTGAGGGCTGTTTGACCTTTCATAACTTCATCCACCACTCCCCTGAGGATAAGGAAAACAGGGAGCTTCAATTGATTATCCCTGTTAGTGATCATGGATCCAGACTCAAACAGTTTGTCCTTGATCCTTTCCTCCACTCCAGGAGAAAAAGATTGAAAAAATTGGACTCAAATTTCTTCCACTGTGTCAATGTGATTGTTTTGGACAAGGTATGATTGGATGGGATCCCAAGATTTCCTAAAGGACTGATAATCAGAAGCTGAAGCCACACCACTATTGGAGACCCACTGGGAGACAAGGTTATCTAGGTCCTGCAAAGTAAATTGTGCTTCATCTATTTTTCCCCCATAGGCCAACATTGCTTCCTGCAGCAGGGCCCAGTTATGCCATTTGAAAACTTCAAACAACTTGCTGATTTCCATAACTTCATCAGAGGAGATAAAAATTGTATCTGGTAGGCCATATAAAATTTGCTAGCCCCGTCCACCAAAGCAGCCATCTTGTACAAGTCCAAGAAGCGTTCCATATTTGTCCCATTGAATCCTAAGTTCATGTTCTGGGGCTTGATCTTAACCATCTTAGGACAAGCAGAAGAGGCACTGGGAGATTCCATTTTGACAGAGTTTCCTAAAAGATTCAAGGAGCAGATTTCCAAAGTGGCTCACAAATGTGGCAAGAGTAGGGTTTCTTGAAAACTAACAATTATCTTGCCCAGATGGTGCACAATTGGGAGGACTTACATCTAGAACAAGTTGCCTCCACGGATCTAGATGATGACAAAAAAAAAGAGAAAGAGATTGGATTTTGAATTTGATGATTGTTCTTGGGACTGTAAATCCCAACATTGCTGTTTTGATCCCAGCCCGGGGGACCAAATGTAAGACTCCAAACTGTGCTAGGCTGTGGCAGTTCTGTGGAGGGGAAAGGTGCTGTTTAGGCTGCCCTCCTGAGTGTTACAAAAATATTCAAATGTAACCAAGATCAAAGTCCCGAACCTGGTAAGCAAGGGACCAAATGTGTAAACGATAAAGATGATAGGAGTCAGTAGCTGAGGAAACAACACTATCTGAGGCAAGGTGATTCAAGGGAAAACTTGAATAGAAAAAGTCAAGGATTGTTCAGAGTTCAACAAGACAAGGAAATTGTATGTAACAATGCCCACAAGTAATAGCTCTGGTCCTCATTAGAAGATTAGGAAAGATCAACTCAATCCCAAACAACCTCCATGTTCTCAATGAACCCGCCCAACTCTCCGCAATCAAGGAATTGAAGGGTACAAGATAACTGTGGGTGGCTGCACAAGACAAAGCTAATGGTTTTGATGACGCCTCAGAAGCAAAAAAATAACAAATTCAAACAAGAATAACCCAACACTTCTTATAGGACTCAAGAGTAGCTTGGCGGAATTCAACTTCAAAAGAAATGAAGGGAGGTTTAACACTCCAGGTTTTAAGCTTAATAAAACCTCTTCAGTCAAACGTGACTGGTCCCGGAAAGATAATCAAAGGATGATCAGGACCAGTATGGTCGGATAAAGGGATCAGGAGTGGTGTAACACACTCAAGAATTCAATCAGTCAAATTATTCTTCAACCAGCAAGACTATTGGTTTTTGATAAAGATCAAGGATAAGGATTTGAGTATGGAGGCTCAAAGATCAAGGGGCAATCATGGATATACCCAGAGTTCAGTCTCAGATAAAGGGGAATGAGACCCCACAGATTATTTATTTCAAGATGATAGTAATGATAATTCTCTGGTATGATGCCATAAGATACCTACCCCCATGCCAAAACTGGGGGTGAGCCCCTCCTTATATGGGAAGGAGGCCCTGTTAGACTATGTACAAGTGATACTTCAGATAGAGCGGATTTTTTTTTTTTTGGACACTAGATAATCAAATAAATTGATCATGCGGGCCAGTGGAAATCTGGCCTCCCTGACTGGGGTTGGATCTTTTCTCATCCCTTCACCTCTCTTGCGTCCATCCGCGGATTGGTGCGCACAACAACACAAAGATTGATCATCCACCCCTCCCAAAGGCGGAAGGGGTGGGAAAAAAAATTGAACCAGACCACCCGCAGATGTTTGGGGGCGGTAGATGACACTTTTCCACCCCCACCCAAAGATGGAAGGGGGGTGCAAGTGGAAGTTGGCGGGATAGGAGCCAGGAAAGGATACCGTCAACAATATCCCATCGGAGATGAGAGAGATGATGGTTGGATTGGTTCAATGGAATGAATGGTATCAATGGATAGATTGAAATTGGTTAAGTGAAAATGAATTTGGGTGGATGGATGACAATTGAGAAAATCGGAGCAGGTGAGCTGCTGCTCAAGCTGCTGAGGGTTGGAATCAAGGGGGATCAACTTAGGTGGAGTGTTGAGAGACCAAGGGGCAACGCTGAATCCAAGAGTGATCAAATCCTCAAGGGATTGGTCACCACACAAGAGGGATAGTGAGGAGGAGGAGGGAAGATTGACAGCCAAGGGGGATGGGTCTATTGAAAGGACTGGCAGAGAAGCCAAGGCAAGGGAGGAATGACAATGATCCATGAGTTCACACTGGGATTTTTTTCAACTGGAAAAGAGCCTGGCGGGAGGGGTGACAATTTGGGGGAAAAAGATTGGGCCAAGGGGTTCTCTGCCCGCGCGTTCAGCCAAAAGGAAGGGGGAAACAAAGAGAGAAGGAATTGAATGTGATGCCTAGGTGATGAGACCAAGAGAGGCCTGTCCTAGACCACTGGGACAGAGGAATGCTTGGCAGGATGAGGAAATTGGAGGAGTGATACCAATACAAAAGAAAAATTCCGATTTTTTTTTTCAGAATGAGACCTAAATAAAAGAATTGTAAAAAAAAAAAAAAAATTGAATTTTCCGCATCTGGTCCAGGGTGTCCAGATTGGGTCACCACACCTTCATTTCATGTGTTGTGAAATGAATGAAACTACCAACTTGCACAAAGTGCTAACAAAACACCTATCAATCCTCTCAACACTCTGGGTTTAGATTCAAACTACTAGGAATGCAAAATGATTCTCAGGATTCACTTCAGAACCTCAGGCGTAGGTTAACTTTTAAATTATGACAAATAAAAAAAATAAAATTAAGAAACATGGACTCAGGACAACCTGGCTTTTTGCTCAGTAATATCCCAATCAATAAATCCCTCCAACTTCCAATTTTCAAGGAAACATAAAGGGAGTGCTCTTGGTATGTGGAACCCTCTTTGGGATGCCCATCAAGACAGCTCTTCAGGAGACCTAATGTATTGGCTGCTCAAACTTGTACTCATCAAAATAAATGATAAATATAGGACCTCTAATCTCACATAAATAGTATTTTATGGAGAAGAAGTCTCCTCCCTAATTCCTCCTGAAAACCCATTCATGGCAGACATTCTTCAGTCAAGTGCCATTCTGCTTTCACTCCCTAATGATTGTCTTGGATGTGTATCAAGCATGATGAATGAGGAGTTGATTGCGTACTCATAAGTCATAGGGGCGCTGAAACGGGAAAACCTCAGACTGCAGACCCAAGACATAGACGCACTAACAAACTCAGCTAAATAAGCTGCACCAACTCACTCTAAAACAAAAATCTCAACCAGAAGAGGTATGAAACCTCAGAGCTCCTCACGAAACTACTTCTGTACTCTCTGCGAGACCAAGGCACACCTTCTCCAGGTGCCCAGATGTCCACAAAGCTATAAAAAATGAGAAAAACAACTTCAAACACAAGAATAGGCCAACTGGCTCATTGAAAACAGCTAAAGCAAATCTGAGCAAAGTCAAGAGTTCTGAAAATAGGGAAAAATCAGACCTGGATGACTTCTTGAAATCTCAAATAATTGTTCATGCTGGTTCCGCCAGTTGTCACCTCTTGTCCTTATCTTGACCCAAAACTGTTGACTTCAACCTTGATTTGGGTTGCTCAATATTGATGACCCCATGTTTAAATCAGGTTCAGAACAGAAAGCAAGAAAAAACTTTGTTCATAATTGCAGATGGAACAATCATCAGCTCTAAGGAGAGATGATCAATCCCATTACAATTTTGTCAAATGAAAGCATTAGTTTTCCCAAAAATTCACTAAAATCTTCTATCAATCTCCGGCATATGAAACTGCCGATTCATTGTTTTGTTCACAAAGGATGAATGCCAGATCCTCAGTAGATAAATTCCAAACCTAAACCAAAAAACACTTCAAACCGGATAGCAAAAAGGAAACTTATACTGCTTACCTCAAAACATAGTAAGCAAAGAAGATTCAACCTTCTCAGCCACAAAAAACGCGCCTGAAAACTCTCTGTTTGGTTTCCACCATAAGTTATCCCACCTGAACCTGAAGTCTCTTCAGAAATACCTCAACTTTCATGGAATATCACCAATGATAAACAAAAAGCTTGATGTGAAAAAATGCCCAATCTGCATACAGTCAAAGATGAAATAAAATCTATTTCACTCACAATTAAGTCACTGCTCAACTGAACCAGGACATATCATCCACTCCAACGTTTTTAGCTTTGACACTGTCTTGAGAGAAGGATACAAGTACTTTGTCACCTTCATCAACAACTGCTCAAAGGCCATGTTTTCCTATCCAATTTTTCTCATGTTAAATGTCTTCTTTTCCAAAAAAATTTTCATTTCCTTTTTTGAATATCATTAAAAGGGCAAAATACTTTTCCTCAAGTCCCACAATGGATGAGGATACGTAAAAAAAAAGATGAAATCATATCTTTTGTCAATGGGAATTGTACAAAAACCAGGACACCCTCATTCTCCCCAGCTGAATGTTGTTGCAGAATGCTCAAATTGCACAATCTCAAATCTCATTTGATGCTTGCTTGTTGCATCAAATCTACCCAAATCCTATTAGGCCAATGCCTTGAAGCACTGCCTACATGCCTAAAACTCCTACCCATTCAAAACCTCCCAGGGTTTTATTTCACCCAACATCATCCTTGAAAATCCAGAATTCAGTCCCTCCTACCTTGATCCTTTTGGGTTCCTAGTCTGGTACAAAGTACCAGAGCCAAAAAGGAACAAGCCAGATATGAAAGGTCACCCCTCCATCCTCTTATACTACCTATACAATCACTCTGGGTAAAGACTCCTGGATCTTGAAACAAAGAAAACTATCAAATCCAGAGATTGTATTTTCAATGACAAAATTTTCCCATATGGGCGCTTCAACCTAGATGAAACTCATCCTACAACCATTTTGGACGCCCATCTGCCAGGTACTAAGCACAATGAAACTTCCTCCCCCCCTCCACATTCTGTTTTGCCTCCCACGCCCCTAACATCTCTTCCCTCTCCCCTGCCCATCCCCTTGTCAATTCCCAATCACCCCTCTGCTCTTTCCACAATGTCCTCCCCATCCCGGGACCCCAATCAAGCTCTTACCCACTCTGAATCTGCCTTCAACCGCATCAGATCCCCCAGCAAGACCCACTCCAACAACTCCGTCGTCATTGCTCCATTTTCCCTTACACTGCCTTCAACTTCCCCCATATCCCAGGATCTTCCTCCTGCAACTCCATTGCCTCTTCCCCCCCCCTTGTTGCTTGTACCGCATTTCCTGTCCTCCAACGTGTTTTGGCCACTACTCCAGGTCCACCTCTGTGAAAGACAATCTCACTGCCCCCAAGACCTGGAAGCAGTTGCTCCCGTCTCCCCACCGCAGTTGCTGGATATTCTCAGCTCAGGAGGAGATTGCTTCTCTCAAAGGCATGCAAACTTGAGTTCTGGTACCCCCCCCCCAAGAATTGCAAGATTTTCCAGGGCAAGTGGATCTTCAAGGTCAAACGTTGCGCTGATGTCTCAGTGATAAAACTCAAGGCCCGTCTTGTGGCCATGGTTATCTCCCAGGTGCACGGCCTTGACTTCTCATGAGTCTTTTCCCCCACTCTCCCCCTTGAAACACTATGTCTTCTCCTTAGTCTCCTTGGTCACAACGGTTTGCTTGGGTGTTAGCTGGATTTCAAGACCGCGTTCCTCAACAGGCATCTTGATGAACTTTTCTTCATGAGCCAACCTCCAGTTTTCAAGGACCATCTCCACCCTGACTGGTTCTGCAAGGTAACAAGGGCCATCTACTGGCTCAAGCAGTCACCACACCAGTGGAATTGCAAGCTCAAATAGGCGCTCATCTCTATTGGTTTTTCCCGCTCTTCCTATGATCCCTCTCTCTATTTCAAATTGTCCAAAGGCTGCCTTGTGGAATCCATCACTTCTCATGTGGAAGGCCTGGCTGTGGTGGTGATAGCTTCATTCGCTTGTGGAGATCCAAAAAACAGCCAATTGTTTCCCTCTCTAGCACCAAGGCCAAGTAAAAGGCTCTATCCAACTGCTGCAAGGAGGGACTCTGGCTCTGAAACGTGCTCTGCAAGCTTAAGATTCACAATTATTCTCCTGTTCCCCTGTTTGTAAACAATGAAGGCGCCAAAGCTCTTGCCAGAAAGCCAAAACACCACTATTGGAATATATGCCCAGCATCAGTTCATACAGGAGTGTGTCAAACACATGGTTTTCTTCATCAAACATATTGGTACCAAAGACATGCTGGCCAACATGCTGACCAAGCCTATTTCACGCTTCTTGCTCAATTCTCATCAGAAACTGTTTATGCTCATTGGCTGTGGTCAGCAAGGGGGGTTGTTGGAATAAATCCATTACATATCTTTGTTTTTGCTTTCTCTTCTGATCATGTCTCACTCTTTCACATTCTTTCCTACTTTCTTCTCTGGCTTGTTCTCCTCTCACTCATCTACACTCCACACATTTCATCTCCCCTCATGTCTCAGTTGCGCTGACAAGCCACTTTCAAGAACCATTTCACAATCTGTGACACTCACCTGCCCACTACTACCTGAGGAGAGAGGTCAATTCAGATTGAAGGTTCTTCTCTCATTGTTCTTTCTACCTCACCTCTGTATATCCTCAGTTGAGTCTGATTTCCGTCTCTTTGTTTCAATTCACTTTCCTTTCTTTCATTTTTTCACTCTGTCTGGAATGATTTATCCTTCTTTCTATCTCACCTCTGCGTATCCTGAGGATGATTTGAGCACCAACAACCTCAAATGCTCAACCAGAACTCTATTGCATCAATGGTTTTTTTTGGTGAACTAGATAACTTATGTTTCAGCCTCAACAGAGATGCCCCAGCCATATTTTTTCTTCAAGATGGGTTGAATCAATTGAGCCAGCTGTACCTCAATTGCAAAAATTTTATAAATTCCAAGATGCATAAGGGTAGTGCCTCTTTGGTATCCTATTTTAATCAAGTTCTTCAATTTAAAAATTTTTCCAGACAGCACTCTTTGGTTTCTCTCCTTTCCTAATCTCATTATTCATATCCTCACTTCCCAGCTTTATCTGGCGATTCACATCTTCTGCCAATACTATCCCTCTCCTTCCTGACAGTCAAAATTTAATTTAAATTGATAAATTCAGTGATGCTGAGGTATATGCAGCTTGATTGCTGTCTTTCTTGAATGGTGGTGCATACAAACACATGAGTAATTGGCGTCCTCATCCTCTATTAGATTGAAATTATCTTCCTTTTTGCAGAGCAGGAGCCCTAACCTACAGAATCAATGTTTGTATTTCTATGGCACAGTGGGATGGTGAGGCATCAAATTCCTTTTACCAAATCATTTCCCCCATGGGGATGGGTTCAAACTATCCAGAGCTTAGTTCACAACCCCTCCCCCCTGCTTTGAGGTCCCCCATCTCTACCCAGGCTATCTCCTCATCTCAACCCCTGCACCTTCACCCCCTGAGATCCTATGCAGTTTCAAATGGATCACTTGCCTCTTTCTTTTCTTCTTTTTTTATCCCCGCTGGTCCTCCTTCTTCCCTGGCTAGGAATGTGCCTGAGGATGGTCTGATGTCCAAAGCCATATACTTCAATTCTGGCAGTGTGGATAATCAGGAAGCATACCCCTTTATGGAAAGTGAAGCTTCAAATAATCTAACCAGTGGCCCTCTGCTACTTTTGAACTTCCCCGCTATCCACATTATATCTTTGGAAGTTGCTACTGACAGCTTCCATGACTCCGCCACAGGAATTGGAGATATTCTATTCCAACCCACAGAAAATGGAAATTTTTTTATTGAATTTGCTTTATTGAAAGCATGCACACAAGAATATCCTCTCCCTTGCACTGTTTTTCAGTGATAACATTCATTTTAACAATTACCAGATGGATGACCAATTAATTTTTTTCAAAGATGGGTGTTTTTATTTTTATTGATTTTCTGCTTTGTATATATCTCTGCAAATTCTTCATTCAAAAAAACTTTGAATTCATATGTAATTGTTCTGTAAATGCTATGGCTGTGGATGTTACCTGTCAGCTTGCTACTATTGCAGATCAAGCTGCAAAAGTAACAAAAATAAAATTAAAATAATAGTAATATAATTAATCTAAGAAGTAGTAGGAGAACCATAAATATTATTACAGAAATGGATTTTCCACCCAAACATAGATAGGGTCACTCACTGACCCCACCCGTGAAATCCAACTCCTTATATTTTTAAATAATTAAGCAATAAAAGACCCAAAATACCATGACTCAACTACTGAGATTTTGGGCAATTAAATATTTCACACGTATTGTCACATATAGGTTTTACACCTAAAATTCAGTCAGAATTGAGGTGGTGTATATTTTAGCAGTTACGGACGGAAATGTGTTTTTTCACAATTCCCGCATGCAGCCCCGGCAGCCAATGCACCGGCGCGCCGCTGAGATACAGCCCTGTCACTCTGTCAGGGTTGTTTACGCAGCCCTGGGCCTCTGACAAGTACGCAGCTGTGGGACTACATGTTGACAGAGTGACAGGCTGCCTGAGAGGCTTAGGTACCGCATGAACATGCTTCAACCCACACGGGAACATTCTACATATGTAATAAATGCTCCTGTGGAAATTAGATAGTCTAAAAGTACATAATATTATAAAAAAATAATTAAATAAACCTTATAAGGACTCTTTATTAAATATAATTCAAAGTACCAAGAATGTCTAAAATAAGACAATGACAACTTGTAAAAATATATTAAAATACTTTAATATACTTTTATGAAAATTTAAAGACATCAATACCTTTGTGACATACTGAGTCAACTAGTAATGTAAAAATATTTCATGAATTCCCATGACTTCTTTTTTAAGTAATTATCTGAGTAAATCAACTGGAACTCAAAAATAAGGAGTAAAATCAATATCATGACTTTCCTCCAGTTATTTGATACATAATGAGAACTCACCTGACATCAGGATGTCCGTAGAAATTTCTCTTTAAATAATTATTAAATTACTGGGAAAATTTACTAAGGATGATTAATTAACTAATACATAAATAGGACAGTTTAGTGTTATTCACACTTCCCAAAATATATTATAAAGTAGAATAATTCCCATATCCTGAGGAATTAGATTCTACCTGTGCTTTAGCTCCAAGAACACCTGACAGGCTACCACTGGTTACCCTGCTAGCCTTAGTGTCTGTCCCTTTGAGCCCCTGTACCCCTCAGAAGGATAGTATTGGGACTCCAAAAGCTAGAAATAAAGAGCTCTTTTGAGGATATTGATGGGTAGAGACCCAGTTATATTTATATCCAGACACCGTGCAAAGGTAATCAAGTACTTATAACAGATACTTAAGTGATTTATGGCTAAGTCTGATCAATAATATCCATCCTCAACCTCTTTTTTATCAATCAAAATTGCTGAAAATCCTTATAACCCCAGTATCAGGTTTAACCCATTGGTGCACGTCCCAAACAGATACCCAAAGGATTTAATAATATAACAGTGAGTTTTATTATCCTTTCTCTGTGGTGGCAGCTTGGTTCCAAGGCCCTGCCACTCCACCGTGTATTTTACAAACATATTATCTTTTGGTAAAATATCCTTGAAACCAAACAGCCCTAAGTAACCAGGACTACGTGTTTTCATACTGAAATCCCCAAAGAGAGGTGTTAAAGATCTGCAATATAATTGTGGCCCCTGTATTAAAATATTTAATGATCAATTTATTCATATTGATTTACAACAATAAACCATAAAGAAACCACTTAACCTTTCAATAAGCTTAATCCAAAATATTTTACGGATTTTTGCTGCATTTATTAAATAATATTTTTTTTCTATCACCTCTGGTATATGAGGGATAGCAAGTGTCTTGGCATCCAGGAGGCTGACAATTGGGGGTCTGACTGGGAAATATTCCATTATATTATATTCAATACCTTTGACCAGACATTTCACGTAAAAATAAATCAAAGATAAATTTATATGAATTTACAACCATGATTTATCATTAAATTATTTTGCAGTGGATTTAAAAAAGAATTCAGAATTAATAATCTATTATTTAAATATTCTAAAGATAAGAAAAGAAGAATAAATTAAAAATTATAAACCTAATTGTTGGAAAGCTTTAACTCAAGCTGAGGAACTTAATATCTCTTCTGCACGTAAAAACTTAGATAAACTCATTGAAAAATAAGATATTGAGAGGCGTATCAGCTTTCAGGCCCTATTAAGGAAATATAAAGCTCGGAAGAAATACCATATTAATTACTTTTTGAAATATAAAAGTAAGTATACAACTTGTATTACCATATCATTTTTTAAAAAATAATATATATATATATATATCTTATTGACCAATAAAATCAACATTTTTTAAATCAGTGAACTCTCCTGTACCAGAAAACACCGCCAGTGAAATTGATTTATTGGATCAAAAAATCCCAGATATCTCTGGACACCCTGAAAATATTGATTGGGCAAGTGAAGACCTCATCGGAACACACCAAGACCCTGTAGGATTACCTACTAAGGATCAATTTAATTGCAATAAAGTCTTGGTAACTTTGAACAATAACTTAATTGAGTTTGTAATGAACCTTATTTTTACGGATTTTTTGTGTAAAATACTTATAAACTTTTTATTCAAAAATGAATAGATGTAACACATGAGCCTCAGGGAGAATTCCCTCCTATGGATCTTTGCCAACAGCTCTGAGTAACTTTGAGACCACCCATAAAGATGGCCATGAACGGAATGGAACCTGTGAATCAAATGTTGATGGAAAAGGAGCAGCACCAATTTCCTCTGCCCTCTCCCAACCTAGAGCTGGAGAAGGTAGTAGAATCAAGCCACCCTCCTTTACAAGAAGATTCCCTGCAGCCACCACAGCATAATCTGGCCAAGGAAGCCAGGGTCAAAGACTTAGTCAAAGAGCACATAAAATATTGGGAAGAGTTCAAAGAAGCCCAAGCCAAGGAAGAAATGGTGTCTATGAAAAAGATAATCTCCCAGGAAAAAGCTACCCAGATAGCTCATCAGAAAATGATTCAAAGGAAAGAGAAAGAATCCTACATAAAAAAATGGAATCCTTGGTATCAATTATCCCAACTGAAAGGCAAAGGATCAGGAAACAAGAGATCCTCTTCCAATCCAAAACCAAAGGGAAAAAAAGATTGGGATCAGATAATATCCCTAGCTCAAAAATGGAAAAAGTTTTACAACAATTAGCCTCTAATTCTGAGCCCAAACAAAACTCTGATTTAATTACTTCCTTTTCTAATGATATGCATCATAATTTCAAAATTGTTTGTGAAAATTTGGATTGTGTTTATACCCAAATGGATGAATTAATCATAGTAGTAGCCAAATTTATTAATAACCAAAAAAAGACGCTAGGAATGCAAGAAATCAAAGAACCTACAGAAAAGTTATTGCAGACAATTCATCAAGGTAGGATCAGAAAGAATCAAAAAATTGAGAATATGTTATCAGGAATGCAAGAAGATTTTATTATTTCTTTCCAATCCTTAAAAGAAGAATTGGTAACCACTACTAACAGCTCCATTCTATCCCTTAGTGAAAAACTGGATGTGCTTGATAAAAAAGTGGACCTGAAATTTAATCTGATCAAAAATGATCTTGGAGACTGAAAATTCCATCTGAACAGCCCCTTGGGGAGTACCCCAGAGGAACCAAAACCTCCATGACAAACCACTACTCCCCTTATTAGGAACGCATAGGAGTGACACCTTTAGGCCTATTCCTACCCCTGAGATTGAGCAAGCCCTCAAACTGTTACCCCCTATTTCTGAATGGCCCAAGTTCTCCGGTGAAGGAGAATACAATCATATAAATTTTATTAAATTTATTGACTAAACTATTAACTCTTATGACCTACCATAAGCTATAGCTGTAGTCAGGCTTTGCAGAATAATTGAAGGAGTAGCCTTGGACTAGTTTATCAGTAAAAGAGAAGAAGTAGGATCCTTACCATGGAATTCTTGGAAACTTATTATCAAAGAACAATTTGGTTGAGAAGAAAAATGATGAAAAATTTCAAAAATTTCTCATTTGACCCCTCCAAGGATAAACCTCACAAGTGGTGCTTGGAACAGAAGAAAAGGTTGGATTTCTTCTACCCAGATGCTAATTAAGAGGAAGTAAATGAAAGACTCCCAAACCTTTGTCCTGGCAATCTTAACCATAGTGTAAGATGTAGGATGAGCATGCATGCTGACTTTCCAACTTTAATCAATGTTCTAGAAGAAGTAATAGAAATGAATGGGTTAGACAAGAAAGCCCCCTCTAGACCCAAAGAGAACTAAAAAATTAACAAAACCAGAGAGCAACCTCCTCTGATGAATACCTCTGATAATAAGAAACCTAATGAGAATAGGGATAAAGAGAGGATTCCTGCAACTTGTTGGAATTGTAACCAGACTGGGCATATGAGGCAAGACTGCCCATTACCAAAAAGAAAGATAGAATTCTTGGAAGGAAAGTAGGAGGTTGACGGGAATCAGAGCTATGAAGATATAGCTGATACTGAAGGATCTCTTTCTGAATGTGAATTGATCCTGACCAACCCTGTTAATGTTTTAGAAGGAGATATAGGCACTTCTGTAGAAATCAATAACATCCATGGGGATTTTAGGTTTCCCAAACAATGGGATCCTACAATAATTCCTAGACATGTCATGGATGTCAAACCATTAAAAGTTAAAACTATTAGTGGGAAAAGTTTTACAACTGGTCAAACTTTTTATGAAACAGGATTTTATAAAGACAAACCTATAAGGTTATTACTGGATAGTCAAGCTTTTTGCTCATGTGTCTGTGCTGAATTCTTAGACAAATGGGATCCCAATAGGAAAGAACACCTTCTGCCCATCCAAAAAGCCAGTTTCAGCTCTTGCAACTCTACCATGAATGCTATTGGAGTATGGAATGCTCCTATAACACTACCTCATACTAAAGGACCTTTAAGGATACAAGTGGAATTTTTATTATTCCTCAACAGACTATTTGACTACCTGATTCTGTGTAACAATGCCTTATTTCTATATGGTATAGATGTGTTCCAGAGTAAAGGGAGATACTTCACAGTAGGTGGTAATTCGGAAAAGAAGTTTAAGATATGCACCATTCAATCTAACTTCCCCTTCTCTACTTATCAATAGCATTTAGAAGAATTTGACCAAGAATAATTCTCTCAAGCAGCTCTGAATGTGAAAATTTCTGAGGAACAGAAGAAAGATATATTGAAAGTCTGCTTTGAGAACCAAAATGCTTTTTGTACTAAAGATCATCCCATTGGTGATGCCAGCCTCCTGGATGCCAAGACCCTTGCTATCCTTTAGCTACCAGAGGTGATAGAATAAATAAAAAATATATTATTTAATAAATGCAGCAAAAATACGTAAAATATTTGGATTAACCTTATTGCCAGGTTAAGTGGTTGGGTTATGATTTATTGCTTCAAATCAATATGAATAAATTGATTATGAAATATTTTTATATTGGGGAAAAAAATATATTGGGGATCTTTGACACCTTTCTTCAGGGATTTCAGTATGAAAACACGTAGTCCTGGTTACTTTGGGCTCTTTAGTTTAAAGGATATTTTACCCAAAGATAACATGTATATAAAATACACAGTGGAGTGGCAGGGCCTTGTAGCCAAGCTACCACGACAGAGAAAGGATAATAAGACTCACTGGTATGTTATTAAATCCTTTGGGTATCTGTTTGAGACGTGCACTGATGGGTTAAACCTGTATAATGAGGTTATAAGGTTGTTCAGCAGTTTTAATTGATAAAAAGTGGTTTGAGGACAGATATTACTGATCAGAAATTGCCATAAATTACTTAATTATCTCTTATAAGTACTTGATTACCTTGGCACGGCTTCTGGATATGAATATTACTGGGTCTTTTCCCATCAATATCCTCAAAAGAGCTCTTTATTTATAGCTTTTGGAGTCCCAATATGGTCCTTCTGAGGGTTTTAGGTGCTCAAAGGGACGGAAACTAAGGCTAGCAGGGTAACCAGGGGTAGCCTTTCATGTGTTCTTGGTTCTTTAGCACGGGTAGCATCTAATTCCTCAGGGTATGGGAATTATTCTACTTTATAATAGATATTAGGACGTGTGAATAACACTAATCTGTCCCATTTATGTACTATTGAACTACTTATCCTTGTTGAATTTTCCCATTAATTCAATAATTTTATAAATAGAAATTTCTACGGATATCTTGATGTCAGGTAAGTTCTCATTATGTATTATATATCTGGAGTAAAAGTCATCATAGTGATTTTACTCCTCATTTTCAAGTTCCAGTTGATTTACTAAGATAATTGCTTGAAAATATAAGTCATGGGAATTCATTTAATATTTTTACATCATTAGTTTTCTTAGTATGTCATGAAGTTATTGATGTCTAGAAATTTTCATTAAAGTATATTAAAGTATTTTAATATATTTTTAGAAGTTTTCATTGTCTCATTTTCGACATTCTTGGTACTTTGAATTATATTAAATAAAAAATACGTATAAGGATTATTTAAGTATTTTTATATAATATTATGTATATTTAGACTATCTACTATCCACAGGAATATTTATTACATATGTAGAATGTTCCTGAGTGTGTTGTAGCATCCTGAGCATCTCAGGCCGCCTGTCACTCTGTCAACCCATAGTCCCACGGCTGCAAACTTTTCAGAAGCCCAGGGCTGCGTACACAACCATGAAGGAGTGACAGGGCTGTATCTCAGCCACGCGCGGGTGCATTGGCTGCCGCGGCTGCGTTTGGGAATTGTGAAAAAACACATTTCTGTCCATAACTCCTAAAATATACACAACACCTCAATTCTGACTGAATTTTAGGTGTGAAACCTATACGTGAAAATGTGTTGTGAGATATCTAATTGAACAAAAAATTCAATAGTGGAGGTGTGGTATTTTGGACTTTCTTTCCTTAATTATTTCAAAATATAAGGAGTTGGATTTCACAGTAGGGTCAGTGAGTGAACCTACCTAATTTTGCGTGGAGAATCCATTTCTGTAATAATATTTATGGTTCTACTAATCCTTCTTAGGTTAATTATATTACTATTATTTTTATTTTATTTTTGTTACTTTTGCAGCTTGATCTGCAATAGTAGCAAGCTGACAGGTAACATACACAGCCATAGCATTTACAGAACAATTACATATGAATTCAAAGTTTTTTTGAATGAAGCATTTGAAGAGATATATACAAAGCAGAAAATCAATAAAAATAAAAATACCCAGCTTTGAAAAAAATTAATTGGTCACAGAGTCCTAACCTTTTGCCAGTAGCTTTATTAGATTTTTGGAAGGTTTCACAGATATTAACATATTTAATAGTGATTGCTTTCCAGTCTATCCACCAAGCAGTTTGTTTTACTTTTTCCAAAGTTCTTTTGGTGGATAGATGACCTGATGAGCATTTCTAATGGCAGTCCTGGGGTATATGTTGTATATGTTCTTTGTTGCTTAGTACTAACACACTGGAATGTTGGTGTCTGTAGTAAAGGAGACCTTACCAAAAGGTAAACCTTCCTGCTTTATAGGGTTTATGTAATGAGGCAGGTAGACTATTTATCTGAACTGCTTCAGGTGATTCACATTCCATAATGGTAATCAGCCACTTGATTTCAGGAGAGTAGTTGTCCTATACTAGGTTGAAGAAAGCAGTATCTAATTCACATAAGTGGATCCCCATTTTTGGAGCATTCAATGCAAAAAGATTGATGTTCAGGATGGGAAAGATATCTTGATCTTCAGGTTTGTATGCTGGATTGTTAGAGTCATTAGGCAAAGCATTCCTTCTTAGAATATCAGCATTCTGATGTTTAGCTCCAGCTTTCTGCACTATAGTCATCTGACCTCTATATTTTTGTACAGCAATTTGCCACCTGAGCATATGTCTGCTGGGGGTTTCCATTTTGATAAGAGTTCTTACAGCATTAAAGTCTTTGATCAATTTAAAATTGGTGCCTTCTAAGTAATAGTGTAGCATTTCTAAAGCCCATACTAGCGTCAAAAATTGCAACTGACTGGCTCCATATCTGTTTTCTGTATCTTTGATCTGTCTAGATATGAAGAGTACTGGTCTCTCTACTGGTATGTATTTTTCTATCCTTCCTTGATGTAGAGCAGCTCCTAACCCTTCCATACAGGCGTCAATGTGCAGTTTGAAGGGCTTGGAGTAATCTGGTTGGATGAGTAAAGGAGTAGAGGTCATAGCTATTTATAGTTCCTCATAGTTTTTCAGTATCTCATGATTCATTTCAAATTGAGTGTTGTTGTTGCATAATTCATACAGACTCTTAGTTAGCATAGAAAAATTTGTTATTTATTGTCTGTAATAACTGCAAAAACTAATGAAAGACAGTAACTCTGTTTTTTTTTGAGGCATAGGTCTATTCATGACAGCAGCTATATTATTTTATCAGCAGCTAGAGTTAGACCAGAGAATATATGTCCTAAGGCTTTCAATTCTCCGTAGCCAAAGTTGCATTTCTTCATGGACACCTTCAATCCTGCTCTTGAGATAGTCTGTAGTACCAATCTTTCTGAGTATCCCAATCATCAGAGTATATGATATATCATCTATATATTTCATCATCCATCCTTTTCTGATATCTGTACCTAGAACTGTATCCATTGTTCTCTGGAAGTGTGATGGAGCATTCTAAGGGCATCCTAAGACATTCATATATTCCCAAATGATAGATTATTCTCATAAACTTCCTGCTTTCAGGGATTATTGGTATTTGGTGGAAACCTTTAAGCATATCCATAGTAGGGATGTACTTGGCCTTGGACAAGCTATGCAGAGCATGATCAATCCGTGTTATAGGATAAAAATCTGCCTGAGTATAATTATTGAGCATTCAGAAGTCTCCTACAATACTTGACTTGTCAGTATGCCAAGCTATGATTACATGTGTGGTCACATCTACCTGCTCATTATTCCCTACTTTCCTTAATACTTGTAAGTCTATTAGTTCTTGGATATGTTCCTCAAGAGCTTTTCTAGACTAAGGGCTCAAAGGATAGCCTGGCCTTCATAAGTTTGGAGGATAAGGAGGCTTCATGGTCAATTTTAATACCATATCATGTCCTTTAATATAACCAGTCAGCTTTCTACTATTGCAGAGCAAGCTGAAAAAGTTACAAAAATAACATAAAAATAATAAAAATTCAATTAAACTAAAAAGGAGTTGGAAAACAAAATATATTATTACAGAAATCCATTCTCCACCCAAAATTAGGTAGGGTCACTCACTGACCCCACCCTTGAAATCCAACTTCTTATATTTTTAAATAATTAAGGAAAGAAAGACCTAAATACCACAGCTCCACTATTGAGCTTTTTGGTCAATCAAATATTTCACAAGTATTGTCACATATAGGTTTCACACCTAAAATTCAGTCAGAATTGTGGTGTTGTTTATATTTTAGGAGTTACGGATGGAAATGTGTTTTTTCACAATTTCTGCATGCAGCGGCGGCAGCCAATGAACCCACGCGCGGCTGAGATACAGCCCTGTCACTCCATCAAGGTTGTGTACGGAGCCCTGGGTCTCTGACAAGTACGCAGCCGCGGGACTACGTGTTGACAGAGTGAAAGGCTGGCTGAGAGGCTTGGGTACCGTTTAAAAATGCTAAAACCCACACGGGAACATTCTACATATGTAATAAATGTTACCGTGGATAGTAGATAGTCTCAAAGTACATAATATTATATAAAAATACTTAAATAACCCTTATACGTGCTCTTCATTAAATATAATTCAAAGTACCAAGAATGTCGAAAATAAGACAATGATAACTTCTAAAAATATACTAAAATAATTTGATATACTTTTATGAAAATTTCTAGACATCAATACCTTTTTGAAATACTAATAAAACTAATGATTTAAAAATATTACATGAATTCCTATGACTTATATTTTTAAGTAATTATCTTATTAAATCAACTGTAACTGGAAAATAAGGAGTAAAATCAATATGATGACTTTACTCCAGTTATTTAATACATAATGAGAACTCATCTGACATGAGGATGTCCGTAGAAATGTCTATTAAAATAATTATTAAATTACTGGTTATCAATTGAAACTGCTGAACAACCTTATAACCCCAGTATACAGGTTTAACCCATCAGTGCACGTCCCAAACAGATACCCAAAGTATTTAATAATATACCAGTGAGTTTTATTATCCTTTCTCTGTCGTGGCAGCTTGGTTACAAGGCCCTGCCACTCCACTGTGTATTTTATATACATATTATCTCTGGGTAAAATATCCTTTAAACTAAAGAGCCCCAAGTAACCAGGACTACGTGTTTTTGTACTGAAATCCCTGAAGAGAGGTGTTAAGGATCCCCAATATCATTGTGGCCCCTCTTTAAAATTATTTAATAATCAATTTATTCATATTGATTTACAAAAATAACCCATAACCAAACCACTTAACCTTGCAATAAGCTTAATACAAATTTTTTAAGGATTTTTGCTGCATTTATTAAATAATATATTTATTATTTATTCTATCACCTCTTTTAGCAAAACGATAGCAAGGGTCTTAGCATCCAGGAGGCTTAAATTACCAATACAATTGAATCAAAGATCAAATGAAACCTTTTTCCATCAGCATGTTTTGAGGAAAAAATATCTAGCACTCTACATCTAAGAAATAATTAGCATACACTCCTTTATTTGAATTGGCATTTTTTTTAATTGCAGTGTACAGCATTTGCAGTTCCTGATGATCCTTGGAAAAAAATCTAGGCTTCAAATTAACCTGCCTCCAGAAAATGAGAAGTGCACCTCCTGAGAATTTGCCAAGAGAACCCACTTAATAAAGCTGGGTATTTTGTGGCTGAAATTTATTCTCCTTGAGGCTCTGGCAATTGATCTGATGGGTCCCCTTGAGGAACACAAAATAAATGGTGCCCACTATCTTCTGACCACCTGCAAAATATCCACTGGTTCCAGAAAACTCATATCTCTTTAGATTCATAGAAAAACTGCTAATGATATCTTGAACACTATGGAGAGCCTTGAGATTCAATCCAAGAAGATGGTGCAAATGATTTACAGAAACATCAGTGGAAAATTTTGGTAAAAAATTCTTCTTAATTTTACATCTTCCAAGGCAGTTGTTTTAGAGCACAGCCTGAAATATCATCACTTTCAGGATGATGCTGTGGAGCAACAAAAATGACCTATTGCTGATATGGAAAGTAATTTCCTTTCTTAAAATTTTCTTTGGAAGAAATTCTGGAGCCTGGCATTCATGTTTATTTTTCATTAATTGTGTTCCCAATGTAAACATCAAGTACAAGATACCATTAAAAGCTGTCATTGACCTAAAAAGAATTTTTTAATGCATCCTTTTTTCCATAACTCCTTTTTAAATGTGCCTGTTGATAAGAAATCCAAAATCAATAAGTGGGCCATAAAAGTGCTTGTGGTGGCACATCTACCTGATAGCAAGGGAATGGCTCTTTTATGTGCCCTCTACTGGTTAATTTATTTAATCACCATTAGCTAATTTCCCAAGCCAATTTCCAAATGATAGATCAGACTGTGTCACTTTTAATACACTCAAGCTTGGATAAATTTCAAATTAGTCGTATTTTAAGGCTGAAGAGCTGGCAATGGAAAAGGCTCTAAATTCCGCGGGTCTCCCTAAATTTTACTGCAAGCATTAAAAGGTATTGATGAGACCAAATACATTAGATTAAACCTATTGGCATGAAAAATGGGAGTTGGAAACTGTTATTATGGGGGGGGGGAAATGCTCACTCAACGTGAATAATCATGGCAAAAGGCTGTAAGAGGGATCAAAGTCATTATAGAAAGCTTTTTGTTTCGCCTTAGAAAATCATCAAGAATAGACGGTGTTGACTACCATGAGGCGTTTGCCCCCATGCCTACTTTGGCCTTGTTTCACAAAATGTTACATCTTTACCCTAAGAATGAAAAACAAGTGAAATCATTCAATTTTTTGTCTGCATACCTCAATTTTCCTATAAATGAATAAATCTGAGTTGGACCTCCACCTGTAATGACTGTTCCTCCAGTTTCTGCTTGATTTTTATGGAAGCCTTTATACAGAGAAATAAAAGTGTTGAAATCTCAAAAAGAAAGGGATTCAAAACTAAAAGTTCATTGACTTTCTGATGCCCCCAATCCTTCAAATCAGGGAATTTTTCCATAAAACATTGCGCACATTCCCTACTACATAGACAAATTCTTTAGGGTGATGTTAAATTCATGGCTCCAACCTTGTGGTAGTCGTGTTGGGCCCTACACGGCTCAAATGAGCCATGGGCGCCCAAAAAAGACCACAAAGGGCCATTTCAAATACACCCAACCCCCGGGGGGTTGTGTAGGAGCCATTTAACCCCCAGACACAGCTCAAATGAGCCTTTTACCCCTGTAAAATGCTGCAATTGGCCGTTTTGGGTGGTGCACAACCCCCTGGAAGCTGTGCCAGAATTTTGGGAACCCCCTGGACCACACTTGGGTTCTGTCAACCCAAATTTGGGATGAAAACATACTTTGTGCAACTGTCCTTCCACACCTAGCGATTTCAAAGAGACACTAAAGTGGAAAACCATATGAAGGTGAAGTGAAAAATCATAAATCATATAAAAATATGCAAAAAATTCTTTCTCAACTCAAAATTGAGCAAACTTTGTTTGATCCATTGAAATTTGGATTGAACACAGAAGTATACCATTGCATTTTTTTGCAGGGGAACCGTGGCAAGCCCTCCTTCTTCTGACATGGCTGCATGGAAGGTCTGCATTGATAGTGCCATCAACAAAGCTTTGGAAAAAGAAAAAAAGGATTTAGGTAATGAAACATTAGAAGCCCCAATTGCATCCTCATCAAGGGTGAAAATTGAGGAACAAAATGATTCACAAATGGACATGACCGTTGGTGGTAAGTAAAATTTTATGTTACTGGTCTTTGCCGTATTAAATTTGATTGAAACTGATGGAGTGAATGCCATCAATATAAATCTGTAACTATGGCAGCTCCACTTGACCCACCTCCCTTGAGAGATTTTTCTTCTAGGGAAGAGGAACAAAACTATTTTCAAACATGGGAAATGACGCATGGTTACGCTTTTAAAGTCTTTAACTCAAAGCATGACCTATATTTTGATTTAGCCTTTGATAGACATGGTTCCTATTCAGAAAGTCTTCTTATCAAATTGTCATACAAACTCACACAACAAAGGTTGGGTGAAAGTTTTTAATCCATTCAAGTTGGACAAACGCAGACCCCTTGTGGGGCCTCTCCTACAAAGAAACCCAACATAAGCATAAACCATCTGAAAATCCCTCTGTTCATCCTCAACTGAGGAGAATCTTGGGGGTGGCCTTAGAAAATCTAGTAGAAGGAATGAATTATGGGCTCAATAATTTACAACTGAAGGGAAAATTGAGCAAGATTGATGGGCAGGAATATGTTGATGAAAAAACAATCTATCACACTAAGCAGAAGGTAATGCTTGCAGAACTCAAGGGAAAAACTATTGCAGAGCTACTCTATGAACAGCTTGAAGAAAAAAGTTCAATTCACCATTAAAAGTTCAGTTGAGAGGGTCCCTTGGAGGCCCTGTACTTAGCATATACAGAGGCAGTAAAGCTTTCAAAAAATTCCATGTTGGATTATACTTATAAAAAAAATAAGTAAAAAAACCCAAATATTGCATGTTGTAGGAATTAAATCCAATAAGAAAACTTTCACAAAAGTTTTTTTTTTTACAACAAAAGGAACCTTTGAGCTATACAGTTATTCTGTAAATGCATTAAAGGAGTTGGCTTATGATGCTGAGAGACTTGCAAAAGTCTTTGTGACGGACCGTGAAAAAGCTCTGATTTGTGCAATTTAAACTAGTTTCCAGAGTCATCAACACAATTTTGCATCTGGCACTTAGCTAAAAAAAATACAAGAAAACTGTAAAGTGCGCTTTGTTAATAAATTTGAAGGATGGAAACGCTTTATGAATCTGTGGGAAAAGTATGAGGCCTCAAAGACCAAGGAGGAGGCAAAGGTCAATGATGCCAAACTCAGAGTAGGTAAAAATTACTTCCTCTTATTCTTCCTAGTTTTGGGTTCTGACCTTTTGACTTGTATGGTTTTTCTTGAAAGACTATGGGGATGTGTTTGAGTATATGGAAAATAACATTTTCCCCATCAAAGAGATGTTTGTAACGGCGTGGACTTTTATAAACCCAGATTTTGGAAACAAAAAAACTTCTTGGGTTGAAGGGGCTCATGGGACTCTCAAACAATTCCTTGGAAAATCTTTGGGAAACCTTTTGGATGTTGGGAAAAGCCTTGAAGTTACAGTTTTGAATCAAATTAATTCAGTTCCTGCATCACTTTATAACTCTTGAATTAAGTTAGGGAAAGTTCTTCCACCTGAATTGTTACCATTTGGTTACAAAGTGTCTTTAGGGGCAATCCATGTTGTTAGGGAACAATTCAAGAATTTAAAACATTATCATGATGGCAAAGTCTGCAACAAGTCATATTTCAAGACTATGGGTTTGCCCTGTTCCCACCAAATAGGTGACTGTCTAGCATTCAGAGATCCATTGTACCTGAAGATGTTCATCCTCAGTGGAGGTTGGACTATGACTCTTGAAGTTATAGTTCTGAAAGTTGGCTTAATTTGGATTGTTCAAGTTGAATTTTTCAAATCACTATGTGATTAATGCTTTATGATTAATGAATCATCATTCACTAATGGTTGATACTTTTGAATTTTTCCAGTGCAATTTTGACAAAATGCTAAGCATTACTCAGTTACGTGAAAAGGTCAATGCAATGATCTTTGAATCAACAGATCATGAGCAAAGAGAACGATTGAAGTATATCATTCAGAAGATTACAAAATATTGATCCAAGCCAAGACTTGAACCTAAAGTCTTACAATAAAGTAGGGGCAGGCCAAAATTGACAGATAAGCGGCAAGAAAAATCTTGGTTTGATCTTGTTGACAAACAACTCAAGGGGGAGAAAATAACTAGAAGGGCTCCAAACAAGAAAAGACAAAAAAAGTTTAAGTCTTTTCTTTTGAGATATGTTAATTTTTTTGGTTTAATGAACTTAGTTAATAAATAGTGAATAATTCATAGTAAATGTTGGCAGAATCTGAATCTGAGTTTCATATTTCAGAGGAAGAGACTGAAAGTGAATCAGTTTCACTTAATTTGGAATCAGAATCCTCTTCAGAGGAAGAGAATGTGCAGCAAAGCTCAACCAGACGCTCATCTTTGGTGAGTATTCATTTAATTGATCTAATTAAAGAAATGAATACTAGATTAGTTTTCATGATAGGAACAGAGATGGGAATACCTCAATCAAACACCCAAGAAATTCCATAGGTTCTTGGGTGAGGATTGGGATCCACTTCAGAGGAAGAGAATATGCAGAAAAGCTCAACCAGAAGCTCATCTTTGGTGAAATTTCATTTCATTTATCCAATTAAAGAAATGAATACTAAGTTAGTTTTAGTGATAGGAACCAAACTTGAAATACCTCAATCAAATACCCAAGAAATTCCATGAGTTCTTGGGTGAGTTTTAGGATCCAATTAGAGATGGTAATTGCGGATTTAGAATCATTTCTAAATATCTTGGTTATGAACAACTGGGTTGGTTTAAATTTAGAGAGGACATAATTGAAACATGAGAGAAACATAAAGCATGCTAGATTAAGATGCTTGGCGGTTCAAAGGGGGTTGAAAAGATGAAACAAAGAATTGATGTTGAAGACATCAATGAAAGTTTTCCCTCCTAAAAATGGCTGGTAAATTGGACATGGGTCAAATAATAGCAGACACATATTCCAAACCTATATCTTTCATTTCATTGGAGTCATGTGATACTTATACTTTGTTGAGTTTTTGCAGGCATGAGGGAGCCTGACTCTCAGTCAAACGGGGGAACCTGACTTCTACTTCAGACCCCCAATCTCAGAACCTACCCGGAAACACACCCAACTGAGGCGCAGGGATCCCAGACAACCAAAATGGGAAGATCACACCTCAGTTTCTTGCTGTCAATTTCTGATCTTCTTGTAATTTCTTTTCTCCTTGATCAATCAGATCTCTTTTTCATTCTTCATGAATTTCTTCATCCTTCTTCTTTCTTTCTTCTTTTTCTCTTATCATCAACCAACACTCCACCCTCACTCAACCTTCACTCTTTTTACCACATGCCTCCATGACTGCCCGGTGAGATTCATCACATCTCAATTCTCTCATTGTTTGAAGAACTCATCTGGATTGTGAACTGCCAGCCTCAACTTTCCAACTCAATAATCAACCTTGACTCAATCCCATTTCTTCTTTCAAATATCTATTCTTATCTAACCTATTGCAGTTCCACCCTCCTTCAGTCTTGTGTATGGCCTTTCATCAATAAAATCTCTTCACGGTTAAAAGCAAAACAGCCTCTCCTCAAACTCATCAAATAACCATTACACAGACTGAGGGAGATAAACTCACCGGCCAAAATGGACTTTTGAAAGATGATTCTGAAGACTGCTCTCAAGACAATCCCTTTTCTTGGAGAAGAAAATTAGGGCATCTGGAGAGACAAGATGGATGCAATTCTGGACGTCAGAGGATGCTTGACGGCAATCAAAAACAAGACCTCTGTTCTGGAGACTGCTTTCTACAACAAACTAAAACTACTCATTATATCCAAACTCGATTCCACCGCTCATGAAAACATCTTCACCGCCAAAAACAGGAACTTGACCAAGCTACTGTGGAAGGCCATTATTCAAAAATTTGCTTTGTGGCAGGCTTCAAATTGCGCTAGAGTGTTCAACAGCTTTCTCTATCTCACATTCAACCCAGAAGACATTGTCAATTTCATCACTAGGGTCAAGGTTTGTCTTAAAAAGATGGCCAAAGTAGGAATCAAACCCCCAGAAAATATTGTGGCCTACCTCCTCCTCTTTGAATTTCCCTCTGGCATGGAAAACTTCAAGAGGCAAATTATGCATTCTGATAAGGAACTGTCTGTTGACTATGTCCTGAATCATCTCACCCAACTGAAAAAGGAATCCTTGGCTCAATCCTCCATTGCTAATTCAAGGTTGAAGGGAGATATTGCTTTGTTTGGAAGCAAATCCTCATCTCATCCTCACTCAACCAAGGGATCCTATCCTAAAATATGTGTCAAATGATATCATCATCCAGGGCAAGACAAGAATCACTCCGCCGCGGACTGCTGGCACCTCCATCCAGATGCTTCTCCTGAATGGTGGAGAGACAACCAGGCCAAATCAAAAGGAAAAACAATAGGACAAAAAGGGAAAGTAGAGTCTCATTGAGCACATTACCTTGCTCTTCTGAATCAATGGATTGAAAGCGGAGAGCCTAACTGGTGTTTCTTACTTGATAGTTGAGCTTCTGTTCACATGATCAACAACTCTTGCTACTTCTGTGAAATGGAACCTCACTCTGGCAATCCAATCAAAACAGGAAAGGAAGGAGCTAGCCTAGCAATCAAGGGGAAAGGAACAGCTTTCCTCCACTGGAAGAACCTCACTCTCAAACTGACCAGCGTGTTCTACGTGCCCAATGTGACAATCAAACTTATCGGCGCCAGAGCCCTGAAATCCAAGTTTTTCTCAATCCACTCCAGCCACAAGCAATTCACAGTTTCTCACGGGGGAAATTCAATACTGGAAGGGACTGTTGACAATAACCTATATACACTTCCTACTCCCACCTTTAGCCTCTCACCTCCTTTGAAAGCCCATCTTTCAACCCTCTCATTCACACCTGAAGACCCTCTTCTCAAGATTCACAGTAAATATGGCCAGGTTGGCTCCCCTCATCCAACAAATCCCCAGCAACGTCGTGCAGAAGTTTCAATGTGTGGAATGCTTCAAGAGCAAGATCACCAAGTCTACTTTCACCCACTCATCCACTAGATACACAAAGGTTCTTGACCAAAGTCATCTTGACCTGATGGATCCTATTCAACCCTCATCCCAGTCAGGTCACTGGTTCATACTGTCCCTTGTCAACAACGCCAGTGGCTATCTAGCGGCCTTTCCAATAGCCTCCAAGGACAAGACTGCTGACATCATTATCACTCTGCTCAAAAAAGAACACCAATGCCGTTGTAAATATCCTTTTGAGGTCTGCTCAGACGGGGAACTGAATTTGTAAACTCAAAGCTGTCGATGTTCTTGGACAAACAACATATCACTCACATCATATCAGAACCCTATCACCCAGAACATAATGGTTGGGAAAAAAGAGCCAATTGAATGATTGTGGAGTAAACTAGGGCCACACTCAAAGACAGCAGGCTCCCACCTTCAGTTTTGCATTAAGTTTTCAAAGGATTTTATCTCATTCTGAATCACATCCCAACAAAAGGCAAAGATACAATGCCCTGGCTGAAAATGCATGATCAACTCCTACCTGCCTCTTTCCTCAAGCCAATCAGGAGCCCCTGTTTTTACCTCATCAGGAAGCAAACAAAGGGGTCAAAGTTTGATTTTAAGGGAGAAGAGGGAACTCTAGGAGGATTTTATCAACTTCTTCTTTTGTATTTCATACTGACAAAGTACGGTTCTATTATCTCCTCAAAGCTTGTCAAATTTCTGTCCATGCCAAGACCAAATGCACCCGGTCTCACTTGCAAAGTAAATCACCCTAAGGATTTAATAATATAACAGTGAGTCTAATTATCCTTTCTCTGTTGTGGCAGCTTGTTTACCAAGCCCTGCCACTCCACTGTTTATTTTATATACATATTATCTTTGGGCAAAATATCCTTTAAACTAAGGTCCCAAAGTAACCAGGCCTACGTGTTTTCATACTGAATTCCCTGAAGACAGGTGTTAAAGATCCCCAATATAATTGTGGCCCCTCTATAAAAATATTTAATAATAAATTTATCTTTATTAATTTATAACAATAAACCATAACCAAACCAATTAACCTTGAAATAAGCTTTTTCCAAATATTTTATGGATTTTTGCTGCATTTATTAAATAATATATTTATTATTAATTCTATCACCTCTGCTAGCTAAAGGATAGCAAGGGTCTTGGCATCCAGGAGGCTGACAATTGGGGGTCTGGCTGGGGAATATTCCATATTATTATATTTAATACCTTGGACCAGACATTTCATGTAAAATTAAATCAAATATAAATTTATCTGAATTTTTAATTGTGATTCATCATTCAATTCTTATGCAGTGGATTAAAAAACCAATGCAGAATTAATAATCTATTATTTAAATCTTTCAAAGATAAGAAAAGAAGAATATATTAAAAATTATAAAACTACTGGTTGGGAAGCTTTAAATCAAGCTGAGCAACTTAATATCTCTTCTGAAAGTAAACACTTAGATAAAATCCTTGAACAAGAATATCCTGAGAGGTGTATCAACTTCCAGGCCCTATTAAGAAAAGATACAGCTTGGATGAAATACCATATAAATTACTTTTTAAAATATAAAAGTAAGTATAAAACTTGTATTACCAAATTATTTTTATGAAAACAATATTAATATATTTTTGACCAATAAAATGACCTTTTACCATCAGTGAACCCTCCTATACAAGAACCACCACCACTGAAACTGATTTATTGGATCAAGAATTCCCAGATATCTCTTGATGCCTGAAAATAATGATTGGACGGGTGAAGGCCTCATTGGGACACAACAAGACCCCATAGGATTATCTATTAAGAACCAATTTAATCCCAATAAAGTCCTGGTACCTTTGAATATTAACTTAAGTGGGTTTTAAATAAAACTTATTTTTACGGATTTTCTTCTGTAGAAAACTACTTATAAACATTTTATTCAATATGAATAGACATAACACAAGAGCCTCAGGGAAAATTCCCTTCTATGGATCTTTGCCAGGAGCCCCCAGTAACCGTGAGACCACCAATAATGACAACCATGAGGGTACTGGAACCTGTAAATCAAATTTTGATGGACAAGGAACAGCACCAGGTACTTCTGCCCTCCCCCAACCTAGAGCCGGAGAAGGTAGAAGAAATAAGCCCCCCCCCATTACAAGATGATTCCCTGCAGCCACCCCAGCAGAATCTGGCCAAGGAAACCAGGATCAAAGACTTAGTCAGAGAGCATGTGAAATTTTGGGAAGAGTTCAAAGAAGCCCAATCCAAAGAGGACATGGTATCCATGAAAAAGATAATCTCCCAGGAAAAAGCTACCCAGATAGCTCTTCATAAAATGATTCCAAGGAAAGAGGTAGAATCCTACGTAAAAAAGCGGAATCCTTGGGATTAATTAGCCCAACTGAAAGGCAAAGGATCAGGGAAGAAGATATCTTCCTCCCATCCAAAGCCAAAGGGAAAGAAGGATTGGGATCAGATTATATCCTCAGCTCAAAAGTGGAAAAAGGTGTACAACAATTAGCCTCCAATTCCAAACCCAGTATCTTGTCTAAACAAACCTCTTGTTTAATTGGTTGCTTTGCTAATGATATGTGCCGTAATTGCAAGATTTTTTGTGGAAATTTGGACGGTGTTTAAACCCAGATGGATAGGTTAACCTCAGTAGTAGCCAAATTAATTGATAACCAAACAAAAAATGTAGGAATGGAATATGTTAAAGAACGTACAGAACAATTATTGGAGACAATTAATCAAGGTAAAATTAGACAGAATCAAAAAATTGAGAATATTTTGTCAGGTATCCAAGAAGGTTTTATTATTTCTTTTCAACCTTAAAAGAAAGATTGGTAACTAACACTAACAGATCCATTCTGTCCCTTAGTGAGAAATTAGGTCTTCTTAATAATAAAGTGTATCTGCAACTTAACCTGATCAAGAATGATCTTAGACACTTAAAACTCCGTCTGACCAACCCCCTGGGGAGTACCACAGAAGAAACTACAGCTAATGCACTACCCTTCCTAGGAATGCATAGAAGTGATAACTTCATGCCTAGTCCTACTCCTGGAATTGAAAAAGCCCTCCAACCTTCACCTTCAATATTTGAATGGCCTAAGTTCTCCGGTGAAGGAGGATACAATCATATAAATTTAATTGAATTTATTGACTACACTATTAACTCTTATGACTTACCAGAAGCTACAGCTGTAGTCATGCTTCCAAGACTATTCCAAGGAGTAGCTTTAGACTGGTTTATCAGTAAAAGAGAAGAAGTAGGATCCTTACCATGGAGTTCTTGGAAACTTTTTATTAAAGAAAAATATGGTTCTAGAATGTGGAAAAGAAAAATGACAAAAAATTTTGAAAATTCCTCATTTGACCCCTCCAAGGATAAGCCTCAAAAATGGTGCTTAGAACAGAAGAGAAGACTAGATTGCTTCTATCCAGATTCTAATAAAGAGGAAATAAATGAAAGAACCCTCAACTTGTGTCCTGGAAATCTTAACCATAGTGTAAGATGCAGGATGAGTATGGATGCTGACTTACCAACTCTAATCAATGTGTCAGGAGAAGTCATAGACATCAATGGGTTTTACAAGAAGTTTCCTTCTATATCAAAGATAACTTCAACATTAACAAAACCACTGAACAACCCCCTCTGATGAGTACCTCTGATAATAAGAAACTTAATGAGAACAGGGACAAAGAGAGAATGCCTGGAACCTGTTGGAATTTAAATAAGACAGGGTATATCAGACAAGACTGCACATTACAAAAAAGAAAGATAGCAGTCTTGGAAGGGGAGCAGGAGGTTGAAGGGAATCAGAACTATGAAGATATAGATGATACTGAAGGATTCCTTTCTGAATGTGAATTGATCCTGACCAATCCTGTCAATGTTATAGAAGGAGATATAGGCACTTCTATAGAAATCAATATAATCCATGGGGACTCTAATTTGCCCCAAAAATGGGATCCTACCATAATTCCTAGACATATCACAGACATCAAACCATTCAAAGTTAAACCTATGAGTGGCAAGAGTTATACTACTGTTCAAACTTTCTATGTAACAGGATTGTATAGAGACAGACTTATAAGGTTATTACTGGGTATTAGAGCTTTCTGCTCATGTTTCTGTACCAAATTCTTAAACAAATGGGATCCCAATTGGAAAGAACACCTTCTTGCCGTCACAAAAGCCAAGTTTAGCCCTGAAAACCATACTATGAATGCTATTTGAGTATGGACAGCTCCTATAATATTACCCCATACTAAACAATTTTTGAGAATACAAGTGGAATTTGTGGTACTTCTCAACAGATTATGTGACTACCTGATAATAGGTAATGATACTTTATGTCTATATGGTAAAGATGTTTTCTGGAGTAAAGGGAGATACTTTACAGTTGGTGGTAATTGGGAAAAGAAGTTTAAGATATGCACCATCCAATCTAACTTCCCCTCTTCCACTTATCAAAAGCATTTAGAAGAATTTAATCAAGAATACTTCTCTCAAGCAGCTCTAAATATAAAACTTTCTGAGGAACAGAAGAATGATATATTGACAGTCTTCTTTTAGAACCAAAATTCTTTTTTTACTAAACATCATCCCATTGGTTATATCAAAGGACATGACATGGTATTAAAATTGACTATTAAGCCTCCTTATCCTCCAAATTTAAGAAGACCAGCTTATCCCTCTAGTCCTACCTATAGAATAGCTTTTGAGGAACATATCCAAGAACTGATATAACAAATGCCCCATCACACTTCCAGAGAACAATGGATACAGTTCTAGGTACATACATCAGACAAGGATGAATGATGGTATAAATAGTAAACTCTGATGATTGGGATCCTCATATCAACCAAATAAGATTAGTACTTGAAACTATCTCCAAAGCAGGATACAAATTATCCATGAAGAAATTCAACTTTGGATATGGGGAATTGAAAGGCCTAGGGCATACAGTCTCTGGTCTAACTCCAGCTGCTGATCAGAATAAGATAGCTGCTGTCATGAACAGATCCATGCCTCAAAATGAAAAAGAGTTACTTTCTTTCATTAGTTCTTGCATTTACTACAGACAACAAATACCAAAGTTTGCTATGCTAACTAAAAGTCTTTACAAAATATGCAACAATAACACTCTATTTGAAATTACACATGAGAGATTGAAAAAATATGAGGAACTAAAAATATCTATGACCTCTACTCCTTTACTGATTCAACCAGATTACTCCAATCCCTTTAAACTGTAATTGAAGCTTTAATGGAAGGGTTAGGAGCTGCTCTACATCAAGAAAGAATAGAAGGATAAAGACCAGTGGAGAAACCAGTACTCTTCATATCTTGACAGATCACAGATACAGAAAAGAGATATGGAGCCAGTCAGTTGGAATGCTTGGCTCTAGTATGGCCTTTAGAAAAGCTACAATATTACTTAGAAGGCACCAATTTCCAAGTGATCACAGAATGTAATGCTGTAAGAACTCTCATGAAAATGAAAACCCCCTGCAGACATATGCTCAGGTGGAAAATTGCTATACAACAGTATAGAGGTCAGATGACTATAGTGCATAAAGCTGGAGATTAACATGAGAATTCTGATAGTCTAAGTAGGAATCCTTTGACCAATGACTCTAGCAATCCAGCATATGACCCTGAGGATCAAGATATCTTTCTTATCTTGAAAATCAGTCTTTTTTCATTAGAAGCTCCAATCATGGGGATGCACTTATGTGAATTAGATACTGCTTTCTTTAATCTAGTGAGGGACAACTAATACCCTGAAATCAAAGTGCTGATTAACACTATGGAATGTGAATCCCAAGAAGCAGCTATGATAAATAGTGTACCTTCTTTGTTACTAAAAGCCTATCAAGGGGGCACGTTTACCTTTTGGGAAGGTCTCCTCTACTACAGAGGCCAAAATTCCAGTGTATTAGTACTAATCAACAAAGAACATATACAAAAAACACTCCAGGAATGCCATGACAACGGTTCATCAGGACATCTATCAACTGAAAGAACCTTGAAGAAAATAAAACAAACTGCTTGGTTGATAGACTGGAAAGAAATCACTATTAAGTATGTTAATAGCTGTGAGACTTGCCAAAGATCTAATAAAACTACTGGAAAAAGGTTTGGACTCCTACAGAAGATCTCTGAACCCAAAACTAGATGGGAAATCATCAATATGGATTTTGTCACAGGCCTCCCTCCTGGGGGTACTAATTCACATAACTCTGTCCTGGTTATAGTTGACAGATACTCTAATAAGGAAAATTTTTTACCTAACCACAAAGAAAATAGTGCTATGGATGTAGATCTACTATTTTGTAATAGGATTATAGCTGATGTTGGTATACCCAAGATTATAATCAGTGACAGAGACCCCAAATTCACCTCTGATGTTTGGAGGAATCTACATGATATGCTGGTTACTACTTTAGCATTTTCTACAGCATACCATCCTCAAACTGATGGATTAGCTGAAAGAATGATACAGACGCTAAAAGATATGTTTAAAAGGTTCTGTAGCTTTGGTCTTGAAAAAAAAAACTCAGATGGTTATTGCCATGCTTGGGTAAGCCTACTCCCAGCTCTAGACATGGGTTATAACAGCAGTAAACATTCTACTACCAAAGAAGCCCTGTACTTACTAGAAAGAGGATGGATTCCAAAACTCCCTAGGAATAACTAGAACAATAACTTAGCCACAATTCAACCACAATCTCTGGACTTTAAGATAATGATAGATCTAGCTAAAAATAATGCTTAAAATTGTGTAAAAGAAGAAGTAGAAAAAAAAACAATGATGGGACAAATCACATAGGGAAACTGACTTTAAAATAGGAGATCAGATCTTGATATCCACTACCAATTTCAACAATCTAGCAGGTAAAAGAAATCTGAAACAAGCCTTTGTTGGACCATATGATATCAAAAAGATGCATTTCCAAAATGCTGTAGATGTAAAATTGAGTGAAGAATTATCAAGAAAACAACCAGTATTCCTGTTAGACTATGAAAAACTTTCAACCAAGAGAAGGTAGCAACCTCCCTCCAGCAATAATCCCAATAGACCTTGACCCTGTGAAAGAAAAAGGGAAAGTAAGGAAGATATTTAAAGACAAGAAAGAGAGAGTGCAAGGAAAAGATGTTAGACTATACTTAGTAAGATACAAAGGAGAATCTGCAGACAAACCTTAAGCTGGTCCATGGTTGCAAGAATATCTTCCTGAAGAATTGATTGGTTATCATCAATATGTATCATCAGGTCCAACTTACTAGATTTTATACTATCCTTGATTTGCTGTATTTCCAAATCATCAATTCTCATAATCTGAGAATGGGTATCAACCACTCTGAAAATACTCAGAATAAATTTGTCCAATTGTTGATAAACTTTGTCAAGGCACTGGCCAATAATAGTAGAATTGTGAGACACATTTACATAAAAGCTATTCAGAGCTTCTACATCTAATTGTGGTACACCTTTTTTCACTTCTGTGCTAGGTATATTATGCTGTCCCAATCCTTTGGGTTCCTTAACTTCTGATGGGCTGAGGACCTCTTCTTTTTGGGGTCCTTTCCCTTTAAGGAAGCTAACTGATCCCAAGGATTCCATTTCTGCACGTAGCCTTCTACTCCTTTCTTTGGGATCAACCTTTGCAGAGAAATCTGAGATTTCTTTGCCAGAGAAATAGCTTTTCTCATACCTGGTTGATCCTCCTGGGTCTGAGAAAATTTGAATTTTTCCCAATAGCTCAGGTGTTCTTTCACTAATACCTTGACTCTTTCCTCCTTTGTTGAGTCCAGCTGGGGTGGCATCGGAGGACCTGTACCCTCCTGGGATAACCTGTTGGGAAAAGGGTGGTTCTCCAACAGACTGTTGGTTGAGTTGGCGGCCGCAGTTCTTGCCGTTGTTGTCCTGCCTGAGGCTATGTTCACAGTTTCAAGCCCCCTCATTGCGCTCACAACTGGAGTCCATGCGCGCAGGGGTTTCTCCGGGCAGAGATCCATACTATGGGGCTTTACCTGTTGTGCAGGTGTTGCGCCTATTTTGATACATAGCACCAAAAAAAATAAGTAATTCTTTTGTCAAAACTTTTGAAAAAAGCCTTTTAAAAATATAAAAAATAATATTTTTCGTGTCTTTTATATTTTTAATAATTTTTTATATATATTTTAACTCACTTAAAGTTAAATTCAAGAGTACCAACACTTGGTTGGGATCACAACTGTCCTTGGGGGGTATTCAAACGGGGTCTGAGTGAGCTCCAATCAGATCTTGGGATAAATCCAAGGGTAAGTCCAAGGGTACACTGTCTGGGACATCCTCTAGGAGGTCCTGGTCAATGAGATCATCAAAGACAAAATCCAATGAGATGGATGAAAACAAAAAATATAAGTTTAATATTTTTTTTGTATTTTTAAGTGTTAATATGATATTTTTAGAAAAAAATAATCACTTTTATTAATTTTGGATTTTTATTTATCTTCAGTATTATTTAGTTTATAAATATAAAGCTTCCTTTGATAAATTTTCCACTCTTTGTGTCCTTAATAAAGAATTAAAATTGATAATTCTTTCAAGCTAAAGTTTTTTGTCTTTCATAATTTTCTGCTAATAATAAAGAAATTTCTCCTGTTGTTGCTCAGGAGTTATAATAACAGGTACAAAGTTAAGGAGTTTTTCTGATTTATTCTTTTTAAGAACTTTTAAATAATAATTGATCAATTCTCCGTTTGTCTTACAATCCACTCAAGAAACAAATGATCAAAAATATATTTTATAAGTATGTTAACTTATTTTTAAAAAAAATGAATAGACTGGTCCAAGGAATAAATAATTAAAAATTAATTACTTAATGATATTTCCCGGCCAGACCCCCAGTTGTCAGCCCTCTGATACCTGGAACCTGGCAGTCCTTTAGCTACAGAGAGTGATAAAAATACTGGAATAATAATAATTATTATTATTCCAAAAATAAATGCTTAGAAGCTCAAATAAATGATATAATAAGAGCAGTTGCAAGGTTTAATTGGTTTTGTAATAAACAGTTTCCAATATAATATAAAAGAGGGTCCACAGTGTTCTACTACTGGGGATCTTTACAGAATAGCAACCTCTCTTCAAGGGGCCTCCTTAGGCAGTTTAAGAACCTTGGAATGAAGATGGGTGCCTTAGAAAGGACTTATTCCACTAATGGCCGGGCGTAAAAGAACCAATGGCCAAGACAGGAAGGGAAACAATCACTCTCAGCACTTTACCACAAGAATCCTGAAATAATTGGAAGGGTTTCAGAGCAGATGGGGTGGATTGCTTGAATATACTTCAATGGTTGATTGGTTAATAAGAATAAATAATAATACTACAGACTCAGTCATAAATCACTTGCTTATCTTCATACAAGCACTTGATTAACAATGACATGGTTTCTGATTGAGCATAATAATTCCTGGTAAACTGATTAACTGATTCTGGAATAATGGATCCAAAGAGGTCTGTATAAATACCTTTTTGAGGTGATTTTGAGTTTCTCAGGGAACATAGAGAGGGTTCTGCTTGTTGGCTGAGGGTGGCAAGCCATTCTGGAAAAGATTGGCACTTCCACTTGTTTCTGTCAATCAGCTGACCTTAGATCTGCTGGATTTCTATAATATTTTAGCCACAGGATCTGTTAATCTGTTATGGCCTAAATGTGATCATTCTGTACTCATCCTTCCTTTTTAATATTGGTATTGCTTTAAAGCGGGCAGTAAGGACCTTTACTGATTTTCCATCATCTGCTGATCATCTATATAATTTTTAATAATTTTTATGAACACTCATTGTAGTGTTTTGTGGTCTTCAAAAATCAGGGTAAGTGATTTATGTGATAATCCTTGATCTTTGATTTATCATTAAAAAATGTTCTAAACTTCATTTTCATTAATTTTCTTTAAGTTTTGAGCTTTTTAGATTATTAGTAATGCATTTGTCAATTTGGTACATATGCTAGGCAACTCTAACTAGGTTGTAGCTCTTCTGAGCAGTACCTGGTTGTCAGATTAGTCATGAATGATCCAGACGCGGGGATCAGTTAGTAGAGATGCGCGCGGGGTAGGATCCGCTGCGTGCGTGGCAGAATTAGCTGCGCGCGGATCTCCAGTACGCGGGAATCTGCTACTACAAGTACGTAGGGATATGTAATGATGCGGGGCTGCCCTCATGAATTGTGACTTAAAAAATTTCTGCATGTAACTCCTAAAATATACACAACACCTCAATTCTGAGTGAATATTAGGTGTAAAACCTATACTTCAAAATACGTGTGAAATGTTAGAATGGCCAGAAGGTGCCATACTGGTGTCCTAATTTTCAGTACTTTTCTTTTTAATTATTTTAAAAATGTAAGGACTTGGAATTCCAGGGTGGGGTCAGTGAGTGACCCGACCTAATTTTGAGTGAGGAATCCATTTCTCCAAAAATATTGGGGATTTATCACTTCTTCTTTTTTTAATTGAGATATTCTTATTTTCTTAGTTTTGTATTGCTATTGACTGGTTGCTCTGTACATAGTAGCAAGCTGGCAGGTGTGTCCTGGGTCCCACCTGGCCATTTGTATGACAGGGGCTGGTTGCATGAGGCAGCGAGCCAGTTTGTGAGGCAATAGGAATGGCTTTAACAGAAAACCGGCCCAGAGATTGAACAGCACAGGGGCTGTTTCAGCCCCATTGAGGTGGAAACACCAGAAACAACCGGAATAGGCTGGTTGTAAGGGTACAGGGACTGATGACATGTGGGCTGATGTGGCCCAAACCAAGTAGCAAGGCCTGTAGAGCCTGTAGAGCTCTTTTGGGGCGGGAAATTTGCCTTTTGGCTTGTTTTATCATGGGCTCAAAAGAGGCCAATCTTTTTAACTTAAGGAGCTCTTCTTCCTGCTGTTTTCCATCCATCCATTTTTCATCCAATCAAATTCATCAACAATATCATCCAACGTGTTGCCCAATTTGTGAGAGCCCATCAAGCAATTATTGACACAAGGTGTCCAGAATTTCTTTTGCTTTAATTCCTGCTCGATAATTGCTGGCCATAGTTCTAACATATTATCAGTACCAACATCATCATTACTTCCAGGCCATCTAGACACTTGTACGTTTTTCTGGAGAACCTCAAAGACTTCAAGTTTTGAAAGAAGATATCCTTTATCCCTTATGTTAGCTGCACCAGGATAGTTCTGAACAGTCAGAATTATAATAATTGGGCTTTCCTTATGGATAGTGAGCTGGACAACATCTTTTGTGGGGGGATAATGGATGCAGATGAAATTTTGATCAGTTCAGAAGTGGAGAAAAAGTCTTATTATCTCATCCTTAGGCATCTTGATGAGAATAATGTGACATGGGTTGCCAATACTCTTAGGGAAGATGAGAGAAGGAGGGGCAGCATCCTTTGCGAGTTGCTTAAGCCCAATTATCCTGGTGATTCTGTTCACCAGAAGGGTAAGCCTTCAATAAATTGTTTAATTTCAAATATTCCAATTGCAAACAATTTGTTGCAGAGACTAGGTCTAGCATAGCCAAGTTTAAGTCATCAGGAAACAACATGGATCCTGAGTGTTTGTCACTCTTAATCCTTCCAAAGGTACCAAAGCAGTTTGATCTTTAGTCAGAATTATTTCCCAATTTGATCCTCTTCCTGACAAGGAGGATTCTCTGAAAAGGACTGAAAAGGATGATCTTCAGTTCAAGATGAAGGGGGGTTCTCAAACAGCCATTGTTGGAAGTACTGGAAAATATTGCAAGAAGGCAAAAAAAGATTTGTCCAAGTTCTTATGCTATAATTGTCAGAATAAGGGGCATTATGCTAAGGATTGGAAGGAAGCCAAAAAGAGGAAGAAGTCCAAAGAGAATAACAAGGAGGTCAATCTCACTACTGAAAACATTGCAATGGTGGTGTTTGATGGTCCAATGAAAATTCTTGTTGGGGAAGAAGGCCCCAACAAGAAGGCAAAGATTGGCAAGGATCAAGAAATTGACTTGATTGATGTCAAAATGAGTAACCTAAACCTCAAAGATGAGAAATTAGCAGTTACTGATAAAGCTTCTTTCTTATTAGAAGGATTGAAGCAGGATTTTCTTGTTTTGATTGATTCTGGCTGTACAGATCACATGTTCTATGAAGCAAATTTTTTTTCAAATCTTAGTGATTATGATGGAGTTGTAATTATTGGTCAGAAAGGCAGAACAATTCAGACTAAAGGAATTGGAAAAGTTTTTCTTGCAAATCACTTGGGTCTCAAAATTTCTTTTGAGAAAGTGTTCTATGTACCAGAGTTACCTTATAACCTTGTGTCCCTGGGAGTGTTGTGAAAAAAAAGGTTTCCAGATTTCTTATCTTAAAGAAGATAAGTTTGTTATTAATATGACTTGGAGAACTGTTCTTAGTGGACGGGTTTGGAACAAGCCTTTGTCGGCTTTTTACTATTGCAGAGCAAGCTGCAAAAGTAAAAAAAATAACATAAAAATAATGATAATACAATTAACCTAAGAAGGAGTAGGAAAACCAAAATTATTATTACAGAAATAGATTATCCACCCAAAATTTGGTGGGGTCACTCACTGACCCCACCCTTGAAATCCAACTCCTTATATTTTTAAATAATTAAGGAAAGAAAGACCAAAATACTACGGCTCCACTATTGAGTTTTTGGTCAATTAAATATTTCATACACATTGTCACATATAGGTTTCACACCTAAAATTCAGTCAGAATTGATGTTTTGTTTATATTTTAGGATTTACAGGTGGAAATGTGTTTTGTCACAATTCCCGCCAGCAGCCACAGTAGCCAATGCACCCACGCGCGGCTAAGATACAGTTCTGTCACTCTTTCCAGGTTGTGTGCGCAGCCCCGGGCCTCTGACAAGTACGCAGCCGCGGGACTACGGGTTGACAGAGTGACAGGCGGCCTGAGAGGCTCAGGGACCGCGTAAACATGCTACAACCCACACGGGAACATTATAAATATGTAACAAATGTTCCTGTGGATAGTAGATAGTCTAAAAATACATAATATTATATGGAAATACTTAAATAATCCTTATACATATTTTTTATTTAATATAATTAAAAGTACCAAGAATGTCGAAAATAAGACAATGGAACTTCTAAAAATATATTAAAATGCTTTAATATACTTTTATGAGAATTTCTAGACATCAATATCTTCGTTACATACTAAAAAAAACTAAAGATGTAAAAATATTACATGAATTCCCATGACTTATATTTTTAAGTAATTATCTAAGTAGATCAACTGGAACTCGAAAATAAGGAGTAAAATCAATATGCTGAATTTTACTCCAGATCTATAATACATAATGAAAACTTACCTGACATCAAGATGTCTGTAGAAATGTCTATTTATATAATTATTAAATTACTGCAAACATTTACAAAGGATAATTAATTAAATAATAAATAAGTGGGATTGATTTGTGTTATTCACACGTCCTAATATCTATTATGAAGTAGAATAATTCCACTACCCTGAGGAATTAAATGCTACCCGTGCTATAGCACCAAGAACACATGACAGGGTACCCCTGGTTACTCTTCTAGCCTTAGTGTACGTTCCTTTGAGCCCCTGTAGCCCTCAGAAGGACAATGTTGGGACTCCAAAAGCTATAAATAAAGAGCTATTATGAGGATATTGATGGGCAGAGACCCAGTTATATTTATATCCAGACACGGTGCCAATGAAATCAAGTACTTATAAGAGATAAGTAAGTGATTTATGGCTAAGTCTGATCAATAGTATCTGTCCTCAACCTCTTTTATATCAATTAAAACTGCTGAACTACCTTACAACCCCAGTATACACGTTTAACCCATCAGTGCACGTCTCAAACAGATACCCAAACAATTTCATAATATACCAGTGGGTTTTATTATCATTTCTCTGTTGTGAAAGCTTGACTACAAGGCCCTGCCACTCCACCGTGTATTTTATATAAATATTATCTTTGGTTAAAATATCCTTTAAACTAAAGAGCCAAAAGTAACCAGGACTATGTGTTTTCATACTGAAATCCCTGAAGAGAGTTCTTGAATATACCCAATATAATAGTGGCCCCTCTATAAAAATATTTAATAATCAATTTATTTATATTGATTTAAAACAATAAACCATAACCAAAACACTTAACCTTGCAGTAAAGCTTAATCCAAATATTTTACGGATTTTTGCTGCATTTATTAAATAATATATTTATTATTTATTCCATCACCTCTGGTAGCTAAAGGATAGCAAGGTTCTTGGCATCCAGAAGGGTGACAGCATTTGTGTGCAAGCTTGTTCAAAATCTCAGCTTTGAGCACTGTTTCTCACAATAGAAGTGGCAATAAGGTAAAGGACAGCAACTGTGAGAGTTGTAACCTAGGGGCTAAGACTAAAAATGTGTTCTCAAAAATTAGAGATTGCACTGATGTTCCTAGAGAGGAATTTTCCATTAATTTGGCAGGGCCATTCATACCAGATTCCCTTTGTGGGGAAAGATACTTCATCAATTTAGTTGATACTGCAACTAATTATGTTTGGGTTGAACCAATTTGAAATAAGGATCAGAACACAGAGGAGGTTTCTGTAATCTTTTAAGTCTGGAAACAGAATGATCTAATGAAGGAGATCAAGAGGGTTATCACCAATGGAGGTGGTGAATTTGTGATTAAAGAGTTTGAGAGGTTATTCAAAGATTATGGTATCATTTATATAGTCACTACTGCAAGTACTCCACAAAATAATGGAATAGTTGAGAGAATGAATAAAAATTTAGTGGAGAAGGTCAGAACCATTATGTCTCAATCTGGTCTACCAAAGTGGCTTTGGGCTGAGTTGACGTTTACAGGCAGTCTGTTGCATAACATTGTAAGTGTTAATGGGAAGAGTCCTCATTATCAGTTTTGGAAGTTGTACCCTAAAACATCACACCTAAAAACAATTGGTTTCTTGGTGTATTATAGTGTCCACCATAATGAGATGGTTGGAAAATTAGACCCTAGAGCCAGAACAGGGGCACTTGTAGGCTATGATTCAATCAGTCAATTGTATAGGATCTATTGTCCAGGGACAAGAAAGGTTATCCGTAGTAGGGGTGTAAAATTTGATGAAAGTACCTTTCCACTCAAAAGGAGTGAAGCTGTTGTTGTGAATAAGTCACAGCAAGAAATATAATGAGCACCTATTTCACCAGCAAAGGCTGAGGAACATGTGGCTTCAGAAGATGAAGAGATGGCAGCTTTGCCACCAGAGGGTTCAGTGCCCGCTTCAGGGGAGTCGATTCATTTGGAACCTGATGAGCCTCCACCTCCAGTAAGAAGCAGTGGTAGGGTTAGAGTACCAGTTGATAGGTACGGGGAATGGAAGTCCCATTATGCTGCTGCAGGATATGAGGAAGATACATTTCAGTAAAAGTTTATGCTCAATGAACAACTGGAGTTGAGTTCAGATATGCCTAAAAGGGTTAACCCAAATAGCTTTGGCCAAGCTATGAATTCTGAGGAGAGAGAAAACTGGAAGAGTGCTATTGTTGAGATATTGGACTTCATAGCGCGCTCTCTCACTTTCACACAACAGCTCCACGCAACAATCCTCTTCTTCTTTCTGATCCGCTCCTCTTTTCTTTTCCACTCTTCTTACTCCGCCCACACTCCAAACCAAGAACCACTATACATCTTCAATCCCAATCAAACTCAACATCAAGATATAAACTCACTCAAAACCTGATCAATTTGACCAAATCATCTTTCCTCTTTTTTTCCAAGTCTACGTTACTTTTTCCTCCATCTCTCCGTTTCTATCTCTAAAATGATTTCTCCCAGTTCCTTTCTATATAATATTTATCCACTACAATCTATCAACATATATCTCGACCTCAAGACTGAATCATCATCAATCTCTGCCTGGTAAGATCTCAAATCTCCGTAGGATCATCCAGAGTCAACTAACTCTCTATTTTCTAAATTCCAGTCGCCGCCCTACCATTCCAAGTTTCTCAACGATGTTCTCCTGCCCAAACTACCTACGCTAACTCTTACAATTGGCTCTAGCTGTAGGATCTTGTTTTCCTTTATTTCTCCTGTTATTCTTTTAGTCTTTTTTTTATTTTCATGTCTTCTTTATTTCTTACATATTCTATGTTGTTCAGTCTTGCTGGTTCTTAGTTCTAAATAATATCATCACAGAACTTATCAGCTATTATTGAGGAATTTGATTCTCTAGAAAATAATAGTGTCTTTGAAGTGGTTAAGAGGTATTCTGTTCCAATAGGAAAGACCATTGTGGAGTCTAGATTGGTGTTAAACAAGAAGTTTGACACAAATGGAGTTTTGAAAAGATTCAAAGCTAGATGCATTGCACAGGGCTTCAAGCAGAGAGAGGGTATCAATTACCAAGAAAATTTCTCACCAACTTGAAGGCTGTCCACCTTCAGGTACATCATTGCTCTGGCAGTGGAGTTGGGTGAAGAAATCAGGCAACCTGATTTTGTAACAGCATACATGAATTCAACACTTGGCAAGGAGAAGACTGTTTATATGTCAACCACTGATGGTTTTTGTGAATGTTAGTCAAGATTAAACCAGAAAACTTGAAGAAAATATGTGTTAGAATTTTTCTTTCAGCAGATAAAGGGGAATATTTCCTCAAGCTGTGTAGATCCCTTTATGGATTGAAGGAAGCAGCTAGATTTTGGTATAATACCATAAGTGAGAAACTGATACAGATTGGTCTCAAGACTTCAGAGGCTGAACCTTTTCTTTTTGTAAGAAAGGATGAAATTTTGTTTGTATGGGTTGATGAAATTATCATTATTGGAAATGGTATAGAGGGAGTCATGGAGACACTCAAAAATGAATTCAAGATAAAAGATCTTGGTCTTGCACAACAGGTGCTAGGAATGAAAGTCAGTAAGAGCAAGAATGGTATTATGTTAGACCAGAGCCATTACGTGGCAGCTCTTCTTAAGCAATATGGCTTAGAGGATGCAAATTATTCTGGTAATCCCATGCAGTCAAACATTTATTTAGAGAAGTCTAAAGATGAGGAGTATCTGGAGTTTGTTCAGTCTGGGAACGACTACAGGTCAGCCATTGGATTGCTTGATTATTTTGGGAAGTGTACAAGGGGTAGAGATCAATTATGCAATAAATAACGGAAAATCAAAAAACAGTACAATCTTATCCAAGGTCTCATGTAGGTGAAAGACAATAGAACATGAGAGTAACAGGAATTAATGGGTTAGAGATGGAAGGAATGTGATGTGACAAAAATTCCAATGAAAAGGTATAGTAATCCATGGAAGGGGGCCAGTCCATTGGCAAACTATACAGTTAATGCAACTACCTAGGGATGGTTGCAAACTAGTGTAATTATGTCACCATAAATGGAAGTCAAAGGGCTAGAGATAACCAGGGGAAGAATATTAAAGCTTGAATGGATGGCCAACAGGTTTAGAGTTGAATTTGAAGATTTTCAAGTATATACTGATTTTCCATGATTGGATGGTGGTGACGCAAGCCAGAGGTAGTAAGAAGAAGGCACCATTTATGTTGTTCCTAATTCTTTGTAACACTTATGCACTGGGGTAGATGGTGCTGAGGAAAAAAATATGTCAAAATGGTGAAGAAAATGACCCTTAAAATTTGAGTGTGGAAGTGTGTCACCTGTCTAATATTACTCAGAAAGCTTTCAAAGTACCAAAAATACAAAAAAAATACAGGATTTAATCCAGAATCTCAAAAATTTCAAACACCCTATTACATGCATTCACAGCCTCTGCATTACCTCACAAACTCCTATTCTCCTCTACAATTTTTGCACCCCCTCAAAGAACTTTGTATCTACACCCTATTAATTACAAATCACCCCACTCACATTAAATAATGAAGCTGCATGCAGAAATTTCCAAACCCAATAGGGACCAAGTAAAGCAAACCACCATTTTGAAACATGGCCAAGGCCAGTTCTCAGGGTAACCTCTGCACCACCAACTGTTGGGACAAGCAGTACAATAATGAAACATGACAGAAAAGTAACAAAATTCATGGGAAAAGCCTGAATATTCAAATTACATGCCAGGCTATCAAAAAAATGTTAAATATTCACATAAAAGTCAAAAAGTGACTTCAAAACAGTTTGTAAAAAAAATCAAAACAGGGTTGACACCCTTTATATGTAAATGGTAAAAGGTCACTTTCCAGGATTCCCAAATCCAAAATGATGAAACCCCAAATAACTAAATGAAATAGAAATCTCCAGAGGAAAAGGTCCAATCAATCAAGTGTCACAAGTTCTTCACATAAATACAGAAGAAAATTCCCAAGGAAGGTAAATAAAAATTTAAAATTTCATTTCCTGTGTCAAGTTTTTCAACAAAGACAAATCTTTTATTCAAAAGTGACAAGGAAATCTGGCCTATTCCACCAAAAGAAACCTATTGAACATGCATGAACTCCCTACTGGCCTCTTTTGTGAAAAAAGATTGTTTTTCCCTATAATTCCCCCCAGCAATCCTTCTCCTGTTCCGGAAATTCCACTAGCCCTTGAGTTTTAATCCTGTGCCGCCTCAACTGATAGTAAAATCTGCTCCACAAGAGTAATAAATATGGCCTGCAGTGGTTGAAAGAACCATCCAAATTTTCTCTCCCCTATGGTACCACTAAATCCACACTAAGCAGGACACTTATAAATCTGAGACGCAATGAAATAAGAGTAATCAATAATATGGACTCCCTGGCAAGCTCCACACCTCAAATTATTCTCCGCTAAAACACAAAGTTACTCAAGCAAGCAAACACAATAAATCTCTTCAAAAGTAACATGCTACAAAGAGGCTCTAAATAAGGTATGAATCTCTGGAAGGCTGCATACAGAGATCAAATAATAAGCTCCCTATGATACCATAAGGACCCCCCCAAAACTCCATCTAAAGAAATATTCCCCTTTTATGTAAAACCCAAAAACATAGCTCCAAAAAAAAGAAGTAAAAAAAGAACAATTTTTCCTCAAAACTGCCTTGCATGCATTCCGCAATGATACTACCCAGTAATACTCCCATCTCATTAGCTGATCTTTCTGCATAAAGTGGATTTTGTGAATAATTATTATAATCTCAAATTACCCTAACAGTTGATTTGGTTCAATGAATTACTAACAAAAGATACTATTCAATGTTCCCAGTGGATCAATCCCAATCCTGCATGCGGAATAACCAATGGATTCCTGTCAATCTGTGTGCCTCCTCTTTGAATTTAGTTTTGATTGTCCCAACAATTACTTATTCTCTGAAACCTCAGTGAATACCCCATATTCAGGCCCTCGATACATCCTAAATAGCTTCAATAAATTTCTTTGGCATATGTAAACCCATAATTTCAGAGGGGAATTTATGTTTGACCAAAATTTTCATCCGCAAAAGGAAAGTCTTTGAGCATTGTTCTGCAAAAGGCAAAACTGTGGCTCAGCCTTTTCATCCCACTGAAGGAAAATTGGCCACTTAAAAGCCAAAGGTTTGGCCACAAAAGCTACTCGGAAAATTTTGACCATTGAAGACCAATGGATCCCTTTCAATCTCTGCTCAAGACCCTAACGGACTCTATTCCAAATCTCAACAATTCCAATTTCTCTCTGTGGCAATCCAAAATAATCACCATCCTCTCCCTGAAAGGAATCTCTCAGTGGCTCAACTCCTCGGAACCCAAGAAATGTCCTCCGGAGGTGAATCTCAAAATTGTTGGATACATTCTTGCCAAGTTGGATAATCTCACTTACATCAACTGCGTCAAGGATCATCTTCTGACCAATGGGATTGAGTTATGGAAGGCAATCAACAAGTTCTACGCATCTTCTCAGACAGCCAATCAATCCAGAGTTTTCTTCAATCTCCTCAATCTTCATTTTGACCCCAAGAGAGTTGAGAAATTCATCACAGACACTCAATCTTGCCTGCTTCAAATCGCCAAGATTGAAAAACAAATGGATGATGATATAGCTGCCTAGAGACTTAATATTTTTTCTTGGAAATAGACAGTCCAACAACATGTTTTTGAGACCTATTGTGCTATAGAGCTTCCACCCTCAGGTTAGCCTCTTTGTGAAAATGTCAACTGATGAGCCTCCTTGCATTCTGGTCTATAAATAATCACCACATCCCCCAAAAATTTGAATTGTGTCCGCAGGATTCACATTCACTACACCTCTAGATATCTTTCCTCCCTAACCATTCCACTCTCTTAAACTCCTAAAACTACATAAAGACCCGCTCAGCGTCCTCCAAATGCAATTTTGCAAGTACTGTACAAAAACACGGAGGGCTTTCACCCACAAAACCTGTTTTCTGGCCTGATCTAGGCTGCTGCAGGTGTTTGTTTGTTGCCTTAACACCTGGGTTGTTGCACACCTGTCCTTGCCTTTTACACATTCAACAACCGGTCCTTGCCACAAGCTTTGTTGTCATGGCCCAATTGCATACTTTCTGCTGGATGATAAAGAACTAATTGAAGCCAAAACCTGGACTCCAGACATGAATTTCTCTGCTTCCTTATTGCCCTTTGCAGTAGCCATGGTTTTCCTGTCTCCCCCTCCTCAATGTGCATACTTTGCTAATGCCACCTCTTGGGAGATTCCAGCCATGCCTGGGGCAGCCGTCATAACATGAATGTTGGTCTTGGCCAAGTACTTTGCGGTCCCATCACAGCTCCCATCTTTGCTTGTGTGGCCAAGCCTTCAATAACTCCTCCAGTTGTTCCCAGATTTACCCTCTTTTGGCCACCATAACCTGCAAAATTGGGAGGACTTACTTCTAGAACAAGTTGCCTCCACGGATCTATATGATGACAGAAAAAAAAAGAAAGAGATTGGATCATGAAGTTGATGATTGATGTTGGGACTGTAAATCCTAAGGTTGCTTGTTTGATCCTGGCCCAGGGGACCAAATGTAAGACTCCAAAGAGTGCTAGGCCGTGGCAGTTCTGCCAAAGGGAAAGGGGCTGTTTAGGCTGCCCTCCTGAGTGTTACAAAAATATTTAAATGTAACCAAGATCAAAGTACAGAACCTGGTAAATGGGGGACCAAATGTAAGAGGATAAAGATTATAGTGGTTGTTAGCTGGGAAACAACACTATCTGAGGAAAGATGATGTTGGGGAAAAACTTGAATAGAAGAAGTCAAGGTTTTTTCAGAGTTCAACAAGACAAGGCAATTCTAAGTGACAACGCCCACAAGCTAATAGCTCTTGTTGTCAGCAGAAGCTTAGGAAAGATCAACTCCATCCCAAAAAACCTCCAGGTTCTCAATGAACCTGCCCAACTCTCCGCAATCAAGCGTTTGAAGGGTACCAGATAACTGTGGCTGGATGCACAAGACAAAGATAGAAGAAGCTCCAGAATCAAAACAATAACTGATTCAAACAAGAATAACGCAACACTTTTCAAGGGAGTCAAGAGTAGCGTGGCGGAATTCAACTTTAAAAGGGATGAAGGGAGGTTTAACACTCCAGGTTTGAAGCTTAATAAAACCTCTTCAGTTAAACTTGACTTGGTACAGAAAGATAATCAAAGGATGATCAGGACCAGTATGGTTGGATAAAGGGGATCAGGAGTGGTGTAACACACTCAAGAATTCAATCAGTCAAATTCTTCTTCAACCAGAAAAGCTATTGGTTGGTGATAAGGATCAAGGATCAAGGGGTTTGAGTATGGAGCCTCAAGGATAAAGGGGAATTCATAGATATACCCGTATTTTTGTCTCAGATAAAGGGGAATGAAGACCCCACAGATGATGTATTGCAAGGTGAAAATGATGATGACCTTCACTGGTATGGTAGGATGTGATGATGATAATACACTCTGCTGATTTGCTGATAGGATCTGCTGATGTTCCTCTAAAAGGCAGGGGAGAGCCCCTCCTTATATGGGCAGAAGGCCTTGTTAGAATATGTACAAGGGATACTACAAATGGAGCGCAAAAAGAAAGAAAATTCTTTTTTTTTTTGATTTTCAGATTTTTAGGTGATCAGAAAAATTTGATCACGCAGGCCGGTGGAAATCTGGCCTGCCTGACCGGGGTGGGATCTATCTTCATCCCTTCACCTATCCTGCGTCCGTCCATGGACGGACGCGCGCAACAAAATACCAGGATCACCCACCCCTCGCCCAAAGGTGGAAGGGGTGGGAAAGGAAAACAGATCATACCGCCCGTGGGTGTCCCCGGGCGGTAGACAACACTCCCCACCCAAAGATGGAAGGGGGTGGGAGAGTTGCAGGAAGGGTGATGGATTGGTTGGGGAGCGGCTGGGGGATCAGATGGGTCAAGCAACAATCCAAATAAATCTTGATAATTCTGAGGTCCCAGTGAGGTTTGACCGGGTATGTCTGTGCCGATATCACATGCCTTGGTGGGGTAAAAGTAAATGTTAGGCATGGGTGGATGATGAAGATTGTAATGGATCTGAGTGACTGGGTAATTAGTTAGATTGGGGGACAGGTTGGGGGGATTAGGATGGGTTTGATGAGAGCTCGGATGTTTGGTGAGTTCAGATTGGAGTTGCTGGAGATCATGGTTGGGTAGGGAATCAAGACCAAGGGTTGCTGTCCTTGATAGATTCAAACGGCTGGAGGAGGTGGGTTGATGAGAGGATGAGGGTCAAAGGGTCGGATCTGATGAGCACAATCAATGACGATCAACTTGGGAGGGATGATGAACATCAAGGGTTGGATGGGGTGAGATGGCTTGATAGATCTTCCAACTGGGACAATTGATTGAAGGGGGGTGAATTGGTGGACTGTTGTTGATCAATCTAGTTGGCAGAGGATTGATGAGGAT